>OY728126.1:1709258319-1709986278 GCA_963277665.1 Viscum album
CTAGAACACCCCCACCCATGGATACCCCGTACCCCCTAGACACCCCCACCCCACCCCATGGACATCCCTCCCACCCCCTAGACACATGAAACCCCCTGGACAGCCCTTCCACCCCTACGGACAGTCCCACCACCCCTGTGGATAGCCCACCCACTACGCTGGACACCCTAACCCCTGTGAACAACCCCACCTATGGGACATCCCCCACCTCCTGGACACCCCCACCCCTAGACACTCTCACCCCCTTGGGCATTAAATGTGATTACTCAAATTATCTTCTAAAATATTAAAATTTATCGATCTAAAATTTACTCAACTAATGAATAATTCTCCTCCAAAAGTGAACATGATCTTGTACACTCATGTATATTTTTCAAAAATATTTTGTTATAAATATTTTATTTTGTTTTTTTATATTATAATTATCATATATAGTAGTGTTTAATTTATGGTTTCATATAAATTGAACAATTCTCAATTTCTTAAATATATTTTCGATGGAACTTAAATTTTATTGAATTTCTTTTGATGAAATGACTTATAATTTTTTTTTACATAATGGATAGAATTTGGATGTATGAAATCGATCGGATCTCAAGCGATTTTCAAAATAATTTGGAGATATTTTTATATTTTAAATTTCACAATGTTTCAAGTAGTAGTCCCATACAATGCCCCTGTTACAGTTGGGTTGGAAGACAATTGTTGAGCCATGAAGAAGTTAGCTACGACATAACCTAATATGGTTTTCAATAAAACTACTATGTGTTGTATCACAATGGAGAGAAAGTGAAATCTCAAATTTCTGATGATGCAAATGAGAGGACTGGATTGGGGAATTTTTTATATGACCAGTTTCCTTTTTTTCATCATCATGAAAAAGAAAGGATTCTGATTCAAGATGTTTTCGATATGAGTAGAAATGATGTGTCTAATGAAACTGATGATGTTTTCAGGGTGAAACAATGGAATGATTCTTCCATGACTCCAGTATATTGACAATGTGGTGAAATATAAAATATGGAATTTCTAATCTGATTGTTTCATTGGAAAAATATGTATGGGATTTCTAACAATGTCATCAATTGCATTCTTAACTTCTTGAAATACATACTACCAGATGATGCAGATATTCCCTCAAACCACTATATGGAAAATAACTTAGTCAAGGAACATGGATTTTCATGAAAAAAATCCATTCTTGCGAGAAATATTGAAGTTTATTCTGGAAGGAAACTGTTGAACTAAATGATTATATAAAATTTGGAACATCCCGCTAGAAGACAAAACTGGATGGAACAACATCTCGTATTCCATAGAATTTAATGTGGAAAAATCCATTGATCCATAGACTCTATAATATTTTTATTTATGTGAATGTATCAATAAAAATGCGATGGAATGATACCGAGAAAAAGAAGAGTAATGATGAGTTGGTTCATACTGACGATGGATTTTCATAGTAGAGATTTGGTGCTCGACATCATTATTTAGAAGCTGATGTGCATAATGTGAGGTTGGGTCATTCATGTGATGGTTTTAATATGTTTGGGTAGATAAATACATTTCACATCACATAGACAGTTTTTATACACATTTATAATCTTCCCCCAAGGTTGTGTATGAAAAAAACAATCACTTACACGAGTGTACTTGTATCTGATCTTTCTGATCATGGAAATGATATAGACATATACATGAAACATTTAAATAAAGTGTTGAATCTTCTTTGGGATGTGGGTCTGTGCACATATAATGCAGGTTCAGAAAACATATTTTAGATGTGTACTGCATTTATGTGGATGATCAATGATTTTCTTTCTTATGAAACGATATCTATATAGAACACAAAGGGAAAACTAAAATGTCCTGTTTGTACGAAGAATACATGATCTACAAGACTGAAAAGTCTTTTTAGTTCTTATTATATGGGACATTGACAATTCTTGACAATGGACCATCCATATAGAAATAATCGTCAAAGATTTGACAATACCATGGAGTCCGATGATCCACCTTAGCGTATGTCTAGAATTGATGTGATTAATGGATTAAAATATTTCAATTTATCATTCATCAAGGGTCAAATGAAACAAGGAAAATGAAATAATGTTTCAACTAAAACCTATTACAATTGGAAGAAGAGGAGTATATTTTTTGATTTTCATTATTGGTCAACAAATTTTTTACGTCAATTCATAGACATAATGCTAATTGAAAAAAAATATGTGAAATGTTAATTTCGATTCTTATAAATGTTAAGGGAATGAAAAATATAATTTATGGTCTTAGTGTGACTTGGTGGATTTGGGAATCAGACCAGAATTGCTTCATGTGCCTATCAATGAAAATAAATGGCAAGTTCCAGGTGCATCTTATTTGATGACAGGTACAGAAAAAAAGAAATTTCTAGAAGTACTAGAGACTATTAATGTTCCTGATGGTTATTCAATAAACATATCTAAATAGGTCAATGGAAGATATTTGAAGATAAAATCTTAGTAGACTCATGGTTATCACATCCTTCTTCCTGAGTAGATTCCAATAGCAATTCGTTATTTTTTCAAATAATTCAAGGGTGGCTATTATTCAGTTGTGCCATTTGTTTAATGATATTTTTGCTAAAAAGTTTTCCCATTCTTTATTGAAAATTATTTTGATAGATTCCTCATTAATTTTGTGTGAGATATAGAAAATATTTCCTCTATCATTTTGTACATTCATGTATCATCTAAGTGTCCATATTCCAACTGAAATACTTCTCAGAGGACCTATTTCTTTTTGTTTGACGTATCCAACTAAAAAAATATGTACACATTAATGTCTTATGTCCCTAATAGGAATTATCTAGAATGATCTATCATGAACGGTTACTTGGCTCAAGAATGTATGGATTTCTACTATATGTATTTTTCTAATCTTACTACTAGAATGAACAGACCAATGATAAATAATGAAGAATAGTATGAGTAATATGAACCGAGTTTTCCATCACTTCCTTAAACAGGAGGAATTCATGGGTCATATAAATTGACAACACATAGCCTTAAAGAGAAGGAGATGGCACATCATACAGTTTTTTTCAAAGGTGAACTCTTCAATGACTACATCTTGTAAGTAAATTGAGTATATATATAACTTATACATATATATATCTATTAACTTATTCCTGTTTTTATCTATAGGTAACATGAAGGGATGAAAAATAGAAATCATCATTCATTATCTTTGAGAAGAAGGGGGTCTTTACATAAAAAAAGAGTTTTATTCTTGGTTAAAATTTAAGGTAATAATATTACTGTTTAAAATAATTAAAACACTAATAAATTAACATTAATATTGATTTATATTTTAGGTATTAATTTTTCATGTTGACTCTGTCTTTGAGGAAATAAGATCTTTGGCTTTTGGTCATAATACCATGGTTCGTGACTGTAAATAAATTTTTATCAATGGGTATAGATTTATTATCACTGAACTAGAAAAGAACATGTGAACACATCAGGATGGTGTTATGGTTACTACCACAAACGACCATTATGCTAGTGCATCAGATAGTAGACCGTGATTTGAAAATATAGGTTATTATGGAGTCGTTGAAAAAATAATAATATTGGATTATTATTCTCATGAACGAGTCACGATGATGAAATGACAGTGGATTGATTCAATGACGGGGAAAGTCACATTTATTGATGATTCTGGATTTCGAGTAATTGATATGACTCACATTCTTACAACTGATAAACCATATGTATTGACATCAACGGTGAAACAAGTTTTTTATTTCAAAGACCATCTTCGACCTGAATATGGTGTCATTATTGATGTAATTCAAAGACATATTTTTGATGGTTTTGATGATGGAATTGACTACATCTCTACTACCATTAGAAATGATCCATTTATTACTTTTGATGACCCTGATAGATCAGTTTTCAGAGTTAACTATGAACCAAAAGTTGGGGTGGGAAATATATAAAATCACTTATTCATGTACTCAATTATTTTGGTTAACCTCAACATGGGCTTTTAAGGATGGTACTATTAAAATTGATTTAATATTGATTACAAATATGTTGTATCCAACTAGGCCATTATGTGAATTTTCAATGTTTATTGGTTGCAATTTTATTTGAATTGAAATTTATAATTTGGAATTGAACTTTATTCAAACCTATGAAACCAACATTTATAACTTGTTGAACATTTCAATGATTCTACTCTAACTTGAATAAAATTTTTAAAACTCAAAGACCTCTCTTTAACATTTTACTAGGTAATGAAAAAGATGGATTTTATTCTTATGCAAAACATGTATTGAAACTTTAATCATCTACATGGGCTAAAGAATGTAAAATTTTCATAAATTTTGACATCTGCTTTACAACTTATAAATCTGGTAGAACAAATGTTCCATGATTTTAATATACGGATGAAACTTAGTTATCCTTTTCTATTTACTTCAATATTTGTTTTCAAATGCAAGAAATGAAACCAATTAAAGAGAGATTATGAAAATAGATTATGGACAACAATCGTCTCATGACTGAACTGTTCATTCCACCACTAGTACCTGGAGTGCGTATTTTATTTCAAATATATATATTTAAAAAATATATAATGTCATGTGATTAATTTTTAATAATTTTTTTTAGGATCTGTCTATTAGGTGATAGTTATTTGATGAGCATCCTAGTTGTGGTCCTAGTACTCAGGGTGTTCGTACAAGGGTGTGTGGTATGATATTTAGATGATCTGGTCACCTCACATGATTAAAACCTACCCCTACCACTAACATACCACCCATCCCACATCCTGATCCTGGTGTGTCATTAGGGACACATGAGATATTTTGGACTCCCATGTTTTCCCCACCCTTTTAACTTGAGCCTTCTCGCCCATTTTTATCATATTTGATTATGATTCCCACTCCCCATCTAGTGTTTGACCACCCATCCCTATCATATTCGTTTACTTCATATTCCTTAACACTTGGATATTATGTTCCATCTTCTGCGACATCTGCTATACGAGAGTTTGTCCCTATAGAGCATACATTGAGACCCACTCTATATGTATAGGGTGTTATTTTAGTTTATATGGATCCAGCGGCACCCATTGATCAGTCTACGAAATTTATACTTGTACAAGCTGAAAAAATCATTACACCATTTTTTCTTTTCATTATAACAAGTATTGATAAAATATATGTTTTTATTTCATAATAGATACCTATTATGATAGGAGTCAGGGGAGGGGGAGTACATGAATGTGTATGGTGTGGAACCTCCGCACATAGTTGATGGTGGACTAAAATGAAAACAGTAAAATTATTGATAAAGTAGGGTAGCAATGTCGGAGTTTTTTGGAGATTCATTCAGAATAATCCGACATCATTCTTGTCAGCTCGCTATCATGGAGACAGCTAACAAATGATGTCAAGGATAAATATTGGGCATAGATATGGGTAAAAAATATGTTGTATTTTATGAAATATTTTTTTATTTATATGAATTGATATTTTGGTGTTAGCTATGGTTTAATTTCCCCGATGGTGAGGGTGCATAGCCAACATGTCTAAAGAATTTAGGCGGTCATTAGAGAGAATATAAGCATGAGCTATACATTGGATAGCATGCTAGAGTGGGAACATAGTTAGTGGTAGTCCCTATCATGGATGATTTTCCATTATAATAGTATCAATAGAAGATTACACATTAGACGACTAGCTAATTTAAGGTATTAATCACATTAGAGGTATTTAAATGAAAATATTCATGTTTTTCATGAAAACTAATTATTGAATTTTATTTAGGATTCATCTGGAATAAATAAGAAAAATATTGATTCAAAAAAATACATCCACACACTAGGACATACTGAGATACCAGATCATGAGTGGGAGCAGGTATGACAGTTTATAATTTTGTTACAGATTTCACTTTCTTTTGCTACTTCCAAAATTTATTTGATTGTTAAAGTTAATATATAATTTTAGTTATGAAATTAATTATTGGTATTGTATTCATAAATATGGTTTCCTATATTCAATGTCATTTTAGAGGCATAAATTGAATATATAAGGACGTGTGCCTTGAGAAAAACTATTTTGATCATATAGATGGAAGAAATATGGAAGTGTAGTTAATGAACTGGCTTAGTAGTAGATTGTATGTTTTAATTTCTAGATTTAAAATTATATTCTCTATTTTTTAACATAATAATCTATTTATATTTGTAATAGACTGCATTAGAGGCCCTTTATGCCAAGGAACGTGGAAATTTTGGGCCCAACAAGCACTTACATCATGTGTTGGGAGATGAGCACCCTAGTAGAGTACGTTGCCGACCTCGGTAGAGTATTGTTCTGTTGAGGTATTGGCCATCCTAAGGTAAGAGTTTTAGTGAGACTCAGTTCCAACAGGTTAAGGCACATGATGAATAGGCTGAAAAAAGGGCAAAAGAGATGGAAGAATAGTCTGGTTAGGAAAACACTGCATTTAGGAAACTGATAGAAGTTTTACATCCAACACTTCCACCAGAGGCCAGCACACCTTCTGATAAATTTATGTAATCGATTAATTTTATATATGGTGAAACAGGTGGCAGTTCTAGTGGTGGTCGAGATGATTGCGAGGAGGAGTCTGAGGCAGAGGGTGAGGAGTTTGAGGAGGAGGTCGAGTCAATATACGAGGGTGAGAAGGAGGGAGAAGTACAAGAGGAGGACGATGAGGTGGCTGGGGATGAGTATGAGGTAGAAGATGATAGAGGGCACAATGATAAGGATTCATATGAGGATGAGGTTGTGGCTGATGATGATGGTTATTACATTGATGGTGATGAGGGATAGATTGATCTGTTATAGTTTTTATTGATATTACTGACCTTTGGTGCTTATTAATTTGTTTTTCATGAATATATGTGTGTTAGTTATGTCACATTATCATTATTTTGTATCTATAAATAATAAAACTTGACTTGATTATTTTTTGTTATCGATTCATCCCTCCCCTAGATAGCCCCCCCACCCACATCGATAACCCACCCTCCCCCTGGACACGCCGTACCCCCCCGGACATCCGTGTCACCCCCATGCATAGCCCGCCCACCTCCCACGATAGACCCTCCCTCATTGGACAGCCCCCCACCACTCCCATGGACAGCCGCCCCAACCCTCGTGGACCTTCCGCCTACCCCGTGGACAGCCCGACCACCCCCTTGGACAACCCCAACCACCTTAGACAGCCCCCACCCCCGTAGACAGCCCACCGACCCCACTGGACACCCCATACCTCCTGGATAGCCCCTCCCACCCCCTGGACATCCCCAACCCCCTAGATATCCCACATCCCCATGGATAACCCAAACCACCCCCTAGACACCCGTTCCCTTGAGGACAACCCCCCATGGAAGTCCTCCCTCCCACCCACACACACCCCCACCACCCTGGACAACCCGACCACCCCCATGGACACCCCAACCCCCCCCCCCCCTTGTACAGCACTACCACCCCCGTGGACAGACCGCCCACCCCGTAGACATCCCCTACCCCCTGGACAGGTTTTCCAACCCCCCTGAACACCCCCGCCGCCTCTAGACATCCGCTCACCCTCGTTGACAACCCTTCCCACCCCCTGGTTTATTAAAATCTCATTTAAGGATCCATTTCAAAAATCATATAGTATTTGTGTTCCACAATAAAATGGGAATCCCAAACAATTTTAAAAATACCAATGATATTAAAATTCATGAAATTCATTCCATTAAAACCATTACATCCCCCACCCCTCCTCGACACCACCCAACCAACTAGACACCCCACCCCCTGGACACCCCCACCCCGATAGACTGCCCCTACCCCTTGTCTGTTCCGAATCAAATAGGTGTTAAGGGAATCTTCAAGCCTCTGCATGGTACTTTAGATGTTATTTAGAAGGAACCTATTTTTGGTTGGTTAAATGTTAATTCGGATGGTGCTTCGAGGGCTAATCCGAGGATTTTTTGTTATGGTGTTGTTTTCATAAATAATAAAGGGGATGTCCTTGGTTTTTTTATAGTACTTGTGGATTTTCTGATTCACTTGATGCTGAAATTGTTGGCATTATCGTTGATGTGGATCAAGCTATGAAGCATGGCTAGGATAATTTATGGATCAAAAGTGATTATACTATTGTTGTTTCTTCCATGAGGATGGGTCTTTCTCACTTTTTCTGGAAGTTAACTAATCAATTTATTAATTGTTCGGAGACTCTACTTTCATTGAATCATTTTATCACTAACATTAATTGTGAATTCAATTCTATTACTGATGGCCTGGCTAATAAAGGTGTTGATGGGGTTGATTTTGTTTGCTATGATCAAGTTCCTGGTAATCTAATTCCTTTCCATAAAAAGGATTATGACAAGTCTCCTATTTTTAGACTTCTTTAAGCCGCATCTTATCTCTATTTGAGGCTATTTTGTATGTGTTTTTTTTCATCCTTGTGTTCTGGTTTATTTATTTAGGGTTTTTTCCTTAGTTTTATTCTTTATTCTTATTTGCAGAGGTTTGATTCTATTTTTCTACTGGTATGAAGTACCAGGCCTTCTGTTTTCTGTTTTTTATGCACTGGTTTTTTTTATGCATATTTTTTCAGGGCTTCTATCGCAGAGTGTCGGCCTGGATTGGATTTCTTTGTTGCTGTTTTTAGAAGCATTTTTTTATCGTGGGTGTTGTGCATGATCCGAAGATGTAACGCCCCGACCCCAGCTACCCAGAGCCGGTGCATTAATTACATAACATTGGCATGATCACAAGAAAGATCAAATCTCGAAAGATCGATTGGTTTAGTAGCCTTGGAAACACTAGATATATTCATAAGTTTTACATTACATCGTAAAATGAAAAACTACTACAACAACATAAAGTTTCCACAGTACACACTATAATCCCCTCATAACATCCCTGCAGGTCATTCATAACTTACTTCTTCACATCCTGGGAAAAATAAAACATAGAAAAGGTGTGAGCTCAAATGCCCAGTAAGGATAACAATATAGCGGAACATTCAAAATAAGCGTAAACATTTAAGGCAATGAATTACTAATGCAAAAGCCTTTTAAAATTGAACTTCAACGTAGTATGGCAAAAGTAAAATGAAATAATGCCATTTACTTGTTCACATGGATATTCTACTAATCGAATAATCACATGCAATATCAATAACCACTTTCATAATTATGGAATGCATAATGCCAGACTATCATAACCACATAGCCAATGCCTCGTGCCAAGACTACAAATAAGATTTTGTCAAGGCCTTGTGCCAAGACACTAGTTTGTCTCATGAGACCTACCGATGCATCGAGGAGCTATAGCGGGCTCCACCCGTCACTTATTAAGTCCAATGCATTCCCATATGAAAAGGTTTAAACATAACATAAACATTCGTATTAAAACTAGCATACGAAATGTCAATAATTTCACCATAAACTATGAATGGTATAAAAATAGCACATCCATAGTCAAACATATCACAAAACCTTCAATACAATATAGAAGTTTTGTATCATAATAAATCAACTTCAAATAATCTTAAAATCCATCAAAGGATGTTGACATAGATGAAATCAAAATTCTTTTTAAAGTAATATCTCCTTTCATTTTGAAACCATTTAAGATCCATATAAAATAAAACATTTTCTTTGAAAATATTCTTATAAGCTTGTAAGGAAATCTTTGAAGATTTTATAACGGCGTAAAATAACCGCACCCGCCGTATAAGTTAAAAAAAACATTCTTACCTCAATTCTATCGAAAAGGTTAAAAAGGACCTTGTTTTGAAAACGACGGAAAGATTCCTTTATAAACCTCTTATAAAAATTCAAACAAGGGTATAAATGACTTTAACCCATAAAAAATGTTTTGAAATACATTTTTAAGAAACATGGATGTGGATGATAAAGATATCCCAGTAGATTATTACGTATAAACAACCTCGGATAATGAAGAGATTGTGAAATAACCCTTACCTTGTACTTTTCCTTGGTTGTGGTAGGTTAACCTCCTGTATAATGGTGAAATAATTGTTATTAAATTATACAAGAATCATATACATTAATATGATATCATATATGATCTTTTAATATTGATTTGATAATAATATCTTAGTATTATCGTTGTTTCGGGTGTTAACTTACTTGTTTTCTTTCATATGTTTTGTTATGTAAGACATGTTTGTAAAGGATAGGTTGTATATTATTCATATCCAGAATGATATCAAGTCCTTAAACATCATTTTTAAATCATAAAATGATAATTACGCTTTAATGGTTACGATGGAGAATGAATCTCATCGCGTTCGTGGAGACGGTAGTCCGTACGTACGCACGAGCGACAATATCATTCTTTTGATATTAAAATAATATATAAATGGATGGTATATCATATATACAGAATCATTAACATGTTATATTTATTATTTACATGAGTTACACATCATTATTATACCCATCCAAATAATATTATATTGAATAACAATTACACCACGACGTGGAGACGGTAAGTCGTACGTACGCACGTATGGTGACATGTTATTCAAAGGGTGGATAGAATACTGAATATGATTGTACCATATTTATAATAACATCACAGTATATGTGAGATACTGGAGTTATTATTTCAGAATGGTAAGAACAAAGGAAGAAGAAGTGGAAGAAGAAATGAACTTAGAAAAGGGTGGTGAGATCATTACCTCTTCTTCGGGTTCTTCCTTTTGATTTGATCAAAAGGGCTCCTTAGGTTGGCTTTCTGATCAAACTAAGGCCTCTAGGTTGTATTGAGGGATGTTGGGAGAGTATTTGGGCAGAGTTTGGCCGAACCAAAAGGCTTTAGAGGTGTGAAGAAATGAGAAGGAGGAGTTCCCTTTTATAAGAGGGGTGAGGGGCACCTTTGGAAAAGCTAGAAATATTAATTTATAATAAATTCATATTCGGTTTCTAAAGGCTCCAAAGTTGACTATTCAAAGGATGAGGTGGGGATAGGTCGAAAACAACTCATCCAATAGAATTTAGACAGGTTTGGGTACTTATATTAACCTTATCTTTAAGTATTAACTCTAAGTTAATTAGTTTCACTTTTACAATGTCTCTTTGTATTTTTATATAATATGGTTAATAAACTTACTATATACATCCAAGAGACCCCCAAGTGGTCCATTAATGATTAACCTATCATAATATAAGTCTCTTGGCCGAACCTTAGATTTTTAGGAATTTAATATCAATTAATAATATAATATTTGTTTTAAGAACTCTTTTATGTCAATTTTGACACTATTCAATAGTTGATTTTTGTGAAACTCATAACAGATTGATTACTTCGAACAAAGTCCATTAAATAAATCCTAATATATCATATTAGCCTATAAAATTAGTTTAATTCATTAAAAGTTTCATATTATATTTATTTGGGTATTTATAATATCAATTATTTTAATTTTTCACTATTATAGTAATTACTGCATCATCATTGTGTCATAAATAAAATAACTTATTTATTGTCTAAAAATTATAAATAAAATATCATTATGTAGGAAATTTTTTTATCTTTCTAATGAATATTTATAATCGAAAATCCAACATGTATAACCCTATGTAAAAATTGTTCTTCTAAAAGATATATGCTTGTGTCATTTTTGTATTCATTTTAACTTAATTAAAATAAAGTGTCATTATCACTTACAAGTGGATCCATGGGGTCCCCAAATTGACACAAAGATGCCCATGGTCGACCATGTATCAACCAATAGGGTTAAGACACGTTTTAGGGTAATTTTGTATTATTATAATATTATTTTTTTAACCCTTATTTACCGGATTTACCCTTTAACCATGGTAAATAAAATATTTACCGCAGTAATTATTCAAAATGTCTAAAAATAAAAGTTACCTATTTACATAATTTGGACATCCTGATTCCAAATATGGAATCCATTTTCCTAAATTCAAAACACAGAAGTGGCAGAAATTAATTTAAAATTAATTCCCGCTGTTAAAACAAAAAGCGTGTTTTTAAGAGATAATAACTATCAAAAGATTGACACTTGTTTATGTTCGGTTTAATTGTAAAATTATGTCCAATGATAAACATTAAATTGAATGGTAAAAATATATTCTAAATATAATTTAAAACCATTCAAATTCATAATTTATCACTATTAATTATTTTGATTAAAAAAGTTGTTTTTAATTAAAATTTAGAAATTTTCACTATTCATCAAAATATGAAAGTTATCCGAAATGTACCAAAATTTCACCCTAGGCTAATTTTGATATTCCGAATCCAAAAATGAAGTCCATTTTGAAATATAGAATATTTATGATTTCAAAAAGTAGGTATTACTATTCACAACGGCTAGTTTAATTAGTTGTGGTGTGTGTTAGAACTCGAGGTTGCGTACAACACACGCTATCGCATTATTCGAAGGGAAACGTACCGTAGAAGCTTGGGATGTTTCATTTTAAATTTTTGATGTCCCCATTTAGTCAAAAAGTTTAAAATATAGTATTTAAAAATGGTTCACTATTAAAATTTGATAAAAGTGCAATACTGAAAATGAATTTGTTCTTGCATTATATCTAAGAAACTCATAATATGGAATCTAAAATTATAAGGATTATATAAAGTTTAAAATTTAGTCAATAATATTATTAAGCTCTTTTGAATGGCTTTTACCTTTGGTAAGTCATGGTGTGATTGAACTCGGTGTTGCGTGTAGTGCAAGTTATTGAATTATTTTGAAGAAATAACACACTATGAAATCTTGGGGTGTTACATTCTCCCCTCCTTCAATAAATTGCGTCCTCGCAATTTGAAATTGTTCTTCGAAAATAAAAGGTTGAAAGTAGAAAATATATTTGTGGGAAAACCCACATCGGAAATTGGGTTACTAAAATTTAGTCTTAATATGAGTAAAAGAGAAATCAAAGGGTCACCACCAAATTATGATCTCGATTAGGAGAACATTGGTGGAAATTGGAGACATATAATCGGAGGAAAAATTTAAATATTTATAGGTAGTGATTGAGGTCATCAATCACAAAAAAGTATAAAATTGAGTTCCTTAAATTCATTAATCTATGATGAATTGAAATACCATCGGTTCAACAAAACATAGGGTATTAGGATAACACATTTTTGACGTTTCAAAATATCCTAGTTGAAATCCCACATCGAAAAATGAATTAATGAGGCCTCTATTTAAACTAAAGAGTGGAAAGTATGAAGATTACCGAAAATAACACATACTAGGGATCCATGTAGGAAAATATGGATATGGAGGAGAAATCTAACCATCAATTATCTGATGGAGAGTGGTAGAGAACATGGCTATGAAAAGGCCAACAATCCCAAAGCCATAAATTAGTGATGATTTAAGGTACCATCTAGGACAACATTTTTGTTCTAAGTTCCTTTTCTTAATGTTGTGGAATTTATTTATGATATTGGCTATGAACATAAGGAGGTATACATACTTTAGAGTTTTATCCATTAATAAATTTCTACCACAAACTCATCTTTCACTCTAAAACATAATAGAACGTAAAAAAAATTCTATTTACACTATTCGTATAGGGTTCCAAAATAATCGAATTTATAATTCATCTACAAGATCTTTTAATAAAAACTAAATTATTAAATCCAGGACATCTCGTGGGCCAGTGGTAGGTGATACACCCTTGTCGCTCTTCGGTTACGGGTTCAAGTCTCGCAGCTTTGCCGGACGCGACGGGTTGCCGCCCGACCTCCGGGTTGTCCTTTTATGGCAGTCCAAAATTAATATCAAACTTAGAATTTATCCAAAATACTTCTGTCCAAACTCACAGTCCAACATTTATAAGGAAGGTAAACATAATGTAGATCCTTTTTACCCTATAATAGAATATTAATACCTTCATCATGTATTCTTTTAAAACACTGAAACATCCTGATTTACCATAATCCTTATTGATTACATTCATGCTCCCTTATTCCATATAGAATGCTGGATATACTTCATCAATCAAAAAATGTTTTAAACCCCACAATGATGGAATATACAAATCATTAATCAGCTTCAAGGTAGTCAAGAATATCCAATATAATTTATCCAAATCAATCATGTATTATTCTAAAATCACTACTTCGGTATCAGAACCATATTATGGTTTATCTTTCTCTCAACCAAATATTTTCCAAAAATTTAACCTTCTATTGAGTCACTTTTCTTTGTTCCACACAAACTCAAGTCCTTAATGAAATAGTACTGCAGTACAATCCTTATATACTCCATAATTATTATAACAAGTACATTGTTGATACAACACTCAATTGACATAATCAACATAAGAACTCTAATCATTCCTCTTCATCTGTGGTAGTATCATAACTTGATTATTATCCAATAGCATCATTTGCGGCATAGTCTGATGACTGGGACATAGGTTCGCGTAGTGTCCAAACTCCTTGCAAATGAAGCATTGTACATTTGAAACCATTTTCTTACCCTTACAGTCACGTACTTTGTGTCCTTTTCCTCCACACTTATAACAAACTCCCATTCCTTTCAGGCAAGCTCCAGGGTGTTTCTTTCCACAGTTAACACATATGGGAAAATTCTTCTTTTCCCTCTTCCCTTTATCCATCTTTCTCTCTTCTATCCTTTTCTTCTCTTGCATCCCTTCAAAGCCATAGGACTCAGTAAACTCTTTACTTATCTTATCAACACATGATATTATTTCTTCATATGTTGATAATACATGGGAGACTATTTCTATTATAAATTCTAGCTTAAGACCATGAAAGATATGATCCTTCCTTCTCTTTGGATCATGTGCATTTCTGGAGTTCTCATTCCTTCTACTGGGCGCCATTTCTAAACAATTGCATAAACTAGATCAGTTTATGAATCGAAATACATAATCCCATACTTATAAAACACTAAACATAAATTGAACTATTTATGGATATAATCCATAATCAAAAAAATGTTTTCTTTGAGGAAGTATATACTCATAAACCCTTCATAATGATTTGTAAAGAAAATGAGAGTTATCCTAAGCATATCCCCCAGGAGTGTCGTAACCAAGAGTGCAGCAAGGCCCGTTGTCGTGCACCAGTTCTCGTTCGAGTCTAGCTCAAAGCGGTGTTTTCGGGTTTTACCCCTAGGTACATCTGTGCCAGAGCCGCCTCTACCTGCTCGTATCCAGACAGGGATGTATTGCTCGGAAAACTCACAAAATCTCTACAATACCAAAATTCTTGGAAGTTCTTCTATACTAATCCTCAAAGTTCATCTTAGGTCTACGTGCTCTAATCAGAGTTTATCTAAATCTAGTTTCCAAGGTTTGTACTAAACTTCCTCTGATACCAACTGTAACGCCCCGACCCCAGCTACCCAGAGCCGGTGCATTAATTACATAACATTGGCATGATCACAAGAAAGATCAAATCTCGAAAGATCGATTGGTTTAGTAGCCTTGGAAACACTAGATATATTCATAAGTTTTACATTACATCGTAAAATGAAAAACTACTACAACAACATAAAGTTTCCACAGTCCACACTATAATCCCCTCATAACATCCCTGCAGGTCATTCATAACTTACTTCTTCACATCCTGGGAAAAATAAAACATAGAAAAGGGGTGAGCTCAAATGCCCAGTAAGGATAACAATATAGCGGAACATTCAAAATAAGCGTAAACATTTAAGGCAATGAATTACTAAAGCAAAAGCATTTTAAAATTGAACTTCAACGTAGTATGGCAAAAGTAAAATGAAATAATGCCATTTACTTGTTCACATGGATATTCTACTAATCGAATAATCACATGCAATATCAATAACCACTTTCATAATTATGGAATGCATAATGCCAGACTATCATAACCACATAGCCAAGGCCTCGTGCCAAGACTACAAATAAGATTTTGTCAAGGCCTTGTGCCAAGACACTAGTTTGTCTCATGAGACCTACCGATGCATCGAGGAGCTATAGCGGGCTCCACCCGTCACTTATTAAGTCCAATGCATTCCCATATGAAAAGGTTTAAACATAACATAAACATTCATATTAAAACTAGCATACGAAATGTCAATAATTTCACCATAAACTATGAATGGTATAAAAATAGCACATCCATAGTCAAACATATCACAAAACCTTCAATACAATATAGAAGTTTTGTATCATAATAAATCAACTTCAAATAATCTTAAAATCCATCAAAAGATGTTGACATAGATGAAATCAAAATTCTTTTTAAAGTAATATCTCCTTTCATTTTGAAACCATTTAAGATCCATATAAAATAAAACATTTTCTTTGAAAATATTCTTATAAGCTTGTAAGTAAATCTTTGAAGATTTTATAACGGCGTAAAATAACTGCACCCGCCGTATAAGTTAAAAAAAACATTCTTACCTCAATTCTATCGAAAAGGTTAAAAAGGACCTTGTTTTGAAAACGACGGAAAGATTCCTTTATAAACCTCTTATAAAAATTCAAACAAGGGTATAAATGACTTTAACCCATAAAAAATGTTTTGAAATACATTTTTAAGAAACATGGATGTGGATGATAAAGATATCCCAGTAGATTATTACGTATAAACAACCTCGGATAATGAAGAGATTGTGAAATAACCCTTACCTTGTACTTTTCCTTGGTTGTGGTAGGTTAACCTCCTGTATAATGGTGAAATAATTGTTATTAAATTATACAAGAATCATATACATTAATATGATATCATATATGATCTTTTAATATTGATTTGATAATAATATCATAGTATTATCGTTGTTTCGGGTGTTAACTTACTTGTTTTCTTTCATATGTTTTGTTACGTAAGACATGTTTGTAAAGGATAGGTTGTATATTATTCATATCCAGAATGATATCAAGTCCTTAAACATCATTTTTAAATCATAAAATGATAATTACGCTTTAATGGTTACGATGGAGAATGAATCTCATCGCGTTCGTGGAGACGGTAGTCCGTACGTACGCACGAGCGACAATATCATTCTTTTGATATTAAAATAATATATAAATGGATGGTATATCATATATAAAGAATCATTAACATGTTATATTTATTATTTACATGAGTTACACATCATTATTATACCCATCCAAATAATATTATATTGAATAACAATTACACCACGACGTGGAGACGGTAAGCCGTACGTACGCACGTATGGTGACATGTTATTCAAAGGGTGGATAGAATACTGAATATGATTGTACCATATTTATAATAACATCACAGTATATGTGAGATACTGGATTTATTATTTCAGAATGGTAAGAACAAAGGAAGAAGAAGTGGAAGAAGAAATGAACTTAGAAAAGGGTGGTGAGATCATTACCTCTTCTTCGGGTTCTTCCTTTTGATTTGATCAAAAGGGCTCCTTAGGTTGGCTTTCTGATCAAACTAAGGCCTCTAGGTTGTATTGAGGGATGTTGGGAGAGTATTTGGGCAGAGTTTGGCCGAACCAAAAGGCTTTAGAGGTGTGAAGAAATGAGAAGGAGGAGTGCCCTTTTATAAGAGGGGTGAGGGGCACCTTTGGAAAAGCTAGAAATATTAATTTATAATAAATTCATATTCGGTTTCTAAAGGCTCCAAAGTTGACTATTCAAAGGATGAGGTGGGGATAGGTCGAAAACAACTCATCCAATAGAATTTAGACAGGTTTGGGTACTTATATTAACCTTATCTTTAAGTATTAACTCTAAGTTAATTAGTTTCACTTTTACAATGTCTCTTTGTATTTTTATATAATATGGTTAATAAACTTACTATATACTTCCAAGAGACCCCCAAGTGGTCCATTAATGATTAACCTATAATAATATAAGTCTCTTGGCCGAACCTTAGATTTTTAGGAATTTAATATCAATTAATAATATAATATTTGTTTTAAGAACTCTTTTATGTCAATTTTGACACTATTCAATAGTTGATTTTTGTGAAACTCATAAAAGATTGATTACTTCGAACAAAGTCCATTAAATCAATCCTAATATATCATATTAGCCTAGAAAATTAGTTTAATTCATTAAAAGTTTCATATTATATTTATTTGGGTATTTATAATATCAATTATTTTAATTTTTCACTATTATAGTAATTACTGCATCATCATTGTGTCATAAATAAAATAACTTATTTATTGTCTAAAAATTATAAATAAAATATCATTATGTAGGAAATCGTTTTATCTTTCTAATGAATATTTATAATCGAAAATCAAACATGTATAACCCTATGTAAAAATTGTTCTTCTAAAAGATATATGCTTGTGTCATTTTTGTATTCATTTTAACTTAATTAAAATAAAGTGTCATTATCACTTACAAGTGGATCCATGGGGTCCCAAAATTGACACAAAGATGCCCATGGTCAACCATGTATCAACCAATAGGGTTAAGACACGTTTTAGGGTAATTTTGTATTATTATAATATTATTTTTTTAACCCTTATTTACCGGATTTACCCTTTAACCATGGTAAATAAAATATTTACCGCAGTAATTATTCAAAATGTCTAAAAATAAAAGTTACCTATTTACATAATTTGGACATCCTGATTCCAAATATGGAATCCATTTTCCTAAATTCAAAACACAGAAGTGGCAGAAATTAATTTAAAATTAATTCCCGCTGTTAAAACAAAAAGCGTGTTTTTAAGAGATAATAACTATCAAAAGATTGACACTTGTTTATGTTCGGTTTAATTGTAAAATTATGTCCAATGATAAAAATTAAATTGAATGGTAAAAATATATTCTAAATATACTTTAAAACCATTCAAATTCATAATTTATCACTATTAATTATTTTGATTAAAAAAGTTGTTTTTAATTAAAATTTAGAAATTTTCACTATTCATCAAAATATGAAAGTTATCCGAAATGTACCAAAATTTCACCCTAGGCTAATTTTGATATTCCGAATCCAAAAATGAAGTCCATTTTGAAATATAGAATATTTATGATTTCAAAAAGTAGGTATTACTATTCACAACGGCTAGTTTAATTAGTTGTGGTGTGTGTTAGAACTCGAGGTTGCGTACAACACACGCTATCGCATTATTCGAAGGGAAACGTACCGTAGAAGCTTGGGATGTTTCATTTTAAATTTTTGATGTCCCCATTTAGTCAAAAAGTTTAAAATATAGTATTTAAAAATGGTTCACTATTAAAATTTGATAAAGGTGCAATACTGAAAATGAATTTGTTCTTGCATTATATCTAAGAAACTCATAATATGGAATCTAAAATTATAAGGATTATATAAAGTTTAAAATTTAGTCAATAATATTATTAACCTCTTTTGAATGGCTTTTTCCTTTGGTAATTCATGGTGTGATTGAACTCGGTGTTGCGTGTAGTGCATGTTATTGAATTATTTTGAAGAAATAACACACTATGAAATCTTGGGGTGTTACAGAAGAAGTCGGTTGCTGCTTTTGCTGGGGGCTCGTAGGTGTCTTCGTTGATTGGTTTATGGAGTCATTGCTGAGGAAGTGATCATGCTTATACATAGGGTGTCATGAAGCCTTCTGTTACTGGATTTTTATGCAGAAACTTATTCTTGTTTTCCAGCGCCCAACCTATTTCAATGGGTGTTTTGTTGATTTGGTTTTTGTTCATTTTCACCATAACCATACATTATGGTTGTTTGGTTTTTCTTGTTTGTATTTTTTCATACATTTTCTTACATTTTCTTCTTTAATAAAATTCCATTTAACCTTTGGTTATAAGAAACAAAGTGTCAAAATTAATATTTTATAAAATATTGAAAAAAAATTACACCACATTGGATAAACTAATTCTATAATAGGGGAAAAGAAAACACTATAGATTATTGTATAAAATTCATGTTATTCAGCGTTTTTAAAGATGATATGGAGCTAAAAATAATATAATCATTCCGTGAAATATTAAAAGGACTGTTTGGATTGAAGACATGTATGGGAATGATGATAAAGTAAACATTTTCTAAATTCTTCCAATACATAGAGAATGTATGACAGCTTGTAACCACATATATTTTAAAATATATATTTTCTATCAAAATGAAAAATTTCATCACCAATTGTTTTTCATGTCAAAAAAATAACCCAATTTCATATAAACTATAATTTAGAAAATTAAATTCACTTCTTCATGAACACATAATAAAACTAATATATTACATTGAAATTTTTATTTCATAGACATACAACATTAACTATGTTTGAAATTTTTTTCTAGGAAATAATTTTATGAAAAATTTTAATTAATAAAAATTATTCTGAATATGTTTTCTTTTCAAAAGCTATATATATTAATCAAAATTTTATTATCTTGGACTTATGGGTTATATGTTAATTAATTACTAATTATAGATTTGAATTTTTTTATAAATGATAGTATATGAAAAATATAAATTCCAATAGTGATATGACATTTACTAAGACATATAAATATTACATTAATTAAAATATTAATTTCAAATTAATGGATCTATAAGTGAATCATATTAATATAAATTTAATATATTTAATAATAATTATAGTAATTTTTTTTTAAATTAAAATTTTCTGTAGAATACGTAACATTAACATCATAAAAATATACATTTCTTAATACATCTTGGTAAATATATATTTAATAGCATATAAGGTATTTGTTTGAAATGAATGTATATAATATTCTTATAAGGGTTAAATATTAATTACTAATAAATATATTAAATAAAAATAATAAAATCCAATGGAAATATAAAATTTCAAATGAATATAAATTTTATAATATGCTAAAATGTTAATTAAGTTTTAATTAATATAAAAATTATAAAGAACACAATTTTATTTATTAAAATTTAATGTAAATTTTGAGATAATTATAATAATATCATAAAAATTTGAAAATAAATATTTATTGATAAATGTAAATTGTTTTTGTCGAATAATACATATTATGAATATAATAAATTTTACTTTTTTTTAAAATATATATATAATAATTTTAATATATTTAATATTAAAATGCGTTTAAGAATATTTAAAATTGAAAAAAAAATTATTAGTTGTAGTAGTAAATATTAAATTATAAAAAAATTTCATAAAATTCTTTATTCTCTAAATGAGTATACCCAAATCATTAATTAATATATATTGACTCTATATTGGATAATTATGTTTTAAATTTTTAATATTCAATTTGGTCACTTTTTTTGTATGAGTGCCAACAAAAATATTATTAGGTTTTCATCCCTGAACCATGGAGTGTGGGTATGTCGTGTCATTATTGGTATCAAAAGAAAAGTTTAACATGACAATGATTAATATGATGTTATCGATTAAATATGTTTTAATATTTATAAATTCTCATTTATTTTTTAATAATTATATTTTAGTGTAATTAAAAAAAATTAGATAAGTGTTGTGTATATTATTAAAACGGCCATTACATATTAGGGAAAGTTCACTATAAATTATAGTGTTTCATTGTTTCAAATTTAGGAATAACTGGGGTTCTATTTGGAATGGTTATTGTTTCCAGGGGTAATTACTTATAATTTTTAATTAATATTACCTATCATACCTCTATGTAATCCTTTATGGGAAAAATTTCATTAAAATAGTTCTTATAGATAATGATAATAAAATTTCATGTTTGAGACAATTAAAATAGATTGTAATAATTTAACGTAGTAGAATAAAACATCCGGTGTTTTAGTAATTATCTTTTCTTTATAAATGAATAATCTATTTATGTCATGTTTTTCAGCTAAAAAACTAAAAAATAATTTAGGATAATATAATATTCAAAAAAATAGAATGCATTACTCTCTAAACGTAATAAAAATTGGGTAAATTAATTTAAAATATTCATGTTATAAAAGTAATACTTTTACTATAGCTGTAATTTTTTTGGAAATCACATATAGATGGATTTTTATTAATCATTTTATTATCCTTAATATGTCAAAATTTAATAAGTTATATAAAAAATAAAATTGATTTAATTATGAACATATTTTTTATATGTTAATGAAATTAATCATAAGAGATTTTTAATAATTTTATGATTAATGATAGTATATGATTAATATTGGTTTGAATTGTAATATAACATTTACTGAGAAATAATAAAATTCCAAAAATGAAATATAAATTTGAGATGAATAAAATTATAGGTGAATTATATTAATTATAAATTAATATTTTTAAATTGTAATTATAGATTTTAAATGAATAATAATATTTATCAAATAATATAAAATATTAAATTGATATTAATATATATATATATATATATTAAATATAATATATGAAATATAAATGTTCTTACATATGATGTGTTGGTATGAATTGATTATATATATTATTATTATTATATAATTAAATAAATAACAAAATAATATATTTAATGATAATAATAAATAAAAATAACAATGTAATTTCTATAAAAAGAAATAATAATTATTGTAAATAAAAATGAGAATTAAAAATTAATAAATTAGATAATTATAATTACCAAGATTTTATATGTTATAAATGAAAATAATGTATTAAATAACTCAAAAACAATATATTATTCTAAAAAGGATACATTTCACGATAGTTATTAAGTCTAGTAGTACTATTTTATATATAATGTATATAATGAAAATAACAAATTTATTATAAATGTATAAAATAAATGGAATGCAATTAATATTGATATGTTTTCAATTATGTTTATAATTATGAAAATATGATCATGAGTTATGGTGGTAAATAATAAATTATAATAATTTTAATAAAATTTCTCAAAATCCTAATTCCTAAATATATTCCTGATTGTGAAGTTGACTCGATATTATTTAGTGATGTTGTAATATTTATTGATTACTTTGGTCTAAATATTTTGGTAACAATGCTGATAAAAAATGTTTGTGTTTCTTTATTGATCTTTGGAGCTAATGTCTAGGTATTCAAAGAACTAAGAATAAATTTGGAACCTAAAATCAAAGGGGTCACATTTAAAATGAAATTATGATCATGTTTCCGTCAAAATTAGACATTCACAATGAAGTAATATAAGAACATGAAAATTATTATTTCATTCCAACTAATTGGGAAGTGTAATTAACAAATATTGAAATATTTTAATCAAAGAATAATACAATGACTCCGAGGGAAATTACTTATTTAAAATGTCATCGGATCATATATGAATTTTTATCTTAATTATGATTTTGAAAATAAAGGTGTTTGTTGGTTTAGAAAAAATAGTCAAACTTGTTTCTCTCAATAATTATCTATGGAAAATCCATTATATTCTTGTATATGGTGGTTTATTTTTTTTAGGTTAATAAAGGGTGGTTCCTATAAGGTAGAGTTAGAATGATGATTTTTTTGAGTAATTTACAATAATACAGAGGTTCCATATTAGGGTGATCCATCATAAGATCAATCTTTACATTACATGTTTATATAAAAGAGAAAAAATGTTGTTTTTAGAAAATTATATTGAAAATTATAATGAAAATATTTGTTGTAACCATTGTGGGAGATGAAAATGACAATTATATCAAAAAAATATTTTATATAAAGATCGAAATTCACTAAAATTGATTTAATTTATACTAATTTAGGTATAATTAGCACATTTTAAAACAAATTTTTTGAAGGAATTAATTATGGAGGAATGGAATAATATATGATTTAATGTAATGTATAATGATAATATATTTAGATACACATAGATGTGTGGTACATTATTTGAATGATAACACATAACTGTTTGTACACAATGATCATTACACATGTATAAATGGACTTTATTAATCGATAACTCATAATTTCCATAGGAATTTATAAATTTATTTTATAAGGTGTTGAGAAGGTGGTAAATGGTTGAAGACATAATAACCTTAATTTTTTTTAATTGTATAAAACAAAATTCATTAGGGGGATTTTTTCATATTACATGCTAATTTGTTGTGTTTTCTTCAATACATTATTATGTCACTATGACTTGAAATGAGAATTTTATAAAAATATTATCATACTTGAGATGGTATATCTTTATGTGATAATTGAATATGACGTTATTGAATTTAATGAAAAAAAAATATAAGAACTATCTTTGAGAGTTTTTGTATATATATCATATTGGTAAAGATTATGTCTATGATAATGATTATATGAATATTAAAATATATGAATCTAAAGGATGATTATTTTTCTTTACCATATATTAATGTCACTAAAAATATATAACCAATTATATAAATTTTGTTATGAAATAATTAATTTGGTAAAAATCATCAAAATATAAAGAAGTGGTTGATTCAATGGTGAATGTATTCCACAGAAATGTCTTACAAAATTATGTTTTCCTATTATTTAATCCTTTATGGTTGATTATTTGGTGATATTCTCTGAGTTCCATAGAATGGAAATAATTTTGAGAATAATATTTTTAGGAAGATGCTAAGGAGCTAGAAATGGTTGTATAAGAAAAAGTCAAGAGAGAATTTAGAGAACCATATGTGTGTTATCGGGAAATAATAATGATATAATATGTGTTCGTATCACTCGAATGATTATGTTTATTGGGAAATAACATGAAGGAATGATATATAATTCATTGATGAATAAAAAAATCAGTAATGATGAAATATTATTTGTGTTTTATGAAATGATAATGAAATTGAGGCCTTAAAATATTAATTAAATAAACAAAGAAGTAAATATGTGTTGTAAAATCATTTAGATTAATCCAATTTGGATAAAAATTATTTGAGGATACATTGATATATTTTATAGGAATTTATGTTTATTTATATGATATTATAAAGTTACAAGTTGATTCAATGATTTTCAGACATTTGGGGTCTTCTGATGTATATAAAATTAAAATATTTTATTTTATAGGTAATATCATAGTGTTTTTAGAGATATATAAATCGAAAAGACTAATATATCATCAGAGATTGAAATTTTTTCATGAGTTTACAATGAGATATGAAAAATCTATTCCACTATAACACCCCAACATGAATCACAATGTTCATGTAATAAAACTACAAGACATAAATTAAAAATCAATATGATCCAATGGATGATGACTATCATTAAGGTTCTAAGGTGGATATATGGGGAGACTATACCCTCTATCATTTTACATAATTTTGAATTAATAATTGATAATGTTACAATATATAATTAGAGTAAATTTTACATAGAAAATAGTCCATCTGTAACAAATTAATGTGGAATGAAAATAACCTGATGGAAATTCAATAATATAGGCCACTAACCACCCACATGGCCTAACACCTATAAAAATATAAAAGAAATGTACGAGTAGAATCTACACCGAAATCTAAGAAACATCTACTCTCAGTTACTAGACTCAACAAACATATCACTCCAAATTATCACACCAGGGCCTCAAATTAACATGAACCTATAATAAGTGAGGGCTTAATGGGTACCCAAGTTCCATTTTATTCTAATTAAGGATTTATTATAAGTAATTAAGACACCACTAATGACATCTAATACCCATCTTGTTAATTTAGTGCACGTTAATATGATTATCTCATTAGAAAGATACAAGAAAAACCATACCAAAAAAACATATAATATAATAAAAAATGAATATGTAGGAAATAAACAATCATACGTCAAGAAATCATGCATTTTTCATATCCTCCTTGAACCCCATTTCTTCCTCCTTTGGTTGTATACCATAAACGTAGTCATAACAGATGTGTGGAATAATCAAGGCCCATAATTATAGTCGATGATCACATGAACCATTGTCCATTATTAATTTAGTGTGAATGATTCTAAAAACTCATTAAGAATCATATAAGCATGATACATGGAATATATTAGGCATCACATCTACATGCTTCCTAACAATCACTATTCATTAGATAATCATAATACGTGGCATTCACTAGGAATTTAGTGTACATGATACTCAGTATCCAAAATGAATCATGTAAACATGTTATATGAACTTCATTAGGAATTTAGCTTACATGTTACATTGTATTCTATAGGAATAAAATAAACTGTCTATTATTTTTCTACAAGGTTATCAAATCCCAACACTACTACATGGTTTTGGCATGAATTCATTCCTACCCCTACCATGTTTCATGGTCTATGATAATCATTATTGAAAGACATGTGATCTTCCCCTATATTGAGTAATCATAACGGAAAGTTCTACCTATCATTAATTCCAGCAAGATCACATAGAAGGAAATATTAAATATAGTAGACAATAAGTAAGAGAATACATAGATATATAACAAAAATTATATTCATGTTTCATTGTATCTTGAAAAATATACATGTGATCAACAAGTAAAACATGGTTTTTAGACTATCAAAGAATTATATTTAAATCATTCACCATATCATTAATATATTTATTTCTTTTTATAGGTAAATATATGTATTCACACTAGTAATAATATAAATTGCCATGAATGACCAAATAAATAATGACTATCAATAACCATATATAAACACACAAGTGATTAAACAACAACTTGGTCTCACAACTACTATTGAACACAAATGTGTTCAATTCATAGAACATTGTATTATGGGATATAAGTCACAGGTAGAAAATATACACACCAAATTATGTCTATGTAATCTAAGTCATTCATTAGTGATCAATCCTTCACAATTGGTGGCTATAATCAAGCCAATGAACAAGGGTCTATTTTTTACATGGACACGTTGTCAAAATATATTTGACATGGATCCATTATTTAACATTGATTTAATGACCATTAATTATTAAATAAATGCTTTTAATACAAAACACATTATGAATATAAGTGCAATTTTCATAATGCATTTAAAATCATATAACACAAAACATAACCATAGATAATAATATATGGTAGATAACCTGGAACCAAAAACACCAAATAGAGTTAGCTCCAAACCATAAAAACCCCATCTACATTTTCTGATTCTATCTATGTCTATTAGACCTCTATTGATTTCCATGGGTTAAGATATCACCACTTAGGCGAATAAATGTCCATGAATCAATGAATGGTCATTAATGTTCAACTGAGATATTTTTTTTGGAAAAAATCAATTAAGAAAAATGTCATCAAATGGAGTTTGAAGACTAACTGTCACACCCTATTCATTAATGAAATTCCAAATAATAATGTGTTGTGATCATTATAGGATATAATATTTAGTTGTTTATTTAAATCCATATCATTAATGGAAAATTCTGCTAAGAAGAAAGTGAATTTGTGTCTAATTTTTTAATTATGATCAATTTTATTTATTCACATAAAAGGATAAAAATAAAATCCACAATTACATAAAAAATAAAGATTCTATGATTAATTATATACTAATAATCCCATAGATTCACCATAATTGTTTATCTAAATACACACTAGATCATGGGATTCTTATAAAGGGAGGAAGATAATAGTAAATTTCCTAACATATTTTTAAATTTATGCTGTGTTGGAATAACTCAAGGTATAATTGGTGTTTAAATTGTTGAAATGGAATTTGATAAAATCATTACCACATGACACATCATCATACTGTTTGGGGTTTATTATTTACATGTTGTACCATCATACACTAGATATAGGTTCCCTGACTAGATGGTGAGTTCTAGTAGTTTGTAGGGCTACTAGTACCTATATCAGCAAGCTAGTGGTTGCAGTAGTTGAGTTTGATACTCTTATTATTCTCATCTATCTTCCTATCTGTAATCCAACCTCACGTATTCCCTTTCATGTCTTAAGAAAATATAAGTGGTTTTATAATATGTATCATCGTAATGAACACCTAATTCTCTAAATAACTAGTTCACTAGACAAAAAGCTCAATTTTCCTACATATTTCAAGATGAATAATGATGTTATACCTTACATATATAACAACAGAGTGACCACATTCTAATATACAATATAATTTTTATGATATATAATATATGAAATAGAATATGTTAGAATAAATCCTACAATATGCAATATAAATTTGGGTATATGTATGATTGTCTCCAATGTTTCATGTCATATCTAAGATTAATTTTTTTAAAACATTAAAGTAACTCTAATTGATCAAGAGAAAATGTATGATGTATTTTCTCCGATGTAAGACAATATTTGATGATGTATAAGTGTGATAAATGTATTTAAATGTATACATAAGGTACTTTTTTGAGATATATATATATATATTATTAACTGGCCATTCCCAAGTAAAAATAATGATTTAGATATGATAAAATAATATTTCTAATCAGTGTTTAAATTTCAAAATTATAAACTAAATAATTCATGCATAAATATGAGATTAATACTAATATCATAATAAAGAGTTTACATCATGATATGGATCTTTACATGGGTGTATTTTTATTATATTAGAGCATTCATACATCATGAATAAAATGATTTTCTAGAAACTGAAAAAAAACTAACATAGAATTTAAGAGATTGAAAAATAATACATTTTAATATATTTAAAGATACCTTTTATAAATTAAATTCTAATTTTGAGTAAAAAAAAATTTCACGATGGGAGGAACCTTATGTTATATTCTAGTATGCTTGTACAAGAATATATGTTTCTATATTTAGGGATAAAGTATGCATTATTGAAAGAGGATAATTGAAAAAGGAAAAAAGTATATTTTAATGAATAACATACCGTGATGAGATAAATTTACTTGTTATAATATATTTTTAAAAATCATGGAATTATGTTTTGGAATTTATAAAGGATGAGAAGAAGTATAAATATAATTTAAGGTAAATAACTATATATTTATGTTATTTAATAACCAATTAATCTATGGTTTATAATAAAAAAGACGTTGAGGTAGTGATATACAATTCTACAATAACAAAATATCATGTACATTGATCATCATGAATAACTGTTGATCAGGAGATATTCTTGGATGTAATTTTTTATAGTGAGGAATACATTGGGCCCTGATGTTGCTAAAAAAGAAGAGAATATATCACCATAAGAATATTGTAACAATTGGGGAAGAGTGTATAATATTTTCAATACTTTGGATAAATTTTATTATAATGGTTTATATCTCATTAAATAAGACATAAAATAATATAGATGTGATGGAAATTTATAATGTTTGTGGTAGTTCCAAAAAAGTGATAGTCAATTTATTCTAATGTTGATTGGTGTCATACATTTAAATTTAGTTGGTGTCAGGAAGATGGTACCAAGGTCACTCCATTTCTAATTGCATTCATGATAATAAAATATCAACTATATATGTATGATAATAAAAAACCATGAATAATATTTTGTACATTATTATTGGAACTCATAAATATCTATGTGTTGTGTAATTTGGTGTTTTTGTCTTTGGTAAAAGAATATGAGCCAAGTAAATGAAGATATAATGAGATCTATTCATTGAAAAAAGTGTAGAGCTAAAAATAAACAGTTTTAATTCATCATATGATTATAAAATTAACTCCACCAGAACTCCTTTACAATGATAATATAGAATAACCCATGAAAATTACAATGAATTGGAATATGTTGAATGATTTTATGATATATTATTTATGTTATCTTATCTATTTAGAATTGGAAAATTCATCCCACCATGGTCATAAAATATACTTGACACTTGTGTCAATATATATAGACTTGGAATGAACTTTTTTCCATTTGTGATATGAGTTCATGTATTTATCTAGATATTAAATCCATTATTTTACACCAGTTACTAGAATGTGTTTCATTGTTTAGAAATAAATTTTTAGAATTTATTTATTTTCCATTTATGGTTTAACACATGAAATGACATTGAAATTTTATAATTATTATTTTATATTTTATTAATATTCCTTTAAGTAGTGATCCCATGAATGAATTATAAATTATATAAAATGATATTTATATTATAAATATGTTATTTTTATTATTAATATTCAATTTCATTTTGTTACATCAAAATATATTATATGTATTAACTATACCACATTCTTTGGTGATATAGTGTAATTTTATTATACATTATAATAAGTATACACTTAATTCAAGTCATATATTAGAATTTTAGTTTTTTTATTCTACAGAGTATTATTCCAACATTCTTCATTTATAAACATGTTATGGTATTCATGAATTCATGCAAGTGATTTATTTTTATTTAGTTTTAATATATTATAAGGATATTATTTTAGGGTATCATAAGTTTTGAGTTAGTTATTATGTCCCACATAATAGTAGGAGATTAAATCTCAAGAGAAATATCATGAGGGGTGAATTGAAACACTATTGTAAAAACACCTTAATTAAACATAATGATAAAAAAAATTAATTATACATAAAAAATAATAATGTATAAAAAATGAAATAATTAATTAATTAATTAAGATAAATATTTGGAAGGATAATGTGTTTTGGTGAAATTATTCTATGTATAAATGAAACAATACCATCCAATCTATATTTTTTTTTGAAATAAGTATAAAAGATATTATAAAATGATAGTGTATATATATATATTACATTAAACTCTAGAGAATTAAGAGTTAATACAATAGCCTCACTCTCTAGAGTTTTTCATGATATATAAATATTTTTAATTAGATTCTATAGGGATAAAAATTCCAGTATATATTGACATTTGTATAAGATATATATTTATAAGGCATAATAAACTTAAATAGGTTTATGAATAGTAATCCTAGTATTCCTTAATATATATATATATATATAAATATTCTCTCCTTTAAAAATTTGTTTCTATTAAACCAAAAAAATAAGAGGATTATATATATTGATCTAGAAAATACTAAATATAATTAGTGACCACTTCTAATAAATAGAATACTATAAATTCAATCATTTTATATACAATGTATCTGTATATGTCTGGTCTATGTCCTTAGTATTTTTTAATCAAAATGTTAGTAAAAAAGTCCTTATTCTTATTAATTATTTACTCAATTTGAATAAATTATTGAAAGATAGAGAAATAAAAAACAAGAGTCTTGTATTATTTTCATATAAAAATTAGATTGTTTTTTAAATATGGCTAATAAGTAAATCCCACTAAGATGGTCTCTTTCTCAAAAATAATCTCTCACTTTTGCAAAATAATTTACATTGCAAGTAAAATCTCACCATGAATATTTGTACAATAAAGGATCTCACAACAAAGATATAAAACTAGGGAAGGTGAGGTAGATTCTTATATGTCCATCATTCTTTGAAAAGATTTTTCGAACCTAAAATCGTTTAGGAAAACTATAATTTCCTTAAATTAAGTAATCTTAGAGATACATTATCAAAATTCCAAGTATTTAATAATAAGACTATTCAAAGGTGATACATTTCTAGATAAAGTATAATAAATTTTCTTACATATAAATTCATCAAATTATAATCATAAATCCTTAAAATAATCATAAATTTGTAATTTTCTTATATGAATAAAGAACAAGATTAAAATTGTGGATGGTTTTCATGATTTTGTAAGACGATTAATGATTATTTTATTTTACTTTGAACACGATCTTTGGTTCTGTAAAATTATGTTTAGAAGATAAAGTTGATTCTACCAATGACACCATTCCAAATTTTAATCATTTTTTCTATGTTCCATATTTTACATTCATGATTCACCTATAAGATTACTAATTAAGAATATCATGTTCTTTAACATTGGTATCTATAATTATCAATTTTTTCACTGAAAAAATTAATGGTTATATATTTCAAAAAAATGGATACATTGTGATCACTAAAACATGTCACTTGGAATGATGAGAGTGGATGTATCAATAGGATAAAAAAATAAGACAGTGTAATTGATGATTGAATGTATATGTGATATCATCATCTAGAGTTTTCATGAGTTGTTTTGGTTGAATTATAAACATGGTTTGAAAAAATGATAGTTTTCCCCCAATAATATCTGGTGTTTTAAGTATATATCAAATCAATAAGTTGGTAAATTATTATGTTTTTTATATTATTTAAAATTATTTTTGAAAATTTATATGCACATTTCCCCCCATTAAATGAGTTTTATTGTTTATGGTTGGAATAAATGAGTCATACCATGTTATAGTTTACCCCACTCGAATGGTTAAGAACACCTACCGATATCTTTTAAATTTTATGGGATTTATAATAATTTTTTTAATATTTAATATTAATCATTAATAAATAAATATATTATTAATTATTTTTAATAAATTTTAATAAAATTAAAATTATTTTAAATTTATTTTAAATTTTTAAATAATTCGTTATCCATTATTCACTATTAATTATTAATTATTAATTATTAATTATTTAATTAAATAATTCGTTATTAATTAGACATAAACAAATAATTGATTTTTAATTAACCATTACAAATAATGAAATAATTAATTTCTTAATTAATAATTAATATTACAATTAAAATATTATTTAAATCATAATTCATAATTAATTATTTCAAAATTTTAATTACAACCTATAACAATTATTTAATTATTGATTATTATTAATTAATTATTAATTAATATCATTTAATTAATTATTTCTTAATATTAATTATAAATTACTTGTTATGAATTATTTATTATTATTATAAAATTTTTACTGAGTAATTTATAATTATTAATTTATAGGCCTTAATTATAATTATTGTGTAATTATTATTTGTTTTTAATTTATATAAAATTATAATTAATTACTTAAAATTGATCAATAACTTTTAATCATAAATTTTTGATTATATAGTATTGAATATTAATAATTATTTTATTATGAATTAACACACTTATTAATCAGTTTTATGAATAATTTATTATGCTTATATAGTAAAATAAATAATATTTGAAAAGTATTAAGAAATGTGAATTCAATTAGAGTCATTGGTAAAAAGCTATATAGTAATGTGTGCCTAGTTAAAATTAATGTAAGTATCGGTTCTTGAGTAGAAAGTATAGAATATATTATTTAAAAAATACAAAAACAACAGAAAGTTAATTGATAGTTGAGAAAAAATACACAGATTTCAAAAAATTCGTAATTTTATTTATACATTAATTTTATTAATTATAAAATTACATTTTAATTTATAAATATTAATATAAATATATTAATCCATAGACAAATTCTATATTCTAAATTTCTTTTAGCAAGATTATGTCAGCATAGTTTTGAAACATTTATTCTTATAGTCCAAATGCAACAATGATAGAGTGTATAAGATATTTAATAGGGTAATATTCAATGACCCTGAGAGTGGTGCCTTTTATCACGATTCTTCTCTAAAAGTAATTCTTTTCATTGTTAAGTGAAATCTCTTTTAATGGTTTAGTATTATACTATAAAAAATCAATGGACAATAAAACACTAAACAACCACTAAAACCCTCATAAATAATAGAATAACTTTTATTTTACTATCAAATTACTAATATGAAAATAAATTAAAATATCTTCCATTATATATTAATTTAAAATATATAACCCTATTAATATCAATCCAACATGAGATCCCTCCTTCTTTTTTTAAAAATTGTATGATATGGCAAGAAAATTCCAGAAACATATAATGAAACGAATGACTGGTCCATTATAATCATTGAAATCACAAATATTTCCAATGTATTCAAAGACAGTCATAATAATACTAGTACTTATAAATTATTAAGAAACTTTTTAATTTATTAATGCACTACATTTGACTCATATTATCATTTTTATTGAATATGTTAATAATCCACTTTTCATGTAGTATAATAATTTGAATTCTTATTTTTACCTTTTTATACAAAAATTCATTATTTTAATTCATATTATAAAATTTTTATCATCATAGATATTTTAATTATGGTATAATTATCATAAATATGATTTAGAGTAGTATAGATAACTATTTTATCAATATATGTCTATGTTTTTAAAATTTATTTTATATAATATGTTTTTTAATAATTTTTTGTCAAATGAATATAGGAAAATGATTGAATAAATACAACAAATTAAAAGAATGATGTAATAAAGTGTTCTCACAGAAAATATTATTTTAGGAGTAAATTGATAATTATTTATGGGAGACGAGTTAGCTATATTAAATTTTCACTCCTAAAAAAGGGAGGAATTTTCAGCTAAAATTCATTATAATAATCTTTTTGATAATGTTTTTTATTAGACCACTAATTCACCTAATATTATTTGTCCTGAAAAATTTTATTAGATTACAAATTTATTTATTCAATTATTATAATTATTTAAGTGGACAATTTCAATGAATTTTTTATACGAGATAATATATTATATATAACATATGGGAAAAACACAACTAGAGTAATTTTTATTAAAAAGTATGTTTTCCTTCAAAGTATAAATTTCTTACATGTATTAAAAAATTAAGAACATTTACTATTAACAACATCTGTGATTAAATACTAATATTGAATAGATAATGATAAATTAATATTTCAATTGGCATTTATCAATGATCATTGTTAAAATAAATTTCTTTCTGGTTATATGTAGTTTATGATGTTTCTAGTTTATTGAATGTGTAAAATTAGGTAAAGATAAATTTTTTATAGATGATTATATTATAATAATAATTTTAAATAAAATATTATTCAATTAACATATATCATAATATCAAATACTGAGTGGTTAAATAAACATTTATCCTTGACTATAAAATGATTTATAAAATGATCAAATATATGATATTTTAGGTGAATAAAATATATTTTTATTAACTGAGGTATATGGTCATAAATTAATAAAATATAACATAATGATAATGATATTGAATTATTATTTAAAACATTAATTTTATTGACATTAGATAAAAATAATTTAAAATTTTATAGATGTCATGTATTCATAATGATAATTTTAATAATATCACATATTTTAGAATTCAATGTGATGATCATGATAAAATTATAAACATAACAAATATGATCAATCAATTATCATTATGGGAGGAAGAGAACACCCATGTAATAACTTTTCTAGTTAGTAAATACACTTATATTTTTCATGTCAATGGAAACAAATTTATATCATTTTTTAGTTACTTAATTTGAAGGAATCATGTAGAATAATGTAATTTTAACTAAATTTTATGGAAATATTTCACAGTTTTCTTCCCATATATTGGTCATTAAAATTTAGAGATATAAATTTCTAAATATTGAATGCTATTTTGTTATATAATTTTGATAGAGACACTATTTATTGGAAAAAGAAGGTTCTTTATAATTTTATTAATATTTTCCATATTTTGATATATTCATTATTTATATAATAACATATTAAATAACATTCTTTTGATAAGTATTTTATTTAGATGAATATATTTTAAGAGTATTTTGTGTATAAGTAAGAATAAATAATTCTTCAGTTATAAAATTATTTGATAGAGTCTTATTGAGGGAGCACATGGTCACTATTTTTGAAGTGTGATCTGTGAATTTTTGGATAGACCACACTTCTATTATAGATATTGATCAAGAGTATATAGATTCCAAATAATAAAATGAGTTTTGTTATGTATAAATTAATTTCATTGTAAATAATATAATAATACCCCTTCATGAAATGAGGATTATATCATTATTATATAATAGCTATGGTCATTTATTGAGGATTTACTTCAATGAAAAATATTTTTCTTGATATTAAATATCTATGTTATGGAATTTTTGTTGTTGTTTATTTTTATACATATGTGTCGTAGGTGTACCAAGTGATGTATTTCAAAAAACCTTTTTTATGTTGTATTTTTTAAATACAAATTTATACATATACGTGATTTTTATATTATAATTATTTATTTATTTAGACATACCACATATTTTTTGTACACTTCATTTTTAATTATTTTAATTTTACCTATCCAATATTTCATTGATTTCTCGTCAAAATTTCTCAAAAATATTTATGAAAACATTTTTTTATTGTGAATAGATGTCCTGAATAATTGGTATATGCGTGACGTTTTTATATAAAAACATTTTTATTTTAATAAATCAATTTAATTAACAAACAATGTATTTAATTTATAGTTTAAATTGTTAATATGGAGAGAAAAATTAGTATATTGGTTTTTTAAAAAATAATCAATTTTTTTTAGATTATTTAGGTATTCCATTAAAAGAGTAATATCATCTTATTACATTATATCTTTATGGATATATCATATGGTATATTTGTGATAATATTGAAAACCAATCTAATGGTGAGACACATGTACAATAATTTTTTTCATGATCCCATATTATTATAAAATATGAAAACCCATTAGAAATATGTAATTAAATAACAAAATTTTTTATATTATATTTAATATTGTTATAACTATCATTAACTAATAGGTAAACCCAAACCCTATAATAAATCCATCTGATTTTATGGATATAATAACATTTCTAATCACTAAAGGATAAAAATAGTATTTGGAATCAAAAAATACTCAAGTGGTAATAGTTTCACTTGATAAAACAAAGCATTAATCTATTGTATTTCATCTAGAAATAAGGAATTATAATACCATTTAAATATTAATATATATAATTGAAATAATTATTTTTGAAAATATACCCATCATTAAGATACTAAATAATGAGAAAAATGATCCATAATCCATAGAAAATATAAAAAACATAACAAAACATCATATAAAAATGCATATTCATGATTTGGTAAAAATATATAAATCAAAATAAATAAAAAAAGGAGTAAGTATAAGATTGAAAGATAAAATAAATAAACCATTTTAAACAAAAAAGTTGAATAATCTAAAATCTATCACATCATGAAATGTGAAAGGGAATTACTGGATAGAATTATAACACACAAACAAAAAATCAATTTGCACATTCGTTATAATTGGGTTAAATTTTCTAAACCATAATTGTATAATAAATATTACCAATAAGCCTCCACTGATATCCTTTATCACCTCCATACATACCCTTTAATTACTAATAAATTTAATGAAAATATAAAATAATTGATAAAATATTTATTTTTTATTTTTATAAAAGAAAACAAATTATATATAATAATAAAAATCCTTCCATTATAATGAATATATTAAGAAATAAATTTAAAATTATGTTTTCATAACACTACCATAGCTAAAAATATTGAATTATTTCAATAAATTCCTATATATATCATTCATATTGAAAAAATCAAATAGATCCCCAAATTTTGTATCACTAAATTTCATGAAATAATAACATAGAAAAAAGATAAAGGATAGATTGTATCATAAGAAGAATAACTATTTTTTGTAATAACATATGTAATTAATTAATAGTTCCTTTAAAAAAATAGTTTATATTATTAAAATCTTTATAAGACCACTTAATATATTCAAGCCGTCATATGTTATTTAAAATATATCATGATTTTGAAAAACAAAAAAATATAATTCAATAACAATAATGAATATTAACAATATTTACATAATTATTAATCATAATATTCACCATCATGCGAGCACCTCAGAGATTGTGTGACAATCTCACACAACAATGAAATAGAACTCACTTATTTTCCATGTGTATGATCCAAAATTTCAAGAATTTATATTATAAATCCTTTCCTAACTATGAAGAAAAATACATTATACATTAGTAAAGAACAAACATGGGTCCACTATGAATTATCTAATTATAAAATTATGTATTTATTAACAAAAAATATCTTATAATGAGGTTGACTACCATTGTTTAATATATATAGTTGCTTTAATACATTGAAATAAGATAAAATGAATCACTTATTAAAGGATAAAACAGTTTAGTAGTATTTGATAACTAGATATTTAAATTAATATGATATAATTTTGAAAACATAAATCATCAAAAAATATTTTCTATGAGATCATGTTTATATTCTCTGTCGTGTCCATAAAAATACATCATAAAACACATCCAAGAATTATATCTAGTGAAAAATAATTGTGGTGAAACCTTTAATTATATGTCAGGGTATGATTAAAATGGAATAAATCATTAATATATAAGATATCATCAACACACAATGGTAAATAACTAAAAAAATCTATTTAATTAGTAACTTGAATATGAAAAATAATATGGAAGGAAATAAATATGATAAAATAAATTCCATTAAATAATTACATGTCCTTTAAAATTAACAATGGATACTATAATTAATAAATTAATCAAATGACACATAAATAGAAAATCTCATAATGACACAATGAATAATTTTGAATATCATAGTCATAATGTGATGACCATTCACTAGATAGTTTAAATCTATGGGTGGAAACCCATTTAGTTCATAAAACTGATTTTTTCACATGAGATAGACTAATACATCTATGGGATATTGAAGGCCTTATAGATCACATACTATCTTTAATGACTTCCATAAATGAATTTGGTAAACATAGGAAACATAAACATACATATTTAAAAAACGAGCATTTGAAATGTCAATACATTCCCTAATCAATAAAAATAATCATAATACATTAATAGTAATATAAAAAATCGTATAATAATATTCTATCACAAACAATAATTGTTAGGCTTCTAGATAAATAATTATTATGTAATTATTATGATATATTCCGAATTGAAATAAATTTAAAATGTGGTTTTTTCATGATGAAAAAATCTATAAAAATTCATTAGAAATTTTCTTTAGGATGATATCCATTTAATTTTTAATAGAACATTTATAATAATCCACCGCTCAATATAAGAATATATATATTTGAATAAAAATTTTGATAATTTCAGAATTATCACTCAAACAATGAGTCATAATGAATTCACAAAAGTTCCACCACTCCATAGATGTTACAACAAGTATTTTTTTTATTTTTTGTAAATGGAATACGACCATTGATTGGAAAATGAAATGAATAATATTTAAAAAGAATTTGTGTTATAAAACATTATTATTAATTTCATTATAAAATAATTAGCATAATCCTAAAAAATAGAAAACATTTTTAGATAGAATGGATTTGGAAGACCAATAATTTTTTAAAGATTAGATAAATAAAGTCTGATTTTCTTAAAAAAATTTCCTCAAAAAAAAATTTATACCTAGGAGACAGAAAAATTTACTATTGCAAAAATAATTCATGAATAGTATTATTATAAAATATATTTTTTTAATATGTAAATATCAAATAATTTATCCAATGGATCCTGAAACACATAAAATCTTGATTTATGATAACATTGTGAAATAAACGTCTACCGCTTTAGTAATGTTTAAATCATAAGCCACCTGAATGAAATGGATATTTTAAAAATAAAAAGATTTATATATTAAAGATATTAAATATAAAAAGGTTCAGAATATAAACCGCATTAAATAACTAAGTGGTGAATATGACATACATCACATATTTGTAAAAGCACATCGATAAACTCACAGCTTATGTCTCATTTTTTTCATATGTGTTCGAAAAACCTATATAATAAATATTTATGTATTATAAATATATTAATAAAAAATAATAACATAATTCTAAGCCTGTAGGATTTATATATATGATTTTATGATCTTTTTGTTAACTATTAATTGTTAAATTCATTCTTTCATGAGTGTATTGCTTCGTTTTAGATCTATGATTTGGCCTTAAAGCTTCTATCAATTTATATTGATCATAGTTACATCGTACCCATAATTTTTATATGATATAAATATCATTATAAATTATTTATATATTTAATTATTCAAATATTTAATTTTTTGTGATAGATAGTGGATTACCCCATTCATAGAGTCTAGAAGATGTAGAAACATGTGATCACTGTTTCAATTTTTCAAGACAGGGGGAATTAATGAAAAATAAATATTATTTATTTATTATATAATTAGGATTATGTTATATATGTAATTTATATTAATAAAATATATCCGTAATACCATCCATGTAAAATATAAATGAAAATAATTTCGCCTCACTGTGTGGAGGGAAGTCGAAACGTACGCACTAGCGACATTATTATTTCCTAATAGATTGGAATGGAAGTAGTAAAATGTGATATTATAGTTATAGAAATATTTTTATGTAATTAATATCCCATATTTTTAATATATATATCATTACTACCTTCCATGAAATGTGGAAAAGAAAAATGAATCACACAGCTTAGTGAGGCGACAGTCTGTCGTAGACATGGGCGACAAAATCATATCCCACTACAAAATGGATTGTTTGAATTTATATGTGATATAATAATTACATAATAATTTTAATTACATAAGATGAATATATATATATTATATAATTATATATATACTTTAAATTCGGTTAAGGAAGATGAAAAACCTTGATTCGTGACGAAGAAGTTCCTCAAAAACATGATTTACAAATTTTTTTCCAATTTGATGGAAATTGAGAAAAATATAAGTTATTAAATTAAAATAATAACATATAATCATATATGGGATATTGTTTAAAATTATTATCATAGTTTCAAATGATTTTAATGAGTTGGGTGAATAAATAAATGAAACAGACACATTATTAAATTTATATCTTCTTCAAAGAGCCTTCTAATGTACATAACTAATTCACTCACATGAGGCATTGATAATATAAATTATACATATAATATATTTGAATGGAATTGAGGAAGATGAATTTTCTTGAATTTGATGAAACAGTGTGTTTTGGATGTGTTCATATGAGAGGAGAGTGGGAAGATTGTTATAAGTGTGGGAAAGAACATACGAAGATTTCTTGAAATTATAATGTGATAAATAAAATTTCACATTAAAAAAGACTAATAAATTTGTAATTATAGAGACTTATAGTTTATAAGGTCTAAATAGGTCCTTAAAATTATCTTTAGATAGGTTTTATTCTGTTTTTAACTCTTATGGACGTAGGTTAAACCCCAATTAACACATTTTTACCATTACTATAGTAATGAATTTTAACTGTTTTCATTATTCATTTTGGTAAAAAATATCCTAAGATAAATTATAATGATTCATATTGTTAAATAAATTTTTATAAATTATTTTTATAAAACTGGATGAATTCAATTTAAAATTTGACCTGCACACATGTCGTAACAAGTAGTTTTTCAAAAGAAAAAAATTTAATGTTTAAATAATTATATCAGAATTTAATATAAAATTGATTTAAATGATTTCATTAGGATAAATTATAATATAATTTATCAAAATATACTGTAAATAAAAATTTATATTGAATTAATACTTAAAAATAAATTTAATAAAAAATACATTTTTAACAATAATCGGTATATTTTAAAATTCAAAAAAAATTAATATTTTCAGTACAATCAAACAAATTCACCCAAATATATAAATGGAATTAAAATATCAACTATCAAATTTATTTTTTCATATAAATTTTCTAATATTTTTATAAATTATTTTTAAATTATTTGTGAAATGTGTAACAATTTAGTCTTCTAGAAAAAATAAATTTTTTATAAAACAACTCTTTTTATTGAAATCTTATTTCTAATAAATACATAAACATTGAATTTATTTTATAAATGTAAAAAATTGTATTATTTTCATTATTACTTAGTTTTTTTATACAAACCATCATAACTAACATGATATAACTATCATATTTAAATAATATTATTGTAATTGAGTTTCGTGTTTTGTTTAAACCTGATGTTATGTGAATAGTATGATATCAAAGAGATTGAACTTATTTATAAATATAAATAATTATTATCAATGTGTTAAATTACATTATATTATTTGGGTTGTGTCCATATATTCAATCGAATATAATGTTCCACTTTTAAAATCTTATGTTGTTACATTCCATAATCGTTCAATTAATTATGTCCTCAGAATTCAAACATGATATCAGCTATCAAGAGTTTGACATATGGAAATACTATTGTTGAAACCCCCCATCATAACAGTATTAATTAAAAATCCACATAATAACCTAGAAATGGTTGTATGAGTTTGTTATAGAATAACGCAAAATGGGTTTTCAATATCGATGATCACTGGTGGTATGTGAAGATGTACACATGAAATAAATTAAAAATTAAAATGGTGGGTGTTGGATATCAATGATCAAAATAAATTAAATGATAAATATAAATTTATGGACCCCTACAACAAAGATAATTGATGATATAAAAATACATCTTTATTTTATTAATATAAAGGTAATATGATAAATTTTGGTTTCAATATCTATTTCCTAAATTTATGGAATTATTTTACATTATATGAATAAAAACAAATATAAATAATTATTATATTTCTATTTCATATAAGGCATTTCAGAATTTATATTTTCATGAATAAATTTCCACTTTATCTCTTACTCCCATATATGAATATCCAAAAATGAATTTTTTATTTTAGAATTTCTAAAATTAACTGTAAAGATATCATAATGTCCATAAAATATTTACAATAATTTCTTCATGTCTTTAATAAGACAAAAATAATTATCAAAATATATAAAATATATAAAAATAATCTCTAATACCTCAATAATAACTCCCATTATTCAACAAAATCCATTTCAGAAAATCATATCATTATGATTCATCAAAAATATGTATGACCAAATTCAATGTTCAGATATTTATAAATAATGTCAATAAATGATCATTATAATCCCCAAAAAACATGATGATTCTATTAATATCAAATTAAACACATTTTTAAAGTTTGGTCACCATAAAAACATAATAAAAACATGCACTCTTAAAAAATATATCAGATTGTCAAATATATTCAAAAAACAAAAATATAAGGTAAACACAATCAAAGATAACATAACCATCAAATCACTAAAAAATTTCTAAATCAACAATATTATCCAATAGACGTAAATTTATCATTATTATATCAACATAAAACACATATAAAGTGTTTTCTTCCATTATTCTTGTGTTTTTTAAAATGATAAACTTTTCATTGAATAATTTTTCCTTATCATAACCACTTTTCCCCATATTCTCTTAAATCATTATTGAAATTATTATGAATTACAATTATTTTAAATTTAATGATTCTTATAATGGGAAAACATTTATAAAATAATTTCTGAACATATTTCTTGAATCCAAATACAAAAGTAATTTATTCCAAATTAGGCTTAGTAATAATATAAACTTATCCTTGACCCTTTACAATCTTCAAGGGTATATTCCATTATTTCCTAAATCATTAATTTGTTTAGTGTCCCATATCTTTAATTTTTATACATTAAATATTGTAAAACTGTTTCATTGACTCGATATCATTAGAATGTTGTCTTTCCCTGTCACACATGTACAAAACTCATATTACCCTAAAGTAATTTCCATGGTGATTTGTTCTCCAATTGTCAAATGTGGTAAAATACTTTTTCATTTTTACCCTTATATGTATTTTTACTATATTGTCATATTCTTAACATTATTCCCTTTAATGTCATATGTCTTGGATAATTTTATCTATGTCTAGATACCACAAAATACTATGTCCTAATAGGATGAGAATGATAGGATGACTAGTTCACTATGGAAACTTTTCTTAAGTCCATTTTAGAAACAATCAATCTTTTCCTTTGGATTTTTTACATATTTTGTATTATTTCATGATATCCTTGTAATGATGGATTTATACTTATAAACAATTCATCCTTATTTTTTCATATTTTTGGGTAATTTATTTTTATATTAGATCGTATCTCATGAAAATATTACTTTTCCAAGAATATTAACTTAAAATAAATCCATTCTATGTTTTATATTTCTTCTTCATCAAGATGGATTGAATAAATATCTACCATTAATCTGCATATATGGAGATCTAATAAATATTAATGTCAAATTTCTCCATTTCATTGCTTCCTAAAGATAAAAATATATTCTCTAAGGTTATAATACCTTCCTCACCTAATGGAATATGTAAAAATGAAAATCACCCAACTGGTATTTAGACATTGAAATCATTAATGAAAAAATCAATAAATATTATTATACAAAAGATTAATTATTATCCTAATATAAAATTTTACTAACTCTCAAATATCTATCATTAAAATTTTATCAAACACTTAGCGTTCATCCATTTCAGGAAATATTTTGTTGTTTCAAAAATATAAAGGGGCTGATAAATTTAACATGAATCCAAAGAGATAAATTTTCTTGAAATCCAAATCATTTTCATTTAATATTATCATAACCACTACTTCAATAAAAACATGAATTAAAATTAATCAATCACCCATGGTAAAAATTTTAAATATGGTTGAATAAATCCACCAACATGATTCATTGAAAATGATGACAAGGGGTCATATTCTACCTGGAAGAAGTAAGAGAATCCCTTAGGTTTTGATTTTATAAATTTAAAATGATAAAAACCTAAATTAAAACCATTAATATTGAAACCCAACCCACCACATTTTGGGTATGAGATGATAGTGATGAAAGAGTGAAGAATATGAATAATGTGGAAGATATGTGTCACATACATGATTGATTTTAAAATATTGGAGAACAAATCAACTTTTATTGAATTTATAAGAGGTATTGTGGAGAGGGATCGATGATAATAGGATTGATGCAGGGTTCTAGAAAAGTGGAGAGAAATTTTAAGGATCCACAATTCAAATTTTTTTCATAAAACCAAATAATTAAAATTACAATGAATTTTAATGTCAGCCATCATGGTATGACCAAACCATGCTTTGACTATGAACACTATACTATCATAACCTATATATAATAAATAGTCTATAAAAGATTCCAATGGTGATGTTTTGTGGCACACTACCTGTAAATTCACAAAAAAATTATAAAAAATTATATTATATAATCTAAAATAGAATCCAAAATAGATAAATATGGAATGATATACAAAAAAAATTATGATTTGTGGGATAATTATCCCAACCATATAACATTATATACATACAATATCTCTTTTAAGGTTGTTGAACAATGAATAGACGATGATATACTTCCAATTAAGAGACATGATATAAAATATAAAAATATTTAACAAATGATGTACCAATCTAATGAATTAGCGGGAAAACATAAAAAAAACTGATCTCAAAAAAACATGACCTGAATTACATTCATAAATATTTAATAGGTAACGATATCAGGTTCAAAACATAAAACAAATTTTCTTAACTTATAAAATATAGTGTAATTTTCACTATCAGATCACCAATAATTGCATCGATTATTTAATGAAATCATAAAACATCATCATTGAGGATATCAAACAAACCCTATGTAATTTTGGGTAAAGAGGATATTGTCAACAAAAATCTATTTAGTGAATTATTATCTATTTTAGGGAATAAAAAATTATGAAAATGATTTTCTCATATTATTTAAAGGTAGTACTTTTCCTATTCTATCACAAAATATAAATAAAAATATATATACGATTCATAATTACATATCACCTAATACCATGAATGGAATTGAATAAATATACAATGATTTTCCCACCATATATACTTTCCCTTATATAAATATTAAAAGATAAATTTTTTCCTCCAAAATCAATTAAAAACGAAAAATTACTAAGATAACACAAATAAAAAGAGGAAAACAATATGTATAGATTTTCCACCCAACATAAACAAACACCATTACCATTATAATAATGGTTTATTATTTCATATAAAAGAAATCATAAAATAATAATTTAGAGAGTAAGACACACACAACACTAATAATGATCTATTTAGCACATTTCATAGCATCATATAAAATTTAGATGCTTAAAACATTAATTATAAGAATATATATCACTATAAATGAGAGGAAATTTTAATGTGACCATAATAGCGATAGAAAAAAATTAAATGTGGTAAAAATATTATATAATTTTAATAATACCTCAATATGAAGTGTTTATATACATCATAATAAAACATTTATTAAAATCTAAAAAATACTTTGGGAAATTACTTGAATAGATGTGGATAAATATTTTATTTATTTATCCACCATTAGACTAGGACCAAATGAATTCTTATTATCCCAACTAGAAATTTAATTTAAAATTAATTATATAATTGATACACTGATAGCCTTTGGTTTAATGGAAACAAATTTTTCAAATCTCATCACCAGTTATAAAAATTTCATGTAATTTTCCAGACCCTTGAATTACAACCCACTTGAATGGAATGGTGAGGATCCCTTCTGAATCATTTTCCATTAAAATCACTATTAATATCAAACACATGTATATATGGACATAAAATATCAATATTTAATGATTAATATAACCTAAACCGGTCATTATTATTAAGAATTAAATTACCACTACCATAGATAGTATGTATCTTTAAGGAAAAAACTGTTGAATGAAAAACATCTTGAAACAATACCATGAATGGTGCTCTAATATATTAATATAAATAATAGAATTCTACTGATTCTATCTTGAATCATGAACATTGAATATAGAAAATAATAAAATTTCCAATCTCATGGCATCCAACACTTTTAATTATTATATCCTTCATTCAATAATATAATTATTCCCCATGGTATCCTCACTCCACCACGTAGATAAATGGGTTAATTTTTTTTGACTATCTTAATACAATATTTTTATTGACATGTTATGGAATTAATATTGACTCCTTTGACTTTATTAAAAGTAATATACTTCTCATAAAGAATTTTATTGACTATAGGCTTAACATCTGATATCCCAACCTTATTTTTCATATAATAATTCAGTGAGAATTATATAGGTGGTAGGAAACTCCTAATTCATAAATTTATATATATATTAAAAATAATATTCAAAAACATGGATTTTTATGAAAAAAAGTAAATATTATACGTGAATAAGAAAATAAATATTTTTTAAAAATAATACACTATTATTTAATTAAAATAAAAAATAAATGAAATTATTTGAATTAAACTATTAACAAAAATAGTAATTCATTCCTTCTCAATATAAATTTATTTTTATAATTAAATTCATTAAGAGAGTTTCTGAAAATAAACCAGAAATAACTTTTAGAAAACTAATAATAATTTATAGTAAAACACCTTTAATGTTTACATTTTAAAAAATATATTCATTAATTAAATATAATAATATTTCTAGGAATGACATAAAAACACTTCTATGAAAAAAGTAACATAAAAAATCATTCAAATTAAAATTTTCATAATATAATTTTAAATTATTTATGAATTACATTATAATATTTATAAATTTTGATTTTCATAAATCAAAATAATATTAATGTAAATCCATAATTGAATATAAAACATTTCTAAAAATACATTTCAAAAAATATATTTTTGAAGCATACATATTTATGTGAAACAAAAATCAATAATAATCAATATAATAACACAACCAAAAAAACACATTTTAAAACTTCTATGAAATTATTTTAATCCACCTTATTGAGGAAATTTGTTATGACCCATCCCCTGAGTCCAGTTCCGTGACTACCCCAAGCTCACCTTCCAAAGGGAAGGTGTTGTCGACTAGCAACAAAGGCTAATTCCCTAAAACTGGGAAGGAATTTCATTTATAACCTATAAACGCACACATCATAGCACAAATATGGATACAAGACACTAAGTAAACTCTATAATAAAATTGTGATGAAAAGTTAAAGGGGCCCGAAATAAAAGCCCAATTGTAAAGTACAAGGAATAGGAAATAAAAGTACAACTAAAGAAAGAAAAAATAGCTACTGGGTCGTCCTCTGAGATTCCAACATGAAGGGTAGGTATAAATAGTCTCCTCATCCCTCCACGTCTGTCAGTCTCCTCCGTGTACTGACTCGTCTTAAGGTTCACCTATGGGTATCGTCCAGTCCTAGTACTCTCAGCCTCAGTCAATGTTGTTCATCATCTGAAAAAAACACAACGAGGTGTAGGCATAGCCCATGTTGGGGTGATTATAATGATACTCACTAGGGAAACTGAGACCCTAAAGGTCTCACAAAATCCTACAAGGATGAACCACCAGGTAATAAAAGAATATATAACCCCACATAGGTAAATTCCCACACATATACCTATTTTATCAAGTAATCCATCTCAATCATGAGGTAAACACAAAAGTTACTGACTCAGCTGAACCAGAATTTTTTATTTAGATTATCGAAACCATGGCTGCTAGAGAAATCCTCCTTTGTCATGTACTGTGGGCCTTCCGCGACACCAAGGTGCTTCCCACTAACCTTGGACTACTGAGGTACTACTCATGTCGAGTACTGTGGGTGTGCGGCGTCACCAAGGCACTCCCCACTATGGGCATGCCGCCACAACCAGGTTCTCCCCCTAATATCATGCAGAGGTACTGCTCTTATCGAGTACTAAGGGTCTTCTGCCACAAACATGCACTCCTCCGCTTTGGGTCTGCCACGACACCATGGTGCTCCCCACTGGGCTAGTCGAGTCACTCCGAGTCAATTGGTCTGTAGTCGTCAAGTATCATCCAGCTACAAGGTCTATGCACTCTTCTCACTCGTCAACAGAAGGATCTGCTCCACAAGCTACTAGTCAAAACTCCAAATATCTCTAAGTCCCACGTAGAATTATCTCAAAAGTATGACACATCATATAGGTCTCAATCAAATAGATGGTGCGTCAATCAGATGCCCAGTCTATGAGTTATTATCCTTTTAGTCATGGGGGCTCGATTGGATTCATGCATGATCCAACCTGATTGTATCTTAACTATACCACAAACTCTAGTGGGGTATAATCAAAGGGACCACTATTCTTCAAGATTACCAATGCCACTAATGGTTCGTCAAATGGACATCCAGTGCCAAATATATGGCCAAAAGAAAGTAAAGGGGTGGTAATAGGCCCAGGTCTGGTCCGACCCGGTCGGACCGACCCATTGGGTCCGTATTGGATAGTCAGGTTCGGCCCATCAGGCCGTAGGGGTAGTTCTGCCCAGAGGGGGCCGCATTGGAGGCTCGACCCAGTGGCGCGGAGATGGTTCGGCCCGGAGAACCGTGAGGGGCATGGGAGGACAAGCCAGCTGGGGTGCCGCAAGGGGCGTGGATGGGGAGGCTCGTCCAGACGCCGCGAGGGGCACAGTTCAGGAGGCTTCGGTCCGGGAGCTGGGAGGTCGGCGAGCGGCCAGGAGCCGAGAGGGCGGCGGGCGGTCGGGAATCCAGGAGGTCGGCGGGCGGCCGAGAGGCCGGTTGGGCCGAAGCGCCATGAGGGTGTCATGGGCTGAGGAGACTGCGGGTAGGGTGGTCATTCTCTGTCACCTCATCATTACATCACCATGCTGAATAACAACATGGAAGAGATCGATTAAGGGAGATGGGCCAATGTTAGTAAGGTCTGCACCCTCTGCATTTAGGGTGATAGCAATCGGTTCATAAGAAAGAAGCACAACAACCCATCATCAAAAAGAAAACATCCTCTTTCTTCATTTTGAAAGAATGGAACATCATGGAACTTAAATTAAATTAATCCCCTGCCTTGATTGTTGTTCGTCGTAGAGTCATGGTGAAGAAGACTGATCGTTGAAAAAAAAAATGAACGTCGACATTTTTCATTGATCGTCAGTTTGTGTGCTGGCTCGTCGTAGTCGATGAAATCCTACGTCTAAGGAGGATCCAAGGAAGAGAGTCAAAGACTCTCCTCCCCGGTATTATTTGTGGTAAGAACGCATTCTTTGTTCTTCATTGGTGGGAGATTTTCTCTCAAGGATCTCTCCTCTACAAAGTTCAACCATGATCAATATGCCAAGACAAAATAATAGAATAAGTGTATCTATTATTTAATTGTTGGTACAAAATTCAAATGGGTTAAAAAATTAATTGAAAGCGTTTTCTCAAAAAATTAATGAATAGGATTTGGCATAATTAAGTGTTAGGGGAGTTGAAGAGGCCCCCCTACACTTAATGTAATTTTGAGGGTTTCTCCCCATTAATGGGGATTTTCAAGGGGGTTAAAAAACATGGGTGTTCCCCACCCTAATATACATGAATATGAGGTCAGGTTAGGGTGGGCCCCACCACCATAACCTCTCATGGGAGGTTAAGGTGTGGTGGTCCCCACCTCCAACTTCCACAAGGCGGCTTTAACCAACAAAATAAAAATAAAGCTACACAACTTTATTTTTTTAATTCTTTCACTAAAAACCCAAAAACTATCTTTTATTCTCGACCCACTACCATCGAGATGAAAGTCTCCTTAAGAGAATACCGGTGCAGCGAGTTCAACGGTGCACTCATATTTCAATTCCGAGCCCTAGTTCAAAAGATATAAAAACCCGCTCTTACATTTAATAAACGTACATGAACAAAACTTCAAAAATTGATTCCGGGAACACCGGGCTGCAGAACCATGTGTCTTCAATTTTCACTGACTCAAAAAATTCCCATGTATTTAAGAAAAAAAATTCCATGGAAATTCATGGTCTTTAATTTCTCTCCACCTCAGGGCTTTACGTACCCGTAAGCTAAAACTCAAACTAAGGGAACAAGTGGGGTATTGAGCACGTGTCTGAGCCTCCCGCTCCCACGTGCTCTCTGGGAGGTTTCTGTGCTTCCAGTGAACGCGCACTAGAGGCATCGACTGTCCATGTATGACCCACTCTTATTGATCTTCAATATCCACTGGAGCCTCCGTAAAAGTCACCCATCGTCGACATCCAGCTCACCATGATCGATGATGTGAGAAGGATCGTGAATGTATCTTCTCAACTGGGATACGTGGAAGACGTCATGCTCCAGGTGTAACTAAGGTGGAAGAGCTAAGAAGTATGCCACCTCTCCAACTTTGTTGGGGACCTAAAAAGGTCTGATGAATCTCAGAGACAACTTACTGCCTCAACAAAATCTCCATAAACCTCATCGAGGTGAGACCCATAGAAAGACGTGATATCTATACTCGAACTCCAGAGGTCTATGTCTCCTATCAGCATATGACTTATACCTACACTGTGTAGTCTTCATCTCCTCCTGGATTATATGAACCTTCTTTGTGGTAGCCCATACCATCTCTAGTCCCCTGAGTGCTGAATCCATTGGGTTATTTCAGCACAGAGGTGATCTGTATGGTCTCCCGTATAATGCCTCAAAAGGTGCCATCCCAATCATGTAGTGATAGATGTTGTTGTATGAAAACTCCACCAAAGGTATGTTATCCTCCCAGTAGTGACCAATGTCAAGGGTACAAGCACGCAGCATGTCCTCGATGGTCTGAATGGTCCGCTCAGTTTGGCCATCTGTATGAGGATGGAAGGCAGTGCGAAGACGAAGATGTGTCTCGAAAGCCTCCTACAACCCCTTCCATAGCTGGGAAGTAAATCCTGCATCACAATAAGAGATAATAGAAGAAGGAACTCAATGTAGCTGCACAATATCCTGCACAGAGAGGCATCCCAAGATCTCTATTAAACACTGCTCTGGGATTGGTAGGAAGTGGTCCGACTTGGGGACTCTTTCAACGATCACCCAAACAGATTCATGACCTCTAGATGTATGTTAATGTCCTATCACAAAATCCTTGGACATCCCATACCACTTCAACTCTGGAACCTCTAAAGGCTAAACCAATCCTGCCAGTACCTGATGCTCTGCCTTCACTGGATGACAAGTGAGGCATCGTGAGACAATCTCTGCAACTACCTTCTTCAATCCCGACCACTAGTGCTGTTGTCGGAGATCCTGGTACATCTTCGCCTCTCTTGGATGTATCGCTAGAGGGGATGTGTGGAACTCCCTCAACACATCCTACTGAAGTAACACTGGTACCAGGGTACGTCCTCTGAAGAAGATGACGTGCTCCCCACCTTAAAAGAATCCATCAGGTGCCTGCCCTGTGGATATCTGAGCATGCCGTGTCTCGCAGTCAGTATCTCCATGCTACGCCTCCCTGACTCGCTGAAGAAGTGGGGGAGTGACTGTAAGAGTCTGAAGAAAGGTTGATCCATCTCTATACACAAAGGATATCTATTAATAATCCAGTTTCTCTATCACCTCACCTAGTATCTATATAGCATATCTCTTATTGATCGCATCTGCAACAACGTTTCCCTTCTCAGGAGTATAGACTATCTTGTCGTCATAGTCCTGGAGGAATTCAAGCCAATGTTGTTGTCTTAGGTTCATGCCCTTCTGGGAGAAGATATACCTGAGACACTTGTGATCAGAGTACATAGTAAAACACTCACCCATCAGATAGTGTCACCACATCTTCAAGGAAAAGACCATTTCTACTAACTCCAGGTCATGGGTAGCGTTATTCTGCTCATGTTGTCTCAGCTGTCAAGATATCACTGCTCGCTCCAGCATCAATAAAAATACATGTCATGTCCCTGAAACATCGTAATAGAATATGCACCCTATGCCTTCCTCTAGAATCTTTAAGATAGGGCACTGGTTAACCTCTACCTCTACTCTGGAAAGCTCTACTGGCTTCTCTCAAACCACACAAAGGGTTTCCCATTCTATGTCAAGGATGATAGTGGCGATGTAACTCTGGAGAAATCAAGCACAAATCTCCGGTAATATCTAGATAACCCCAAGACACATGATAGCTCTGTCACACTCCTGGGTGGCTCCCAAGAAAGTTACACCTCAATATTCAATGGATCCACCATAACTTCTGACTTTGATATGACATGTCTTAGAAAGTCAACCTCTGAGATCCAAAACTAGCACTTAGAGAGATTACCATAAAGCTGGTGCTCTCGGAATGTGTCCAGTACTACCTGCAAATTCTAGGCATGCACCTCCTTAGTAGTCGAGTGGATCATAATGTCTTCGATGAAGAATATGACAAAGAGATCAAGGTATGGATGAAAGATCTGGTTCATGAGTCCCATGATCACTAAGTGAGTGTTGGTTACACTGAATGGCATAAAAAAGAACTCGTAGTGACCATACCGACACCTAGAGGTCGTCTTCATCACATCCTTGTCTCAAACTCTGATCTGGTGATAGCATGATCTGATGTCTATCTTTGAGAACCATTGTTCTCCCTTTATATGATCAAAGAGGTCGTCAATACTCAGAAGTGGGTACTTGTTTTTCACGGTCACCTGGTTCGGGTTTAGGTAGTCGACACATATCCTTAATCTCTCATCCTCCGTCTTGGCAAACAGAATTGGGGATTCCAAGGGAGAAACACTGGGCCATATGAATCACTTCCCCTACAAGTCCTCCAGCTTTACCCACAGATCGAAAATCTATGTGGGAGCCATCGGATACACTGGAGTTGATATCGGTGACGTCCCGGGGTACAATTCAATGTAAAAGTACAGCTATTTGTGAGGAGTTAGACCTGAGATATCATCACGGAAAACATCTGCGTACTGGTCAACCACTACATGATCGCTGGGACTCTCCACATCAATTGCTCCAAGGGTATGACAGGACAACTAATGAGTGATCGGCTGCACCCTAATCTTGGTATGTCTGTCATGTGCTGCAAAGGCTCCCTTCTCGCCGGTGAAGGTAAACCTGATCCGATCAGTGCAGACACACCTCACTTTGCACCTAATATAGTCAATATGAGCATGGAGAGTAGATAACTAGTCCATACACAAGATGAAGTCGTAAGGCCTCGATGCCGCTACTAGGAGATCCCAGTCAAAGCTCTCGCCTCCTAGAGTAATCTCTCACTACGGGCACCAGTGCGTAATCGTCGAATCTGTTCCCGTAAGAGTATCTAGCCCTAAGGATCGAGCCAACAGCTCCATCAGAATATCTGAGCTCCGAACGAGGGCCGTGTAAATGAATGAATGACTGGAACCTGTGTCTATAAGTACTACAGCTATGGTGTAGTATACACATATCTTACCTTGAATCATCTTCGGAGCTCCATTATTAGAAGTCTCAACTACCTGGAGCTGAGCTCCCACATGTGAACCTGCTCCCTACTGTCGGGGTAGACCTATTGGTGGTGGTGGTGGTAATACCTTGTAACATCATCCACTGCCAGCCGCATGACCATCTCCTCTTCCACGTCCGTATGTGCCCTTAGGATCACCTTGATCGAATATATATCTCTAGCTAGGTGGTCCTTCAACCGTCTATTGATCATCCAAACGGTGGGTTAGGAAGTCATGGGACATGTGATCTTACCTGCCGCATGTGAAACAATGAACACTCTCTGCATGTATGTATCTGATCTGGGTGCCCGCACAACTGATCCCGAATCATGCAGTCGTCCACCTGTATGTCAGGTCCTCTTGGACCTCTGTGGAATCTGTCTACATCCAGCTACAGAAGACTCTGCTACGTGTCGACTGGTGGTGGATCTCGTAGCTGGAGACTGCTCAGCAAGGAAACTCTCTACTAGGAGGGCTCTCTCTAACACCCCTGCCTTAATCGAGATGCTGAGTGAGATCACTGAAGCCCTGATCTCCTGCCTGAGTCCCTGATCGAAGGTCCGAGCCTTGAAGAAAGGGGCTCAAACCATATCGGTGGAGTATCATGAGAGGTCTGTGAACCTCGCTGAGTACTGATAAATAGTCGTGCTACCCTACTGAAGACAATGTAGCTCCGGTATGCGCACTGCACGAAGAGTCGTTTGAAAAAACACTACTCAAACAGGCTCTCAAAATCTGTCTAGAGAAGCGTCATCTCGACATGAACATGGAGCATCAAGCTCCACCATATTCTAGTTTTTGCCTATAGAAGGATGGCAACAAGAATCACCATGTGTTCGGCTAGTGTCCCTACCAGTCAGGAAACTCTCACCACATCCTCCACCTATTCCCCAGCAGCATGTCGGTGCATCACCATGAGTTCGGCGTGCATCGTCTACTGCTAGGGCTGGTGGCATCGGTGGCCCAACAGAAAGTGGTACCACTGGTGCCTCTACTGGAAAAGGGCCTTGCACTGAGGCCTCATCACGTGGTGGGATATCTATACATACAAATTTCGGGACTCTAGCTGGTCATCTGCGAGGAGGCATCCAGACAGAAACAGATGTGACATGGTTAAAAAATTAAATGTGGTAAGCTATCCTGGATGAGATAACATAAAAGAAAACTTTTGAAAACAGACATGAAATCAGTGTTTCCATGCACTGAATCAGAAATTATAATTCAGGGTTCTTGTGTATGGATACGTCGGTCATCACACCAACACTAGACTCCTTGAACTGAGAACTGCACCCACTTCTCTTAACACTATTTCATCAAAGAAAAAAAAGAACAGAGAACAATGTTATGTGGTAGAACAGACACCTCTGATAACCATATGTCATGACCTGTCCCCCAGGGCCCATGTTGTGACTACCCCAAACCCACATTCCATAGGCTAGGGGCTGGCGTCTAGCACCAAAGGCGTAATTTCCTAAAACTCAAAAGGCATTTCCTTTAAAACCTATAAATGCACACATCAAAGATCACAGATGGATACAAAAAACTAAGTAAACTATATAACAAAAGAGTAATAAAAAGTAAAAAGGGCCAAAAATACAAGCCCAATAGTAAAGTACACGGAACTGGAAATACATGTAAAACTAATGAATGGAAAAATAGTTGATGGGTCATCCTCCGAGATTCCTACATGAAGGATAGGTACAGAGAGACTCCTCAACACTCCATGTCTGTCAGTCTCCTCCTTGTACTGACTCTTCATAAGGTCCACCTCGGTGTTCCATCCAGTCCCAGTACTCTCAGCCTCAGTCAATGCTATCTATCATCTGCAACCAGCACAATGAGGTGCGGGAATAGCCCGTGAAGGGGTGAGTATAATGATACTCATTAGGGACCCCGAGACTCTCATGGTCTCCAAAATTCAACAAGGATAAACCACAGGGTAAGAAATCAACATATAACCCCACTTAGGTTTATGCCCAAACATATACATGAGAAATCATTTAATCCATCTCAATCATGAGGTAAACACAAAAGTTACTGACTCGGCTCAACCAGGATTTTCTATTCACATTTTCGAAACCACGAAAACTGGAGAACTCCTCCTCTGTCAAGTACAGTGGGCATGCCTTGACACCAAGGCACTTCCAACTAACCTTGGACTGTTGAGGTACTCCTCCTGTCGAGTACCGTGTGTCTTCTGCGTCACCAAGGTTCTCCCCACCGTGGGTCTTCCGCCACAACTAGCCACTCCCCCTAATAACCTACAGAGGTTCATCTCCTATAGAGTACGGCGGGTCTTCCACCACATCAATGTTCTCCTCCACTGTGGGTATGCCTCAACACTAAGGTGCTCCATACTGGGCTTGTCGAGTCACTCTGAGTCAATCAACCTGCAATCGTCAAGTCTTAACCAGCTTCTAGGTCTCCGCACTCTACTCGCTCGTCACCGGAAGGATCCTCTCCATGAGTTACTGGTCAAAACACCAACTGTCAAAAAATCCAATTAAGTAGTATCCCAATGTTTTTTAATGTCATAGAGGTCTCAACGCAATAGACAATGTGTTAATCAGACACCAGGTCTATGAGTTATTAGACTTTTAGTCATTGGGGCTAGGTTGGATTCGTGCATGATCCAACCCGACCATATCTTAACTATACCCCAAACTCTAGTGGGGTATATTCAATGAGACCGCCATGCTTGAAGATTACCAGCACTACTGACAGTTCATCAAATAGATTTTTGGTTCCAAAGATATGTCCAAAAGAATTTAAAGGGGCGGTAGTAGCCTTGGGTCCGGTCTAACCCAGTTGGACGGACCCAGCCCATCATAGTCAGGGCTGACCTAGTTCGGTCGACCCGGAACAACCCATTGGGTCCAGCCTAGCCCGTTGAGTTGGCTGTCCTGTTCGATTCATCCCACCCTGTTGGGCCAAGACCAGCAGGCTTTGAGGGAGGTTCATCATGGAGGGGGCTGCGTTGGAGGCTCGACCCAGTGGTGCAGAGCCGGTTCGACCTATATCGCCGCGAGGGGTGCGGGAGGCCGACTCGGTCGGGGCGATGTGAGAGGCATGGGAGTTCGACTCGGCCGGTGCTCTGCGAGGAGAGCTGGAGGCTGACACGGCCAGGGCACAGTGAGGGGCACGACTCGGGCGGCTCGGCCCAGAATGCCGGCTCGGACGGACGCCGCGAGGGGCGTGGCTCGGGCGGCCCGACCCGGGATCAATGAGGACGACAGCGGTGGAGAGCCGGGAGGTCGGCATGTGGCTGGGAGCCGGGAGGTCGGCAGGAGGCCGACGAGCGGCCGGGCATCTGGGAGGTCGGCAGGAGGCTGGGAGTCAGGAGGCATGTGGGCGGCCGAGAGGCCGGTTCGGCCGAAGCGCCATGAGGGCGAAGCAGGTTGCGGAGACCGCATGTTGCGTGTTCCTTACCTGTCACCTTCGACGCCTCGTCTTTTCGTCTCCATGACAAAGAACACCACAAAGGATATCGATGGAGGGAGACAAGCCATGTTAGTTTGGCCCGCACCATCCGCATTTAGGGTGAGAGAAATCTATTCATAAGAACGAAGCAAAACAACGCACTCTCAAAAGGAAAACATCCTCGATCTTAGTTTTGAAAAAAAAGAAGAAAATGGCACTTAAATGAAATTAAACCACTACCTAGATCTTTGTTCGTGGATAGAGTCGCGGGGAATAAGACGGATCATTGGAAAAAATGGACTTCGGCATTTTCCTCGATCATTAGTTTGTGTGTCGGCATGTCATAGTCGAACACATCCAACATCAAAGGAGGATATGAGGAATAATGTCAAAGACACTCATCTCCGGCGTTCTTCACTAGAAGAACACATTCTTCATTCTTCATTGGAGATATATTTTCTCCCTCGGCTTTCTCCTCTCCAAAGTTCCACCAAGATGAATATTCCATGCCCAAATAATAGATTATGTTTTTCTATTACTTCATTGTTGGTACAAAATTCAAATCGGTTAAACAATTAATTGAAATAATTGGCTCAAATAATTAATGAAGAGGATTTGGAATAATTAATTGTTAGGGGAGTTGAAGAGGTTACCCTACACTTAATGGAAGTTTGAGGGTTTCTCAAAATTAATGGGGGTGTTTCAAGGGGGTTTAAAAAACCCGGGTGATCCCCACCATAATAAACATGAAGAGGAGGTTATGTCAGGGTGGGCCCCACCACTATAACCTCTCATGAGATGTTAAGGTGTAGTGTTGTTCACCTAAAACTTCCACGTAGAGGATTTAACCAAAAAAAATAACGCTACACAACTTCATATTTTTTTAATTCTTTCACTAAAACCCCAATAACTATCTTTTATTCTCAACCCACTTCCATAGAGGTGAAAGTCTCCTTAAGAGAATACTGGTGCTGTGAGTTCAACGGTGCCCTCGGATTTTAATTCATAGCACAAGTTCAAAAGCTATAAAAACCCGCTCATACGTTTACTGAACTTACACGAAAAAAATATCAGAAATTGATTCCAGGAACACTGGGCCTCAGAATCACACACCGTTAATTTTCACAGACTCGCAAAATTCCCATGTATTTATGAAAAATATTTCCATGGATATTCCAGGTAATTATAATATTAATATTAATATAAATAATTTCTTCCCATTGATATTGTAGTTACCCCATGAAACACATTTAATTGTACTAAAAATTACACACACAAATTCAATTTAAATCATAAATATTTTTTAAAAAATGTTATTTAAATAGGAATAATTGAAACAAGAAAACATGATGAAAGAACAATATGTTAGCTTTCACATTCTTCATCTATGTTATCACTAACCAAGCATCTACCATGAATGATTTCACATGGATCTACAAAAGTTTCTTCTTGTTTCACGTGTGTGGTCTACAACCTGTTCACAAAAATATTTCACCCTATGAATAACCAAATAAATTGATAATCCATCCATATGTTCCACAAATGGAAATATATAATAAACCCTAAGATTAAATGTTTCATCCCAAACATAATTGGGATACTAGAGGACCATCACAACAATACATTTATTGACATGTGCATATGATATACCTATTGAGTTCTAGTGGTTGTATATACTATCTACCATGACATAAAAATATAATAAAACAAAATCTTATTGGGATAAAATTTTTCCCTCAACCAATCAGGGCTGCCCTATGTAGGTATTGGAGTCAACCCATGTCATGTATAGAAGATTATTATTGATCACTCTTTTTTTGAAAATAGTTATTCGAATCAGTCTATGTTGATCATTGAATGGTTTTTGGATATAGTATAAAAATTTGAAATATTTAATTTCACTTAATAATTCACAATTATATTCCGACAATTAGTATTTTTATCTAATTGAAAAAAATATTTTAGAATATAAACTCTACTAAATTACTAATCACTTCAATAAAATACCAAAAATCCATGAAATCCTAAAATAACTACACAAAAATATTATAACTATATAAAACCAAGATTAAGTACCTTGTGAGACATTAAAATTATATGATGAGAAATGATTGAAGGATGATGTTTCATGATAATCAAAATACACCAATGTAAAAACAACAAAATGTGAAACCCCAACTACTGTCTCCACATGAAAGTCAAATAAGCATCACCTATCACCAAAACAACAACAAAAAAAACCAAAGCTAAGAATCATCCATTATATCATAGTAGAACTAGTATTACACCTCCAAAGTTTTACCAAATCGAATAATATTTTTTAGTAGGTATCATCAATACACATAATATATTAAATTTAAATACTAATTAAAGAAATTCAATTTTAAAAATTACATCATGAAATAAATAGATTTCATATTTATAAAATAAAAAAATATACTTTAAATAAAAATACCTTCCACCATGGAATTTACAGAAGATGAGGATGAAGAAATTTGGAATAAGATGAAAAAATAAGAGGTAGAGGAGGGGATTCGTTAGATATTCTTGAATATTTTTGGATAAATCTATCCACATTAAAAATTGAAAAGTTATATGATGAGAGGTTAACAATATAATTTATTAACGGTGGGTTTTGGATTTGTGAGTAATGGAATTATAAGGATTGGAATATAAAAACTTTTCTTGAAAAAATAATGAATAAAATATTAAAGAGTCAGCTAATTGGTCTATAGTATCTAAAAACCCATTCTTGTTAAATGTGGACTCTACCTTTTCCTCTTATATAACCAATATAGTGAATAATTATTCCTCATGGACAATTTCATAGATTTTCAAACCTTTAAATCTCATCAAATTACCCAATATGTAACTCAAAAATGTAAAATAAAAGTTCAAAAAGATTAAATAGTTTAATATATATATATATTTGAAAAATGATTTCATGGGTGTGAAAACACTACTGTTAGATCACATATATATTTTATCGACAATTATTAACCTGTTATAAGGTATATATATCAATTATATTATTAGGATCATACATTATGTATTCATAGTACATTTTAGAACATTTTTGAATCATTTTAAATTATTTTATAAATTATGTCACCCATTTTTTCATTTTCATGTAGATGAACATGTTTTTCTATATTAGATGAATAGATGAAGATAATATCATAATTTTGGTTTTCATAGTTATTTTCTTATTTATAAGAAAAGAGGATGAGTAAAAATTACGTATTTTGAAGGAAGTGGTAGCTACATATGTCAATTAGACATCCCAGTAAAAATATATTTCATTTTTATCTAATTCAGGATAGTGTGGAAAATTAAGTAAATATTATATAAAAAGTTATTAGAATAATCAGTGTCATATATACATTAAGGATATCAACATCAATCATATATAGGGACATCACTTTTTATAATTTCTTGGTATTAATTATTTATTTTCTTATTCATGCACTGAGTGGTTGATTGATTATTTAGGTCCATATAATATTACAATAAATAAGAAAATATTTTATTAATATGAATAAGTTTTATTTTTTAATCAATATGGTGAATATATATTTAATTTTTGTTATTTGAGTTACTGGTAATTTTATACCATTAATTATAGTTTTCAATATGAATTTTAATGATATATGATATTTATTAGGTGTTTAATTTATTCTTTTATCTTCATATGTACATAATACTATTTGATATTAAATTTATTTTAAAAATTGAATATGGAAATTTTCAACATGATAAATGGATAATTTTTAAGCCTATTTGTTAGGTGTTTAATTTATTATTTTATCTTCATATGTACATAATACTATTTGATATTAAATTTATTTTAAAAATTGAATATGGAAATTTTCAATACGAATTTTAATGATATATGATATTTGTTAGTATTTATTCATTTTATGTGGGGATTATATGGTTATCCTATATGATTATTTGAAAATCGAGGGATTTTACATGTTAATGGAATTAAAAATAGGTTATGAAGTGTGTTTTAAAAGATTAACCTAATTCTATATCATTAACGAAATCCATCACTAAAGAAATAAGTAAGGATTAGGATTAATGTAATTTTATAAATGTTTCAGTTTTGGAAGAAAACAGTAGTATTTCCCCATGGTGAATACTCTTCTTGTGGAGTCCTAAATTCCTAAATATAAATAAATTGTTATTTGATCATAGTTATAGGGGCTCTAAATGATATTGTATTTAGACTTTTTTTAAGACATAACTACCATAAAAGTATGTTAAATATATACAGATTAGGATTTCCTTTGTAGGGTGAGTATTCATTTATCAATTACATTTTAAAAGATAGATATGACATAGTTTTTATATAAGTACATTGTACGGAAATAGAAATTGATTATGATTCCAACTAATATTTATTGATTGTATCTTTATCATCACATCCCAGGTGGAATATGTCAGTGAACTGAGCTAGTCAGTCACATGACCTTAGTCATGCCTCCCCATATGCCATAGGCTACCAACTAATATTGATTTTCTAATATATTTATATTAGTTTTAGACTATACCCTATTTATTAATGTATCGCAATAGTGGAAGTAAAAAATTACCAACTGATAAAAAACAATAACCAAAATGATTCATAACGGATAATGATCAACATCAAATGACAATCCCAAATAGGGATAAATAATACCCAAGACTAAATAAATAGATATTTCATTCCATATTTCTGTCATGTGTCAAATGAAAACCTAATATAACGACACTGCTAATTATCAGGACATTCTGACATCCTGTTTGGTTCCCTTATCTAAGCTTCATCATGATTCATCCATCTAACCTCGTGATCCTACCATATTCATATTTTCAAACATGATGTCCCTTTTGGTATCGATCATGATGCTTGGGTATGGTGTTAGTACAACTCATTATTCCAAAAATAATCACATATAAAATTATATCGACTCTATAAAAATGTAATATTTTTTATAAATAATAATTTATAAATGAATATGAAAATAGTTTTCAATTTAACTTATTGATTAATATACCACATAAATTTATGGTTTCATGATGACAGTCCAACAAACAACACCTACATTATACTGTGTCATAATTCGAACAATCTATAAATGGGTTATCACATTTCATACCATCATTGGTGTCCCTTAATCAATTCATTCCAATTGTTCATTCATACAATGGTGTCCAAGAGTGGAGGTTCAGAACCTTGTGGGTATTCGAAGTAGTCATCTATGTCCCAAAACTCAGTGATCACATGTAATACATAAATATGTTGGGTCCATAGATAGGTATCCTAGAACCTCAAGGATATTTGGAGGTGTATTCCCTATCCCAAAAATTATTCATAAATATCATATATCATGTTCAATATTTCCAATAATTTATGAACAAATACCATAATTAACTATTCAACACATTTCATAATTTCTTTTATCATGCATACATAAATTATAAATCATAATTTTAATCCTATTGGAACCCCAAAAGGGTTCCCATAAATTTCATAATCCAATTATTCAATCAATTTAATTCACTCATTATTCATCAATTTCATGATCCCAGTGTTCACCAATTTCATAATCACTCATTGAAACAATTGATTAATTGAAATTATGATGGAATTTACTAACATGTAAATTTCAATTACATAATTTTTGTAATGAAATTATAATAAGGGAAATGAAAATTAAAACTTTTACCACCTACATCAATATCTTTTATGGAAGTTCACCAAATTTAAAACCCCAATTGATGCTAAATAATCAAAATAACAAGAACATGGATGATATATGACCAAATACTATGATAAATTAAATAGAGAACAAGATTAATAAAATCCTACTTCTATACAATCACCAATTTAGAAAAAATAATTCATCTTAATAGAGAATGAGATATAGGAGATATGGTCAACCAATCAAGGACATTTTACATTCTGTTAGAGGTGCGATCATTCAATAAAATCTCAAAATCACCACGAAAAGGGTTCGAGGAGACTAAAACTCCTCCACAGTACCCCAAAAATATATGAAATTCATGTTAGGTAAAAATAATGTATTTATATATAAGAATTGATTGGTAAAAATAATATTTTTTTTGCTGATTAAATATCTTGTTCGCGTTGTTTCTATGGAAGAGGTGCATGATTGTCAAGACTGCTCATCATTAATTTGGGCCTCAACATATGTTGTGCACAACTACTCCCAGGTGGGAACACTTTTTTAAAAAAAATTAATCTAGTCATGAAAACCCTCTATTTCTGAGGGTTGAAGAATTTTTGGGGTACATCTCATAGTTTCACCCAACTATACACCAACCACATGCCACCTCATGTTTTTCTGTCATAAGGTGCACAATTTACTGGGAAATACATACATATAGCCATAACTTTTCACAAACTCTAAAAAACCCATTGGAGTTAAAATTTATCCAAGTTCACCAAATGAATACCAATGTAAATAACCCAACCATGGTTTAAGAAAAACCAATGTATAAGAGTACTTGAAAATGAGAATGTGAATAATTAGGACATTTTGGGATCCTACAATATCACCACCTTACAATAGTTCATCCTTGATCTATACTCGCAATAATATCTAACATTCCTAGGTAAAAAAGGCTAGCCACTAATATCATATGACTACTTCCCTCTCCCATGCTTCCTCTTGAACATGACCATGTAGACACATTACTTGAACAGTCTTCAAGACCTTTCTCAGACAACAGTTTCTCATTACAATCCATTTCACTAATCAGATTATCCTCAAATTACACATTTTCTACAAGATCAACATAACCAACATAGATCACACAAGAAGTTTCTGGGAGATACATCCAAATTTGTCACACATGAATGAAATCATGGAATGAACTATAACTCTATGGAAGAGATAGTTAGTAAGACATTAACCCGATTATCTCCAAAATCTCAAACAACCCAACAAACCTAGGTACCAGAATTCGCTACCTAAGAATCATATGGTGACCCAAATTATGTGACACATAATAGAATAAATGACCACAAAATATAAACTCATGTTTTCAATGATAATTATTCCCATATAAATTGTTCTTAATCAGAGCCATATCCATACATTTTGAAATCAACTTAACCTACTCTGATGTGTCCTACACGAGATTCTATTCCAATGAATCAGAATGTACTGCTTCTATCCAGTAGAGAGGACATCCGTATGGACTATAATTAAGTGTATTATGGGGTTCGATATGAATAGTCTTATGATAAAAGTTTTATAAGATAAATTAATAAGTTTTAAGTGAAAATCGCAATACCCACCAAAATTGAGAAAACCCACATGTAGACCAACCTCCAAAACCATGTATCTATGTTCAGACATTCAATATGTTCACTGGTGAAAATAAAAAATAAAAAATACTAGTACAGTAAGAACCTTCTTCAAAACATTACATAAATGAAATGTGAAATGTGTGTCAGTGAATGAAGCTATTATCCATGACACCACATGCAGATGGTCTATCTCCCCAACAATCATTTCCCCCATTTAACACCTTGTGAAAGTCTTATGAATAAAAATTAAATTGTACAATTTCTTCAAATTTTCCACAATCACCCATATATCATCATTACTTCATTGAATCATCAAAAATAAATGGAAATATCATCACAAATTAAATCCAGAATTGAAACTGTTTTAGTAAAGCACATGGTCCTTGATTCCCAGGCTTCACCTACTGACAAATGTATAATATTGTCAGGAACACTGCAATCTACTTTTTTCACTCCCAAACACCAATACTATAGATATAGGTTATATTACATTATTATTATACCATGATTCACCTACAACACCAAGGCATACAAAACACACATTATGAGTTCTCTCACACTCATGGGAACAACAATATAGTCCCATACATAGATGATCAAATCCCCATATATAGTCCAAGAGGAAGATGGCTCTCCACCATAGAGGATTTCCTTCAAGGAAAAAAAACTGCATATCCCCATACTGAATTTCTCCAATCCATATTAGAAGTGTGTACTCAATATATAATAATATGAGGGTCATATTCTCCTAGAATTATTGAACCACAATATGAATCTCAGCTAGTAAATTCATCATATTATATAAAAAACTAGATTCCTAAACCTCCTAAGACTATGTCACCCCTATCAATGTGTCAGCAACACTACTTTTTTATCATATATGGTATCTCAAAATCAAATGAATGCATATACTCGATCCACTTCTTGTTCAGGAGATTTATGTCTTGGTGAAAAAATATAAATATTGAGGTCATGTGATTAGTATACCCAATTATATGTTTTCCCAATAGATAATGATGATAAAACTTTATGGCATAAACTACTACCACTAACTCGTATCCATTCATATGGTAATACCATTCTGCTTTCCCCAACTAACATGGATCATATTCCCCAAATCGATCACCCTACTTCTACACTGATCCATGTAAAATACTGGATGCATCAAATATTAAAGTATACTCCTCACATTTCTCGGGTAAGATCAAGATCCATGAAATTGTAAAATGATTCTTCATCTCCTAGAAAGATTTCTCAAAATCCAAAACTACTAACACTGGATTCCTTTTTGGTCAAGCCTAAAAGTGGTGGGGCCAATAAGGAAAATTCTTACGCAAACAGTCAATAATATCCCATTAATCCCACAAAAACTTATATCAAGAAAATTTTTGGGATGATAACAGGAAACTACATCCTAAAATTTTCATGGGTTTAATGAAACAAATTCTTGTGAGATGATGTGACCGTAGTAATTTACATGGTGAATACATAATTACACTTCTATTATTTTGAGTATAATTTGTGCTATCTAAGTGAACTCAAGTCAGTGCCATAATGTCTGTCATGATCTTTTTGAGTCTTGGAGTACACGATGATTTCATATACTAAAACAATCACAATATAATATAGGATTGGTTGGATGATTCATTTAATAATGTCTATAAACAAATTTTGAGTGTTTTCCAGTCTGAATGGAATCGCTATGAACACATATATGCCACTCCTACCTCAAAAAGAGGTATGGGGTATATCATAAGGTATAACTATCAACCTAAGATTCCCCAAACTCAATTAGACATTGGATCACACCCTATATCTTTTCAAATAGTCATGGATATTATCAATATGTGAAAGTGGATTTTAGTTATTCAATGTCATCCAGTTTAAAATCTAATAACGAACATATAAAAACCACATATTTAAAGTCTTATTAGAAAAAAAATACAAGAGAAACTCTAGGGGACATACTCAGATGAATAAATCAGTTATGCAAAAGTTCATCCAGTGGTGTCGCATGTTATAAAAGCTATATTGGTTAAATTTTTATCAGGTGGAGTAGAAAGGGTTTAAGTTCAATGAATGAGCTGAATCATAAACACAACATCCCTCTCCAGTGGAATCATCGAGTAGTATATAGAAATAAAATCCTAGAACTAGTCCGCGATATGTATAAATACACAAGGTTTGAAACCACCGTCATCAAACAAAAGACTTAAAATTTTGGATTTGAAATCCCCTAGTTCCTGATGATGTTTTCATATATGAACCACCATGATATATATCTCTCATCAATAAATATAATTTTTACCCTCAATATATGTCAAGTACACTCTCCTTTGGTAACAATCAAAGGTGACCTCACATACGACCGACTTGTTATAACGAAAATGAAGTGAAAAATGGACATGTTGTGTATGTAAATATCCCAATAGAAATGATATTCCCCAACCTCAATATAAAAATCAATACCTAATATATATATCATTTGACTGCACTAAAAATAGTGTGTCGATCTTTATATCCCCTCTCACATACTCTAATATTTTTCTCAAACAATTCATAAGTTGATAAGACAAAAAATAATTATGAAGAACATGTATTTAATATGGAACTAGAAAGATTTTATGCTAATACAATAGTACTTATGACTATCAATTTCCCATCATCGATATCTATAGTTGAAGGATGAACTGCCTAAAAATTTTCTTCCCCTCCTATCTTTGATTCTTCTTGCATCCTCTAATAAATACGAATATGTTGATACAGGAACTTATTCCATGAATTTACACATTAACTACCTCAACTACCCCATCCCTAAGAACACCAACCAAAATATTGATATATTTTAGATTACCCACTTCTAGTTCTCATAAAAATTGTAGTTACTCTGTCATTATGCATCAGTCAAGTGTTTATAGAATTCCTATTTAAGTTCCTCATTTTTCCAAATTCTCGAAACTTCATCGGTGTTTGGGGACACTACCTCTTAATGTGTCTTGATAAACTATACTTGTTGCATTATATTATATTACAAATCTGAGTAACTAATCTTTCTAACAAGCCACTATAGTTTCTATTTCTCAAGTTGACATTCTCAAAAAAAAATTCTTACTCATATAATGCATACCTTCTATTTATCTATCAAAAAAAATCTCTATTATATAAGAACATATTTTTAGATCCCCTAAGATATGATATTCTAGATCACGAGTTTTAATAATTTCTTTATCTGAAATATGTTATTGTTGGACTTATTATAACATTTAATACAATCATTAAAATTATTTGTTCTAAATGTCTTGACTCCTTTCATAAATAGGACAAAGTTTAACAATTATTGAACTAACTGGAGTAGTCGATCATGGTAATACATCCCTAGATAAACAACAATAACTCATCTTCCCTATCTTTACTCACCATATATAGGGAAAGGTGATTAAAAAAATCTGTTAAAAATCCATACATACCATATTCTAAATCTGTTTATCCTAGGTCTGAATGTTCGACTAACACTTTTCATGACCACCTTATCAATAGGATTCTCTACTTGGTCAGGGATCATTTAGATATACTTAATCTAGAACTCATCTTCCTCAGGTCCACCATCTCCGGTGAAGGTTGGATGGTGTTTTAAATTGTTCTCCCAAGTTAGGTTATAAATATTTCACATAGCCCACACTGGGTACCCTTCCAAAAACTACATAATGTTATAAATATTCTCATAGAACTACTCTATGGATCCTTCACCCAGAAACATTGGGGTCCATAGTTCCACTATTTTATGATTATTTCAATCCATGTCCTCCAGTCTAACAGTCAACAAACATCATCATGGATGCATATCTTACAATGAAAAAAAGTATAGAAAGAAACACCCCATTATCAAATTTCAGAAGAGGGAATAAACTATATAAATAATAGTTAATCATCGGTACTCCCCCCCCAAATGGTCACAATTGGGGCAATATCACTTTCCACAACTATTCCTCACTTGGGTCATGGCTATCATTGGGTAATTTTTTTTATAATTCATGATTTCCATTCAATACCAATTTTATCCATTTCATGTTTCGATATTTAACATTATTTTAAATTATAAATTTCATCTTATTAACCATAACATTTTAAATTACACAAGAAAATGAATTTCAATTTAACAACACACCAAAAACGTTTTTTATATGCATGCCTAAAATGAAGAATGCCACAAAAAATCTTGAGTGCTGTAAATGATAAATGTATAATTAACTCTCATTATATACTAATCTATGAGTAAAATATTATACAATAATAACATCACCCAATATTTTCATTACTCTAAGTGAAATTACATTCAATTGTAATAGAAAACATCAATAACTATTATCCCATTATGGGTTATTATTTTCCCCCATACATGGGTAAGATACTCTCATGCATGAACTCATGACCAAGGTCTCGCTTATCTAATTATTATATCTACATTTCCAAAAAATGAAGACCAATAAAAAAGGAAACCATACACTTAGAACATCCTTGAAACATCCTGACCATAGTTCCACATGTTGGTTCCCCAAGTAGGTTTCATACATAACCAAAAGATCACCTCCCCATATGCAAGAGGCTCATTACAAGAAAACAGGGTATAATAAATAAATAAATATATATATGTATGCATATATATCATGGGAAGAAGATAACCTCTTTGTCAAAGTAATATAATACATGATGTAAATGAAAAATAGCCAACTGATACTAAATAATAACCAGAATGATACATAACTATTGGGAAAAAATCCCTCAAGGTAACTTTGCAGTATTTTTGGGTTGATTGTGTTTGTTGACAAAGCAGGTTTTCATGGATATTTGTCGAGTTCCTGATAAATTGTTGACAATACTTATTAAAAAAGAATGATGACAAAGGAATGGACAATCTGGAGGCAGTACAAAAGAGAAATACAAGGTGGGGTCGTTTCCCATTGCTTGCCAAATTTTTGGGGTCCAAAAATTGGAGTGTGGTGAGCATCGGGAAAATAGGATTTCCATGAAGAGAATAATTTAATATGGCAAAGGTATGAATTTCGCGAAGATAGGATGTATGGATTGGATTTCGCGAAGACCATAAGAATGGAGGTGGTGAGTCTTCGTGATTACGTCAAGCTTCGCGAACGACAGAGGCTGAAGCGCATTGCGGCGGTGAAGGGCTTTGCGAGGGAGCTTCGTGGCGAAGGCATGAAGGAATGTTGACGGTGATGCTTCACGACTACTTCAAGCTTCGCAAACGGAAACTTGTCGTGGTGCTTCGCGATTTGGACATAATTCTGACTGAAAATTTGGAGCTTCGCGATTTGAGATGACGTGGCGTTGACTTCGCGCGGAAGGGACGAGGGTCAGTGGAATCGCCTATAAATAGAGGCCGACCCCCTCGAGAGAAGAAGAGAGAATTTTTAGAGAAGATCATTCGCTCTCGATTTGCGAAGGTGTTTCGCGGAGCCAGTGTGCTTCGCGAAAGAGGTGCTTCGCAGCGGCTATTGTAGCTTCGCGAAACCTGAGAGCTCCGCGTTGGCTTACTAAGCTTCGCGAGGGCCGTTGCTTTGCGACGACTTGAGCATTGCGAGAGTGCTTCGCGAGAGTGCTTCGCAAGAGAGCTTGGCAAAAAGGAAGGAGCTTCGCGAAGGCTTGTTTGAGCTTCGCGAAATTGGGAGCTTCACGAAGTAGGGTGCTTTGCGAAGTTACTTTCCAAAGGTAGTTTCTCAGTGGTCAGAGGCAAAGTTCTATTCATCAGTGGATGAAAGTTGGACTTCAACAGTGCGTCTATCAACAGTTGAAGATGCATTATTTCATGCAAATGAAGAGACCTACAGGTCTATAAACTGTGATTGGATTCCCTTCTAGAGCAGTGAGCTTAAGAAGAGGAAGAAGGTGATCCTCTCCACCGGCAGTGAGCCAGAGAGAGAGAAACAGGGAGTGACCCTTGGGAAAGCAGTGATCTGGCCCTAATCCTTGTAAAGGCAGTGAGCCTGGGCATAGAAGTGATCTATCCCGAACCATTGTATCCACATCTAGAGAAGTATAGTGGAATCTGGTTCGACCGGCAACCTATCGGCGTATGCCCCTTGGACGTAGCCCTTAGCGGTGAACCAAGTAAAATTGATGTGTCCTATGCTTGCTTTACCTTCTGTTTATATTGTGCAACAGGAAAAGAGAGAAGAGTGTTTTGCTTAACATAAAAACAAGATCAGAGCGGGCTTTAATTTTAAATTATTCATACCCTGATTCACCCCCTCTCAGGGTATTTATCCTTGTGGACCTATCAATTGGTATCAGAGCGAAAGGTTGACAGTTGTTCTTCTCTCAAATGGAGGTTACTAATCATAGAGGGATTCTGATCTTCGACGAATGTAATTTTCAGATATGGAAGAATCGAATGCAACACTATTTCCGATCTTTGGGAATGGATGTGTTTTCAGCAGCTATGCATGGAATCACAGCTGATATTACCAGTGGTGCATTATCAGAAGCAGAGCATAAAGAGTTAGATGCTGATTCCAAAGCAATCAATGCCTTAGGGGGAGCCCTTTCCAATCCCATATATAAAAAGGTGATTTCATGAAAACGTGACATGCCATGTGGGAAAAGATTTTGAATATTTATGAAGGGGATACAAAAGTCAGAGTGGAAAAACTGCAAGTGTTGTGGAACATGTATGAAGATCTGAGAATGAACCTGAATGAGTCTGTTGATGCATTCTTTGACAGGGTAAATGATGTGGTAGAAGACATGCGCGGACTTGGAGAAATTATTGAAGATATAAAAATTGTGAAGCGCATATTGTGAAAACATCCACCTCGGTTCAATCTGAAAGTTTCTGTTTTAGAAGATAAAGACCCAAAAAATCTGACATTGGATAACCTGCAAATCACTCTTGTTGCATATGAAATGAGAAACGATGATAACGAGACTGTGGAAAAGGGGAAATCCAAAGAGGTGGCATTCAAGGCCATGAAGAAACTCACCATTGAAGATTCTAATGAAGAAGAAGAGACAGATGAGGTAATGTCATTCCTTTTTTCAAATCTGCAAAGAGGAAGAGGAAAGTTTAAAGGTAAAATTCCACTAGCATGCTTTCAATGTAGAAAGGTTGGTCATCTTGCGGCAAGATTCCCCAAGAAATTTCAAGATAATGATGATGATGATGATGAAGTTGAAATTCCCAATAAGAAATCTTCAGCCTGTGTGAAAGGGAAGAAGCAGTTCAAGAGAAATTTCTTCAAGAGGAAGAATCATCCTTCACAAGAAATAGACAGTTCAGATGAGTCTGAGGATGAAGAGGTTGAGGAGATTGAAAATTGTAAAGATCATAGACAAAATGATATGGTAGTGTTCATCGGTAGTTCTCAGGAAATGGAAGAAACTAACATTAGAGAAGATGAAGAAGAAGTTGAAGGAAGAGTTGATATGGATGCCGAATTAGAAGCGGCTCTTGAAGAGATAGATGTTTGGAGAGCTAAAATGAAGGAAGCCAATAAAGTGGTTCGTGATGCCAAACTATATATGCAACAACAAGATGAAGAAAAGTCAGAACTGTTAGAAGAAATTGAAAGAGTAAAATCTTCAACACCAGAGAGATCAGAAAATATTGTTGAGCATAAGCTTAGAATTTATGAACAAAAGAATGAAATTGATTGTCTGACTAACACATGACAAGAGCAGGTCAGACATATCAAAGAGCTTGAAGAAGAAGTGGTCAGTCTGTGATGAAAAATGAAGGATCAAGAAAAACTCTTGACCCCCAATGCGATATCCGAAAAGCAGTCCATTCAGAAGACAAAGAAGGTGAATAAGGAGGCTCGCAGTTCAGCAGGAGTGAAGCAGCAAGAAAGCTCAAATAACAAGGTTGATTCAGGGCTTGATAAGAAACAAAAATCGGTGGCAGTTAATGTCAGACCGCAAGCACCCATCCCGAATTTGAAGGTTGATTTGGGCACAAAACAGAATCAGAATATTCATAGATCCCAAAGGGAAAATCGTAGTGCTGAGGTATCACGAAGGAATGTATCCTATATCTGGTGTTATTGCTATGCGAAAATGGTACATTCACAGTATGTGTGTTCCATAGCCAAGAGATATAGAAGGGAACAAGAACAGAGATGAAAGCCAAACAGAGAACTGTTTTCCAGAACATATTTTGAAGGACACTATTTTTGGTGCGGAGGATTTGGGCACATGGCTAGGTACTGTACTTCAATCATTCAGAGAAATGTGCCAAAGAAGAATCAAAACGTTCGCAAGTAGCAGGTCAATAAACTGAAAGGTGAGTTAAAAACGTAGAATAGATTTGCGGCTTTGCAAGATGTGGCTGGTCCATCATACTCTGAGAAAGAACAGAAGTCTCAATCCATGCCGAGTGTGAAAGAAAAAGTATGGACCAAAAAGAAAAACAATGAGAAGGCCGTGGTGGTGGAGACTGCCCTTAAGGCATCAGATCGATCTGGTGTTTGGATCCTTGACAGTGGTTGCACATCCCACAATATGGGTAATAATGATCTTGTTACAGGAATCAAATATGACAAAGAAGGAGTTGTCAAATTTGGAAATGATGAAGGCCTGAATATTGTTGGCTCAGGGAAAGCCAAGTTTGGGGTCAAAGAGATGAGACGTGCTGATGTCTTGGTAGTAGAGGGTCTCAGTCATAACTTACTCAGTGTCAGTCAACTATGTGACTCTGGGAACTCTATCCAATTTACCGAGAAGATGTGTGTTGAGAAAGGAAAATATGGAGCAACTGTTCTGCGGGGAAAAAGGTCAAAGGGAAATCTCTACCTTGTAGGTGGGGAAGAAGATACATGTCTTTTATCCAGAGAAGAAGAAAACCAGCTATGGCATAAGCGACTTGGTCAACTATTCCAACCATCTATGGAGGATCTCATAAAGTGTGATGCAGCTAGAGACCTTCCCAAGCTATCATGTGATCGCACTCATACGTGTGATGCTTGCCAACAAGGGAAGATCATCAGAAAGACATACAGGCTAAAGGAACATAAATCAACTAGAGTGCTCGAACTGGTTCATGCTGATGTATGTGGACCAATCTCACCACGAGCTATAAATGGGCAAAGGTACTATGTCCTTTTCATTGATGACTATAGCAGAATGGTTTGGGTATTCATCATTACCCATAAGACCGAGGTGTCCAGTTGCATAAAGCAGTATAGGAGGGAATCAGAAAAGATTCTTGGGCAGAAAATTCTGAAGTTTCATACTGATAACGGTACAGAATTCACAAATAATAAAGTTGAAAAATAACTCGAGAAACATGGGATAAGGCATCATGTTTAATCGGTAAGAACTCCCCAACAGAATGGAGTGGTTGAAATGAGAAATCAGATCATCAACAACATGGAGAGAACAATGCTTATTGACAAAGACCTACCAGAGAAATTTTGGAAGGAAGCAGTGTTGACATCGGTCTATGTTTCAAACAGGTCTCTGTTGTGTCCGATGCAAGGGAAGACTCTGTATGAACTATGGTACGGAAAGAATCCAACGTTGAAATACATTCTAAACTTTTGAAGTAAGTGTTTCATTCTCAACAAAGAAAATCATAGGAAGTTTGAGGCATGATGAGATGAGGGATATTCCTTGGCTACTCAGGGAAAAGAAAAGAGTATAAATGCTTCAACAAGAGGCTGGGAAAAATTGTTGAGAGCAATGATGTCACTATAGTTGAAAATGAACATAATACTCAATGATCCAGTGAACAGTTCCTGGATGAAAGTGATGATGAGGTAAGAAACTCAGGTGGAGCAGAAGTGGAAGAAGTTGATTCAGAAGAAGATACTGATGATGAAGAAGAAAGTTTCAAGTCTGTGTCTGCGAGGAAGCCAAAGAGTCGAGCTGAAATTGATAGGCAGAATATCATTGGTGATCAAACAGCTCCAGTTTAGACTAGAACAATGAAATCATCACAGCAAACATCGTTTTTATCTCAAGTAGAGCCGAAATGTTTTTCTGATGCAGTTGAAGATGAAAACTGTGTTCAGGCTATGAACGAAGAGCTTGATCAGTTTGAGAAGAACCAGACATGGGAGATTGTTTCGAGGCCAGCAGACAAGAATGTCATCAGGGCTAAATGGGTCTATCGCAACAAGATGAATGAACATGGCACAATGATTTGGAACAAAGCATGACTAGTGTGCAAGGGGTACTCCTAGATCGAGGGAATAGATGTCGATGAGACATTTTCACCAGTTGCAAGGCTGGAGACAATCAGATTATTTTTGGCCATAGGAGTGCAATGAACGTTCAAAGTGTTCCAGATAGATGTCAAATCCGAATTCTTTAATGGGGTTCTGGAAGAGGAGTTGTATATTGAGCAGCTATATGGTTTTCTCATTCATGTGGATGAGAACAATGTTTGCAGGCTGAAGAAGGCATTTTATGGGCTGAAACAAGCACTAAGGGCATAGTACTCGAGGATGGATCAGTACTTGAAGAATCATGGTTTTCAGCATGGAGGAGTTGATTACAATCTCTATTTCAGTAATGAAAGTAATCAAAGGATGATGGTGTTGGTTTATGTCGATGACATAATATTTGGCGGATCAGATGAAGCTCAGTGCAGATAGTTTTCCGATTTCATGAAAAATGAGTTTGAAATGTCAATGATTGGAGAGCTAGCATTTTTCCTTGGTCTACAGGTGACACAAGGAAGGAATAGAACATTCATTTCTCAATCTAAATATGCCAAGGAGGTCCTCAGAAGGTTTGGAATGGAAAATTCCAAGGAGATGATGACTCCAGTTGCCACCCGGATGAATCTATCGAAAGATGAAGATGGAAAGGCAGTTAATATCACAGAATACAGGAAAATTATTGGAAGTTTGTTGTACTTGACTGCAACAAGGCCTGATACTGTTTTTGCCACATGCCAAGAAGCAAGATATCGGAGCAATCCCAAGGAAAGCCACATTCTTGCAGTGAAAATAATACTTCGGTATATCCAGGGCACAGTGGATTCTGGCTTTACATATACTGACAAATCTCAGATAGAGTTATTGGGATATACTGATGCATATTGGGCCGGTTCAGGAGATGATAGAAAATCAACGTCAGGTGGTGCATTCTATCTTGGTGGATTGTGTATTTCTTCGCTAAGAAAGAAAAAAGATTGCATTTCATTGAGCACCGCAGATGCTGAGTATATTACAGCCACTCAAGCATGCACACAGTTATTGTGGATGAAGCAGCAGCTTGAAGATATGGGAGTTGAAGTGAAGTCTCCGATCGGAATCAAGTGCGACAACTCAAGTGTTAAAAATCTTAGAAAAAATCACATCCATCATTCAAGGACAAAGAACATTGATATTAAGTATCATTTTATCAAGGAGAAGGTTGAGAAGGGAATCGTGATGTTGGAGTATGTTCCTACAGAGCTACAGGTTGCAGACATTCTGACCAAGGCCTTACCCAAGGAAGCTTTTAAGAGGCATCGACTGGCTTTGGGTGTGCAGTTGATTCCCCGCACTTGAAATAATGTGGATGTGGGACCTCCACTCCCTCTCCCCGAGGTACGATGTCTTTTTCCCTAATGTGTGATTTGTGTTCTCTACTCTCTTACAGAATACAAAGGAGTGACCTTTGGGTTTGTTGACAAAGGGGGAGAAAATAGTGTTTGTTAAAGGGGGAGAAAATGTGTTTGTTAAAGGGGGAAAAATAGTGATTGGGAGACAGTGTGTCTATTTGAGAAATCATGGCAGATACGGGGAGAAGCTGATATGTGGAGCAGCCAGAAAGGGGGAGCAATGAGAAAGGGGGAGAGCATTTCAAATTTGACGATGCTAGAAGTGATCGATCAAAGCATAGATATCACGACAGCTGAGGATCGTGATAAAAGCAGAACATTGGTGTTGGAATGGTGAGAGAAGGTTTCCAGCTATCACCAATTGGGAACAGTGTGGTTCAACAATTGGTATCAATTTAAGAATTGGTATCATGTTGGAATCGACAATTGGTGTTTAACATGAATTGATTCATTGATGAACTTTTCATACTACTCTTGTTTCTCATGCCGAGCATTGCTCATGTGGGCTTAGAGTACATGTTAAGTGAATCCTTGAACACTATCAGAATCGCAAGAGACGAATGGTGGTAGCAACTGGAAGAAGACTCAGTGAGGTATCAACATGCAGAAAATCATTCTGAGAAGAGTTATGAAGAATTGTCAACAAACCCAAAGGGGGAGATTGTTGGGCAAAAATCCTCAAGGTAACTTTGCAGTATTTTTGGGTTTATTGTGTTTTTTGACAAAGATGGTTTTCATGGATATTTTTCGAGTTCCCAAGAAGTTGTTGACAATTCTTGTTGACAAAGAATGATGAAAAAGGAAAGAACGATATGGAGGCGGTACGAAAGGGCAGTACAAGGTGGCGCCATTTCCCTGTGCTTGCTAAATTTTTGGGGTCCAAAAATTGGAGTTTGGTGATTATCGCGAAAATATGATTTTCATAAAGAGCGTAATCTAATATGGCAAAGGAATGAATTTTGCGAAGATAGGATGTATGGATTGGATTTCACGAAGACCAGAAGAATGGAGGTGGTGAGTCTTCGTGATTACGTCAAGCTTCGCAAACGGCAGAGGCCGAAGCGCATCGTGACGGTGAAGGGCTTTGCGAGGGAGCTCCGCGGAAAAGGCGCGAAGTAATGTTGACGGTGATGCTTCGCGACTATGTCAAGCTCCGTGAACGGAAACTTGCCGTGGTGCTTCGCGATTTGGACAGAATTCCGGCTGAAACTTTGGAGCTTCGCGATTTGAGATGACGTGGTGTTGACTTCGCACGGAAGGGACGAGGGTTGGTGGAATCGCCTATAAATAGAGGTCGACCCCCTCGAGAGAAGAAGAGAGAATTTTTAGAGAAGATCATTCGCTCTCGATTTGCGAAGGTGGTTCGCGGAGCCAGTGTGTTTCGCGAAAGAGGTGCTTCACGGCGGCTATTATAGCTCTGCGAAACCTGCGAGCTCCGCATTGGCTGACTAAGCTTCGCGAGGGCCATTGCTTTGCGACGGCTTGAGCATCTCAAGAGTGCTTCGCGAGACTGCTTCGCGAGAGAGATTCGCGAAAAGGCAGGAGCTTCGCAAAGGCTTGTTTGAGCTTCGTGAAATTGGGAGCTTCGCGAAGTAGGGTGCTTTGCGAAGGTACTTTCCAAAGGTAGTTTCCCAGTGGTCAGAGGAAAAGTGCTATTCATCCGTGGATGAAAGTATGACTTCAACAGAGCATCTATAAATAGTTGAATATGCATTATTTCATGCAAATGAAGAGACCTACAAGTCTATAAATTGTGATTGGATTCCCTTCTAGAGCAGAGAGCTTAGGAAGAGGAAGAAGGTGATCCTCTCCACCGGTAGTGAGCCAGAGAGAGAGAAACAGGGAGTGACCCTTGGGAAAGCAGTGAGCTGACCCTAAACCTTGTAAGGGCAGTGAGCCTGGGCATAGAAGTGATCTAGCCCGAACCATTGTATCCACAACTAGTGAAGTATAGTGGAATCTGGTACGACCGGAAACTTGTCGGCGTATGCTCCTTGGACATAGCCCTTAGTGGAGAATCAAGTAAAATTGATGTGTCATGTGCTTGCATTACCTTCTGTTTATATTGTGAAACCGGAAAAGAGAGAAGTGTGTTTTTCTTAACAGCGAAACAAGATCAGAACAAGCTTTAATTTTAAATTAGTCATACCCTGATTCACCCCCCCCCCTCTCAGGGTATTCATCCTGGTGGACCTAACAATAACCTATAAAGGCAAACATCATGTGATAATCAAAAACCAGGAATACTAATATAAAAAAACACACACAAAAATATGGCATTCCATTTATGTGTCTAGTTTCAAATCAAAATGCAAAATAATGATAAAAAAGAATCTTAAGCGGGTCCTAAAATAATGTCTAGTTATATCATCCACTCTCAATCTCAACTCATACATATATCATTGTTCTTTTTTCCTAATACTTTCGTAATAATTGATATCTATTTTAGTACCGATTAATAATCACAAGTAGGGTGTGTGTAAATCATAATTGGGAACCTCCCAATGTGTCCAAAGTAATATCATGTCTATAGTAGTGTATTCAATTGTATAAGGAATAGTGTAAAATTGAATAAGTAAATACTTTTTACATTGAATTATTCTTTAATAAACCTCACAAATCCACTTGTTCCTGATGAAACATGATTGAATAATAAATTATTGTTCCCTTGTTTATGTCTAAACCACCCATCAAAAGGATATAAAATTTTATTCTATCATGAGTTACAATTATTTAATTTATAAAAATGTAAAATTAAATCAATGGGGACCTATAATAGTAGTCTAGAACACAATTGGTATATGAGTGGTAGTGAATGTTCTAAAACAAAGTGATCATAAGTAATACAAAAATATAATGGCGGCATAGAGTTGTTGTGAAGAACCCCATGGGTATTTATAGCATCAACACTATCCCATAACATTGTCACAAATATTATATTTCGTGGTTCAATATTTCCATCCATTTACCAACCAATAACATATTTATGTATTCCACCTATTCCATAGTTTAATTTATCAACCATAATAAAGATATAAATTATTATTTAAATCATATCATCATACCATAAGAGAGTCCATAAAATTTATTCCATATTTTGAAATGTTGGGATATTCCTATATCACTTTTTTTATTACTTTTGGGAGTCATAATGATAATGTTACACACATATATCATTTTTTTAAAAAAATATGCTTATATTTTTAAATTGTGATTTATATTTTATTATATATCTTATATAGAGACTTGTGGGAATAAATAGAGAATATTGATTCATTACTAAGGATCATTTTCGAATTGGAATTTTTAATATATTATTATATATAATAATTAATTTCTATGAAGTGTCATGAATTAGTATTTATGTTGAATTTATAACCTTGGATAGCATTTATTTTGTGAAATTGTTAGAAATATGATTTCATCTACATGGTTTCTTATAAAAGACATATTTGGAGAGATATGGTCAACTATTTTTTAAGAGAGAGGTGATTTCATTGCTATAGTATACCATACCATGGGAATAAAGAAATTATATAAAACATATATTGTTGTGGAATTGTTTTTTTAATATAAGTGTATTATATTACAAATAATAATAAAAACTAATTCTAAAAATAAAAAGAACATAACATAACATGAAAAAGAAGTGTACGTAATTGATTTATTGTAAGGAAAATTGATAATTTTTGGAATAATTTCATGAAGTGGTTATATTTTTTGATCATACATATCTTCACAGATAAATATTAATGGTATATTATTATATGGTATTCATGTGGTTTTTTCAATATTTTCATTTCAATTTATGGTTATGAATATATTTTAATTTTATTATCTGTTATTGTTTTGTGGGATTAACATATGTTTCCTAGTGGTATATTTTCCCCTAATATAAAGGGTTTTTTCTATATTTGTTCTCTGTGTATTAATTTTATATTTTTTAGAGTTTTAATTCATTTGGTTTTCGTTAAATTATATCATAAATACATTTTCAAGTTTTTTTATTCTATGAGATATTCTATAGAAAATTTTTATAAATATATTTTTCAACAAGTCTATTAAATTTATTATACATTTCCCAATAAGATCATTTAGAGGGGAGAATCAATATGTGAAAAATATTGAAATTATTTCTCTATTAAATCCTTCATCATTTGTTTTTTCTAATGAATAGTGATCCGTGTTTTCGTATGACATGTTCTATATTCATTAAAATTCTTATTCAATTATTACCTTCACTAACACCATTAATATATTTCTCATAATTAACCATACATGAACACAATAACATTATTATAATATAGTACATATTATTTTCATTTTTTAATAAATGTGGGGTGTTTTTAGAGATATAGTAAAATCATTTCTACAAGAACCATTTAACTGTAAGATTATTACATGAAAATATATTAATAAGGTCACACTATCCAAGGATATTTCATAAAAATAATTAAAAAATAACTTATTTAAAGAAGTCCTAGTTCAAAATCAATGTTAAATATTACTGAACGCATTATATATAGCAGAAAATAGTATAATGTGTTATTACCATAAATATAGTATTCTTTAAAATCACTATGCTAGTTCCATAGTGTTGGAATTATCAATTTTACAATTCATTTTATTAGTAGAAAAATTATTTATTTAAACTCCTATATTTTATTTCATAAATACACAATGTAAAAAATTTATTTTTTTTGATTAGGTTTTTCTTCCCTCCTTTATATCATTCTAGGAGGGATAAATGAATATTATTGATGTAAATAATATTCATCAAACCTTTTAAACCATATTTTCTTTTATATTTATCTCAAAATATCATTTTTTTCTTCTATGGTAGTATTCAATTTGTGAATTTCTTATAACAATTTTCATTATTGATATCCGCATGACTCCTAACCATTCAAAAATATGTCATTCTTCTTACCATATATATTATTTCACATATCACCCATGACTGCTCTACTAATAGTATATTATATACAATTATCTATATTATATATATCTTACATAATTTTATATAATGATTACAGAATACATACCTAAACTAACAACATTTTTATTCTCTGAAAATGGATCATATTCTTACATGTGTTCTAAATTCTAAAAAAATGATGTTTTAGGATCATTTAAATTTTCATTAAAAAATATCGAGAATGGGATAATAATGTATGATTTTTACCTACTCATAAATTTAATATACAAAAACTAAATTACCCACTATATTCTTTTCTTTTCTTCTCAGTCTCTCAGGGTCAATGAATTCCATATGCCTTTCAAAAAATCGTCATTAATATTTTGATTAATATAGATCAATTAGAATGTTTGAAATAAAGAATTTTTTGTTTTAAAATATTCTTTTTCAAGAATACGTGTATGGGTATACCCCTTACATTACATTAATTTTCATTAGTGGGAAAAATAATTAAAACATTGATCAAATTATGTTTTATTTCTATAGAATGATGAAAATTAATAAATTCAACATCAAAAAATAATAAGTAAAATAATATGGTTTTTCTATTTTATAAATAAATAATGAATATAATATAGTTTTTCAAGATTTTGAAATTAAAATACTTATAAAATTACCCATATTTCAAAATTAATGTCTCTCAAACATTGAAGTGATGAAATTAAGAGATTTATATTATGAAAGAACGTGTGAAGGAAAAAAATTATGGTTACCTTTTTGGATCATAGAAAAAATAAGAAGTAGTTTTCATTATAGGTAGAAGATACTGTTGTGGTAAACCTTGATAATATAGACTGATAAATCCATGAAAATCATATGATAAAATTTTAACTCCATTTGTATGAATAAATAAAAACGTAAATTTGAAGTCAATTTTTATTGTTTTACCTCTAAAATATTAATAATTTTATATAGAACAAATTTATAACCCATGATTAATGAATCATAAATTTCAAAGAGGCCACATAGAAACATCTGTTGTTCAATGCGTAAGCTTAATGAAATATGAAAAATATTATATTTGAGCTCCACATATATTTCATATTATTGATGATATTCCATAAAATATTACTAAAAAAGAAAACTGATTATTTTAATTTATAGATATTGTTATAATGATGATCATATATAATTGAAATAGAATTTTTTTTATCTCTATTAGTAATCTATAAATAATTTATTTAAATGGTATCATTTGGAGTGATTAGTGTTCATGTGAAACCTAGAACATCGTAAATTTTCATTAATTCAACTAAATAATTTTTTATTGATAGATTTATTTAAAAAATAAAATGTATTGGTATCAATTTAGTTTCTCAAACATGACACAGTAAGGATAACAAAACCTCATGATATTTTAAAATATGAAAAAAACAATAGAGGATATGAAATTTAAGAATTATTCATTAATTTATGATAATATAGTCATGAAATAATGAATTTTTCTTATCTATCCGAATGATCAAAGGCTATGTTCACTATTCATGTCTACATCAAATTATTCATAAGAAATTATTGATGAAAAATCTCACAGATAATGTAAATTATAATAAAACATTGTTTGATAAAGGTTCAATGAGTTTGGGTTGTTTTGGATTATATAATTTAAATAGATGATAGAGGGCATAATAGGTTATATGACCATAATGTTTGACATTACTATATGTATCAGACCTAAAAATAATGTAGTACTTTTAAACCCATATTTAAGGAGGATCCAAAATAATTATTATTTTAAGAAATAATTTATCCAAATCGTTATGTGATTTAGCTTATATAGGTTTCAAAAATTAATAATAATTTTCCTAAAAAATAAAACACTTCATATTAAATTATATGTAACAATAAACATATTATTGATATCACATAACCAATAAATTAAATATATATATATATATATTCATCACATATATAATATGTAGATATTCATTGAATATATCTACATTATGTTAAAAAATCCAGAATAATATATCAGACTTGTAGGTCACCCCATAATATTTTTATGCCTATCCACATATTAAAATAGAAATTTTTCTTCTAGTCAATTTATTCCATCATAAAATAATGGACATGTTATTCTACTCCATTATGATCCATATATATAAGACTCTATGAGCCAATAATAAGGTTAGACCAGATAGTTCCATTATTTTTTAGATTTATTTTAATGATTTAATCCCATTAAATTTACTAATTTGGGTTTAATTTGTTCATTTTTGGAGTTTTGGTGAATTTTGTTCCATATTGTAAAAATTTATTAATTTTGGAATTGAATCATTTTCTATAAATTTTTTATTTCAATATAGAATTTTCTATATTTTTTGAAAATGATAATTTTTCTGGGAACTCATTGTTCATGGTATTTATCCACCTCAGCCATATCTAGTGAAAATTCAAAATCCTTATGGCATAAATAATTCAATCAATGTATAATATATCTATTGATAGTAAAATGGACAACTCCTCATTAAATGATAAATTTCATGGGTTATAGGGAACCAATCTATTTTATTCTTGTTATATTTTGAAGAACAAAAGTTAAATTTTAAAATTAAACATTAGGGAGAGATTTATTAATTAATGTTGTCCCTGTATGTGTCCACTTTGATGGAGATGAAAGATCACATTTGGTTGAAAACTATAAATTTAGTAAATCAGGAATACTATTTTCAAATCCTATGGAAATTTATTTTTATTTTTAGGGTCCAACTAAAAAATAATTTTTAACAACTCATAAGAATGAAACATTGTATTTTCCGCCATATCATGTGTATAAATTGATAAAGCATTTCAGTTAAAATATATTGAGGTGAAATTTTATAATATTCATTTTCCATATTCCTAATTTTGAAATTCCTTCATCATCCAACCTCTTCTTAAATTCCATTTAAATGAAGATGAAAATTAAATGTGATTGGGGATGAGAATTTTTTTACCTTTTGTAAAGATTGAGTTGGGGAAAATTGTGGATGAAAATACATTCAAACCTCCAGGGTTCTAGTTTTAATAATCTAATGAAAATTTAAATTATATAGTATGATCATATCTGGTTTAATATTTTTTTTCATTTATAACCTTAGATAATAATAATTTTCACCCTCTAGTGTATTTTTTTTGAAATATGAAAAAAATTATTAAGATATTGTTGTGAAGTAATCAATGATCCTTTGTATATGTGGGAGGTTCTGTGGATAATATTTATTGGTTTGAATAAATAATATCAGGTTCGGTATTTCCAAACTCAATTTATGTTTTTTTATATATCTCTCTTTTACAATGGTTGGAGGGTTACCCAATTTGATATTTTGGAATGGTTTATTCATACTGTCACTATTACACCATGGGATTCATAGGAAGTGATTTAGGAGAAACACATTAATTGGCTTAGTAAAAGAGGATTCTAAAAAATTGAACTATGAGATTATTTCAAATATAATTGCAACATGGATATTATAACAATAATCATATCAATTTTTTCAATCCCTTTCTTTGAAACTTTCCCTTTTTTGTTTCTTTCTTTTATTCAAAAATGAAAATTTCAAAAACACAATGTTTTCCACAAATTCAATTTGACATCTTGATGTTTGTGTGCCCCTATCTGGATACATCCTATATACAAAAACATTAATAAACATTAACTTGTGAAATAATTTTTTTCTAAACCCTATGAAATGTAAATTCTAAAATAAAGATTTATTTATAGGGAAGCACAACACATTCACATAATATTTTTCATATAAACAAAAACATTCATAAATTTTAAAAACTAAAAAAATAGAATTATCAATTAGGTATTCTTTATGAGATTATTAAACATGAACTAACCAATATCATGTGAATGAAGAAGTTTAAAATGATCTTTATGCTCAGTTCGAATGGATTTATGAAATAATAAAAAACATGGAGAAAAAAATAATGTGGATAACAAACTAAAAATGTTCATCTAAAGCATATAAGTTGGACCCAAAACTAGAAGTATAACTAAAATGAGTAGTGGATGATATTTTAAAAAGTATTTTTTATGTTATGTAATTTGAGGATGTTAATAATGAGATTCTAAAAAATTACTGATATCATCCTACACTCATCGATGACTCTATGAGGTCATTGAATAAAACATGCATTCTGATGTACTAATGGTAGAACATCATTTTATAGAATAATCATTATTACCTACAACGTTATATACTTTGGTTTATAATGAGAAATATTCATTTATCTAACAATCACATCCATTATAATATAGTTCTAATGAATAAAATATATATATTCAGATTCTTATACCCATATATACGAGATTAATTTTTAAGATTACTTTTATGATGTGGAATACTTTTATAATGATTCTTAATATTTTAATTCTAATAAAATAAATATTTTCATTATCATTCATTTCACTTAAAATTTTTACGCGTTAGTTATAAATGAGATGGCCACTAATATTAAGGAATAAACAAAAAATTTAATTGTATAAAGAGAAGAGTCAGATGATAATATGATGAATCAACTAGACTATCTACCAAAAAATGAAAACAATATCGATTAGGCCATCAAAGAAGTCAACATGGAGTAAAAATATCTTTATTCCATTAAATTATAAATCTAAAAATATATCTTTATTCTATTTTGGTGGTTATGAATTTTATTCTCCTCGTTAGGGAGCATCATTTTTTTATCTACTCATGGACGGTGGGAAAAGGCATATATGGTGGTTCATCTATAAGAACCCATAATGACCATTGGGTTAGGGATAATACACTACAACTTCCTTACTAGTGAAAATAAAAACTGAAAACCCAAATAAGATTTTAAACTAATCATTATGCAATTTATTTTCTACTTATATTTATCTTTATTTATTTTTTTATTTTTTTATTTATTTCATTTAGTTATAAATTTGTATCATCTATGAGCATAACTCAAGGGTGGTAATTAAAAAAAAAATTATTTCATGCTTATATTTAATTATTTTATTTTTTACTCAATTAATATTATTTATGAAAATATTTATTTATCTTTTTAGAGAGAATAAGGAAAAAAGTGAATATAGGGGGTTTCAACATAATTTTTAGAATATAATTCTTGTTTCCTATTTTATTTTTTAAATTTTTATAAATATTTCATGTTTTTATTTAATATTTTTAGTCTATTTTGAAGATTATTCATATGAATAAAAAAGTTGGAATAATTCAACCTGTTGTGGTAAATTTTTCACAATTCATGATTAAAGTATATTAGGATATAATTAATTTTTAATGGATTGTTTCATTAATTTCTAATAATTTTGTTGTCTGTTGATTGGTTAATCATGAAACTCATGTTCCCATATACTATCTAAGTTCAAAATATATTCCAACCTTATATGTCTATAAACTATCATGTGATTTTAATTTCATTTCCCTTTTTTGTAGAATTTTTTAGACATGTTTTCAGATGTAGTACATTATATTTTTCTATTTTTAAAAGATTTCAGTTATCATGGAATGTGTCTCATATGATTTAAGAACCACTTTGAAATACCCCTTTTGAATTAAAATCTTATTTTGGACCACATTTACAAATGAACTTTAGTAATCTCATAGTTTCCATCAAATTTACTTGTTTTTAATACATATTCTAAACCATTTTTTCATATCCGACCTAATTTTTTAGTTAAATGTAGTACTAATTCTCAAATCAATTATATGTGGACTTTGGTTTTGTTTTAATAATTTCATAAATCTATTTGTGTTGAAAAAAAGTTTTTCCATATTGATTTCTACATTTACTGAATAAACATCCATGAAGGAAAGGTTAATTGGTTGAAAAAAATAACATTAAAAGTATGGAATGAGAGTTCATCACTACTTGATGATAAAAATCCCCCTCTTATCCCTAATAATTTTTATTCTAAAAATAAATTCTATATTAGAAATTGAGTTGAAATAATTATTCAAATCATGTAAAATGGTTATGAAATATATCATTGATGTAGAAATTCCAAGTGTTAACATCCCAATAAAATTAATTTCTTTCAAGATTCGATTCATTTTCAAAATGACTGAGGAGAACACCATTCTTGAGAAAACCAATTTTTAGGTTTTAAATTAGTTTTAGAACATTAACCTCTTCATTTGACCTATGATTTTTTTTTAAAACTACCAACACTAAGCCTCACAAAAACCATGTAAAAAGTATTCTGATTGAAACATTATTACTCTATAATGTGAAGATTCTAGGAGGATAAAAATCCTATCAAGATCACACATGTTCATGATACTGTGAAGAAAATCATCATAATAAATATTTTAGTGAATAGGGAAATGTTTTTCTTTAGAGAGAGATATGACATGCAACTGAGGATGAACATAAGATTTCATAAAATTTAATGAATTATAAAGATTTAATTAATTGGTATCTATATTGGAGGGATGATAATTTCCATTTATATTATAATTCATTAGTGGTATCATTGATTATTTGGAATGTTTGTTTTGAAAAAAAAATAGAATATTGAACTACTTTGTAGTGTGGAAAAATGAGGGAGTATACAATGATGATTTTTTAATATGTTTACATTTATTTTCATTGTTATAAACCCACTAGTGTACTATTTTTTGGGAAATTATCACTTTTTATGGGTTTGGATGTATTTTCCGCATAATTTACAAAGCTACATAACTTTGGATATTTAATTATTTTTATTTATTTTCATAAAATTTTCATTTTATTTTCTATATTAGTCTGAATTGAAAAATTAATACTTTATGATTATATGGTTTTTGTTCAATATTCATAGATAAATCCAAAATTTTATTGCCCAGAAGAACTCAAAAACTAGTTCTTGAATTTTTTTCCCAAGTCTATATAATTTTGAAAATGGGTGTATATACCAAAAATTACATTCCCACTAAAGCATAACGTTTATATAGATCATGCAACAATTTAGGGTAACATTTTTTAAATATTTTTTCAAATGTTCTTATTCTACATTAAAGGTAAGAATGGCTTGGTAACTCAGTAGATAGGTATATTGATTTGCCTCTATACCAAAAAATATTTTCATAATATTGTTTTATATCACATTCAATAAATGACCAATTTAAATCCAATTTCTTGGGTTGAAAAAGGAGAAATAGCAGGAAATATTTATAGAAGAAGTTTTTTCCAAATTAAATCATTTATTTATTGATTCTTAGAACTGGAATATGGATGGTAGATATTGAGAAAAAACATTCCACTCATAAAATATAAAACTGTTATCCACCTCTAGTACAGAGGGTATGGATTACTATTTGGTAATTTATTTTATTATACAAGTTACTTTATGTTTCAATATTAGAATTAATTTTTAATATATATTACTCATCTAATTTCTCTCATTGCATCATTTTTAGATTTAATGATTCCACTATGTTCTTGTCTACTATGATCTCTAATACATGTGACCATGAGTAACATACCTAAGTATGTTTTTGGGTGGAGCAGTCAAACACAAAAATTATAATTCCATACAATCACTCATAAAGATTATTTTTTCCATTGTGTTATTTCAAGGGGAGAATAGTTTCAATGGAGTAATTGTCTCTCCACTATCCATGTGAGGTTAAGATTTACCTTCATTAATATTATCCCTTGTTTTAGGAGGTTGTGTCTTGTAACTCAGTGATCATTTAGCGAACAATATATCCAAAAAATGGTTATAAGAGCGTGTTCGAACATATGAAAGAGACAGTTTAATAAGAAAATTTTAAACTAATAATATGAAAATGAGGGTTCATTTTAGGTGGTTATCGCAAGAGTGTCTCTAGACATTATTAATTAATTTTGTTTTCATTCATTATGTATTGATTATTCATTTTATGTTTACATATTTTCATTAACAAATTTATTTTTTGAAATAAAAATTAAACCTGCCTATTTATAATATTTTGTTTTATATTAGAAAGAGTATAAATAGTGAAAATATAAATTCAGTGTTTTGTGAGATGCCTCCCTGGGACCAATAATTTGTGGTCACTATATTCTTGTCTTAGGTAAATAATATATTGACTGGTGATATATGAAAAACACCTTCACATTAGTCATATGGTTGATGGACACAAAAACCCACTAATCATTATAACATCAAACAATATTTAGAATTTTAAACAAATGAGAGGATGTATAATTATAAAAAATTAAAAAGTTTATAAAAATGGTCATGATTTTTAAAATAACTATTTCTTATAAACATAATCCCACCCATTATAGTGATTATTCATTTAGTGACAACACATAAACTTTTATCATTCAAGATGTTTTCACCATATTCTAATTTCATATCTTAGGATTTTATTCTATTTAGAGAGTAATACAACATGGTATGGTTTCCACCATTGATAACATATTGATATATCCCTCGTGATGATTTCTCCACCATTACCTAGAACATCCACTATTCTCCATATCTTTACATGTGGTATTATTTCTGAAACCACCAAATAATCCTTCATTTCACTCCTAATCTATTGACATAAGTGGATCCGTGGAATTATAATACTGAATTATTCATTGTTCAAATACTCATCTTGATATCTCATATATGTAAGCTCTTTTTCACATATTTATAGAAATTTTATTATGACATTATCTATAAAATATCTATTCATAATCCCTTATTGTTTCTAGGTACACACTTTATTGGACTCTAACATTATTTTCCTCCATAGAAATATATTTCTTTTTAAATTCATATTTTCTTTTTCTTAATTAATTTTAATATTTTGTAAAATGAATAATTGATTTATTTATGAAACCATTATAGCCATTATTTCTGTAATTTTGAGACATTTTCTCATGTTACCACAAATCAAACATATCTTATTAAATACATAACAATTTCAGTATTTTATTATAGGAGATATTGATGCATTATATCTCTATCCTCCTTTATGACCTTAATCTTCAAAAAAACATTTTTACCCTTTACCCCCAGGTTACATAATAGTATAATTTAATATCCCATATATTAAAAATGTGGTTTCCTTATGCTTTAGAAAACAAATTCTCATTTACTAATTCTATATTTTGATCTTTTCATATGTCACTTGTTAATTAAATAATTTAATGAATCACCTTCATCTTATTTATGTATTTGTCCTCAATTTTAGGTTTCATATTCATATAAAAATTATACATTAACTAAAAACCAATTATTTCTAACCCTAACACATCTACCATTATGTATTTTATAATCTCATAAATTTTCCTTTTTAGGGAAAATATAAATTATTTTCTTACCATATACATGTTTATTTTTTCCAACATAATTTTTAATTTCTTCAAAAATGTCACTTTAGCCATTTATTTTTGTAAACATTTTCATTATAAAAAATATCAAAAAAACTTAATCATTCTTTAATTTGTTTTCCAATTTGAGAGAATATTTTATGAATAAAAGGCCCATTAATTGTATAATTTTCAATTGATCTACATTTCTTTATAGTTTGAATATCTCCTTAGTGACAACAATAGTATTATTTAAATTTATTTAGGAATATCAATGACACTTTTTAAAATAAATAATCATTTACAAAACATTGATAGAAACAAAATTTTCAATAAATTTGAAATTATTTACCCCAGTTTGAGAGTTTATGTTCACATGGGTCTTTCTTTATCATATTTCACTTCATTATAAATTTTTACATAAGGAAGAATTCGTTGAGTTTTTTCGATAATTTCTCATTATCTCAATATTTACTGGAGGTAGACAACACAACCTACTTCTTCAATATATTTTCTGTAAAAAAATTCCCATTTTGTCTAAATATGAAAAAAAATATCAATGATTGATTTTAATTTTAAAAAAAATTTGAAATAATCTAAACAGTATCTTCATTAAAGTAGAATCAACAATTATTTAACTATTCTAAGTAAAATTATTATCTCATATTATATACTTCATCCTCCTGCTTTCATAATAATAAATACAAGTGAACATATACTTTTTCCGATACTCAAAGGAAATATCATCAAAATTTAGATTTTCATTATTTAATCATAGTTCCAAGTCAATAAAAAATTTATATTGAACACATAATAAAAATAATTATAATTTTATACCACATTTCTTATCCAAATAAATTATAATTATCCTGAGAGTATAGCTGAGTCGGGATATGCAACAAATTAAACTATTCTTATTTGATAACTCCTATGCCATATATATCAATGTCACATGTTGAAAGGAAAAATATTTTTGTTTTTATTTTTCTCATCTATGATAACATTGAATATTAAATACGTATATACAAAGTGATTCAAATGCTCATATTATAATTTTAAAATGATTACAAAGAAAGTTTATTAAAAGGATATCACACATGGAGATGTTCTAGGGTGCTATAATACACTATCATTCGCAGTTTAATGGTGCTTATAGGGATTATTTATAATCACCATGTTGAATTGAATCTCTCTGTACCATAACATTAAAATTGATAATCCATTATCTTTATCTTCAATACTATTGAAAAAACTAAATCTATTTATAATAGTGTCTTAATGTGAGTATTAATTAGTTCTCATGAAGATGATCACAATGAAATATTTTTTCCTTCCAGATCAAGATAATTACAAACTATAAATATCTTTATTCACACCTACATCAATATCTAGATATATCATTGTAACACTTGTATAACTTAATCATTCATATTTTAATTGAACATTATATTCTATTGTACCTTCATGTATATAACTAATCTGTTCTTACATTTAAATCCCTGATATATCAAAATCTTCCCATGAAAATCGATTCTCATTCTAATATAATATATAATTTAATAATAATTACATGTGATATGTTCTATATTTGGGAAGGGATACTCTATAAAATCATTATCATGATATCCTCCTTGAATTATTCGTAGTCTATAGCTGAAATTTGATTATATTAAAGACATATTTCTATAATATAAATGTTTTGGGGGAATTGTAATGAGGATGTAAGTATATGCTATAGGATAATCTCCATTAAAATATACCAACATAGTTATATAATATTATTTAAAAATATTTATAGCTTCTATATTTCACATACCATATACATAATCCTTGTATTTTTATAGATTACCATTAATTATAACTATTTATTCTATTTAAAATTTTATAATACATTAATTACATTCAATTTATGTATACATGACGACAAGAAATAAAATTATAGTGGTTGGACATGTTTTTCATTGCACATGTTTCTATTTATAATGTGATTAGAATAAAAAATAATATAATTTTGTATCATCTAGTGTGGTGTGAAAAAATCACTCAAGGTGTAGTGGAAAACAAGCTGATTAATCTTCATCTTAGATAAGTATAAAATAATATATTAATGATTTGGATGAATTTAAGTTTCTACATAACCTTTTACAAGAACCATAATATAATACTTATCATAGGGAAGTTTTGGTACTTTTAAATTTCTCATTTATCAATATTTTAAATACCATCTATATAGTATTATATATAACATGAAATAATTTTTTTGTTATATTGAGTTAATTTCCTTTTTTATATTTCATTATTTTATATATTATTAAATATTATAATTATATATTATGTATCCCAGTGAATGTTTTTCATTTCCTATATTTTCATTTTTCAAAAGATATTATGTGTCATCCTTATATACAACACATCACATGGAATATATTATGTATCTTAATATCCATGTTGTGTGGAACATTATGTCCCAAATAAATTTAGCTATTTTTAACAATCAATTCATACATATCTATTTTCCATTTTATAATATTTTTATAGTATCATATGGAACTTCCAGAATAACATATGTATATAAATTGAATATCTTATATTTCCCAATGATCCTAAAAAAATATCCAATTTTATAATTCTATAAAATATCTTATTCCTCAATGCTAAAATCACTCATAATTCAATATATTTATTAAAAAATTCTCTCCAGTTCAAAATCCTCGATATTATTTAACAACGACTTCCAAAAAAATAAAATGGTTGTGTGAGCTCATGTATAACTACTTAAATCAAGATATACCTTCACACTTAGTAACATGACCACCATGTCAATCTTTCATATTCCATGTCCTAAATATATAATTATATAAAAGTGTATTATTTATTTATAATTTTAACTTTAATTATTCCTCATCATATATTACAAGACCATCTAATATATATAATGACGTGTTTTTCATTTTTAATTACTCTCAATAATAGAAATGTGGTTTCTATTAGTATGGTAAGAATATTATTATGTATACTTTTTAGCTTGATTTATTATATAATACTTTGTATTCTTATTATCAAATCGGATATTTATTTCCCCAAATTTCATTTCTTAATTTTTTTTTATTAATTTCTATCGATTTTGATTTTTTGGAAGATACTATTTTAAATCATATATTAGATATTAAATTTAAAAAAAATATTTTATAAATATATAGTTCAGTCATCACCCACTCAATCTTAAACCACCAACACTAAAACCCACCTAGATTGATTATAAATAAAACTATTACAAAAAAAATCCCACACTAAAGAGGTCATGAGTGGGAGACTAGCCCTATTAGAATCATTAAATAGTATGTGGGACATTAAAGTATTAATTCTAAAATAATATAAAAGTAGAAACCACCAATAATCTCTATATATTACAAAATATTTATGATTCATATGCCAATACCATATCTATATGTTGTGCAATACAATAAAACAAGGTAGATTAATGTAAATAATAATATAACTTACATTGATTACTCGAGTACAAGCAGCCCCACTCTGTATCAAATTATATAGAAATATGACATAACAATATGATATGGGGGTAAGAAATTTAGTGTCATTAGTAGGACATTACTCATAATTTTTTAAATATCTATTTTTATCGAAAAAATGTTATATATTAGTGAGATTAGTTGAGAAATAGAAAATCATCATCAAAGATGTGGATAAACAAGTATGAAAAGTCAAGAGAAAACATAATACTAGGAAATCAAAAATTTATTCACTTTTTCCAAATCACCTAAATTAATCCTATCAAATCCATGATTTTATTTTGATATAAATAAATAAGTGTGATATCATTTCTTTTGTTTCATGAGGAAAATGTTCCATAAATATCCCTACCATTTTATCCATCATGAGTGATCTATCATATCAATAATTTAATAGCCATATCACCGCAATAATTGATCACTTACATCACCATCATAATAAAATTCAATAAGATACCACATCACCTTAGCTATCACATAATCCCCACATTTTCAAATCATCAAGACCATATCAATATTATACCCACATCAATATATCATCATCTCTATTTTTTATTTCATAACAAATAGTCATAAAAACCCAAAACATGAATTACTATTATGGAATCATATCCTAGATATATGTATACAATTTTTAACATTAGTCTATTATATCCCATAATATAATCCCCTATCACAAAATTGTTTCCTTTATATCTTATATATGTATAAATTAATACATTGTAACATAATTAATTACATATTTTCTATATATAAAAATGAAATTTATAAGTCATTGTAGCCAGTAGAGTTTATGCATGTGATAAATAAGAGCAATTAAATCCTATTTATGGATGAATTATTAATTAATCCATTATAGTATAGAGAATTATACCCATAACTAAAAGCTATTATAGTCATATGTACAATATATAAAGTTTACAAACAAAAAAATTTATAAATAATCACAAACAAACATCCACAAACAATATTCACAAACACAACATCAAATGGTTTTACAGTGAAAAAATCAATGTAATAACTACTAAATAATGATATTAATTTCTGATCAAATAATCATCACTAAAATAAATAAGATATCATTTCCATATATTGTTATGTGATATTATAAGTCTTATATTCAATTAATTATCTACTATATTCAAATGAGTTATTTATTTAATTATACATGGTAAAATAATTTAGATAAACTGTGAAAAACCAAGGATCTAATAAGACAACTTCATATTCAAAATTCATTGATAATGCTAACACATTATAAAAAATATACCCAACATTAGAAACATTACATATAGAATAGAAACAAAACTCACATGACTCCCTCTAATAAGTCAAACCCATCACTCTTTTCAAATAATCAACACATGCTCTAAAAAATTAAACAACTTAATAAAAATAAAAACTAAAAACAGAACCCCAAGGAAAATAATACCACCTATATATATAATTATTCTCTAAATTATAACTATAATAACCATATATCAAAGGTATCATCCTTGGGAATGAAAATATCTACTTTGGCTGTACCTTGTTTCAATAGACTAAAAACAACTCACTCAGTCTTGACTAAATATTTAATCATCCCAATGTAATATAACATTTTGAAAATGAATGAAAGAATGAAACACTCAAAACATAGTAAATCCTCTATCTCAATCTCAATATGATAAAAAATTATATTAAAATAAAAACTTTTAACATGAGAATCACTCCTGGAATAGTAATACTCGAGTTTCACCACAAAAATCATTTCATAATTAATTAATATAACAACCCAAAACCCACACTACCTGATTCTGTGTATAAATTGAAAAAATTTCATTTATGATATTGATACTGATGGAGATGACCCAATTTTCACCATTTGAAACATACATTATCAAAAAAAAATATTCGATCACATTTATTCCCAATGATGTTTTATGTTTAATGTTTTATAGAATTATAAAATATATTTCATAGAAAATACCCAATAATTCAAGAGATATTGTTTCCAACTACACCTAGATATTCATATTCTATATTAGGTCATCAACATAATCCATTTAAAACCCTTTTAAGATAGCGTTCATTCATCATAATACTTTATAATACAGTGAAAAAAAGAATAAGAAGGAGGAGATCATGTCATTAGTAAGGGTAAATAAAATTATTAAAAATTGAATTCTATAAGTTATTATAAGAAGAGAATATGAGTATGATAACATAATCAGAAAACATGACTGAATCATAAATGAACTCAAAGACATAAATACCTAGAAAATAAATTGTGAAACATGGAATATATATTTAAAAAATTAATTATTTATAAAAATTAATAATCCCAAAACATGTGATATAAATTTTCATCAAATTAATCATTATAAACTAATGTAAGACATATATGAAATTAATTGGTATCATGGAACATCATCTTACTAGAACACTTACATATCCCTTACAGAACACTTGAAATATGAATATCCTTACGGTATAAATAAATTTAATTATCTAGAGAACCTAATCATTATCCAAGGAATCGGTGCGATAAACCGACACACCCATAATTTATTCTATATAAGTATCAGCTGGAACTATATGGCTGCACCCATAAGGCATGAAATTTATTTGATCCATGACATAATTAAATTTATATAGATAACTAATTTAATAAAAATCCATAAAACAATTATTTTTCATTTTATAACATGATTGAGCCTTGAAAAATAAATGAATTCAATTATAATATCACTAAAATATGATTAACACATATAAATGAAATGGGATCCCTAAAAATATCTTTAAAACATGATAATCCTGTGAAACAGAAATGGGTTCCATAAAGACATCTTTAAAATAAACATAATCCATGCAAGGAAATAATGAGGATGGTATCATTACAAAGTATACCTGTTGGGGGAAAATTGACACGAATGGTTTTTGATGTTGATGAATGGGAGTAACATTAACGTATTATTAAATGAATTTTGAAAATAATTACCATTTCTCTTTGAAATATCATTTTTCATAAATTATAATTTTCCCAATCATTTTCATTAAAAAAACCATTATAACATATAATGAAATATTAAAATAAAAAATTGATAATAATAACAAGAAATTAAGTTTATTCCTTTCATGATAAATTAAATATTCCTTTTACATTTTTGGTAAAATCAATACTATAATTATTTAAAAAATGACACGGGTATTAAATATAAAACATTCTTAAAAATTTCAATAATGGGTAAAAATTTATTTAATAAATCATTTGTAAAATGTTAACGAAAATGATAAAACATTTTCAAAATATATGGTTCTTTATGAAAAAGTATTTTCATCCAAAAAAATTGATTTTTCATTAAAAAAAAATTATTACATATTTATGATTTGAATAGTATAATATGAAGAGAAAAAACATACTCTCATGAAATAACCAAACTATAATACTGATGACATCACTTATTTTGATAATCTCAGTTATTTCATAATATAATGATATTCCCAAATAACATTCATTTATATATTATTTACGTTCCCATCCTACTATTGAGTTGATAAGAATATAAACATAATCATTGGAATATATTAATCAATTCTTATTTATGCTTATACATTCGATGAAATAATTCTAACTTAAGCTGGATATGTGTTACATAGAACAGAGCTACCAGTATGTATAAGTCCACCGGTAAGAAAATTTCACTGATAGATTCAGCCTACCGATGAGAGCTACTATTATAAAATGGATCCACCGATACAGAACAGCTAACGATAGAAGCAGAGCTACTGATAGAACAAGCCCACTAGTGTGCTAAGTCCACCCATATGCACTTACTCACTGGTATAAAACGAAGCTACCGGTATGCATAGGATACCAATAAAAAAATCTACTGATATGAGGTACCGTTACACCAGAGCTACCGTTAGAGTAAGTCTACCTATATAAGCAATTATACCACTATGAAGTTCGCCAATATAAAGACGAGCTACCGATTGACCAAAGCTACCAATAGGAGTCACCGGTACATAGAGCTACTGATACACGGAGTAACTACTACCGATACAAGGAGTTAGTGGTACAAGAACAAAGAGCTACCGATAAGATCTCAATGCTATACAAATTCCACCGTTACAGGTCTACTGATAGAGAGCCACTGATGAAAGACTTAACCAGTCACTGATTATTAAACTCTATACTTTGTCAATATTATTAAAACAATGATAACGATCATATTTGATGATTATAATGCAATTAGTGTTATTCAATGATAGTTGTTGGCATTTTAGGGAACCATACGTTGTACCTATAAAAAGGTAATCATTCCCACTGACCGGAGCTTAATGTTATAAAAGGAAGGACAAAGGTCTGGCATAGAAGCGTAAAAATAATGGTTGAATAGTTTGGAAAAGTGGTGCATTCACACAATAAATAAAGGATTCATCCATACTGGAAGAACACTAGACATACACAAATACATTCATTGAAGAAGAGATCACAAGTTGAACTTTAGTCAAGGATTGAAGAACTACAAAGAGCTCTTCTTGCACTAAAGATGATCAAACAGAACATGAAGAAAATGACCCTCTGTTTTTTAGACAAAAACCAAAGAAGGACTCATAAGAATTCCTGATTAATCGAAGGATTCCAGAGCTACACTTAAAATCACTAGAGAATTCTAAACCTCATATCTACTCTCTCAGTGATTATTTTATTTACATTTTGAGCAGTGTGCATAATCTGTATATTTTATACACACAATGTCTCCTGAGCTAAGCTGGAGGATTTATAAATACTCACTCAAACCTTCTATAACTCTCTTGTATCCCACTGTGGATACTGGTAGAGGTAAAATTGGACTTGGTCAGACAGTTTGATGTTGTTTTTGTTTTCCCACGAAGAACTATGGTAGAGGTCTTAGTACCTAGACAGTCTATGTACTATTGTTTACCCAAATCCAGGGTGTCGATCATATTTATATAAATTTTTTAAGAGGACTAAGTCTCAGCATGAGACTGAACCTCTTGGTTACATCTATTGTGCATCTTAGATTAAGTCTAAAGTATAATATATATTTTATATTCCTCTTCAAATTACTTTGAAATTCAAACTATTTTAAATTTACTTTGATAGTTAATCTATAAAGTGTTTGTAACTATTATAAATCACTAGGTTAGTTTGAAACGCTAATTTAGTCTTCTGATTAAATTACCTGAGACCTAATAAATCTTTTGAGAACCTAACCAGACCCTTAAAGTTTTACAAATTCACTACAGTTTATCTTTTTAATTGTGGGATTTTAATAGAAATATTTTTAACAGAAATTTTAATTGGAACACAATTCACCCCCCCCCCCTCTTGAGTATCCACTCCAAACAAAATTTGGTATCAGAATATTGTTTATTATAAAAGTTTTTCTAAACACTATGTTTTTCAAATGTGACTTTAGTTGAATCTTAATGATCTTAAATTTCTGTTAGTTCAAAATTGTATCACTTTAAATATATTTGATAAAATAAAATTATGGATAATAGACTAGAAGGTGCTGCTGCCAACATCCCACTGTTCTTTACTGGTGTTAATTATGCTAAGTTGAAGCATAAAATGAAAATTCATTTAGATGGTATGTGATTTGACATCTGGACTACTTTAGAGACTCAATATAAGATTCCAAAAACTGAAAGAACAACTAGGGATGAATCTACTAAAACAGCCTACAATAATAATTGTAATGCAATGCATGCTCTGTACTATGCTTTAGGAGATGAAGAATTCAATCGTATATCTGCTTGTAAAACATCCTATGAAATTTTGTATACATTGGGTGTTTCTCAGGAGGGAATAACTGATGTTAAATAAATGAGACTAAATACCTATACTATTAAATATGATAATTTTAAAATGAAGCTTGATGAACCCATTTCTGACATTTATCTCAGGTTCAATGACATTTTCAACACTATGAGCTCTCTTATTAATGTTGTTCCTAAAAAAGAACAAATCATGAGAATATTAAGATGTCTTCCAGAATGATGGAGAGGCACATCTGCCTCTATTAGAGAATTGTGTGATATAAGTTCACTACCTATTAAATAATTAATTCGTATGATTATGATGTATGAAGAAGAAATGAATGTAAAAAAGGAAGAAGATTGTGGACCAAAAAGGAAGTTTGTAAAATTTAATTCTACTGCCTCAAAGATCAAGGATAAAGAGAAAGTTCACATACCTACTAAATGCTCAGGAAGTGAAAGTTCGGATTCTGACAGTGAAGCTGAGATGGCTCAAATAGCCAGAATATTTAAAAAGTACTACAGAGAGAAGAAATCATCAGAAATTCAAACTAAAAAGGTAAATATGACAACAAAGTACACTGGAAGAAAGATTGGAAGAAGTATGATAAGAGTGATGAGATTGTCTGTTATGAGTGCAAAAGGAAAGGACATTTAAAAGAAAACTATCCAAAATTGACGTTCAAAAAGATACATGTCAACAAGTACAACATGTATTAGAAATCTATGAAAGAAACTTGGAGTGCTTCAGAAGATATTTCAAGTGATTCTGATTCTACTCAGGATGAAAAATCTCAGAAATCTAATATGTGTTTCATGAGAAACACATCCAAGGTAACATTGGATACTCTTGATTTAAATTCTTATTATTCTGGAGTTGATTCTGATTATGAATATGAAAATATGTCTAGTGAAGAGTTATTTGAATTATGTAATATGCTAGAAGGAACATGTAATGAATTGAAGGACAAGTATAAGACCTTAAATAAACAACATGCTTTGACCAGTTCGGTTAAATCATAACTTGATATAGAAAAGGAAATGAATGCCCAATTACTTAAGGAAAATACTGCACTAAAATTTTCGAATGATCAATTAAGTATGGACATATAGAAATTCACAAATGGAAAGAATACTCTAACTCAAATGCTAGGAAAACAAGTGGCACCAAGATATACCACTAGAATAGGCTATCAGCCTATACAGAGACAGATTACTAAACATAGATTTATTTCTAAATCTGGGCAGAATGCTTCTAGTCCGAGTTCTAGAAATTCATATTCTTCAACTAGTTACTCACATAGTTATAGATCAAATAAAATTTATCTTTAAAATTGTATTGATTCTATAAATTATTTGAGAACCATAAGACAAATCTGGGTACACAATGGTTTGGTTGATAACCTATCTAGACCCAAGAGAATCTGTGTACCAAAATCATTTTCCATATAAACCTGTTTTGTAGGAATCTTTCTTGAAGAGTTCACATAAGAAGATATAGTACTTGGACAGTGAAATTTCAAGGCATATGACTAGGGATTACTCGTCATTCAAAAGTTTAATCAAAGTTGATGGAGGCCATGTAACATTTTGTGATAATTCTAATGGAAAAATCGCTAGCCTAGGCCAAATTGGTTATACTGATTCAGTTTTAATTTCCAAAGTATTATTTTTTGATTGACATAAATATAATTTGTAAAGTATTTCTCAGTTTTGTGATGATGGTTTCAATGTTAGATTTGAAAAGGATTCTTGTAATGTTTTTAATTCTAAAAATGTTCTAGTATTTTATTCTTTGAGAAATAAAAATGTTTATGTAGTTGATTTGAATTCATTATCTAAAAAAATATTACTTGTTTAAATGAATTTCATAGTGAGTCTTGGCTATGACACAAGAGATTAGGACACTGTAATGTTTATTCAATTAGAAAACTGACTATAAAAAACTTAGTTAGAGACCTACCTAATCTTGAGTTCCCAGCAGACAAAGTTTGTAATCCTTTTCAAAAGGGAAAGAAACATATAGTTTCAGTCAAATTAAAGAAAGATGTTTCAACTTATCAACCTCTCGAGTTGGTTCACATGGACTTGTTTGGACCATCTACAGTTTCAGTTTTTAATGGGAAGCACGATGTCTATGTCTTAGTAGGTCACTTTTCTAGATATACTTGGGTATACTTTTTAGCTCCCAAAAGTGAATCATGTTCTTACTTTATTATGTATTCCATGTATGTAAAAAACCATAGTGGACATAAGATTAAGACTTTGAAAAGTGACCATGGTTGTGAGTTTTAAAATCAAGAGTTTCAGTCTTATTGCTCACACAATGGCTATAGTCACAATTTCTCTACCCCTAGAACACCTCAGCAGAATGGTGTAGTATAATGAAGAAATATAACCCTTCAATAGATTTCAATAACTATGATTAATGAGTATGACCTGCGAATTTACTTTTTGGGCTGAAGCTGTAAATACATATTGCTATATTATTAATATAGACTTGATTAGACCTTTTCTCAAGAAGACCCCTTATGAGTTATGGAACCATAGGAAACCTAAGGTTAATTACTTCCGAGTTTTTAGATGAAATATTTTTATTCACAATGCAATGGATAATCTTGACAAGTTTTCTTCTAAAAGTGATGAAGTAATTTTTATTCATTATTCGTTAAATAGAAAAGCCAATAGAGTATTTAATAAAAGAACCAAATGTGTGGAAGAATCTATTCACATCATGTTTGATGAAACTGATCCACATGAACCCAAATCTTCCATTGAATATCTAGAAGAAGACTTGTCTGATCTGAACCTTAATGATAAGACCAATGAACCTGTTGTAAATACATCAAGTTCTGGAAACTGTCCATAACCTGCTTCTGTTGAACTCGAACCTATAGATGAACCGAAAATTTCTAGTACTACCTTTACTAGATCTACTAGGATTATAAAGGATCATCCATTAGATGTTGTTGTTGGAAATCCTGATAGAGGGACACAAACTAGAGCTTTTCTAAGAAATCAGGTTGAACATCAAGCCTTTCATTCACAGTTAGAACCTAAAAATGTAAAGGATGCAATAAATGATGAGTTTTGGGTAATCCTTATTGTAGAAGAGTTAAATAATTTTTAAAGAAACAAAGTCTGGGAATTATTTGACAAACTTAAGGACACTTTGACCATAATCAATAAATGGGTTTTTAGAAAAAAAGTTGATGAGTATGGAAAAATAGTTAGTAACGAATCTAGGTTAGTTGGAAAAGGGTATAGTCATGAATAAGGAGTTGACATTGAGGACACCTTTTCCCCTGTAGTAAGGTTAGAAGCTATTAGGATTCTACTTTCTTATGATGCTCATCTGAATTTCAAGTTATATCAAATGGATGTCAAAAGTGCATTTCTAAATAGTTTTATAATTGATGATGATTTTGTTGAACAACCACCTAGATTTACAAACCCCCATTTTCCAAATTGTTTTTTTAAACATTCTAAATCTTTATATTATTTAAAACAAGCTCCAAGAGCTTGGTATGATAGACTAAAAAATTTTCTTATTTCTAAAGGTTTTACTAAAGGAATTGTAGATCCCACTCATTTTATTAAAAGAATTTCTAAAGATGTTTTGATAGTACAAATCTATGTTGATGATATTATTTTTGGAACTTATAAGCATTATTTATGTACTGATTTTTCAATGAGTATGCAAAATGAATTTTAAATGAGTTTAATGGGAGAACTCAAATATTTTCTTGGATTTCAAGTTTTTCAAAATGAAAATGGTATTATTTTGAATAAAAGTAAATATTCAAAGGATATTTTAAAACTTTTTGGTTTGGATAGTATTAACGAAATTGATACACCTATGAGTACTGTTTGTAAGTTGGAAATTGAAGAAACTGGGAAACCAGTTGATCAAACCTATTACAGAGGTATGATTGGAAGCTTAGATTACCTTACAGCTAGTTGAACAGATATTATGTTTAGTGTGTGTATGTGTTCAAGATTTCAATATAATCCTAAAGGATCTCATTTGCTTACTATTAAAAGAATTTTAAGAAATATTAAACATACTATAAATTTTGGTTTGTTTTATCCCAAAGGACAATCATTTGATTTAATGAGTTATTCAAATGATGAATTTTCTGGTTGCAAGTTAGACAGCAAAAGCACTTCTGGAACATGTCATTTTAGAGGTAAATCCTTAGTATCATGGTGTAGTAAGAAACAAAATTCTGTTGCATTATCCACTGTCGAAGCAGAGTATATAGCTTCTTGTAGTTTCTATGCACAAATTCTGTGGATGAAACAAACTCTTTTAGAATATGGATATGATTTTAAGCATGTTTCAATAAACTGTGATAAAACTAGTGAAATTAATATTTCAAAGAACCCTGTATCTCACTCTAAGACCAAACACATTGATGTAAGGAACCACTTTTTGAGATATCATTACCAAAAACGAGATATTACTCTGGAATTTATAGGTACTGGACATCAATTAGCTGAAATTTTCACCAAACCTTTAAGTTCGGATAGGTTAAGTTACATTAGACATGAGTTAGGAATGATATACTCTGTCTGTTAAGAAGCCTCACCGTTAGAAACATCACCATTAGAAATCTCACTGTTAGAAACCTCACCGTTAGAAACCTCACACATTATAAACCTCACCGTTAGAAACCTCACCGTTAGAAACCTCATAGTTTGAAACCTCACTGTTAGAAACCTCACAATTATTAGACCACACTATTAGTCATTCTCACTGGTATACCCCACCGTTAGTATGTGCTGTTTTAAACTTCTATTTTAGCCACCAGAATTTATATCGTTTATATTTTACTTATTATGTTTTAATTATTTATTTTAGGATTCCTAAATGAAAAAACACAAGTTTTTAACCACTTTAGATCCACATCAAGCCCTTTACCTTCAAGATGTGGCTCTCAAACCTTCTCTCAAACCCTAAGTCTCGAGATTCGAACAATGGAAAGAGTGAAGAGACCTTAGGTCAGCGCAAAGGAAGATGAGACAAAGGAAAAGAGACTCAAAGGTGAGTCTAGCAGTTGAAGTGAGGTAAGGAAACCTACGAACCCGAATCTCGCTCAGAGAAAGATAGTAGTTGAGAAGGAAATGTGCATAGAATGGCTAATGTCTAGTGATTCGTTAGTTCTAGATGTATTGGAAGAACAGAAATGGATAGAATTCTTCTCGAATAACAATGACCCCTATAATCCGAAGTTGGTGAAATAGTTATATGAGTTTGTGAGTTTTGAGAAATCAGAAGATGAGAACCGAATGATTTCATTTGTGAATGGAAAGGAGATATATTTTTCATCTGTTGAATGGGATGAGTACATGAGAGTGCCACATGAAGGATTTTATGGTTATTCATCAAAGACAGTACCACCTACCAATGATATATTTGACAGTGATACTACCTTATAGGAGCTCACCGGTAGTGGCAGGCAATGAAAGGTGGTGGCTGCTGAAATGGATGGAGATAATAGATTGTTGTTCATGGTTGTGCAACATTTGCTAAGACCAAGGAGAGGGGACATTTCAAATCTAGGATATCAATATATCTATCAGTTACATCTCTGGTGACATGGAGTGAAGGTGAATCTGTTCATGTTGTTAATGATTCAAATGGAGGATATGACCAGACCCAAATAAAAGACCAAAGCAGTATTCTTTTCCATGTTGATTTTTATTATGATTAAAGTGAAGGGGGTAGCTGAGTCTAAAGATGAGACAGTGGTGTTAAATAATATCTTTTTTATCACAAGACCAGTTTTCAAATACATGAAGATCAATTGGAATCCATGGAAGAGAGAATGTGTTAGTGGTGATGAGAAGTTGTATGATAAGTATAATCCTGCGGATCATCCTTCTAGACCTAAGGATGTGAGGGATCCAAGTCTAAGACCTGATGAAGAATAACCTAAGTACAGTGATGATACTGAGGAAGAGGAGACTTCTATAGCTGATGGAAGGGATCTATACTTTCCCCCAAGTCTTGTTGCTGAAATTATATCATCTGGAAAAGAAAAATTATTAGAATAAGAAACACCTATCGATGAGGAAGACTAGTCATCCATTGAGAATGAAGAATAAAGAGAGAATGAATCTGAAGCCTCATCTTCTGTTTGGTCAAGTCTGAGTCCATTGATTGGAAGCTCAGTTGTGTCTGTTAAGGATGTAGTGGGTGAGATGGAAGGACTTGTGCCTAATCCAGAGGAGCCTCTTTCTGTTTCAAATATGCAGTTTATTGTAGAGGATTCATCTGAGGAAGAAAGACCTATTGAGAAATCTATTGTTATATATGATCATGCACCAGTTGAGGGGGAGTAGCCAACTAGTCTTGACACTATCTCAGCAGCTAATGAAATTGAGGATTGGGGAGAAGAACCATGTTTTGTGGTTTGTGGATTAGATTATCCCAATTCTGATAATGAGGCATCCCTCAATAGATCAAAAGTCAGTTATGATATTTTATAGGAGTTGTTACCTGAAGATGTGATCAGAAAAGGTGATCTGGATAAGTTAATGTCTGATATTAAAGCCAATTTTGTGGAAGAGATAAGAAAAATGGATGTATCCTTAGTGTCATCCATTCAGTCGGTTAGGACTGACTCAGTGTCTAGTATTGTGTTTGAAAGGTCACCTGTAGTTGTACATGAAAGTATGATCACTAGGGCTGATCTTGAATCCATAAAGGATGAACTGAAAGAGTCTTTGAGTGCTTCTGTTGTTGAGTTAAAGAGTTGTTTTTTTGAAGATATGATCAATTTAGAAAAGTCCTTCAAACTCTCTCTTGGTTGTAATGTGTCAACCTTTTTAGCAGAGATAGTTGATGAATTTATAGCTTTCCAGACTCAAGTATCTAGACTAGTAGAGAATGTTGAAATTCTAAAGCTATTAGTTATCTCCCTGGGATCCTATAATAGTTCCAAATCTCAAGCAGACAAGGATTTGGCTTATTTGAAGAGTGTTGTCAGTCAAATGGCCTCAATTTTTGATGATTTTAAAACCTCCATGAAAAATCATGTTAGCACCCAGGATTCTCAAGTGAAAAATTTTATCAGTGGGTTGACCAAAAACTTCAAGGAAACAGTAACCTTCTCCATTGGTTCTCATGCCTCCAAACCATCAATAGAACTTGATCAGATTCGAGGTTTGATGAAGGAGGATCTTGGTTCAGCATCAACCAGTGGCTCTGTGGACTCATCTGAACTATCCAAAGTGGTGACTTATACTATAGATACCACTAGAGATATCATGATTATTGTTAAATACAATATGAGATAAGTTTCTACTTCTCAGAAAGAGGTGAAAGACAAGGTAGATTATTATTTCCAAAGGGTTTATACCAAGCACCATCTTAACAACCATTTCAAGCTTATGTTAGAAAACATGAAGCTACCACCAGTCAATCAATCCTTCAGAGAACAAGTTAGAAAGCTTAGATAATTAACACCTACCCAAGACAAATTCATGGATAACAAGGATGATTTCATTTCTGCTATGGAAAGAAGAGGAGGAATCATTTTGGATTTCAGAAATCTCTTGTTGCCTTTCATGAATTTTGATGCTCAGCCAGTGATTATACCTCCAGCTTTACCTATATCTGCCTCTACTACTTCTCTTGTTCAGATGACTCCCGCCAAAGCCATCCGTAGCCTTACTCCTATGATCACACAGAGAGATCCATAGTACCAGCCATGGATAGTTTCAGTAGCTCAGCCTCCTCTAATAATCTCTGGTGTTCCAAAGCCTCCACCAACATCCACCTAGCCTGAATGCTCTTCTGATCCCAAGAGAAAATCTCACATTGAGGATATGGATTGTATAAGTGGCTAAGACATTTGATATGAATCACTTGTATTTTTTTTAATATTTCTCTGTACCTTTTAGCACCATGAAATACAAATGGTCTTCTTTTCTTTCCCATTTTGTTCCTTCTATCATTGTTGTTTCCCACTTTTCGCTAATCAAAAAAGGGGAGATATTTCTATGATTTGAAACTTGTACCTTTGATACCATGGCATTTAATTCTGCCTCCGATACATTAAACATTTCAAATATTATATTTTTACCTATGCTATGTTGTTTTTATTATTATTTTTTTTGTTATTATCTTTGATACAATTGGATTTAATTATATATCCTCTTATACATTTCTAATTATTTTGGAATTATCATATCCTAAGTTGTGATTATCAAAAAGGGGAAGATTGTTGACCTCTCCTATTTTGATAATCTCAATTATTTCTTAATTTGATGATATTATAAAATAATTATCATTTATATATTATTTACAGTCTCATCATACTATTAAGTTGATAAGAATATAATAATAATCATTGGAATATATTAATCAATGCCTATCTATGCTTATACATACGATGAAATAATTCTAACTCAATCTGGATTTGTGTTGCATAGAACAGAGTTACCGATATATATAAGTCCACCGGTAAGCAAATGTCACTGATAGATTTAGTCTACCGATAAGAGCTACCGTAAGAGAAAGGATCCACTGATACAAGACATCTACTGATAGATGGAGAGCTACCGATAGAACAAGCCCACCGGTGTGCAAAAGTACACCAGTATGCACATAATCACTGTTATAGAACAGAGCTACCGATATGCACAGGCTACCAATAAAAAAGTCTACCAATACGGGCTACCGTTACACCAGAGCCACTGTTAGAGTAAGTGTACTGGTATATGAAAGTCTACCATTATGATGTTCACCGATATAAAGATGAGCTACCGATGGACCGAAGCTACCAATAGGAGTCACCGGTATAGAGAGATACTGATACATGGAGTAACTGCTATAGATAAAGGGAGTTACCGATACAAGAACAAAGAGATATCGATCGGTGTTCACTGCTCTACAAAGTCCACCGTTACAAGTCTACCAACAGAGAGCTACTGATGAATGACTTTACCAGTCATTGATTCTTAAACTCTATACTTTTTCAATATTATTAAAACAATATTAATGATCATATTTGATGATTTTAATGCAATTAATGTTATTTGATGATAGTTTTTGGCATGTCAGGGAACCATAGCTCGTACATATAAAAGGGTAATCATTCCCATTGACCGGAGCTGAATGCTATAAAAGTAAGGACAAAGGTTGGGCATAGAAGTGTGAAAATAAGGGATGAATAGTGTGGAAAAGTGGTGCATTCATTCAGTAAACAAAGGAGTCATCCATACTTGAAGAACACTGTAAATACATGAAGCCATTAATTCAATATGAGAACAAAAGATGAACATTAGTCAAGGAGAGAAGAACTACAACAATCTCTTTATACACTGAAGCTGATGAAACAGAACTTGAAGAAAACGACCCTCTATTTTTCAGAAAAAAAATAGAATGACTTAAAAGCATTCATGATTAATCAAAGGAGTCCATAGCTGCACTTAAAATCACTAGAGAATTCTAAAACTCATATCTACCATCTCAGTTATTCTTTTATTTACATTTTGAGAAGTTTTCATACACTGTATATTTTATACACACAGTGTCTCATGAGCTAAGTTTGAGGATTTCTAAATCCTCACTCAAACCTTCTATAACTCTCTTGTATCCCTGTATGGGTAGTGGTAGAGGTTAGATAGGACCTGGAAAGCTAGTGTGCTATTGTTTTTGTTTTCCCATGATGAACTGTGGTAGACGTCTTAGTACCTGGACAATCTCTATACAGTTGTTTTCCCTTATCCAGGGTGTGTTACAAATTTATATAAATTGTTTGAGAGGACTATGTCTCAGCTTGAGACAGAACCTATTTGTTACATATGTTTTGCATCTTATATTAAGTCTAATGTGCAATATATATTTTATATTGCGCTACAAATTACATTTAAATTCAAACTGTTTTAAAGTTACTTTTGTAGTTAATCTAGCAAGTGTTTGTAACTATTGTATGTCAGTAGGTTAGTTTCGAAAGATAATTTAATATTCTGATTAAATTACCTGAGACCTAATCAATATTTTGAGAACCTAACATAACCCTTACATTTTTACAAATTCAAAACAGTTTAACATAGTTTTTAATTGGGCGATTTAAATAGAAAAATTTTTCACAGAAATTTTAATTGGAACTCAATTCCCCCCTCTTGAATATCCACTCCGACTAACAAATAAAAATCAAGAGTTTCTTAGGAGTTGGATTATAATACTTGATTTTTTTAATAAGCATTTCTATTAAATGATTAAATTGAAGCATAAATGCATTACCACATTGCTAAAATTGAATCATAAGCCCCAAACATAAATTTAATTAAAAGTAATTTAAAATATTTTTAGGATAATAAAAATCAATATATTAAATGTCAAATGAGTTGAATATAATCATTGTAAATATTATAATTGAATAACATTAACATATGTCATGAAGAAGGTAAATTGGGAACATAATCCCTTACTACTTTGGAATCTCTTGAACTGTAGACTCCATGAAATATATATCCAAAATTGATATGTAAATACAAATTATTTTTAGTATAAGAAGAATGAAATAAATTCATGTTATGTATATAAGGTAAATACAATAAATATGGGGTGAATATGGAATGCTTCTCATAGATGTAAAAATTGAAATGAAAATCCCTTACCCCATACTTACTTGTTGGTTAATGAAATGTTTCTCGGATGTATGAGGGGCTTAAAGGGTGTTCTAGGGGTTAGGGTCATGAAAAGTCTGAAAGATGAGCCAAAATTTGAATTATTCGTGATTAAATCATTGTTATGTAACTTATTTTACCTTCCCTAGAAAACCATGCAACCCTAAGAAAGTGTAATATCACACAGTTGGCACACATTTTAAAAATAATGTGGGATTTACAAGGTATCTTTGAAATGTATCTTCTCTTGTATAGTTCCTTGTGAACAGTTTGAATATAGTATAGAAAACCTTGCGGGTAAACAATGTGTCCTAATAATTTGTAAAAAATTTAATAAAATTTCTATTATGGTATTTTTAAGTTCTAACTCATGGTTCCTCCCATTCTCTCACTCTCAACCCTATTGATGAACTCAAAACCTCAATGGATTCCTAAGATAGCTCTCCATGATATTTAAGACATTTCATGTGTCGTTGGTTCTGTATTGATTCTCGGGGTATTTCTAATCTCATCTCTTCTTCTCTTTTCTAGATTTTGGGTTTTATCTTTAAAAATATTCTTCTGAATATATGAAACCCCTCTCTTCGAGTGGAATCTATGTTAAATAATATATAGGTTCATGAATATAGGACTAATTCTATGATTAAGAGTGTTTTCATCATCAAATTTTATGTAGGTGGTATATAATTTATATCACTTAGCTTTGTTATAGATTTCTGCATGTTAGATGAGATCTTGCTTCCATTATTTTTTGAAATTGTTACCTTGAGTAAATTTCCATAAAATAGTAGGCTAATTTTTCAATTAGAAACCTCATGGTCCAAATGGGATGTGTTGAGGTTGATTAGAATGATTTAGGGTCACCCATTAGGTGTGCCATCATCCCCAAAAACAAAAATGGTAATTTTGATTTTAGATTTGACTTGATATAATGTAGATCCTGTATTGAACATGCTAAACATGTGAAATCAAATTTTGAATGGAATATTTATTTTTTACTTCATTTTTATAATTGAATAAAGGGGTTTTTTGTATGAAATGAAATGGGAAATGTGGGTTAAATTATATTGAGTTAATTTTTTAAGGACTTTTTTTAGAAACACCATAGAAGATTCTGTAATATGAAACTTTGAACTTGTAAAAAGGTAATAAAATGAGAAAATGGGGAATTTTCTTATTGATAAATAAAAAGATAATTTATGAATGTGTTGAATTGGTTAATGCATGATAATTATGGGGTATATGTAATAAATTTTTGTGCTACGTGAAATAATAATTGCACCTAAAATGAATAACTAAGAAAATTGTTGTGAAATGATAAATGGGACAAGTGGGATAATTTTAGGAAATTGGTGAATATTAGAATATGTAAGGGAATAATTTAATATATTTAATGTTATAAGGAACAAGAATGTAAAGTAGGATAAAATTTTATGAAATGTGATTGGAAAAAGATTTAATGGGTCATGTAATTGTATTAATTTTCATGATGAATGTGATGGTCTATAATTTATATTTGTATGGGATGTTCTTGGTTGTGAAATGGTATGTGTGCGGTGGGAATAATGGTAGAGGCTCCACCAAATGGTCGAGTTTGGACTTATTCTCTAACCCCACCATAACATGTGTGGTGAATGGATATATAAGCATGAGCAAATTGATTGGGGTGTGGGATACAGGACCGAGGATCCTCCCATGGATCGAGCTAGACTAATTCACTAAACTACACCAATAATGAATGGCATAGAGATACAGACAAAGCTCTATTTCCTGAATGGATTCATTCCAACAAGGCTTAGGCTTCAAGGTGAGAATAATGTGTTCGATGTTTTGTGTTATCCCTAGTGAGATAAGGACTTGAATTATTCTGTTCCTCATAGTGACTGATTGATTTAGACCCATGTGTGTTTGATATATATTACAATCTCATGCATTACATTTTAATGATGAACTATGTAATGCGTAAGATCTACATAATGAATTCAGAACTATGGTTAGTATGTGATAAGTAAAAACTGTAAAATAGTGTATCAAACATTATTTTATTTACTTTTAATTCATTTATTACATAAATTCACAATCAATTTATAATAGATATTTATTAATCTCCTTCTGTGTGGGCTTACTAAGTTTCACTCACACCCTGGTCAGGCTGCAGTTGGGTACCCAAGAAGATTTCATGGTTGCAGGTCAGGACAAGGGAAAATGTCATATTCTTGGGAGATTAGTTGGGCTTAAGATGTGATTTGAAGAGGTTATGGACATGGATTTGGGATCATTCTTTGGGATTTTTGGTTTTCTTTATATTTGGTTTTAGTCATAAGGTACTATAGCAATACATGACATATATAATATTGGTTGTGGTTTGTACCCAGTTTTGGAAATTGATTATTTATACATGTTCATCTCTTATTCAATGTCGTTTACATTATTCTATCTGTTTTTGGCTATGGATTACTCTCTTATTGAGGGTATAGTCTCCCAATGTGGCTTTTAGACCCTCACTACTAGTCAATAACCTCTGGATCATTTTGAGGTGTGCTTGAGGTCATGTGGCAACCTGTCATGGGGCACTAGTTTAGTGGCTCCCGTGTTGGAGATGTTAAAAAATCATGTAAATATAATAAAATAATTTAAAAAATAACATGTACATGGAATAAAAAGATAAATTGGATGTAAAAAATTAAAATATGATTATATAAAGAAACATTCCCTTACTAATTTGGAAACATTTAGATTAAAATACACATGAATGAATAACATTAATCAAAACATTAAATATCATGGTAATATAGAAATTCATGATATAACTTGTAAAAGGGAATATATATACACATAATTAAAAATATGATATATATATATATTAATATATATTATTTAAACCTATTATTATAACAGGAAATGAGAGGTGATGATAGAAAATTAATGACATCGTATAATGAGGCGGTACTCTACCGTACATACGAATGATGATTTAAAATCCAGTTTGTTTGAAGAAGATATATATTTAGATCATTCAAATAACATTATAAAATATAAATATAATTTAATTACTTTTATTTTTATGAAATAATTATTTAATAAAATTTTAATTAGTTGGAAGAAAAAATAAAACAATAACGCATTGTTAAACACAATAAATATTTTTTAGAAAACCTCCTTATATGTGCTCAAAAAACCTTTTTAAAATGTTATCATGATAAATATAAGGTATACAGATCATGGGGAGGGAATTATTGAATTTGTTTTTAACAATTTCTAATATAAAAGTATTTTATCGGGTTTGGTGGATATGATAGGGGATGACCTTTTATTAGTTAGGTGAGTAGACCACTTATAATTATTGAGCATAAAAAGGTATAACCTTGTTTTTCACATGCTAATGAGGTCGTAAATGGACCATTGCTGATACTTATAGATTATAGGGTTAAACTATTTCCCAACATTACAATTTAGAAAATGAATTATGTCATTTAAACCCTAATATTTTTATTTTCACACCCTATAAACCAGTTTTCACCATAAGCGCAGTAAATAATCTTTAATTTTTAAAATATTCATTATGGTAAAGAACTAAGTTCGACTTATTATATAAATTAAATTATTATTATTATAATTATAGAATAATATTTAGAAAATTAATTTCATACATGTGGATAATGATAAATTAAATCAAAACCCAAAAAGTGACTAAAAATATGATTTTTAAGAAGTATATATTTCAAGCCAAAGATGATTTTAGATAAAATATACAAAATTTAAAAATCATTCTATGAATATGAATTAAAATTTATTGATATATAATATTTATATTTAAATTAAATAAATTCATAATTATCAACTTTTTTGTTAATAAAAAATTAGATACATTTTTCACATTAATGTTTTTTTCATAAAATCCCATTTTCAAACATAAAATGAAAATTAATCTAAAAACCCAAAAAATGATTAAAAATTATTTAATTTTATTAAATATTACTAAATAATATTTATGTTACATTAAATAATACTAAAAAATATATATGACATTTATAAATATTTATCTCTTTAAATGAAATTACATGATATATTAATTATGTATTATTTATTATTCGATGAAAAAATTATTATTTTCCTAAAAACACCAAAAAATATCTCTAAGTAAAATTTTTTATGTTGATTTAAAAAATTTATTTAATTTTATGAAATTAATTTTAATATCTATCTAAAAATAGTTTATAAAATTTTTTCACAAAAAAATCATATTTGAAGAATTTTTTTAAAGAATATTAATAATATACAATATTTATACTGATTATTATATAATATTCTATCCATAATTTATAAATAGATTTAATTTTATATGTATATTTATATGATGTATTCAATAATATTCATACTGACTAATTAAATCGTGATTTTAATGGATATATATGTCTCATGTCATATAAGTTATGTGTTGCTTTTTGAATACAATATTAAATATATTTTTTAAACAAATATAGGAAGTTACATATTTTGTTAAGACTATAATTAACGTGGTGGGTTTTAGTTTCTTCATAAATCTATATAAATGATCATTTGTATCTTATATTTATTAGTTCTATTTATATAACAAATTAAGTATAATGTTTATTCAATATCAGGTATATTATATATTGCTAAATTTGTGGGACATTCCTCTTAGGTGTCTTGAAAACTAATAAACATAAGGGTATGATTCCAAAACCTCTCAATAAACTGATTTTAGGTGGTTTAATGACTCTTATTTATATTTTTATAATATCAATTATCCAATTAAGTTGAATTTACTTTTTTAGTTAACACTACACGTATTAAATTAATTCATATATATAATTCCCAGCTAATTATTTTTAATTTGTCCCTTATTTGTGTAATCTTATATATTTATTTAGTTTTCAAATATTAAATTAAATTCACCTCACTCCAATCTTTACTTCTTACTTATACTAAAAAAATTTATAAGATCCAGGTTTGATTTTGAAACCTTCATCGTTTTCCAGGAATGAACATATAGGACAGTCCCTACCCATATCAACCACATTTATCTTGAAGGAAACTCAATGGGTGGAGATCCTTAAAAAAATGGAGCATAATTTAGTTATCCACATAATTACATATGAACTTTTTTAATATATATATATAATATAATTTCAAAATAATGGCTTTCCTCATACTGAAACTAAAGAATTAAAGTAAATATTGACCCCTAGTGATATTTCATCAATTCAAATTTATTAAAAATCCATGAATGATCTTCAAGAAGGTTTTGATAAAAATTTATTAAACATTATTACACATGTAACACCATTTAATAAATTTATAATCCTTTTAAATATCACAAGAATGAGCAAATGAATCCATGGATACTAAAACTGTTTTGTGTCGTTGAGAATTTGAATGTTTTTGTATATGTTATTATTAATGAGAAACTAAGAAGAATAAAAACATTATATAAAATTAAAATCATAGAAAATATATATGTTTTAATGTTTATATAGAAAATATCCTGAAAATATTCTTTCCACTTTTTCTATGTTTCTTGCGCACCAAAGGTTACAATGATTCAATAAAAACGAACACAAAGAATATATCAATTGAAGAAATCATAGGATCTCTCAAGAACTATTAGATTACCAAGAAATAATAATCTAAAAGGAATACATGGTATTAATGGAAAAAAATATAGTTTTCATTATGGAAATCTATAATTATTCTTCTGATTTTAATGAAAAAATTGTGAATAGAACTAAGAAGATTCATAAATTCACGACAAATATGAAATCTTTTGAACATTATAAAAATATAAAATGAATGACAAGAAGTTAATGTAACCTATATAAAATGTAAAAATAAGGTATATTTCAACTAGATTTCTCTAAAATCAATAAATAAAATAAATGAGAAGAATGAAATAAAAAAAATCATTTATTTTTTATACAGGTAGTGTAAGACATGACTCCCTTTAATCCACTAAATCATTTGATGATGGTGAAAATTTTCTCCTAGAATAGTTGATATAAATTATGGTGAGAAATGTATCAATTATAAATCCCAGATGTCCAAATAAGAGATAGATATCGGGTTCGTGAGATAGATATGTGGTGACTACTCTGTGTTCCACAATATTGTAATTATTTATGGAGGAAATTTCACTTTTTTGTGATTACATAGTGATATAAATCATATATAATGTTATAATTAGTTTCTCAAATTCATTAGTAATAAAATATTTTTTATTTTAAAATAACATAAAATTTATTTTTCTAATTATTAGTCAATTATGTTATAGTTGTTTGAGGAAGTTGGGATATTATCATAGTGGTAATCTAGCCCTATAATACTAGATCAACAATCAAGGATAAAATCAGGATGGTCAATATTTATGGGGTACAATCCATGTGTCATGTTATGCTGGGAATAACACATGTATGGGGCATCATGTGTCAAGGGGAAAGTATGTGCTTAGGATTTTGGTTACTGGAAAGGTGATCTCTCTTGGTACGTGATTACTGATTGTTCCATGGTGACAATGGGATCCAATGATATGATGGGTATGAAAATGGTGAATAGATTAAAAATCTACATGCATTATTTCAGGAACGAGAAAATGGTTGAACTAAGATGGTGATGAGATATCTTCAATGGAAGGCCACATTGGTGGTGCTACTAGGAGAAGATGGATTCTAAAAAGGCCTCAATGATATTAAACCATAATGTTGGATGACATGTTTACAAAAAAGTTATTATATAGGGTATGGTAAAAAAAATTGAGGTAGGGGCCTATGTTCATTGTTATTTTCTCCAGGATGTTAAAGAATCTGGTCTAGTTGTTATATTGTAATGATTTTCAATACGCATCGTGTCATCATTGATCATGAAATGTGACTAATTTTCCCATAATAATAAGATGATTTGTTTCATTAAAAAATAATTCTTCCCTCACAAATATTTAAAATAAAATATTATTCTAGATTAAAATTATCTTTTGAAAAAATCTAATGATTTCTATTCCAGTTTAAATCATTTTCCATCACCCTATAGATATTAAAACGTTTTGTGTGTTGATTTGAAATCAATTTTAAGTAAAAAAGGATAAATTATTTAGTTCATAAGAGACTTTCTCATGGATTTGAAATATATTCTTGTGTGATTATCTCACACACTCTTACTTAATTCAAATATATTCATTTATTATGGGATTTACCTTAATTGAATTTAAAAAATCCTTATTTATGAACCCTGAAAACTTATTAAAAAACACAAGTATACCTAAAACCCAAAAAGGAAATATAGTCTTTTAAATAAATTAATAATACAGATTTTAATATTCTCTAACTAAACCAAGTAATTATTAGTGGAGTCAAATCTTACAGTTTAATAATTTTCAATTATTAAAAAATATTTATTTATGTTTATATATTCACTCATAATATTAATTATTGTAAATTACTTTATTAATGTTCGAATAATTTTTAAAATAGAGAAGTTTATAAAAATTAATCTATTGAAATATATTATTATTATATTTAATAAATAATAATTTTTTATTTACTTTCTAATTCATGAGGTAATTTTCATTTTATTCCACTCAAATGTTTCTAGAAAATAATTGGATTGATGGATTAAATTGTCAAACTCATCATGGTATTGATATAACTCTCTTTAATGAATTTATTATCTGAAAAAAAATCATGGAAATGATGTTAATTCATATTTTTATACCTTGAAACATGATCTCATAAAGCCATTATTTAAGAAATTCCTCTATGATCTCTATAAAGAACATTTCATGAACTATGTTATTTTAATGTGTTCGGACATAAATTTTGCATTCTTAACAAAAAATAAACTTTTGTAAAATTTATCCCTATGTCTAAAAAACATATTTATAAAAGGTACTATTAATCATATAATGAATCCCAACTATATAATAACAGGACCAAGACCTTGATGAAATCAATTCACCACACATTTAATTAGAATTTTCCAAAAAATCATCATCAAATTGATGGTATTTTGGTAGAAATTGATGATCTCAGATTAAATAATGCACCACCTTCTAAATAAATTAATTTTCCTAATGAACCTAAATATATACCTTTAGCCATAGAATGGGTGTATTTTAAAGGAAATACCTTTGAAATTGTTATCAGTGATATCAAGATTCAAACTCATAAAATTTTTTATGTTATAAAGGATGTTCAAAATAATTATTTTTTTCATAACTAGAAACCCTAAATATTAATGATTATATTAAAGATAAAATGTGGTAACTTTTAATTCAAGTAGAATGGAAAAAATTCACACAAAATAATGTTTTTACTCTTGTTGAAAAACCTTATGATCATCCCTTTATGGTTATGAAATTTATTTTTCAGAATATGTTAGATGAGTAAGGTAACATCCCATAAAATTACAATATACACTTAGATATAGGATATATCTAGGAATAATCCATTAATTATTCTGATACATTTTATTTGGTTACTATACTTTAATACATTAAAATATTATTACTAATTTCTATAATCATAAAATTTATTATTTTTCAGATGTAATTTAAATGTTCTTTTTGGAATGGTTTTAATTTCCAAAAATGAATCTCTAGTAATAATTTCTCATTATTGTTTAAAACAAGCCATCAATATTGGTATGATAGGTTAAAAAAATTTATATTATAAATTATATTAGAATTTGAATATCATATTCATCATTTTTATATAAAATCAATTTTAAATGATTTTTAATTATTCAATTTTAAGTCAATGAAGTTATTTTTATTTTTATAATATATTACATTGTTATCAGTCGTTATATTTCATGAGAAATTAATTTGAAATTAGTTTTATGTTTGAGTAAATATTTTATTAATGGAATTGATATTTCAAAAAATTTGGATGGTTTTCAATATTCCAAGAAAATTATAATAATTAATTTTTATTCATATTATGTTAAGAAGATAAATGAACTATTGACTAATTCTTATAATAATGAATTTTATGAATTCAGTAATCTAGAATCCTATAGGATTTAATGTTGTATAATTAGAATCCCTCTATATCATACGATGACCCTTCTTGAAATCATGTTTATTTTTTAAGATCTGTTTAATATATCTATAAAGAATCATATTTAAAATATTCTTAATTTTTTTTGATATTTATGTTTTTCAAAAAATTAAAGATTATATTATAGAAAATATAATTCAATATAACTTAAATGATTTTGTGATACAAAAATTAGTGGATTGCAATTAGATAGGAAAATTAAATTCAGGACATGACATGTACTTATAAAACCACAAAGCTTTGGGTGTATTAATAATATAAACTATTTTTATAATTATTTATTAAAAGAAATATGTATTTACATTTCGAGTTAATATGTAATAATTATTTGGTTGAAAATTACTGTCTATGATTATATTAATATAAATTATAATGTTTTTATCAAAAGTCATAAAAATAGTTCCCTTAGTGTTTCTAAGAATCTCGTTCACCACTCACATAGTAATTAAATTTTTTAAAAACCACTTTTTGAGAGAAAAATTTCAAAAATAGTGATTTCCTTTGAGTGTTTATTTTCACAAACATTAAATTTACTTATATTTATTAAAACCCCTTTCTCTATAATGATTAGATTTTGTTTAGGTTGGTTGGGGAATAGTTTTCTTATGAAAATACTGTATTCTTTATAAATCATGAGATTTTGTTCTTTATTTATATTACCAATCTCTTACTTTTAAAATTTAATATTATGAGAATTCGTTAAATTATATTTCTATATTTGAAATATTTTATTTTCTAAAAGGGACATGTTTATAAATTTTTAATTGAATTTTAATTCTATGTCATGATTTTGTTTATAATCATGATGGAGGATTATTTTATCATATTATTTAAATATATATTTTTTAATGTATTTATATTAAAATAAAATAAAATTAAAATAATGGTAAATTAAATTGAGTTTACATTCCTAGTGAATACATTCCATTAATGATATAGAAAAGATTTTGTAGTATTGTAATAGATACATTTATGGTTAGTAACATCTAAAAGGGTTATTTAGGTGTTAACTCGAACATCACCCTAGGGAATAGTTGTTTTATTAACTACCCATATTGTTTGGATCTCTCTGTGAATAATCTTTTTATAATTCACTTTACCTTTAAAACTTATTATTATAGAATGAAACATTGGGTATTGAATTTTTATTCTTCAAAATGTAAATTTTAATTTCAATTTGATATATTAAAATTAATTTAAAAATTACTTATGACATATATAATATTAGACTATTCCATATTCATTTCTCATTATATCTTATCTTCTAATTTTATGTGTCTATAATCATTATAATGTGATATATTTTTGTAAAACACTCTTTTTTAATGATAAAAATACCAATTATTTTTCATATACTCTCTATTGAGTATATAATACTATTTATAATTGAGTATGAATATAGGATGTTTATTGGTTGATTAATAAGTCTAAAATTATTTTGTTGTTCTTACTTGAAGACCCTCACCATGGAATAGTATTGGCTAGTTGGAGGGTGACGATTTTCACAAAATCCAAAATCTTGTGGCACAAGGTAAATTTCACATCCACTATTACCAAGTAATGGAGCACTAGAATACCATTGGATATGATAGTGGTGATTTGTGTCTATCTAGTCAACTATGTAGCTATTGAGTTTGATAATCAATATAATAGTAGTAGGACATGCTAATTAATATCCTATGGAGCATATTGTCCCACTGGTGGGATTTTATATATAATTAAATTGTCAGATTTATAAAGTTATTTGGAGACAATTTCAATTTCTAGTGCACCTTTTTCTTCAATACCTCCTTCAATTTGATCGATAGATATTAAGAGAACAGAATTGACCATGGGTGGAATTAAAACATAACATCCAACTTCGATCAATCACAAAATTAAATTATTCTAAAACTATATCTACCTAGGAGATATTCATTGTGTTTCCTCTTCCATCTATTGTTATTAATCTCCGTTTCTCTGTGTTTATTCATCAAATCATATTAATAAAATGGTCAATGTATTATAAAGGGTTTTTACCAAAACAAAGAAGCATCCTTCACTTCTAATTATCTAGGGTGATTAATAAAATTAATGAAGGGGTTTTTTCCATCATAATCCCATGTCAAAAATAAATTTTCCTTTATTTTTATTTATTTCCCTACTAAAGCCAGTTAAAAAAAAGTTCATTCCCTCTTAGGTGTCTTGGAAACCCTTCATACCAATTGAAATTATTCTTACATATATTATCTTTAGCTAAACTCAAGCTTTTTAGTCTAACCTCACAAGCTATTTAAAAGAGGGTTATTATAGATTCATAATGAATTTTATTCTTACTTTTTAAAAAATATATGTTTCCTTTTATTTAATTTAAATAAAATTTTATTTTTTAATTCATATCATTGTGATTACTTGTTTAATTCTATGATATTACTTTATTAAATTGTTTTGTCACCATCTATAGTAGTTATTATTAATTGGAAATTCAAATCCACCTCTAATCATCCTACTCAAAACAATATCATATATTAATCATAACATGATGAAATATAATTTCACCATCATAAAAAAATGGGTAAATAAATAATATGAATGTTTTATGAAACAATTATCACCTGGAAAAAATTTTGTTCCAATAAATTTTTTAAGAGTCTTACATGATTAGTAAAAAGGTACTGGTGTGGTAAATTTAAAAATATTGGACATGATTTCATATAAATGAGTTATAATCTAAAAAGAAATTAGAAAACATAAACAATAATGTTTTATACAATTGATTTGTTGGAATAAAAAAATTTATTTATAAAAATATTGTTCATTAGAAAATATTATTTCCGTATTTAATTAATCCATTTGGAAATCAATGGGATAATAACTTAAAATTCATTGATAATTAAATTAAAACTACTAGGGAATACACAGTTCTATCAAATTATGTTTTATATGTAGCTTATTTATTTACACAAATTATTATATTGTATTATATATTCTAGATATATAAATTATTTAATATTAGGGTAAATTATTAGTAATGTGGAAATATCAACTCAATAAATGGATATATTTTTTTAGGTTAAAATACATGATGGATTTATAAAAATACAAATAATATTATGAATCATTCTCAAATTTTCAATTGAATTATTTTAATAAATAGTCATATCAATATAAATTTTGAGGAGTTTGATGTTATTTTTTGAATAGATTAGTTTTCCGGATATTATTCTATGACACATTATAATGAAAATGATTTTTTATTTAATTTCCTAAATGAGATTAATTTTGTTTTTAAGAATTAATTCATACTGGAGAAAATTTATTAAATAACTAATAAATTTATAATAAGTGGAGGTGAATGTTTTAATTCAGAAAACATTAAAATGAATAAAATACTCATACTTAATCAACTTTTATTGTTAAATTAATATTTTAATTATTTATTTTGGAATGATTTCTTTTTTATGTTTGATTGGGTTGTTACACTCTTTACTAACATAGTTATAAAAGATAATATAATTTAAAAAACTCTTATCAAATGGGTTAATAAGTGGTAATGAAATATAAAAATAAACAAAACTATTTTCTTGGTATGTGTTGCATACATCAATAGTTTACCTTAGAGGATTCTGTTTTATTTTTTAAGAAGAAATATGGTCTATAAACCACTTTGTAGATTATATATTACTCACCTATATTATTATTAAGATCATTTATTGTGTTCCTCATATTATTGATTTTTTGTTAATCTCATAGGATAATAGTTGTTTTAAAAGAATGTTACTAGGATTAAATTTGATCCATTAATTTAAATGGAATGATATTTTTCTGAGAATAAATTTCAAAATCGAAACTTGGAGTCTGTATTTATTCTGTTTAACATGCCTATAAAACTGAATTTATTTATGGATTTTTTGAATTATGTAGTCTATGAATACATATAAATTTTATGGTCATATTTATTTCTCAAATATTGGTATATAATTAGAGTTATTTGGATCATGAAAATAAATTTAGAATTTTACTGATAACATTAATTTAAATATAATTTTTATAGAAATTATTGTAAATATGAGTTTCCATAAAAAATTCTTTCTGTATGAATATTCTTAATAAATATGGGCCTCATAGTAGTTCTTACTGAAAACAAGTTGATGAAACTTTTCAATGAAAAACTATTTCTAAAGAGATTCAATGATAACATATATTAATGGGTTATTAGTAATGTTTTTTTGAAACATTTCCCAATTAGTAACCCCATTAACTACATTAACATGAATGGTTCTAAAATTTAAATGGATAAATAAATTTGGGGAATGCTTTATAAAATGAGGAAAATTATTTTTATATTCTTTATTATTGTTCATGATGTTTGGATATATGTACATTTTTCGTTATAGGGATAATTCATCTAATGGTTTTATTTTTTTATGAAATGGTTCAAGTTATAGAACATGCACTAAAAAGTTAAAAAATTCATGAGAAAAACAATGCAATTTGTGATCCTGAAAATACTATGGTAATATTTTCTATGAAAAATTTTCTAGAATTTTATTTTATTTGAAAAAAATTGATATATATATCATAAATTTTATAATTATATATTAAGACAAAAATAATAGGATATATAGAAATGGTGATGATTTTCATTAGTAAAATATTATGATTACATATTTCAATATCAATATGATAAAAAAATAAAATTTGATATTTTGATTCAAAATGATAATGTATCATTTCTATGTTATTTTTGGAGAATTACTCATTTATTAATGATATAATCAAAATTGGACTAAAAATAGTGAACGTGAAAACATATTTACTTTTGGAACATGTGAAATTACAATTATCATTTCCTAGAGAATAAATAATACTTATAATAAAGATCATGGATTTCAAGAGAGGATAAAATTATTAACATATGATAAGTTACATGAATTCATATCATGTGAGAATGGTGTTATGATATTTTTTAATATGATATCAATAACAAATAAATATAAATTAATATAAGAATTATCATGTGAGGAAAATAAAAAAATATATTTAATTCATACATAATGAACAAATATGTTTAGAGATCATTGGATATAGATTTAATTAGAAAGGATTAATGAAATTATAATTAATGTTTCATTTAATTGCATAATTTTTCTGAAGTTTAATGAAAAATGAAAAAAACTGATAATAATTAATCACCTATTATTAATTTTATGATGGAAATGAAAAAATGTCCATGGATTTTATCATAGAACTTCAAAATATATCTCAATGTATAAAGTTTGATATTAGTTATAGTTGAATTATTGAAAAAATAAACAAATTTTTTTACTGTCAAAGATAAAAAGTATTTAGAATTTTATTAATATTTCTATATTAAATACATAGAAAAATTACACTAAGATCCTCTTTAAATTATGTTTGGTCATGATCCATTTTTTATAACATCTTTTCTAATGATCAATAGAGGTCATTAAGTATGGAATTATATTTTGTTATAAATTTTCACCCACATAATGAGGGAAAATTAGATCAGATGAACACCATTCATAATAAAGTTGAATACGATATAAACAATTTATTTAATGAATTTTTTTATGAAAATACTAATCAAGAAATTAATACTTTTGAACCATAATAAAAAAGATTTGTCAAACTCTATAATTTTTTAATGGTGTTATGTAAATTAAGATTATTGGTTTTTAATTGGTTAATGATATTGTTGAAAAATTAATTTTTGACTAGAGTTATATGATGGCTGCTTAAAAAATAATATATGTATATAATCCTAGAAATGTTCTTAATTTTATATAATAGGTAATTTTCTTCATGAAATATTTCCTTAAAAATGTGTGTTTCATTTTATAATGAAAATAAAAAAATTCAAACGATTAATTTCTCCACATGAAATCATAGAGAAGGTCAGATCAGTGGCCTATTTTGTATCATTTCCTTTAGTCCTATACCCAGTATATATTATTATTCCTATTTCTTTATTGAGTTGATATCTGTCTGATGCATCTCATATATCGATCCATATAACATTGAAACTATAAAGAAATATTTGTTAATGTTAAAAAATTATTAAAATTCTTGATTGTTGAGATATACTGTAATGAAATAATGAATCTTCATTAATTAATTTTGTAGGAAAAAAATTATATGTTGAAGGGGAAAAAATGAAACAGAAAAGATAATAAATTTATATTATTTCATTCATGAAAATGTGAAATGTAATTATTTTAAATAATATTTATGGGTGTTTTATGTATTTTTCCTTATACCTAAAAATGTTATGATTTCATAAGAAAAAAAATAATTTTATAAGTGGTAAGGTAATATTTTTTATGTTAATTAATTTATTAATAGTTTTTTATAAGATACAAATATTCATTAATTTTAGGTATTTATAATGATATAAGTTCTTATAAAATTATTATTAAAAAGTTATGGAATTATGATAAATAATGGGATTATATTTCAAATTAAAATGAAATATCTACTATTTTAATAAGTATATTAATATTAAATTTTTGAGATATATTTTAATATATTTTATTTAATATTTATGGATGGATTGAGAAAATAAATATTATATTGTTAATAATTATCTTAATAAAAGATGAATATTCTTCTTTTAATGTGTTTTTATAAAAAGATGTGACATTATGCAATAAAGGTGAGTTATAAGAACTATTTTTATCAAAATATGTTATATAATAAGTGTTATTTATTTTTAATTTTATTTACTATCATCATAAAGTATTAACATTAAAATTAAATGTTTTAATTTAATATTGTTTTAGAATTTATTAATACTTTTGAATTGAAAATTTCTTTTTAAATAACGATTTTTGATTAAGGAGAGTTCGAATTATTATTGTTATATTTATATCTAAAAAGGTATAAAAAATAATATAAACCAATTTAATGGGTCTTAAATTAAATTATTATCAAAATATCATATATACATTATCCTATTAATATAATTTTTTATGTCTAGACCAACATGAAAATAGTTAACAATGTTGATGCAGTACTTGTGAGTCATTTAAAAAATAAAAAATAGTGTCTTTAAGAAAAAATTTAGACAAAATTAATCATATAAATTATTTTATAGAAAAATATTATGATTAATCAATTATTTATATATATATTCATGAATATTTTAATTACATAAAATGATAATTATCCAAAATTAACACATAGTGCTTTTGTAAGATAATAAAAAAGTCAAGATTCATATCATTAAAACTTTATCATGAAAATGATAGTAATTAATATAAAATATGATTATTTTTATATTATAGTAATTATGAATAATAAATAAATTAATTGAAATATATTATTTTAAAAATAAAAAAACAAGATAATTATCCTAAAAGTTTATACTATATTGATGCAGAGCCAGATCAAGGAGGGGAAAAGTCAAAAATTGTGAATTTAGAAATATAATCTGATAAATTTAGGGTAATTATGAGTTTTCATTATTTTTCTAGATTGATATTAATTTTATAAATTATATAAATATGAAAACATTAATTTTATTCTTTTTTTGAAGTTTTTAAATTCAAAATTACAAAAAATAGCAGAGGTAATATATAAAAACATATTTTTTTCAAAATGATTTGTAAATTAAAAAACATTATAACCATATCATGAGTAAATAGGTGTGGGGATGGATCAAAATATTATCACTTTTCCATTTATAATTCAATCTCTTTTTGAATAATATATTCATGACACTTAATGATTAATTTTTAAGAATATCCAATTGACTGTTGATGATAAATGATGTCTCATTACACCCTCTCCAAACCACATATAATTATTTTTTGAACATTAAATTTTACCAAATACATCTATAAACATCCCTTTACTAATTTATAAGACGCAAGTCTATCCAAAGGTGTCTTCTTTGAATGCTTAAGATTCAATCCAAATGAGGTGATTCAAAATGAAAGTTATAGGTTCCCAAATTAGCATTTACATTCTTACATGGAATTAATTTAGACTAAAACCCATTGAAAACATATTATTTATCATATAATATACTATTTACATTTTAAAGTAACCTTTTTATTCATTTTTAGTGTGAAAACACACTTTTAATTTCTACGATATCTTCTTCAAAATTCATTTCAATATAGAGGTAATGGTTTAAAATTCCATGTACTTTCACTTATATTAACTAAATACACTTTTCATAATATATTCATAATTTTAAATTAATTATAAAAAGTATTATAATTCTTATTGAATGTTTATGTGATACTGAAATATTTTTCAGTCTTTCATTCAATTAAACAACTATAACAAACATAGTCCAACCCTAGTGGTTTCATAGTATATAAATAAATGATAGTTTATAATTTTAATAAGATCCCATTCATATATATTATTAATGATAGATTTATTTATTTAATATTAAATTAATAATTAAAAATATCTATTTTGGTATTGGAACATGATATAATAGTCACTATAACAACTATATTCAATGTAAATAATAGAACTAAACTTTAGGCATCTAAAACATCCAAGAAAATAAATATTTTATAAAAATATTTCTATAAATATATATATTGAACACATTTACATATGTATTGAAATAAAACATATAACCTAACCTTATTGGGTATTATGAAATTATTGGAAAATGACTATTAATTAATATTTTAATAAACCATATAAGGTCGAACCAACCAATCATATTAGTCATCCTGCCATACGCCTCCCAGCACTTTCCAGATAACCATGGGATGGAGACCAACACGAGGAATAAATTAAAATCTCTTTAGAATGTTTTCACCCATGGTAAACCAAGATAACCCATCCATGGAAATGGATGGACATACCAATGTATTCAGAGTAAATAGAAAGAAACAAAACCAAGTGATTATGAAAAATTATATTGGAAACCATTAACAGTAATCTATATCATAAAAAACAAATCAGATTACATAAAATAGATATATACGTTGTATCTTATGTCAAAATACCAGAACAATAAAATAAGGGAATGACCCTAAAAATTACAATTCATATATCCTAATGGATATAGAGTCACAAAATGGATCTACCTGATTTATAACTATGATGTTACGTCTCCTATAAAAAAACACCCAGAGGGTGGTCATAAAGTAGATCCACTAAATTACATGGTTCCCTTACAATCACCCATTTCGTGCAAAATGAAATCAGCATACTCCCAAATTAATTTTATATTATTTAGGGATAAATTCTAGTATGATACCCCCATGGAAATATTTAAGTATTTTACCCATCAAAACTAATAAAATTTTTTGTTATCGCATTTAAAAAAAATTCTACATTGAAAAAAAATTCTCTAAAATATGAATTTAAATTCCCTTTTGCGTTTCCATTTCAAATGAATCCATTTTTCGCAAAACAAATATTTACATGTCTTAAACCAAAATCAAAATCAAAACATTATCAATATATCCAACATGTCATAAAGGATGTGATAATAACATAAATATCGTAATATGACAAAAAATATAAAATGGACATAGAATATTTGATTACATCTAACATATAACTAATAAAATACATGGTGTATATGAATGAGCCTGTCATAAGTTAACCCGGGGATCTAAAAATAAGTTCCCAGTTTTAGTGATTGGAAAAATGTATCCTAGTTATATAATAACACATGGATGCTCTCACAGTCTTCCTTGGGACCAATATTAAGAGTTATTAGGGTCTCTAATCAACCAAATTGAAGCTACCACATTCCTTATACCTAAAGTATATCAAGGTTCCTTGGAAAAAATATATAATCCTTTTCAATCTTCCTTCGTGAGGGCTATCACTACCCATTGTAAAACCCCTTGATCAATCCTCACATAATTCATTTTTTACTCAATGAAAACATAATCACAAAATGTGCTCCATATAAAGAAATCCATTTATCTGGAAATTTTTATAATGAATATTCCCATTTTATAGAAATCCATTTCATAAGGTTAAACCAATTCCAAAACAAATTTCTAATTCCTTTGAGAATCATAAAAACAATTTGATCTAGTATATTAAACACATGTTATGATTACAAACTAAACCCATTTGGGAAATAATATTTTAATATCTAAATTCCAATTATAATCTATTAATCAAATCAATCATGGAGTATATTTTAATCATAAATCCTTTCAATGGAAATTAGAAGCATACAACCAAAAGGTTATAAGAAATTTAATGTTATTCCAAGGAAAATGGATTTCAATAGACACACCAACCTCTTTTTCCTATCCAATAGCATTGAATTTTATATTATACCCTACCCTCAAAAGATGGATGATCATGGCCTCACAAACTGGAATCACATAAAAATGTAATTAAATCCCTAATTAATCACCCTATATTATATCAACACCCCATCAATGGTTACACATCTCAGTTAAAATGGATGAATGAACAAGATAATGTAGAAAAAAAGATAAAACCATAAATAATGTCGATTAACTCTGACCAAATCACTAAAAAACATTAAGGTAACCCAAATCAATATAGAGGGGAATATTTTAAGCCATGGAGGATTGGATTTCATTGATAGAATGCAGAAATGAGGTCCAAAGGGGTATAAAATCGATATTGGTAAATTGATAAAATATAAATTTTATGCGAACTATTTAGGCTACACAGTTTGGCCTTATTTTTGGATAAATTATTATTAATCCAACTCAGGTGATCGTCTCCCAAAAATTTAAGTTACATGATTACCAATGGGTGTCAAATATTTTGTAAATTCATACTAAAATTGTTAAAACCCCTATTGTCCAATTCGAATGTGTTACTTTTGAGATAGAATGTGTTATTTAATTAAAAGATTAATAAAGGGAATTATAAATTGGTGATACACAATCTCGACTAAAATAAATGGTCATGATCATTAACTAATTGCATCTTATATACCCTGGGAGAACCTTCTCTCGATTAAAATATAACGGCTGGGAATAAGAGGTTATGTATGTCAAGGATGTGAGTGATCCATGGATATGGTGGTTATGATCATTGAGTCTTATTTTTAAAACTACGAGCGATCCTTGGATCTATTGAGGGATAATCAGGATGAACTTTATTGGAAAATGACAAAAATTTCTATTATGTCAAGATATTATGGTTACTTCAATACAGGGGTTCGTTTGGCCTAAGACATAACTCAAGACATTATATAATTCGTGAAGGTTAATAATGTAATGGATAACTTATGATGTACCTACGAAGCCGAAGCACAATCATTGACTTGTTCTTCACTTATACCTATTTACCATTTCATCTAGACATCTGGTGGGATTACATTTTAGTGTCTACTATGTATTGATTTCACTATTGTACACTACATGTTATATATATTCACTGAAAGATTGACATAGAACATTTATGGTTGTCTTCTAGAATTTATTCTCAAATCCTATTTGGGTCACGCTTTGGGCCCAAACAGTTTTTTGATTGCAAGCATTGATTGGAGAAAGTTCCCTAATATAGGTAATTGATGTGATTCGTAGGAGTTAGAGGGAATGATACCGAGCTGAGGCTATCAATGATTCATCTTCCCTTTTTGTTTCTCTTGTGGTTTTGAGAATTATGATGTGTATTACAACAGTGTACTGATTTAGATTTTTCCTAGAGTATGTATCATGTTGCATCATCTTTGGTATTGAATGATGCTTGGTTATTTATCATATCAGTCCTCCACTGTTTATTTCAGTTATATGTTGTTCTCTACTTCCACTATTGTTTATTATTATTACGCTATGTTACACTCTCCCTATGAGGTAATAGTTTCCCCACTATCACACCCAAGCACCTCACTACTAGTCAGTACCCTAGAGGATTTTGGGAAATGTGCTTGAGGCCATGTGGCCAACTGTGTACGAGGCAGCAGTTGAGTGGAATCTCTATCCGAGTTTTTAAATTTTCACTCACTTTGGATTGTAATAAAATGTTAATGAGGTTTACAATATTTCACATTCCTGACATTAAACAATAAAAAGAATATAAACATTATGATTATTCATTAAAATTCATTAATTATATATTGAATTTATTTTTATATAAACAGTTTATAATCACATTATTTTATATAATCCTGTTGTATAGTAAAATATTTCATATATTTAATTTAGAAAGTAACTATATTGTCTCTTAAATAGCATAATAATTCACTTTTAATAGTGGATAAGCCTATATTTTTTCTTTATTAAAGTTTGTTTTAGACGTGTTAATTTAGTTTCGACAATAAAAAACTTCAATTATAACATTCATACACACTAATAATAAAACATGATATTCTATATCCATCCATGGGTTCCAAATTCCCAAATATTTGATAATAGTTTTATAATCTAAGCACTAACAAACTGAAATATACTAAGGACATTCTATTATATTTATTAACCTGTATATATGTTTTATATAGACAATGATCTCCCTAATTTTTTCATGTGGATTTCTTAGTCTTGCACATTCCACGCGTACCTCATTATCTTGTGGAATCATTATATTGATTTGTATTATTACTGATTGTAAAATTCAACATCTACATGACCATGACATCGGGGAGAAACTCCATATATCCCAAAGTGAACTCCCTGATTAATAGAGGTTGGAAGCTATACCCGAGGTCCTATTAGTGTCTCATGGGTATAAATTTACCCTCTAATAGATCCTCAAAAAAACAATTATCACAAAATATTCAAAATAGAAATTGGTAGCATAAAATATAAATAAATAATAATGTAATTACCAAAAATTTTTCAAATCCCATTCAGAATCAAAATAGAAATATTCATGCCTCCCTACATAGATTATAGTATAATATAACTATGATAACCAAATGAAATGGATATAAAACTCACTATAAACAAGTACCAACAATTGAAATATTTTAATATAATCCTATATTATCACTCCTTGATAATAAGAATTCTTTCTCATACATAAAAAAACATCAATAATAAAGAGTTCATGAGATATGAATGTTATGTATAGGAGAAATACATATTAGATGTATTCCATCACAACCCCCTAAATTTTCTATGATACTTATGGAATAACATTTCAATAAAAATACATATATTTGAATTAAAATTATGAAATCTTTTATAATATTTTGTATTAGTTTATTTTCAATCTATGTTGTTTTTGAATATTCTATATTTGGTTATTTCTTCTATGAACTGAGAGTTTTTATTAGATTCTATAATTTCTAAACACATAGATCAAACTGAAAAATTTCGTAACATAGTGTATACATTCCGCTTTTTCTATAATCCATGGATAGCCAAACCCAACGATATTTTTATTATTTCCTAACATAGGGGTGAAACCACATCATAAATTAACTATTTTTTAATATCCTAACACATAAATTAATTTTTTATAATATATATATATATATTTATATACTATAAATATGTTACAATAACATCACATTATGTCATAATCCAATCTATAATCCAACATAATAGTAATTGATACATAAAAAATAATCATTATCATATTATAAAAAGTAATACACAATTAATCAACATCTATATATCACTTTTAAATATTAAAACCTATAACATGTTCTCATATTCCTATAATTTCTCAATCATTTCATGTATTAATGTTTTAATTTAATTTTCAAATATTTTCCAAAAAACAACCCTCATTAAATAAATCATATGTGGTAATAAATTTTTTTTAAAACATTTTCTATTTTATTTATTTATAAAAATTACACTAATCCATTCCAAATACCCCCATTCAGTTCTTATTTACCATTATTCTCACATATCATAATCAATTAATAATATTTATAAACATATTTTCCTTTTATTACACACCAAAATTTATAATTCATCAAGAACCATATTTATTATATTTATCGAAATACTCAAATTTCTCATTTCTTTCACAAAATAATGATATTCCAAAATATCTTTAGTTTACACTTCCTAAATAAAAATTAATAATATTTATAAACTAATTCACCATAATAAATTCCCCATAAAAATACTCATCATCATCATCAAATTTACATTCATCAACTTAATATAAAAAAATGAACATTGATCATATATTTACTTGATTTGAAAATAAATAATTAATTATAATACATTTTATATATTCTATTCCATAACTTATCACAATGTTTTATTTAATACAATAGAAATAAAATAATTATATTCAACACATTTCTTATTGTTCTCATCTTTGCACAAGAATAATGCTAACTAATAAAAATATATATCATTTCATTAGATATGTATTATCTTAAATTGTTCTAACAACATAACCCACACTTTTTAATCATTTTAAATCAATACCCAATCCAATGATGTCATTAAATAACCATGTGAGATTGAAAATTATCTTATATAACATATAAATTGTTTTATGAATCATAATGAATGTAATTTTATATCTAACCTTGATTTATTAGACATATAATGACAGAAAAATACCTATAGAACCTGTAAAAAACAATCCACTTATGCACTTTTGTTAGTCCTCTTTCCTTATTTTATTCTATTATATGATTTTATCGTATAATCTACACTTAACCAATAAATGTTAATAAATTATTGAAATGATAGAATAATTACTCATCCTATACAAATAAATTTTATCATATATAATATCATTTGTGTATCATTTAGATTTTTGATATTTTTATCTGAATATATAAAATTTGAAATGTTAATTATAATAGTAAAACACATCAATGATAAATTTCTATCTTAACTAAGATATTACCAATTAACCAAAACAGAATTATTTTTTGGAATTTAATAATTAAATGATCATATCATAATTTCAATTAAATAATGTTATAATTAATTGTAAATTTTTTAGGAAATGTCAATTAAATTTAAAAATGATGAAATTAAATATAAAACTTTATATCATCAGTCATTAATAATTTATCAAAATGTTTACCAATCGATATAAAATTATTACAAAGAAAAAATACATTCAAATAAATTGATTTCATATTTGATCTTGTCATTTACATTTAATAAAAACTTAATCATTGAAAATTCACATTTACCATTTTATTAATTATATAAAAAAATAATTAATTTCATTTATATTGAACCCAAAATATACACCTCAAATTTTCATTACTTGTAACACATTATTATTATATGCTTGTAGAATATATCATGTTTTTTCCATAAAATAAAAACTTTTAACATAAATAATTGTAAAATAAAAGGTTATAAATCAAGCACACAATATATAAGAAAATCCCTTTTCCATATATAATATTATTTATATATTTATCCTTACAAAACGTCCCAATAAAAAATATAAAAATTCACATTCATAATCAAATAATGAATTGTAATGATTAAATAATCAATCTAAAATCAATCACATCACAACATCAAACTAATCTCAATAATTTTATTTAAATAATTTATTATTAATTTCATATTAAGTTAACCATTATAAAATTTATCATAACACAAGAGAATCATCATCCATACATATATATCATGTATTTATATGATAGAATGATGCATAAACACCACAATATTCACCTGAGATATAGTTAACTTTAATAACCTGAAGAAAATAAGTGTATATGGATGTCATAAAAGAACATCTCATGAAAATCATCATGATAAATCCCTAAATTCCATACATACATTGATATCCACTATGGTTTTGTTGGTTAGTCATACATAGATAGCATTATGAAAAAAATACTAAAAACGAGTTCTATTTATTATAGTATCTCTAACTATTGAAATCTCATGATAAAATATCTTATCATATCAATTTAAAAGTTCATGTCATGTTAGGAATTATCAACCAATATCAGAGAACACATGGCATGTAGTACATTACATGATAAACAGAGGATGGTGAATATTTCCAAGGGGCTATTATTATCACTTCAGGATTGATTTACCCAATAATAAATCATCAAAAAAATGCATAAAAAATAAAAATTAAATATTTATAGTGTGTATTAATACTAGAAAAATAATATAAATCACTAAGTAGATTCAATGTTTTAATGAATTTGGAATACAGAAAAAATAGACATGAATATTTACATGGATTACAAATAAATTCAAAAAAGTAACTACACTTCACTGAGAGACACACTCTCTTCCAAGGACAACAATCTAATTAGTTATTATAACAATGATCAAGGACACTAAGTCCGTGTCACTCTATCTCCATGTGCGTAATTGATGAAACATGTTTCATTTCACATTCATAAAATATATATATATATTGTATTCCAAATACATCTCATAAGGATACCACTACAAACCCCAAAATTATCATAGTTCCAAATATACTCATATCTAAATTTTAAAACACATACTATAATTTAATGTAAAATCATAAAAAAATAGAAGACTTGATTTAAAAACAATTTTGGTGAATAATATTTATTATTTTTCATTTTTTGATATGAACTCAGGCGTTCTATCAAATTATATCATTACAAAACATAAGACTCAAATAGTAATCTTTACAAACACGTGAAACAATTTCCCCCACATAAAAAACATGTTAAGACCCAATATCATAGTGTTTTTAACGAAGGATATTGAAACTATTTATCCATATCAAAAGAAATACCATATATATATATATATTATATCATAACAAATCGCCTAAGTCGATTAAAAAAATAGTAGACAACTTCTAGAAAAATATCACATTCACATAGAATTATCCCATAATAACCACTTTAATTCTGTAGTAATGTCCATTCATACATGGATCAAATTCATTATATTATTTTCTAAAAAAAAGAATTGTATCACTACTAACGGCCCATTATTCCCTTTCATTATAGTAGCTTATTTATTTATACACCTATACTAATTCTCTACATATTTCATCAATATTTCTTACACTAAATTCAATGTTAGATTCCCATTAATTTACTATAAAACAAATTTCATTTAAAAAATAATTATTATATTATGAAAATAATTTTCAATATTTATTAATATTTATTTAGACAAATTTCAAAACACTATTCAATGGAAAACATCCCATTGATTTTCAGATGAATATTTTTTCTCAATTTTTATCCTCATTGAAATATATATATACAAAATTCTAATAATCCACAAAAAATAAAAGAATTATACACAAAATATCTCAATTATATTTTTCCCATTTATTTTAATATCTCAAATACATATTCAAACAATGATATAAAACTATATCATGGGATTTTCAATCATAAAAAATCAAAATTGTGAATAATAATCTTAATGAAATACTTAATATAGTAATATTCCTAATAGAATATCACATTATCAATCATAAAATTTTCAATATTCAATTTTATATAAAAAATGATCAATAAGAATATATTCACTTCATTTGGAATCAATTCATTTAATATAATAAATTATGTTTTTTCTAAAAAGATACTATTGATATTCATTAATTTAATCAAATAAACAACCCATTTATGTTCTTTGACAAAAAGAAGAGCTAATATTTAATTTTTTCAACAGATACGTTGTTTAAATGATAATAAATGAATTTATAAGATACTATCATTCATTTTAATCATATATCATAGATGGAAATTAATATAAATACTCTCTAAAATGATCACATTATATAAATGTCATATTTCCCTATAACTTTTAATAATATTTTTAATTATTTTATTTTTAAAATAAACTCAATCCTAAAATATTAAAAGAAAATTAAACAACATCGGAAGAATTATTTGATCATCCTGGTGAGCCGGTTTAGATTTCTGAGAGGGGGTGAATTAGGTGATGCCTATTTTTTTCTAAAATTACAAATTTTCTAAAAAAATGTTCAATTAAACCTTAATTATCTGTTATCCCATATGAATATTTTTTAAAATTAACAAATTAGTATTTATCTTACATGAAATGAAAATAGAACTATCAAGAGGCCCACATTATTTTCACACACATTGGTACAATGAAATATTTCATACCATGTATTTTATACAACCCAACATGGATTATGTAAGATAATGATCAATATTTATATATATATATATGGGATTAGTGTTTCCCAAATCTTCAAAGAGTTTCACTATACAAAAAAATTCTTACTTCTAGAAGGAATTATATTATTTGTTTAACACTATATTCGTTCAATAGCGTCACATTTGGTCACTAATTATCATAGATGTCTCCTTAAATATAGTGATTCACATGTGTTCTATTTAGTCCAACCATATAATTGTTGGTGTCCCTTTCATGCCCTTCTTTATAGTTATATATTATGTTCATTATAGGATAATTTTATCCAATATAATAGATCCTCTTCAACTCCACATGAGTTCATTGAATACTAGAAGATCGCCAAGATAAACTGCGTATGACTCATCCAATTCACTAGAAGATACATACATACACATAGTATATGTAGCTCATATGGTATCTATACTATCTTATGATGGGATTAACAACATAATTAGTGACATGATTTCTTCAAATCATTCTTCTCAAAATTCTATTTTTATAATGGTCATCTGATCTTCTTATATTTAAATATTTATCAATACACTGATATAAACAACATATATGCATATAATCAACATAAAAATTATTCTTATTCAAGTGTTTATCAGATATCACACCACACATATTATCTCAAATACTCCGTACTTTGTCACAAACAACACATGTGGGTCCTTCTTCTTATTCACTTCCATCTATCTTGATTTTCTAAATTTATAATGTGCATGAATTAATTCATTTGAGATCTTTAAATGTATACAATTATAATCAATTTCATCATATCAAAAATGTGTAATTATTTTAATTTTTATAGAAAAACATTTCTATTATAAATATCTTCTTTGTAATGATACGCTTTTTTAGGCATTTGTCAAAAAATATCTCACCAATGGAATCTTATCCAACATTATTTTACCTTAGTTCACTTATTTATAAAATATTTTGAAAATTTATCAAAAAGTCTCACCCACTCGTGAGAACTTGAATAGTCACATATCATAATGATATTGTATTTGACGAATAATAGATCAAGGAATGATGGATCTTCATCTCTATTATTATTGAAAATGTCTTAAATACATTTTCAGTACCAAGGAATATATTTAAGGAAACCTATCATTTTATCTTACTCAGAATAGGCTTAAATCATAGAATCAGTATACATTATAATTTTCTGAATTAAAATGAAAAAACAAGATTCATCATATTTTATTTGATCATAATTAATTAATTCTAAAAACTGCATTATTTATTTCCCATTGATTTACTCCTTAAAAATAAAAAATTTAACTTCTCATTTTTATTATTCATAGATCACACACCATTCAAGGAATTTTTTATATTTTATTCCATGAATAATATCTTTAACATCATCGAGTTTAAATTATTCATTGGATTATTAAAATATTTCATTCTACACTATTTCACCAAGAATGGATAAAAAATATCATTTACGAATCCTATTTTGGTAATCACATACATCCATATGGTGTACATGACCATTAACATACATGAGTAATGTATGACAATATATTTTCATTAATGAGATAAATTTATATACAATGATTCATAATTTCTTTATATGGGGAATTGAACTATGTTTGAAATTTATCTATATGTGTTCTATAAATGAAAAAAATTATATTTCCCTCATATAAAACTAATTTTCCATTCTCCATCTGAATCCATTTTCAACCACTTATTAACACTTGAAAACACTATTTCAGAATTATTACACTTACTCAACACTTAAAAATGATTCCTAATAATAATAGAATATATACATGCACACATGTCTGAGATCATCAATATTGATCTCTATAAATGTTATTTATGTCAACTAGATACTTCATCCGATTGTTCATATAATATTATGTTTTATCACTCATATATAATAGTACACACTAAATAAATAACCTCTTTCCAAATATAAAAAACATATTTATTAATATTAAAATTAGAAAACATTCACTTTTAGTCCAATACAACTCTTTCATATGAACCATGATCTTCCTTTTGATCATACAAAATTATAGAAGAAATATTTCACTACACAAATACCTAATCTAAATGAATAAGTTTCTATATAAAAAAATATCAATCCAACATTTATTAATTTATTAACTAATGGACCATATATCAGTTTTCACTTAGTTAATAATTCATTAAATTTTTTACTCAATGAACCAAAGACCTTTATTTCCTTACATGGAAGATATGGAATAATCCAATCATAGTCATTTATCCACAATATTCTATGCGTCATGTTTTATTATTTTTTATTGAATATATTATTTTAAATTTTATATTCATTAAATTTTTTACATTTCACACCATGTAAAAGATGCCTATATTTTTTTAAATAAAAAAACCACCACTTCAAGATCAACATAGTGTTTAGGGTAATTCTACTCATGAACATTTTATTTCATAAAGCACATGAAATTTCATGATTTTCGTGTATCAAGGGTCTATAAAACCCTTCAAACACATGTCATAGAAGAATTAAAATTCACCATTTCATGTTTTCTGGGATTATACATGATTATTAATCATCATTAATTTAAATACATTAAAAAATAATTACATTATATTATCCAAATTACTTAATTCCTTTTTTGGTTATCTTTTTTATTATGCTGGATATCCCAATAATCAATTAAAAAAATAATTCAATGTAAATAAATAATCCATGATATGACTTATCTTTATTGAAATATTTAGTTCATGGAAACTCCTCTAAAACAATATTTTAGAAGGAAAAAATATATTAAAATTTTAAAAATAACAAGTGAATGGAATTAAATATGTAGTAACCGAAAATTAATATTTTAAAAATTGTCTATACAACTTATTTTCCATTAATATTTGGAAAAAAAATAATTAGATATTTCCTACGATCATAATAGAATATATATTATAGAAAATTATAATATAAAATCATTGAAAAACAATTATTCAAACTTATAAAACATGTAAAGACTCGAAAATCCCTGTAATTTTTTTAAAAAAATTATATGAAATTATTCTGAGTCTGTAGTTTCTGACAGCATGTAATTATGAGGCCCGGAGTTCCCGAAATATTTTACCAAAGCTTCTGAGTATGTTCAGTGAACTTAAGAGCTGGTTTTGGAAACATTGGAACTGGTTCTCAAAATTGAAATCCAAAAGCACCATTGAACATGCAATGTCGATGATTTCATAAGGAGACCTTCACCTCAGCTACATTTGGTCATGAATGTAAGTTGGTTTTCCAATATTTCGTAGAGGATAAAAATGGGCGGAATAAAATAAAATTATTAAAATTAAAATTTCATTATATTCAAATATTTTTGAATTAAAGTGAGCTCCAAAAAAGCTAAACCCCCACTTTAATTCTTTCCAACCCCCCCCCCCCTCTTTCATTATATGAAGTGATTAGGGGGAGACTCCTCAAATTGATGTGTTTGTTCCCCTCCATTGGGAGTTGTTGGAATTGGTGTTTTGGATGTTAGAGGAAACCTTGGTGGAAGAACTCTTCTTTCGCCAGCGACAAACATCTTCTTCTTCCTTGATCTACTTCCGGAACAAGGGAGGAAGCGTCATCCTTAAAGAACGCCGACAACATCTTTCTCGACTTCTTCATCTTCCTTTCCGACGTCAATGAATCTGAGGTAGGGGTTCGAGCATTGTTATTTTTTTCTCGGTCTTCATTTTTCTTCGTGGATTAAGATTTGAATCCACATGCTATCACTCTAATGTGGAGGGTGTGGGCCAAACAAACATGGCCCGCCCCTTCCGCCTTACCTTGTGGATTTTGATTCTAATCGCAGCACCAGTGAGGGTTCAGTGATTTTCTTCAATGATTGTTGTGAATAGAAGGATACATCCTGAGGAGTGTGTGGCTACTTCTGAAATGAGAATAGGGCCACCAGAACTCATCTAGTGACCCACTAAAGGTTCACTGGTAGTCAGATCCAACAAACGTCACTGGTAGAATGATGTGAAGGATGACCGACACTCTGGGCGGCCGCATGGATAGTGGTGGCACAAATGCGCCATTGGACGAGTGGGAAGTGACGGTGTAGTGGTGGTGCAGCGGCGGCCGACGCAAAGCTGGCTGTGAAAAAAACTGGTAGCTCGGGCCACCGAGTTGCTGGGGATGGCGCGGCGCAGATCGCACTACACAGAGCATCTAGGGGTCGCAGCATTAGCCGTGGCGATGGAGGATGGGCGGCTGGCAGAGCTGACCATTGAAGGAGGCATGACACAACTACCTCATGCGGGAGGCGGCTGTGCACTCGGCCAGCCAAGATAGTAGAACCCACCGTGGGGGTCCCATGTGACACGGACCGGCGCCATGTGGTGCCGAATCTGAACCGCCCAAACAGCTATGCTGTTCGGGACTCTAGGGGGTGCAAACTCACCCTTGACGCGGCTATGGCCGACCCAAAGGGGACCACCAGCCATGGGCCTAGTATGGGTCGGGCCTCCCTCGTAGGCCAATTCGGACCCGCGGATTAGTTCGGGCCTCTATACGGACCCAGGTCAGGCTGGGTCAGTCCGACTGGGCCGGAATGGTCATGGACCAGCTTTGACCTGTTTCCACTCTTTTGCATGTAAATTGAGCTACGAGAATCCAATTGACAAACCGTCTGCGGTGATAGAACCCTTGGTGGGAGATAGTTATTTTACTATACCCCACTTTAGGTTTGGACGTAGTTATAGTATGTCTGGGATGGATTGAACATAAATCCAATCGGGCCCTCAGAACAGAAATGCCAATAACTCTCAGACCGAGTGTTCAATTGAAATGTCGTCTATCGCGTTGGGTTTCTTTTGGAAAGACATATCATTTGGATACATCAACATGGGACTTAGTGGAAGCTAATGTATAGACACTGTGCTTGAAGATCAGACCCTCCTATAATCAAGCGTGCATTGTGCGGAACCCTGTGGCTAGCTGCATTGTGATAAAGGGATCCTACGTGGGTTCGACCGGAATGACTACTGTTCAAGGATCCTACGTGGGATTGATAGCTCTGACTACTATTCCAGGATCTTACGTGGGTTCAATAAGTCTGATTACTATTCCTGGATCCTTCATGGGTTCGAGAGCTCTGATTACTGTTCTAGGATCCTACGTGGTTTCGACAGCTCTGATTACTGAACCATGATCCTACGTGGGTTTGTCAGAGTAGATGATCCAGTGGCTACATCTAATCATCTCTGTCTCTCTACATAAGTTTTATACCTGTGTGAGATAAGCCTTGACTCTGTGTTGTTATCAATGAGTTATCTTTCTTCCTTCATGGAATGGTTTATTCTTGGGCTCAAGATCTGGAGTCGGGTTGTATTTGATTACTTTGTTATATGTATGTGAATATACCTATGTAGGGTTTGATGGTACTTTGTGATAGTATTCTTACTACAATGGTTTATCCTTAGTGGATTCCGGGATACCATCAGTGTAAAGTCCCATAAAATTGAAGGAAATTTTTTTTCTTAATGTTCTTTGGAATTTTACAAGAGCGCAGTTTCTGACGGCACCTGATTCCATGGCCCGGTGTGCCCGGAATCATTTTTCAAAAGATCAGCTTGAGTACGTTCAGTGAACGAACAAGCGGGTTTTTATAACATTTGAACCGAGGCTCGGAATCGAATTCTGAGGGAACCGATGGAATCGCAGCACCTGTATTTACTTAGAAACACTTTTTCCGGAGTTTCATTTGCTCGGGGTGTGGTTTTTAGTTTTTGGGATTAAGTTAAGAAATAAAATAAAAGTGGTGCGACACTTTATTTTATTTCACTTAAATCCACTTAAGCTAAGTTAAGTGGATTAGGTGGGACTCACAATATCCTACCCACTTGGTAGGATATTTGTGAGGTGGGGCCCGCATGAGCCCCAACATTTCATCCCTCCTATGTAACGCTCCCGCAACCCCCCTTTTAATGAAAGTCAAACCATACATTTTTCTGGTTAATAAACGCCCCATTAAATTGGGCAGTTAAATCGTTACAATTAATTCATTGAATTAATTGTTCGTTTCTTATCTTTTTAATTTCAAATTCTTAAGTTGATAATAAAATAATAGGAGGAATTTATATTATGGTTGGGGGGTTGTGTTGTGTTAAAGCCTTGGGAGAAAAAGAGAGGATCCTTCGTTCTTCGACGAATAACGCAAAGAACGCGCCACCGCCAACGAAGAACGCCAACCTCCAACGGCGGACGACGGTGAGAAACACCTTCCTCAGAGATCACCTAACGCCAATGGTGATTCTCTTCTTCTGCGGCGATCTTCTTCTTCCGCGGCGGACCTCTTCTTCTACGACGGTTAATTCTACGACGAACGCTCATTCGACGACAATGTTGAGGTATGGATTTATTTTATTTGTTAGTTCGTGAAATCTTACGTCACATATCCTTTTCATTGAACCTCCTGTTATCATGATAACGGGAGGAGGTCGGACCGCATGAACACGGCCGACACCCCCCCCCCCTTTTTGGTTGTTGGTTTTGTTGCGGCGATCAAGGCAACGTGGTGCCAAAGCACCGCGCAGAATTTTGATAAGGAAACGGGGAGGAGCGCGGCGCCGTCGCGCCGTGCCATTGAAGATGAACCAAGACGCGGCGCCGTCGCGCCGCGCCATTGAAAACGAACCAGAGATGAGGTGTCGTCGCGCCACACCGGAGAACCACTAAAGTAACTTGGCCGGAGCGGGGCCGCGGTGGAGGGGGGCAGCGCCGTCGCGCCATGCCGGATGAACCAAGGCCGCGTCCGGTTCCGGGCCGCAGCGGAACAGCGGAACCGGCGGTCGGAACCGGGCCGCCGGCGTCAGAGCAAGGGGACCGGCTGGCCGGAGCGGGCCGGGCGGACCATGGAGGAACCAGGGGTTCGAAACCCCCGGCTGGACAGACGAAGCGGCCCCATTAAGGGGCCACGGTTTACTTCACGCGGGGGCAGCGCCCCCGCCCCGAACGGTTCGGGCATTCGGCCGAACCCCTGTCCAGCGCGCCGCACGCCGGGTCAGCTGCGTGGCCGGTCCGCCAGACTGGGCCACGCCAGGCCGGACCGGGCCGCGCCGAGTGGGCCATACTCCGACCTGGGACGGGTCGACCCTATTCGTGCCGACCCTGGGAGTATCGGGCTGGGTCGGACCGGGCCCGAACCCCCTAATACCGAACCTTATTCGATCTATTGCCCATAACATGAGATACGGGCCTCCGATCGACGCCCCGTCAGATGCTATGCGATCCTTGGTTCGATACGGTCATTTCAGTATATTGCACTCAAGGTTTCGGAATACTTTGGGTTCGACTTGGTTGGTTTGTACACGAATCCAACCAGGCCCTCGGAGCAGAAACACTTATAACTTGAGTTCCGGACGTCCGATTGAAATGTCGTTTGACTCGTTGAATTACTCTTTATGAGAAGGAACTTTTGGCTTACTCCGCTCGAGGTTTGGACGCCGTCGGAGTGAGGTCGGGTTGGTTCGCTCATGAAACCAACCGGGCCCCTAGAACGGAAATTCCAATAACTAACAGGTCGGGCATTCGATTGACGTGTCGTCTTTCTCGTTGAATTCCTATTTATGAGATGGAAATTTTGGCATTCTTCACCAGAGATTTGGATGTAGTTGGATAGTGGATGGGTTGGATTGCACCTGATATCCAATCGGGCCCCTGGAACGGAAAAGCTAATAACTTTCAGACTGGAAGTCCGTTTGACGAACCGTCAGCAGCGTTGGTGATCACGTGGAGAAACGGTCCCTATGAGTATACCCTATGAGAGTTCGGGGTATAGTTGAGATACGGCCAGGTTGGTTCGCAAATGAAACCAATCAGGCACCGGGGACGAAAAGGCTAGTAACTCACAGACCGGGCGTCCGATTGACGCGCCGTCTGTTGCATCAAGACCCTTGTGACGAGGCGGTCCTTTGAGATACTTCTTCGTGGAACATTGTGATACTTGTAGTATTGACCAGTAGCTCATGGCGCGGACCCTCCCGGAGAAGAGCATGCATAGTACGGAGACCGTGTAGCCAGCTGAGACTTGACGACTGCATGACCGATCGACTCAGTGTGTTTCGGATAACCAAGTGGGGAGCGCTATGTTGTAGCGGCAGACCCACGGTGGAGGAGCGCGTGGTTGTAGCGGCAGACCCGTGGTACTCAACAGAAAGATTACCTCTGGAGGCTATGAGGGGGAGCACTTGGTTGTAGCGGCCGGCCCACGACAGAGGAGCGCTTGGTTGTAGCGGCAGACCCACGGTACTCAACAGAAGGAGTACCTCTGGAGGCTATGAGGGGGAGCGATTGGTTGTAGCGGCAGACCCGCGGTACTCAACAGAAGAAGTACCTCTAGAGGCTATGAGGGGGAGCGCTTGGTTGTAGCGGCAGACCCATGGTGGGAAGCGCTTGGTTTAGAAGCTGGCCCACAGTACTCGACAGGAGGAGTACCTCAGCAGCCCTAGGTTAGTGAGCAGTACCTCGGAGTCATGACAGGACCACTGTACACTCCAGAGACGGGTCTCTTCAGTAGTTACGATTTCGATAATGAAAATCCTGGGTTGAGATGAGTCTATGAACTTTGTGTTTACCTCTTGATTGAGATGGATTACTTGATAACTTAGGTATATGTATGGGCATATACTTGGGTAATAATTATCCATTGATTTTCATAATCTTTTGTTTCCTCATGATTGAGATGGGTTACTTGATAACGTAGGTATATTTATGGGAATATACCAAAGTAGAGGTTATCTATTGAGATCTTCTTTGTGGTTATCCTTGTTGGTTTTAGTGAGACCTTGAGGGTCTCGGGGACCCTACTGAGTATCGTTATACTCACCCCTGTACGGGCTATGCCCGCACCTCGTTGTGTTGGTTACAGATGACGGGCAGTGCTGGCGGAGGCTGAGTGTTCGAGGACTGGACGGTACCCAGAGGTGGACCACCCGATGAGTTAGTATCCAGAGGTGGACTTCATGTCGAGACGACACTCAGAGGGGGTTGACGGGTGAGAGCATTGAGGATCTGTGCTATCTGTACCTACCCTTCAGGTAGGATCCGTGGTGGATGATCCTAGAGCTGCGCTACCTGTACCTACCCTTCAGGTAGGATCTGAGGAGGACGACCCACGAGCTGCTTCCTTTCTTCCAATTGTTTGTCTTTTTCTTTTGTACTTTTGTTCAGCTATAGCTGTTTTTCCAGTTGGGTTTGTATTCTGGCCCATTTACTTTTCAATACTTTCATTGTACTTAGTGTTTTAATTCCGCTTGTACTCTATGGTGTTTGGTCACTTTTATAAAGGCAATTCCTTCCCAGTTATCAGGATTTACACCTTTTGTGCTAGTCGCCAGCCCCTGGCCTTTTGAAGGCGGGCTTGGGGTGGTCACGACACGGGCCCCGAGGACGGTTCTTGACAAATTGGTATCAGAGGAGTTCGGTTCTACCGCAGAACTCATGACTCTGATCTTTTTCTATGTGAAGCAATAGTGTTGAGAGTATTGAGTGTTGTTATCAGTCCAGGGAGTCCAGTGTTGGTGCGGCGGCCGACGTATCCGTACACCAGGACCCTAACTTCTGATTTTCAACTTAATACACGAAAACATTGATTGCATGTGTGTTTCAAGTTTTCTTTGTGATTACTTTTGTCAACTCCCCAGGTATACTATTCTGACCGTGGCGCACCTATCTATTTTTAGGATGGACACACGACGGCATCCAACTAGGGTTCCGAGAGTTGTGTGTGACGACAGCCCACCGAGCAGCGAGGCCTCAGTAGAGGTCCCTTTAACAGCAGAGGCACCAGCGCTACCTCTACCCACCGAGCCACCGATGCTACCAGCCCCAGCCGCTGACGGTGCACATCGCCTTAGTGCACTACACGAGTTTCGGCGTCAGCTACCGCCCAGGTTACGTGGGGAGAAGGACCCTCAAGCAGCTGAGGATTGGCTGGAGGCAGTGGTATGAGTTTTTCGTTTGGTAGGGACACCAGCTGACCTTATGATGGTCCTTGCAGCGAGCCTCCTGCATGAGGAAGTAGGAAGATGGTGGAGCTTGATGCTCCAAGTGCACGACGAGGCATCTCTCCTTTGGATGGACTTTGAGAGCCTTTTTCGCTCCGAGTTCGTCCCAGCCGCCCTCCGAGCGGTGCGCATCCAGGAGCTGCTACAACTGCGGTAGGGCATCATGACAGTAGCCCAGTACGCGGTGAGGTTTACCGATATCTCGTGCTATTCCACGGATATGTTACGAGACCCATTCTTTAGGGCCCAAACCTTCGAACATGGGCTCAGGCGAGAGATCATATCTTCAGTTGTTTCTCACTGCTTTCCGACACAAACAGGGGTGTTGGAGCAATCCCTCTTAGTGGAGAGTTTCCTTGCTGAGCAGTCTCCAGCAGCAGGACCCACCACTAGCCGGCATGCGGCAGAGTCTTCTGCAGCAGGCATTAAACAGATGACGCAGAGGACCAAGAGGACTAGACCTATAGGTGGTCGACCGCATGACACCGGATCGTTTGTGCGAGGCACCCGGGGTGGATAACGACTTACCATGCGCAGGCAGTGTTACTCCTGCAGCCGGGTTGGTCATATGGATCGTGACGGTCTGACCCTCCATACAGATGACCAGAAGGTGAACGAAGGACCTCCCAGGCAGAGGCAGAGGTTCGATCGAGGCGGACCACATGGACCAGGAGACCGTGGCAGGGGAGGTGTCCCTACAGCTTGAGGTGGACGACGCTTCGAGGTGTTGCCACCACCACCACCAGGAGGTTCATCCCAACCGCAGGGAATAGGTGGACGTGGGAGAGCTCAGCTACAGCAAGCTGAGGCTTACGATCATGGAGCACCGGGAGCAGATGGACAGGAGTGGGACTAGCTCCAGACCTGGAGACTTTTGTTCATGTTGTTTCTAGCTCTGTTCATGTTTGTTTGTTTTTGCTTTGTGTCTTTTTACTTTGAGCTGCAGTAATAAAAATACACCTTTCTTGTGACATTTACCTTCATGACCTCTCTTTTAGTTGTTACTAAGAGGCTCCGGTTTAAAAACCGTTGACTTGACCCTCACTTTGAGATACCTACTGGAGGAGACCCAGTAACCACACACTGATCCCGACAGTGTGACTCAACCCTTAGAGGCGAGAGTAATGGTTGGATCTCTTGGTAGTAGAGTTGAGGCCTTACGACATCATCCTTGGTATGGATTAGTATCATTCATGTCGTGATTGACTGTACTAGGCGAAGAACGTGGTTCATCCAGGGGATGAGACCAGATTTCTCTTATCGGCAAAGAAGAAATCACAACAGCTCTTGTAGGAATAGAAAGGTCCAAGTAATCCAAGAGCGGATGAGGATAACTCAGAGCCGGCAAAAGTCTTGTGCTGACAGGGGGTGGAGACCACTAGAGTTCGAGGTTGGTGACCACGTTTTCCTACCGGTCTCACCTCGACGTGAGTTACAGAGATGTGGCCGAGGAGACAACTTATCTTCGAGGTTCAATGGACCTTTATAGGTCCTCAGCATGGTTGGCAAGGTGGTTTAATGCTTGACCCACCCACCTCAGTTGCACAAGGTGCACGACGACTTCCAGTTATCTCGACTGAGGAGATACAAGCCTGACCCTTTGCTTTTCATCGACCATGAGGAGCTGGACTTGGGTGATGGTGTGACCCTCACAGAGGTTACAGTGGGGATCGAGGAACGACATGAGTGGGTCCTACGAGGACGGGTCGATTCCTCGGGTGTGCTTTCACTGGAAGTATGTGATCCTCTAGATGAGAACATGGGAGCGGAAGGCTTAGATGCATGCTTAGTACCCACTTTTGTTTCCCTAGTTTATGATGTATCTTTACGGGGACGTAAATCCCTGAGGTGGGTGTGACGTAAAGACCCGTAAAATTCAAGGAAATTTTTTTTTCTTATTTTTCTTTGGAATTTTACAAGAGCGCAGTTTCTGACGGCACCTGATTCCGAGGCCCAGTGTGCCCGGAATCATTTTTCTGAAGCTTAGCTTGGGTACGTTCATTGAACGAACGAGCTGGTTTTTCTAACTTTTGAACCGGTGCTCAGAATCAAATTTCGAGGGCACCGATAGAATCACAGTGCCAGTATTTTCTTAGAAACTCTTTTTCTGGAGTTTAGTTTGATCGGGTGTGGTTTTTAGTTTTTGGGATTAAGTTAAGAAATAAAATAAATGTGGTGTGACACTTTATTTTATTTCACTTAAATCCACATAAGCTAAGTTAAGCAGATAAGGTGGGACCCATGATATCCTACCCACATGGTAGGATATTTGTGAGGTGGGGCCCGCACGAGCCCCACCACTTCTTCCCTACTAAGTAACGCACCCGCAACCCCCCTTTTAATGAAAGTCAAACCTTACGTTTTTCTGGTTAATAAACGCCTCATTAAATGGGCAGTTAAATCGTTACAATTAATTCATTGAATTAATTGTTCGTTTCTTATCTTTTGAATTTCAAATTCTTAAGATCATTATAAAATAAGAGGAGGACTTTTTATTATGGTTGGGGGTTTGTGTTGTGTTAAAGCCTTGGGAGAAAAAGAGAGGATTCTTCATTCTTCGACGAAGAACGCGAAGAACGCGCCACAGCCAACGAAGAACGCAAACCTCCGACGACAGACGACGGCGAGAGACACCTTCCTCTGAGATCACCTAACGCCAACAGTGATTCTCTTCTTCCGTGATGATCTTCTTCTTCCGCGGCAGACATCTTCTTCCGCGACGGTTAATTCTGCGACGAATGCTCATTCGACGACAACGTTGAGGTATGGAATAATTTTATTTGTTACTTTGTGAAATCTTCGGTCGCTTATCCTTTTCTTTGAACCTCATGTAATCATGATAACGGGAGGAGGTCAGACCGCACGAACACGGCCGACAGTCCTCCCCTTTTTTTGGTTTTTGGTTTTGTTGCGAAGATCAAGGCAACACGGTGCCGAAGCACCGCACGAAATTTTGATAAGGAAAGGGGGAGGAGCGCGACGTCGTCGTGCCGCACCGTTGAAGATGAACCAATACGCGGTGTCGTCGTGCTGTGCCATTGAAAACGAACCAGAGATGCGGCGCCATCGCGCCGCACCAGAGAACCACTAAAATACTGCGGCCGGAGCAAGGCCGCGGCGGAGGGGTGCAGCACCGTCGCACCGCGTCGGACGAATAAAGGCCGCGACCGGTTCCGGGCCGCGGCGGAACAGCGGAACCGGCGGCCGGTACCGGGCTGCCGAAGTCGGGGCAAGGGGACCGGCCTTGCCGGTCCCGTGGTGGCAGAAGTCGGCCGGCCGGAGCGGGCCGACCGGACCATGGAGGAACTGGGGGTTCGAAACCCCCGGCTGGTCGGACGAAGCGGCACCATTAAGGGGTTGCGGTTTACTTCACGCGGGGGCAGCGCCCCCACCCTGAACGGTTCGATCGTTCGGCCGTACCTCTGGCCAGTGCGCCCAGCGTGCCGCGTGTCGGGCCGGACCCGAACCCGGGCCTGGGACGGGTCGACCCGGTTCGGGCCGACCCTGGGGGTATCGGGCCGGGTCGGTCCATGCCCGAACTCCCTAATACCAAACCTTATTCGGCCTATTTCCCATAACATGAACTGAGGGCCTCCGATCGACACACTGTCAGATGCGATGCGATCCTTGGATCGATACAGTCGTTTCGGTATATTGCACTCAAGGTTTCAGAATACTTTGGGTTCGGCCGGGTTGGTTCGTACACGAAACCAACCAGGCCCTCGGAGCGGAAACGCTTATAAATTGAGCTCCGGACGTTCGATTGACGCGCCGTCTGACTCATTGAATTCCTTATGATGAGATAGAACTTTTAGCTTACTCTGATCGAGGTTTGGACATCGTCGGAATGCGGTTAGGTTGGTTCGCTCATGAAACCAACCGGGCCCCTGGAACAAAAATGCCAATAACTCACTGGTCGGGCGTCCGATTGACGTTCCGTCTGTCTCATTGAATTCCTCTTGATGAGATGAAACTTTTGGAATTCATCGATAGAGATTTGGATGCAGTTGGATAGTGCACGGGTTGGATTGCACCCAAAATCCAATCTGGCCCCTGGAACGGAAAAGCTGATAACTTTCAGACTGGAAGTATGTTGGACGAAACGTCAGTGGCGTTGGTGATCACATGGAGAAACGTTCCCTTTGAGTATACCCTATGAGAGTTCGGGGTACAGTTGAGATATGGCCGGGTTGGTTCGCACACGAAACCAACTGGGCCCCGGGGATGAAAAGGCTAGTAACTCACAGACCGGGCATCTGATTGACGCGCCGTCTGTTGCGTCGAGACCCCTATGAGGAGGCGGTCCTTTGAGATACTTCTTCGTGGAACTTTGTGATACTTTTATTATCGACCATTAGATCATGGAGCGGACCCTCCCGGAGATGAGCATGCGGAGTACGAAGACCATGTAGCCGGCTGAGACTTGACGACTTCTTGACCGATCGACTCGGTGTGTTTCGGATAGCCCAGTGGGGAGAGCTTGGTTGTAGCGGCAAAACCATGGCGGAGGAGCTCTTGGTTGTAGAGGCAGACCCACGGTACTCAACAGAAGGAGTACCTCTAGAGGATTTGTGGGGGAGCGCATGGTTGTAGTGGCAGACCCATGGCGGAGGAGCACTTGGTTGTAGCGGCAGACCCGCGGTACTCAACAGAAGGATTACCTCTAGAGGCTATGAGGGGGAGCACTTGGTTGTAGCGGCAGACCCGCGGTACTCAACAGAAGATGTACCTCTGGAGGCTATGAGGGGGAGAGCTTGGTTGTATCGGCAGACCCATGGTGGGAAGCGCTTGGTTGTAGCAGCAGGCCCACAGTACTCGACAGGAGGATTACCTCAGCAGTCTTAGGTTAGTAAGAAGTACCTCTGACTCGTGACAGGACCATTGTACACTACAGAGACGAGGCTCTTCAGTAGTTACGGTTTCGATAATGAAAATCCTGGTTTGAGCTGAGTTTATGACCTTTGTGTTTACCTCTTGATTGAGATGGGTTACTTGACAACTTAGGTATATGTATGGGCATATACCTGGGTAGTGGTTATCCGTTGATTTTCATAATCTTGTGTTTCCTCATGATTGAGATGGGTTACATGATAACTTAGGTATATGTATGGGCATATACCTAAGTAGAGGTTATCTATTGAGATCTTCTTTGTGGTTATCCTTGTTGGTTTTAGTGAGACCTTGAGGGTCTCGGGGTCCCTACTGAGTATCGTTATACTCACGCGTGCACGGGATATGCCCTCACCTCATTGTGTTGGTTGCAGATGACGGACAGTGCTGACGGAGGCCGAGTGCTCGAGGACTGGACGGTACCCGGAGGTGGACCACCCGACGAGTTAGTATCTGGAGGTGGAATTCACATCGAGATGACACTCAAAGGGGGTTGACGGTTGAGAGCATTTAGGAGCTGCGCTATCTATACCGACCCTTCAGGTAGGATCCATGGTGGATGATCCAAGAGCTGCGCTATCTATACCTACCCTTCAGGTAGGATCCGAGGAGGACGACCCAGGAGATGCTTCCTTTATTCTAGCTATTTGCCTTTTTCTGTTGTACTATTGTTCAGCTGTAGTTGTTTTTCCCGTTGGGTTTGTATTCTGGCCAATTTACTTTTCAGCACTTTCTTTGTACTTAGTGTTTTACTTCCGCTTGTACTCTATGGTGTTTGGTCACTTTTATAGAGGCAATGCCTTCCCAGTTATCGGGATTTACACCTTTGGTGCTAGTCGCTTGCCCCTGGCCTATAGAAGCTGGGCTTGGGGTAGTCACGGCATGGGCCCCGAGGACGGGTCGTGACATTCAGGGGTCTCGGGGTCCCTACTGAGTATCGTTATACTCTCCCCTGCACGGTCTTCTCCCATACCTTGTTGTGTCATGTGCAGACGACAAACAACAGTGATCGAGGCTGAGAGAGAGACGGACTGGAGGCTGATCGGAGATGGAAATAGACAGGGAATACCTCATGGACGACATGATCGAGATTTGTAACTACCCTTTAGGTAGGTTTTCCCGATGGACGATCTAGGAGTTGTTTTCCCTTTTTCCTGTACTTTAACTTATGTTGGGTTTGTATATTGGGCCATTTACTTTCAGCACTCTTTACATTATTAGTACCTTTTGGTTATCTCTGGTTCTGTATAGTCTGTGTGACTTCCATGTTTAATGAAATTTCCTTCCCTATTCTCTGGGATATGCCTTTTTTTGTGTTAGTCTCCAGCCCCTAGCCTATGGAAGGCGGTCTTGGGGTAGTCATGGCACGGGCCCATGGAAAGGTCATGAAAAATCAGTAACATAGGAGTCCATTCTACAATAGAACATTAGACTAAAATTTTTTAATGGTAATAGTGTTATGTGTTTTGGGTGTGGTTATCCGTTTTGGGAAACCGGTGTTGGTGCGTCGACCGATGTATCCATACACTATGACTCTAACTTTTGATTTCTGACTCAGTGCATGAAAAACACTGATTGTGTGTGTGTTTAATTTGAAAATTTCTCTTGGTGATGTCTTTGAGTCAGCTCATCAGGTACAACTTATTGACTGCGGCGCACCTGTTTTGTTTCAGGATGGCCCCACATAGAGAGCCAGCCATGGTTCAAGGATTTGTACGAGATGGCAGCCCACAGAGCGACAAGGCCTCAGTGTTGTTCCCTCTCATAGCGGAGTCAAAAACGGTACCACTACCCGTTGGGTCACCAATTCCACCAGCCCCAATAGTAGAGAGTGCACAACACCTGAGCACATTGCATGAGTTCTAGCTCCAGAGGCCGCCTTGGTTCATGGGTGAGATGGACTCGCAGGCAGCTGAAGATTGGCTAGAGGCTGCCGTGAGAGACATGAGACTGGTAGGGACACCAACCGACCTTATGGCGATCCTTGTCGCGAGTCTCCATCAGATAGAAGTAAGAAGATAGTGTAGATTGATCCTCCATGTGCATGAAAAGGTGAAACTTCTCAGGGAAAACTTCGAGAGCCTGTTTCAGGTGGTGTTTATCCCAGCCAACCTATGTTCAGTGTGGATACAAAAGCTACATCATCTACAGCAGGGCCGCATGATGGCGGAACAGTACTCAGTGAGGTACATAGACCTATTGTGATACTCCACATATATGGTGTGAGACCCATTCTTCAAGGCTGAAAACTTGGATCAGGGGCTCAGGCGAGAGATAAGGGCTTTGATTATATCCCTTGGCATCCCAACGCAGGTGGAGGTGTTTGAGAGAGCCCTCTTAGTGGAAATTTTTCTTACTGAGTAGTCACCAGCAGTAAGACCCACCACCGAGCATCACATAGTTGAGTCTCTTATAGCTGGCAGCAGACAGATGTCATAGAGATCTAAGTAGAATGGGTAATTCGGTGGACGACCTTGAAATATGGGTTCGGTGGTGTGGGTCACATGAGACAGCTCCAGTCATACGAGGAGCAGGCATTGATACACATGTGACGGGATGGGTCACATGGCTTGTGACTGTTCGAACTTCCATGTAGATGATCAGCTGACAGTTATAGGGCCTCCCAGGCAAAGACATAGATTTGATCAAGGCGTTCTGCAGGGCATAGGCAGATGTGGCAGAAGAGCTGGTCGACTAGCTAGTGGTGGGCGACGTTCCAAGGTGTTACTATCACCAGCACTAGGAGGTCCACCCCAACAGCTGGGAGCAGGAGGACATGGGAGAGCTCAGCTCCAGGAAGCTGAGGATTACGATTATAGTGATCCAGATATGATTCTAGGTACGGTCTGTGTCTACTCCACCAAAGTGGTATTACATATAGACAAAGGTTCCAGTCAATCATTCATTTCCACTTCCTTCGTTCAGAGCATGACGATTCCGATGGAGCCGTTTGCTCAATCCTTACGGCAAGAGACTCTAATGGGAGCAGATTTGACGATTATGCATGGGTGCCAGCACCAGGGTCAGTCCAGCAAAATGTCGGGTGCCCAACATCTTTCAGGTATCCCACCTGAGGAGATATATACATGATCCTACTCACATCATAGACTGGGGTGATCATGACATCGACGACGAGGTGACATTTTCAGAGGTTCTAGTGGAGATCGAGGATTGATAGAAGAGAGTCTTTCGTGGGCGATCAATACCTATGGTGCATGTGCGATGAGAGCATGGGAACCCCCAGTGGGGAACATGGGATTGGGAGGCTCAGATTCATGATCAATACCAAAATTTGTTTTCCCTTTATTGAGTTTTAGATTTCGGGGACACAAATCTCTGAGGTGGGGAGATTGTAAAAACCTGAAAATCCATGTAAGTGTTTTTTGAATTATATGGAATTATTCCGAGTCTGGGGTTTCTGAAGACACATAATTCTGAGGCCCAGAGTGCCCGTAATGTTTTTCCTTTATTTCTGAGTACGTTCAGTGAACTTAAGAGCGAGTTTTGGTAACTTTAGAACTGGTGCTCGGAATTGAAATCTAAGGGCACCATTGAACTCGCAGTGCCAATGATTGCTTAAGGGGACCTTCACCATAGCAGCGTTTGGTTGTAAATAGAAGTTGGTTTTCCAACCTTTTGTGGAGGATAAAAAAAGATGGAATAATATAAAATTGTTAAAATGTAAATTTTATTTTTTTCAAATATTTTCGAATTAAAGTGGGGTCCACCTAAACTAAACCCCCACTTTAATTTTTGTCAACCCACCTTCATTAAATGAAGAGATTAGGGGGATAATATTAAAATTTATGTGTATGTTCCCCTCCTTTGGGAGTTTTGGGAATTGGTGTTTTAGATGTTGGAGGAATCCTTGTAAGAATAACTCTTCTTACACCAACGATGAACTTCTTCTTTATTGTTGATCTCATAATGGAACAAGGGAGGAAGATTCGTCCTTAAAGAACGCCGATGATGTCATCCTATACTTCTTCATCTTCTTTTCCAACACAACAAATCCGAGGCAGGGGTTCAAGCATTGTTATTTGTTTTTTGTTCTCCATTTTTCTTCATGGATTATGATTCGAAGTCGCATGTTATCACTCTAACGCCGTGGGTGTGAAACGAAAAAATATGGCCCGAACACTCCGCCTTACATTGTGTATTTTGACACTAATTGAGACTCAAGTTAAGGTTGAGAAATTTTCGTCAAAGTTGTTTACGGATGAAAGGTGATGTCTCAAGGAGTGCATGGATACTTTCAGAATGAGAATCGGGCCACTGGAACTCATCTGGTGACCCGCGGAAGGTTTGCAGGTTGTCGGAACAGACGAACGTCATAGGTAGAATGAAGGGAATGGTGGTCATCACTCCAGCTGGATGCGTGGACGGCGACGGCATAACTGTGCCGCTAGAGGAGTGGGCCATGGCCGACGGGCCACAGCAATGTAGCGGCGGTTGGTGCAAGGCCGACCACGTAGAAAATCGACGGCTCAAGCTGCCGGGGAAGGCACGATGTAGCGGGCGCCAGGCCAGCATTGAGGGGGTAGGCCGCTAGGGCAGCCGGGAATAGAAAATCCCGCCGCTGGGGTCCCACATGACACGAACCTGCACCACATGGCACTAGATCTGAACTACCCGAACGACTAAGCCGTCCAGGAATCCCAGGGGCGCGACCTACCCTTTGGATGCAGTTGGGGTGGACCCCAAAGGTAACGCACGCCGCGGGCCCAGCGCGGGCCACCCCTGCTGGCCGAGTCTGACCCCAGTCCAGACACAGGTCGAGCTGAGTCGGGCTGAGTTGGTCTGATTGGTTCGGACCGGACCCGGACCCGCTTTGACCAGTTTTCAATCTTTTGCCCGTAACATGAGCTACGAGCGTCTGATTAAAAAACTATCTCCATAAATGGAAACATTTTAGGGAGACGGTTTTTTGGTATACCCCACTTGTGTTTGGGACATAGTTGGGGTACGGCTGGGATGGATCGAACATAAATCCAACCGGGCCCTCAGAACGAAAATACCAATAACTTTCAGATCGGGTGTCCGATTGATGCACAGTCTATCGCGTTGGTTTTCTTATGGAAAGACGAATCTTTAGGATACATCAACTTGGGAGTTTGTGGCAGTTGATGTATATAAATTTGGTATGAGGAGCAGACCCTCTCATAATCAAGCATTCTTTGTGCGAAACCCTGTGGCTGGCTGCATTGTGATAAAGGGATCTTACATGGGTTCGACAAGACTGTGTATTGTGCCAGGATCCTATATAGGTTCAACAGCTTGGACTACTATTCTAGGATCCTATGTGGGTTGGAATTCACTGATTACTATTCTAGGATCCTACATGGATTCGACATCTCTGATTACTATTCCAGGATCCTACGTGGGTTTGACTTCTCCGATTATTGTACTAGGATCCTACGGGGGTTCAATAGAGTAGATGATTTAGTGGCTACATCTAGTCATCTCTATATCTCTATATAAGTGGTATACCTGTGTGAGCTAATCCTTGGCTCTATGTTGTTATCCACAAGTTACCTTTCTTTCTTTGTTGAATGGGTTATGCTTGGGCTCAAGAGTTACAACCAGTTTGTATTTGATTACTTAGGTATATGGATGGGCATATACGTAAGTAGTGTTGGATGATACTTTGTGATTATATTCTTACTAATGTGGTTTATCATTAGTGGATTCTGGGAGACCTTCGGGGCTCTCGGGATCCCTATAGAGTACTGTTATACTCACCCCTACACGGGCTTCACCCACACCATGTTGTGTTCTATGAAGATGACAGATATCAGTGATCGAGGATGAGATAGGGATGGATGAGAGGCTGCTCGGAGCTGGGCTTAGACGGGACATACCTCACGGATGACTTGATCGAGATCTTTACCTACCCTTCAGGTAGGATTTTCTGGTGGATGATCCCGGAGCTATTTTCCCCTTTTCATGTACTTATACTTCAGTTGGGTTTGTATACTGGCCCATTTAAATTCACCACTCATTACATTATTAGTACTTTTTGGTTATCTCTGGTTGTGTACAGTCTGTGTGAGTTGCAAGTTTAAAGGAAATACCTTCCCTATTATCTAGGATATGTCTTTTTTGTTCCAGTCGCTAGCCCCTCGCCTAAGGAAAGTAGGATTGGGGTAGTCACGACACGAGCTCAGAGACGGGTCATGAGAGATCTCTCTATTCAATAGATTCATAACTATATATAGTGTTTGTTAACCCAAAATACATTACTCGAAATTCATAATAGACTTACCTAGAAAAAAAGGCTGACTATTAAATGTCCTCTAATATATAATTATTTAATGTTTCTCTAACCTGAGATTAATATTCAAAAAATATTTTCCTCCCTAGAGCATATTAAAAAATTCATTAATATGAGGTAGAATATACATGATCTAAAGAGTGATATTAAATTATATAATCTAATCAATAAAAACCATCATGGAACGAAATATATATTTAAAAATATAATATAATCACCCTAAGGTGATGTGCTACTCTGAATGAAATCCTTATGAAAAATTGATATAACTAATTATTAAATTCAAATAACTCAGTTAAAGTTATAACAACCTGAAAATTCTAAATTAATATCATTTCATTCGATGGAATATGCATCACAGAAAATAGCTTTTATCTTGAAGTCCAAGAATCATTGGGTTAGTATGCATTGTATGCAATACCCTATTTTACATAATAAGAATAAACTATTAATATTATTATTCAATATAATATTTATTATATTTCCATTGGAATGGAGGGTTTGAATAAAAATATCTAACTTAAGAAAATGTATAGTTTACATAGATTTATTGGTAACTTATTTATTACAAATAAAATAATAATATATTTGAGATTTGAAATATGTTTCATGGAAAGGGTATTTTTTCTAAAAAGATAGTTTAATAGTTTTGGTCAAAATTCATTTAAAATTAATTTTTACTATTTTAAAAAATTTATTTTAAAAAATAAATTTGTTTTTTTAGTTATATTTAAAAAAATATTTAGGGATATTTTTTGTATTTTATGAGATATCTTATGTTTAAAAAATATACAAATTTAAGAATTTTAATTGAATATTTCCTTCACATTAACATAATAATTATTCTAAATTTATCTTTTTTTATTAACTTCTAAGTAAAATAAGAACAAATATATATTAATTAAATTTTTTAGGCCATTTTATTTACTTACATATTGAATTTTTATATAAATACATTTTATACATTTTAACATTTTCACTTAAAAAATCCACTATCTATTCGCATTTGTGAAATTAATCTTAAATTAAATTTACTACTTATATGAGTTAAATTATTCTGAATGCAATACATATTTTGAATCATAATAATTTATATTATATAATATTTTTTTTAACCAAAAAAAATTAGTGAAAAAAGATAAAATTATTTAAAGTGGGTAAGGTAAAAATATGTTTATCAATGGATTAAACTACCTAGAAGAGGGGTAAAATGAACTATCAACTTATAAAAACTCAATGAATTTACATATTTATAAATGTATCACATTAGACTCAATTTTAATGTGTTATTGGTATATTATTGCATGAATTTTTCCAAAATAATATGTTTAGTAATGAAAAAGGAAATAAATATCCTTCATTTCCTTTAAAATCTGTATTTCTTTGGGATAGGGACAAAAACAAATTTGGATTTGTAATTGAAATTATGTTTTAATATAAATTAATTTTTATAACAATTATTTATCTTTAATTCTTATGGATGAAATAAGTTCTTTAATGTTCAAGAAATTCCAAAAGTGAGTTAAATTGAATTTATTATTTTCTAAAATTAATTATTTTTATGAATATAAAATTTTAAATATTTTTTATATTACTATATTAAACTATATGATTACCTTAATAATTTTAAATTAAAAAAAATAAAATTGTCAAAATTAGAATTAATATTACTTTATAATAATTTCTTTTTCATTAAATGATTTAAAATTAATAAAAATACTTTCCTCAAAAAATATATTCTTATATGTGAAGATATATAAAATATTGTTCATTAATTTAATAATTTTACTTTTATAATGAACATATTAACCCCCAAAATAGTTTAAACCTGTTAGAGCTGTTAGGGTTAATGTTGTATTTGGCATGTTAGATTCTCTTCTTTTAAAAGTAATTCCAATCATAGAATAGATTTTTGTTATATAAATTATGTATATTATTAATAGTCATTTTATTTAAATTTTATAATTACTCTCACATTAATTGAGACTTAATGGGTAAATTACCCATGATATAAAAATAGTTGCAGGAGTTAAAAACCAAAATTATAAAAAATGAGGAAATTTCAAAGTTAAGGGAAAAAATGTATCAAAACATTTTTTTTAATGTGTGATGAAGGTTTTTAAAAACCATTTCATCATTTATACCCATTAATTAACAATATCTAATCTAATTTATGTAATATTGGCCTCCCAAAATTGAAAAATTTAGGGTATTTTCATAAGAGTTTGTCCTCCTGATGTAAAAAAGGGAACCCACTTCCCTCAAATTATCACACCTCTCAATCCATTTATATCATCCAAACCCTACCTGAATCACTCACCATGTTCTTTACCCTCATCAAAGAAGCATTATATTTTTGACTAAATCCGTCCTATGAAGGGATTAGTATAATCTAATGGATGAATACCATGTTAGAGGTAATATTCTTCAACAAGCATCTTCTTTTTATTTTATTCACCACCACCGTCAATCCATTTGAAATAATTTTGATATACCTAAATTAGTATATTACATATAATATTCTATTTTATATATTTTTATTTACCAAAAACCATCTCCACATCCATAAAATGGTTAATAAAATCATCATTTGTTTGTACAATGGTCTACAACCTCACTAACTGATGTTGTTCGTTCTTCTATTTACATTTTCTTAGTTAGATATAACAGTACATATAAATTATATATATGATACTTATAAAATATTAATAACATTTCAATAATTTTATCATTAAATATTGTTAACTTCCATTTCATTTAATATATGATAACATCGCTTTTTTGTACGTCGGAATACCACAACACAAACCGATGTGATTCATCATTCATTATCACTTAAATTATATAGTGATAAAGATAATTATAATAATTTAATGATATATAAATGAATTAATTATGATAATAATTACATATTTATCAGTTTTAATGATAATATATCATTTCATTTTTGTACTTCTTCACTCAATGAAATATATTGACGTCATTTCTATAAGTGTGGAATATTGCCTTCAAGAAGTGTTGTAACTCTATTTACATCACCACACCATTGTAATGAAATATATGGGTATATAATATGGTATTAATGATATTATAATTGTTCTTTAAAATTAAAATTTTACTTACCTCATTTTAATAATTATCATTGATAAATGGAAGATATTACTCATGTGTTTAAACTCGATACCATCTCAATGATCGTAAGGTACTTCATTTTTCATAACAATCATTAATGATATTTTTTAAATGTATAATTAATATCACAAAATGATAATTATTTCATGATTATTATTTATAATATTATAGAACTATATAATATTTGTATGTACGGGATCTCCCATGATGAAACATGGATGACAAAATAAGGACTTTCACACTCGAAACAAGGAAATCAATGAAATGTTATTAATGAATGGGTGATAAGATTTTGTAAAACATCATTTGTGATATGATAACTTTTTATATATTTTTTTATAAATTAAAAAAATAATTAAAACCATTATAATTTTGTTTAAATAACATACAAATAATGAAAAGCGTGAGGTATGTCATTCTTGTTACTATTTTTCATATTTGAGATGTATGTTATATTATCCACCTATATTATTTCACATATAATATTTACAACCCCTTTGACGTGTAATATAATTAATACATAATTATTATTGGTATTTTATGATTAAATATGAATAATTTCTTCCAAGGGTATTCGATAATTAAATTAGCATGTTCAAAAATTTATTTTGAAATATCACATTCTTTTATGATTGTAAATTGTCTCTTGAAACAATCACTTACAAGTAATAATTTATTACAATAGAATATCATTAATGTAGACATCCATAGTCTTGTATGTTAGATATAATAATTTCCTAAAGTGTTTTCTATTTTTTACATATGGTTTTTAATTTAAAAGAAATTTGATTAAATTCGAAAATATTAAAAAAAATTGTCTTCTTTACTAAATTTGGATGTTTGATAAGGCACATTGTTTTTCAATTAAATTTATTAGTAGATATAATAGGGATGATATGAAAATTAAATACATGTGGTGAGGATTGTATAAAGAAATCTCCATGATGAATAATTAGTCTCATAAGATAAAATAATAAAACCCTATCCCTTTATAACCAATGTGTTATAAACTATCTTGTGAAAAAATGAAATTAGTAGGCTTATCTATCTTCTGAATGATATCGACGGTAAATGTATCATGATTCTAAGGAAAATTAAGCCTAGTAATTTCAATTTTACTTAATTTATAATCAATTTTTTATTATCAAAGATATATTCACTGTTACTTTATCTCTTAATACATTTCATTCTCAATTTATTGACTAAATGGAATTCCATTTTAGATATTTTACTTTTCATATTTATTATGTCTTATCCAGTTATTTGAATGAAATTTTTTATTATTTATTTACCTTTCCATATTTATTATTATAATTGATTCATGATACCTTCTAGAATATATAAACCTTTCTATGAATTTGATCTCACCCTTATTTGTTTTCTTTCCATGGGAATCCATGATGTTTAATATGAATAATATGTAGGGATATGCTAGATTAAAGGAAATTATTATAAATAAAATTATATTGTAATTTTTTTATTGAAATTTAATATAGGAAAGAAGTATGTATCTTGTTTAAAATGACTACTAACATATTCAGTTCTTCCAAAAGTTATTATGATTTTCTTATGCCAATGTAATATTGTACATCACTGGATTTAGACTTCTAGGGTTGGGGTCACTATAGTTGGTATCAGATAATGTTTAGTAGAAACCATGGGAACTAGATTTAGGAGAATAAAAATTAGAATAACTTACTCTATAATATATGTAGAGTTTATGTATAGATTAACATCATAAATATTTTTTTATGTAAGAGATTATCAGTGTCATTTTATAAATACATTCCTTTCGGGATACTACAAGTGTACGTGGTTCTGTAAAAGACGATCTTTGGGAAAATACGGCAAAAAAAAACACATCATTCAAGAATTGATAGTTACCTATTACCCAATAATGCACCATGATTTGAACAATTTTTGACAATCCTGGGTGATATGGTTAGGATAATTCACATTTTATTTTCAAACCATAATTATGGATTTGGAAAAAAAGTCCCAAAAAAACCAATTTTAAGATTATAGGATTAAGTATTCATAAATATTAATTTATTCAAAGTGTCACAACATATTTTGAATTATACATTATGATTATAAATTCCTATTTTTTGTTCTAATAAATTATATACTATTATTTAAAAATTGGTCCTCTAACAAGAAATGAGATCCACATCAATGCTCATAATAAAATGAGACAGAATGATTGTTTATTTAATGTACTTAAGATATTCATTTGAAGGTAACTAGTGTCAAAATTCTTCTCATCATATAATGACAATATATCACATGATAATATAATAGAGGGGGATGTCATTATATATTATGGCTTCAAAGGGAATCACAAGAATAAGTGGATTACAAGGATAAAGTTGGATAAAGGATGTAAGATAAAGATTGATTTTCCATTAGAAAAACAAAATATAGACAAGGACCTACAACCACGATTTAATATTCCAATGTCTATAGATTCTTAAATAGATATAGTTTAAAAAATAATGTCTATATACAAACAAAATCCACAAGAAATTCATCTATTTTCAATAAAGGCTCCCCATTTTTCACATCAATGTGGAACTCCCCTCCTCCCTCTACAGGAAACTCCTACCTCTCTATTTTCTAACTCGTTGAGCATAACCTACCAATCCCTAATTAAATATCCCTTCATTAACATCAAAAAACACATCCCTGAACCCTATCAACTCATCCATTCATTCCTTGTACTATCCTCCCCTAATATATCCCCTTCATCATGTGTTATTTATCCATTTATTTTATCATTCGGTCTAAACCAATTCCTTCAATTAATAGAATGCACAAAAGTATTACAACTGATTCCTCTCTTATTTAGTGTGTCAGCTGAACCGATTTCTTTTTGCGAGTGGACTACAAAATAGTGTTATAGATGAGACCTTCAATGAGCAGCACCAACATCAATTGACTCCTACATGTTTTGTGAATAAAATTCCTCTAACCCATTTTTTTCTATCTTCTTAAATAATCCATGTGATTGTGTAACAACATCCAATTTTTTAAGGATAATAATATGTTATATTTGGTTTTGATATTTCTATGGTTAAAATTAATTCACTTCATATGTTCTCATTCAAGATTGAATAAAAGTGCACATAATATTAATAACATTTACTATGTAAACAATAAATCAATATATAATGTGAAAATGATGATTTCTTTTAGATAAAAATAAAATTTATTTACTGTCCTAACCAAAACATCTAGTTTTGATCAGCTGAAACTAGTTTTGAAACTATTTTTATAACGAATTAATAAATAGACCAACATAATGCTCTAAAAGGATTATTTATAAGCCCTTAAAAAGTTTATTAGTTTATAAGTTTAAAGAGATTAATATTAATTGATAATAAATTTATTTTTATAAATCATATTATAATAAAGAACATTTATTTTAACATTTATTTCCTTTCTAGTTCTTTAACATATCACAATCTTATTTTTTTTGTAAATGTTATCCTAATGTTAGTGACATAGTATATCATTTAAACCTTGTTTTTATGGTATTATTTATTATTGTAGCTTTTTATTGTTTATGGGTTCATTATTGATCTCGGAATATGTTGACAACTTTCCATATTATGGTGTAATATTTTGGATAACCAATTAGTGATAATAATGACTAATTATTGTGGTAAAATATTACAATATCATTATATCCATATAGGAAATTTAATTTTGAAATCTGTATAAGATATTGTGAACCCAATTCTAATATATTATATACTATATATATATTTATTTTGTTTAATTATCTATATTTTTACATATATATTTAATTACATTATTATACTATCTAAAATTTATGAATTATCTTTTTTGTGTATGATTTTTATACAAATTATATTAATATATAATCATCAATGAACATATAAAACGTGTAGTTAAAATAATATTTTAATATATACACTTGAAAAAAACAATATTTTCTAATGGTTATACAACATAATTGAAAATTATTTATTATAAAAACAGTGAACATTGCAGAGAAAAATATACAAATTTATGGGTTTGGAAGAAGTATCTGAATATTTTATTTTATAATAATGTTTGATTTGTATATTTTTTCACATAATTATATGTTTATTATGTTCTAATGTTGAGAAAGAATGACATTGATAACTTTCCCTAATGCAAAGGGTGATAATGTAATAGAAGATTATAAAATAGTTTGACTCACCTTCCAATAATTTTCTGAAATACTTATAATGTTTCACCTTTTATTTATAGTATTAACCCTTCCATATCATAATAAGTAATATGTTCTTTCACTAAAATATTTTATTTCATATATTATAATTTTTAATTTATTTATCATTTCAGATATACACTACATTATTTATTTTGGAGTTAAAACTATTAGTTTCTTTATCATGAGATACACATTTTAGAAAATGTTATTGGACATGTTTACAAACATTAATATATTATTCCATGTGTTCTCACTATTTAAAAAACTAATTAATAATTATTTGTTTCTCAATTAAATGTATATTCAAATTTTTTTCTATGGTGTCCCCCAAATATTTTTGAGTTTCATGTTTTAGAATTATTTATACCACACACATAGTTACAAATATTATTATTTCATTTCATATACCCTATATTAAAAGATATAAACTCCAATCAATATTTTACTAAATTCTATAAAATGGTTCAACACAACATCTTATAATTAAAATAATAACTTTTAATGTTTTATATTTTATTTACTATATTGATTCTTCCTTAGAATCATAAATATGATGTATCCTCATTCATTTTTTGTTCATAGTGGAGAAATTCTATTATCTATAATTAATCTCTCTGAATTCTAGTTCATTACCTATATTTTAACCTCCTACTATTTATTAGTTTTTTATATACATTCTAATTATTATATAATTTTAAGGCAAAAATTCTATAAATTAATTATTTTGTGATTCAATATAATAACTAAATCTCAAGATAATGATAGGTTTAATGATGTATATTTTATTTCAGTCACAATGAATAAGAATATTGTACTGTAGAAATTATGAAATTTTTGTATTGTAAATATTTTTATTTATTTCATATAATATAATTTTTTTTATTTGTCAGTTTTTTTGTCTTAATCATTCCAATAAGAATTTTATTTGCAGTATTGTATTCAATACATCAAACATGTGTTTAGTTTACTGTTAAAATGAAAATTTATTTATCATGAGACACATAGTAAAGATAGATGATATTTGAAATTTTTAGGAAAATTAAGATAATTTTTCATGTGTTTCTCACTGTTCAAATATAGGAATAATAATTACAAGTTTCTCAAATAACATGATAAAAATATTTTTTCTTATGGTGTGTTTTGATAAGTTTAAAGGTTTAGATTATAGAATTATTTATACCATAATTAGAGATACATGGAATTGAGTTATTTCTATTCATAACCCCTATATCATAAACACAATACCAATCTCTTTTATGTTATTAAAATATACTTTTCTTAGGAATTAAAAATTTTCAACTAGTAATAATTTTTAGTTTTCTTCCTTTATATCTAAATATTTATTCACTTTCAGTATTATCTTTATTTCAGTAAAAACAATTTCAAATTACCTTTTTCATGTGACATGTGTTTTTATAGAAACAATCTGAGATACATTCTATGATAACATCAATTATAAATATTTATATTAATGCTGATTTATTATTTCTTAATTTCTTAATATATTATCAGTTTCATTTGTGGGATAACATAACATCATTTCAATTTTATTGTTTTCATTTATTTTTTCATTCCAATTTTTTTTAATGTAATCACAAGCCTGGATTTCATTTAATATTGCATCCCTTTCCAATCATTATGTTCAAAATTGATTGACATGATGAAAATGTTAAATTCCCATCCCAAGAAGGAATAAATCTTCTGATGTCGATTCTATATCTTCATACTTCCATCAATTTTTTTTCATTTGATATTACTTTTCAGGTGATTTCCGATTATATGATGTCATAATCATATTAAGAAATTATTGAATCCCAAACATAAAAACATCAAATAATTCTATGAAAAATTTTCTGATTTATGATTTTTCAATTATGAATCTTATATACATTTTTAAGCATTAATTTTAATTTTTTTCTCAATTGAGAGACATATTTTTGAAAATTTATCCTTAATTTTCAATTGATTTATATTTATTGGATATTAATTATTATTTTTTGTTTTCCCCTCATCGTTTTTATTTTTTTGTGGTTTTATAATGTATTTCATTTAATTAGATTATCTGATATCATCAGTATGATAATAATTTTCTAGAATTTCAACGTGTTTTCTAGAAGTGTGATCATGAAAATTAATTATTTTTTACCCATTTAAATTCATTTATTTATGGGTATCCTTGAATAATTTCATCCATGTATAGATCCCTATAAAAACCACATAAAAAATATTCACACTCTCTACGAAATAAAAGACTATATTGCATTCACAAGTGTAGTGCTACGTTAACATGCCATTTCTAGGTAGCAAAGTAAATCATATATCTTATCATACATTTATGTGTCTATTTACTGATCCATGAAAAATCATTATATTTGAAGTCACATAAACAATACTTTCAAATATAGGTGATGTGTCATATTCATGAAAAAGATCCTTAGATATTATTATACAAACTAGGACATCAAAAGAAACTTCCCATCATCTATACTTGTATTCCCAGGATAAAACATTTTCTTTGATGTGAAATTTCATAATATGGGTTATGTAATAGATACATGTAGAAGCTCATTAAATATGATTATAAAATCTATAACTTCTAATGAAACATATCCAACGTCTATGTTCAATTTTAAGAAATCATTTTCATAAACATTAACATCACATATGAAGAAAACATTACTTAATTCTTATTAGTAGAATTTTATATCAGCTATTTATTTTTTTGGAATCCCTATGAATATTTAAAAATATATGTAATTAGTAGAAGGGTTTATTTTTCTCCTATTGTTTTCTATAGAACGATTCTTTCAAAGAAAAATTATATATTGAATTATATTCAACATTTTTATGATTTTATAATTATTTTTATTACTATAATTCATTTCTAATAAACTAATTGAGTGAATAATGAGTAGGTGAATAACAATAAAATAATATATTGAATAATGAGTAGCTGAATTGCATAATTTATAAAGGACTACATACATATGTGGAATAAAATAAATGAATCCATAACTAACTACATATCATGTATTTGAATAAATGAGTGATATAATACATAATAGGGTTATTGAATTTATGACCAAAAAAGAATCTTAGAGAATTAATTAATACAATTTGCATAACATATTAATATATTAAATTAAAAAATAATAATAATTTGTATCATACAGTAGGCATTCCCATAATTAAATTTATTATGTGTAATTATAATGAATCCATTTAGTATTAAATTATATCAATTTTTAATGAACATTTTTCTCTCATAATTTTTATCATGCATCGTTTGATTTAATAATATGATGAGTATAAGAATATATTGAGTATTAAATTTTATTTAGTTTTAATGTATACATATTCTTTAATAAAAGAAAATAATTTCATTGAGAATTTTTATCATTTATTATTTTATTATACAGATTCTACAACAATGTGTATTAACATGTTTCATTGACTAATATTTTAGACAGTTTTGATAAAAAACTATATTAATATAAAAAATTTCATAACATGTGTTTATTAATATATATATATATATATATATATTATATTTGATATTATCTAAATATTAATACATTTTAATTTCTTTTAACTGTTCTCCAAAGTGAAATCATTTCTATTTCAGGTCTCATTATCATTCATGGCATTAAGACTTTTTATTTAATATGTTATATGATTATCCATGGTTAAATTTTTATAAAATTACTTCTTTTGGAGGTTTTTAGGTTTATTAATGGTTGTTTCCTTCATTAATTTTATTTTTTCACTATAGTAAGTCTTGAAAAGGTAACAATTCCTTGGTCATAACCATAAATATAGAAAGAATTTAATTTTATCTAATAGTGTGCATGACATCCTACACCAAGAATATATAAGAATATAAAATATCTAGACATCATAGTATATTAAATATTTTAAGTAATTTCAATATATGATATATAATTAAATTCACACAACCTAAGACAACTTGTTTTACATGTAACAACAACTTTCTTGGATAGCTTGTGTCACAAGCGTGACTGAGTTTAATCAAATACAATTAATATTATTATTTAAAATAAAATTATCCCCATAATTTAAAATTATAATTTATGGATAGAATAAAATAATTTTTTAAATTATATAGTTGAGTTCATCGGTCAAAAATTATTAATAAATGAATATAAAAACAAATTTTATATAAATGAAATGTTTTTATAAAAAAAATTATTATTATGTATTGAAGGAGATTTATCATAATATATTAAAATAATTTCTATTAGGTAATGATATTTATATATTTATATTTAATAAAAAATTACATTTTTCCAATATATTTTATAGGAATAAGATAAAATCAGACCCAATTTTATGTAGAAATAACTATACTTTTATAAAGGTAGTTTTCCCTCCACTCAATGGTGATAATGTTTAAAAAAACTACACTTTTATAAATTTTATTTGAAAAAATGTACATCATTTTTTAAATAGTATTTTAAAAACTATCTTATGTTTAATTGTATGGTATGTTTCTAAAAAGATATTTTTTATTAATGATGAAAAATAAAAAATATTATTTGAAAACCAAAATTTCATATAAAAAATTTATATTTTAATATTAAAATTTTATGTGGATTAAATTTTAATAATAGTTAAAATATATATCTATTAATCCAATTTATGTCATTTGAATCATTTTTATATTTAATTTAGATATAAAATCTTGTAATCTATAGAACATATTGACTTTCAAACCTCACTTTCTCATATCATCTACAGGATAAATTTTAAATTTATTTGTGCCACATTTATAAATTCAATTTGTCAAATAGATTCCATAATTTGAATAATAATAATTTATATATTATAATAACTTCAAATTGTGTTTTAATAAATAAAATCAGTGACATCAATTAAAATTAATTAGAGATATTAAGGTTAAAATAGGATTACATTTCGGTTAAACATTAATCATAAGGGGGAAATTACCTAGAAACTTGTCCAAACACCTTTGAAATGAAATATTTAGACTATATAACCTATTTTATATAAAAAAAATTATTTTTGGAACATGAATTATGGTACACCTACCAGTATTTATCACTTTTTGGTATTTACAATAATTCCACTCCTACTCAATTATAAAATAGAATTCACTCTGACCCCACTAATTATACACACAACTAAATCCTTGTGGAAGTCCAAAAAAATACCAATTAAAATCCAAAAATACTTATAAAATTTATAGATGTCTTTTTTGACCTAAATAAGACCATGGAATGAGTTTGATATAAAAAAAATGATTTACCTGAAAAAATGTTATATTCGTCAAGGATCACCTTTGTTTAATTTCATTCCCCAAACCTTAAATTCTACATATCACATGAAAATATGATAACATACTTATCTTCAATATAATTATATGTTTTTTATTAATATTTTTATCCACAACCACACACACTTCCATCAACATAAATATGAAATCATCATCCGTGTGTACGTCGGACTACTGCCTTGCAAACGGATGCCATTCGTTCATCTGTTAACGCTTTTTAGTGTTTGAAATAACATTATATTTATAGCTAATATATGATATATATATATATATATATATATATAATTTATATAATTTATTTTTCTTCTCTAATTATTATATAACACATACCATCGTTCCCATTTTGGGGAATACAATAATGTCGTCTCTGTGAATAATAGACTGTCACCACATCAAGCGATGTGATTCATTCATGATTCACATGGAATATATTAAGGATGGTTTGAATAAACATATTTAACATATCAGAAATAAAAAATATACCATAAGGATAATATATATATATAGTATTTATTTTCATATATTAAATATGATAAGAAAATGGAAAAAACAATCATGATATGCACGACCTATCAACTCCATGAATGGTGTATTTAATTTTTCTAACTCCACATTCTATTGACTAATCTGAATAAATATATAATGAATATATATTATATTAAAATACACTTTAAATTATTTATATAATGAAATAAATATCTATATAAGAGGAATTAAAAATTAAAATTCGAAACCTTCTAATGAAATAGGTCATTTATACCTGAAACAATGAAAATAATAAATGATAATCACCAAAAGGATGATACAATGTCATAAAATAATCATAAATATATATATAATAAAAATTAATATAGTTCTATAATAAGTTAATAATATTCTTAAAACCATTTTTCGTGAGTTTAATGTGAATTCAACCAAAAGGGAGTGTAAGGGAAGTGATTTCGTTTCAATTTTATTTAATTGAGTCATATTATAATGTTTTATATGTAGTTTCTTTTATATTATGTATATGGTATCCATTTAATATTTAATATCATGAATACTACATTATTCATAGTATCGTTGTTTCAATTTTTATTATTTCATATAATGGCATTTAAACATAAAGCTACCAAGTTATAAGGAAATTTCATAACTTAATTCAATTTCATTGGGTTATTTTTTTCTCACTGTCATTCATATTCAATGATTATGTGTAAAATGGATCATGGATATATATAGATTTTTTTAAAATTGTTTTATTTGTATTAAATTTTTATAAAAATAAACTTTTCATTTAGTAATTATCAATTCAATGTTATGATTCTTTTAAGGGTTTATTTCACAATATCATTATATTCAAGATTATTTATTCTTGAAATTACATTAAATAAAACAATATGAAAATCATTTAATAAAACAATTAATTTTATTTTATTCTACTTAGCCAGGATGTTTTAAATGTAATAGTACCTTTTTACACTCTATGTTACTTTAAATGTTTCCCCAATAGTTTCTTCAAAAACCAAAATTCATTCTTCTCTTCAGTCAGAAATTGGTGTTCTATAAACAATAAGTTTTATAAAAATTAATTTGATAATATTTTTTTATTATTTTAAAAATTATTTATCAATGAAATTTTCACCCATTTATACTCTTTTAGAAAATATTTTAAAATGTTTTTAAAATAAATGTATTTTATAACTATTTTATGTCTTACAATTTTAATTTTAAAATAAAAATGATTTTTTCCTCAAAGATGTTTTTATTGATCTTCTTTAGTTCATCGAGGAAAAATAATATAATTATTGTAATGGGTATACATTTTATTAATACAATCCTTATTTATCCTCTGTATTTCTGGTTATTACTTTAACAAAGGTTGGTATTGGCGTTCAATTCCTTAAATATTATCCATTTTCATTATTCCCCTAGATTTATTCACATTCTAGTAATCATAGAAAATTAAAATTTCATTGAATATCCATATGTTTTAAATACCATATGATTTTCTCCAAAATTGTATACCATTTTTACGTTTTATTTTTACTTTTATAATTAATATATTAACTAGTGTAATATTGATAACAATATATTCTTTACTTAATAACGATATTTTATAAGGTACATTATTTATGATTTAAATTGATTATTTGATATATGTAGAATTATTTTGACATGAAAGAAATGATTTCATCATAGGTTAATGAAATCCCCACGACGTATCATTAGTTTTTCTGAGACAAAATATATATCATTTTGAAAAGGACTTACTAATATATTATATTCATGGAAGGAATCATTGATGATATTATATTATAAAAATGAATCCCTCTTGCTATTATATTATTAGAATGAATCCTTGATAGTATTATATTCTAATCATAATCATTGATTGTATGTTTTAGATATCAATTATTATGTATTTCATCCTTATGAATTTAGTTCTTAATATTATTTGTGATCATTCGATTAGTTATAATTTCAATGGTTTAGTTCCCTACTCATGTGATTTTTTATATTTAATTAATTGATAACCTCTTATTACTAAACTATTAATCTAATGTTACAGATTTAATGGAATTTTTTTAGTTATTTATTATTCCATTTTTATTATGAATTGATTATTTTTAGCTTTGGTTGTACATAAACCATACTATAACTTTGAGTTCACCTTTATTTTGTTTAATTTCGCCAGAATTACATGATGTATACAAAGAAATATATATCGGGATATTACAGATGAAATAAATTTATTATTGAAAAATAAATAAAACAAGAATTACATTGTAAATATTCTATTCAAAGGTAATTCATGAATCACCTATGTATCTATTTTAACAAGATTATTTAACTATTTAGTCTATTGGGATATGATTTACCTTTATCATATTCCAATGTAGTGGTGATTGGGGGAGGCTATGGTATTACCCTAGATGGGTCACTATAGTAAGTATTAAAAAAAATTATTTGAAATTTTTGGAACTAGATTTCAAAAACATATATTAGGGAACCCCTATAATGGAATTTAATGATAAGTAAAGAAGATCATCTTAATGTTATGTTCAAATAGATATTATGCTGGACTTCCTAAAAATACATCAATATATGGATACTAAATGTAGATATAGTTCTATAATAGTTGTAACTATATCTAATAACTCTGAAGAGGGTTATTTGGGACTGACGAGATCATAAACCAGTACATGAAATTAGGCCTTACTGTGCATTTGGTTTCACAATTTTGGGGTATATTCTTAAAACAATTCTATTATTTTTATAAACCATTATAATGTAATTGAACGGATAAGGATAATAAATTATCGAGGTCAATACAAAGACAAAGGAAAGACCTATGTTTAAGTAAAACAAATGATGTATTTCTTGGGATCTAATAATTAAATTTTGGAATTATTTTTACCAATGGTATTTTGGTTATAAGAATCATTAAACAAATATGGACAGTGTAAAATTATATAATCACACGTGTCTTACCTAGATTAATAGTTTTGAATACCATCACGGGTTTATGAGATTTAGTTTTATCATAATTAAAATGCATTAAAAACCTATTTTTATGTTTTATGTGATGAGTTTCTTCCATTATTAAGGATTTTTTTGGATAAATTTTTGGAAATATAACACATTATCTTAGAATATGATTTTTTGGAAATATATTTGAGGTATAATGTATTTAATGTTTATATAAATAATTTAGATGAATTTATTATCTTTTTGGTTGATATATGTATAATATTATTATAATTTGTGTGAAAATATTTGTTTTGAAAACCATTGTAAAAATAATATTTTACGATTAAATTTATTTAAAGTATGTCTTTTACCACTTTTGAAACCTTATATAAATTATATGATTTATAAAAAGAAAAAATATGTATGGTCAAAACCTGTCACATCTTTCAAGGTGGTGGTTCATGAACCCATAATCGAAGGATGAAAAGGGTTTTGTGCCTATAATTGTCCAATATGATGTCCTATTAAAAACATAATTGTTTTTTGAAGAAAATATTGTTTAATAAATAATAATGAAGAGGTAATATTATTACTTTTGAGTTTTATATATTAATGTATCAATCATATTGGATTTTTAAAATATCTTGGAAAATATAAAATGACATCTCACCAATTTGTGGATTATACAATCCTTTAAATGTTATTTGTATTCCCACTTGAATAAAAGATAATTTTATTATAATCCATTTCATATGTTAAGGGATAAATGAGAAATTAATTAATGAAAAATGGAAGGATGGAAGTTATTTTTATGAAAAAGAAATATCTCAAGTAACTATATTTTCTTATAATCTTTTTCTGCAAAGGAATTACTCAATATTAGGAAATTGATTTTTAAAAAATGTTTTATCCTAATACATTAACTTTTATTGAAAAAATTTTCTTTTTAATTTTTCAATAATTATGTATTTGAGTCCCCTAACATTCCTTACATCATTCAAATTCCAGTGATCAAAGAAAATTACAACTCTCTATAATTATATACTCATTTCCCCCAATTCCATATTTTCGCTTACCACTAATGTTCTCCTATTTAGAAATCAATTTATCTTTTATTTTTTATGACCCTTATAGTTAACATTCACTAATATTTTCTGGATATTTTCATCACCCATTTATGATGGTAGTTTTTTCAATGATATTTTTACATAAAATACACTAGATTGCAATGTTCAATTTTAAAATTCTAGGATGCAATTTATTTAATGTGAGGTGAATATGACACCCCAAAATTACAAAATAATAACATGTTATTTAATTGTTTTTAAGAAATGTAACACCATGAGTATAAGGGAATTTAATATCCCATGAATATAAAATATAATGAATATTTTTAATAAATTAAATCTGGGATATAGATTGTAATTCAGGCAACACTGATCTAGATTTTGTTACATGTAAATACGACTTTTTTGATAACTAGCATTGCATGAAAAAACTATGTTTTTCTGAATAAAATTAATATTATTAATAAAAATAGAAATTATTTAATAAATTTTAAATTAAAGGTTATGAATATGAATAAATAAATTATTACAATACATGGATGATTTCATTTGATTCCAATTAATATCAAATTAATATAAATGATTGTTGAATATATAGAAAATGTTTTTATAATTAATATTATTATGAACCAAAGGTTTTTTCTCCATATAAATTAAATTATTTAATATTATTGTTTAAAATTTCTATATTATATAGAAAATCAATTTTTTCAACATTCATCTAATTGATATTAGAGGTATTAGATAAGAACAAATACAATTTTATGCTCAAATATTTGTATTTTTCTAAATGTTGTTTTTCTACATTTTAATGGAGAATATATTTTAAAACTAAATTTTTATAAATTAATAAATTTTATTTGAAAATTTATAATTCATTTTTGATATTTAAATTTCAAATTTTTATTATTGTTATTTATTATGATTTTTTAGAGAAGTTTAACTTTTTGTTGAATATTGAAATTACAGAATTTTAATTGAAAAATGACTTTTAATATGAATAATTTATAATATTTAATTATATTATAAATTTATTTAAAGTAAAAATAGTTCCATTATACATATATAAATCAAATTTAGTTTATTTTACTCATTTTTATATTTAATTTTTATATTAAAAAATAGTAAACTTTTGATGACATTCTACTATAAGAAACAACATTCTCATATCGTCTATTATATTAGTTTAAAATAAATTTTTTCCACTTAGGTGATTTGAATTAGAAAATTTTTATTCCATATTATGAAATAGATAATTTCACAATTTCTATTATGTTCAACATAGTTTTTATCAAAAATATTAGTGAATTTAATTAAAATTAATTACAATGATTAAAGAATAAAGGAGTGTACTTATTGGCTAAAAATTAATCATTTGGGGAAAATAACCTATATCCTTTTCAAAAACCCATTTATTTTACATATATAAACAATATCACCTTATAGATCAAATTTATTGCATTATTTTAGGCACATAATGTTTGGGATACGTCCCAATAGTGTACCCCTTTTTGAATTTAAAACAATATCACTCCTCCTGATTTATAAAATGAAATTTACCCTCTATAATTATTCACACCTATCAATCCTTTTAGAACATCCAAAACCTGAAAAGATAATCATCCAAAATCAATAACCTCATTCTCGAATCTTTTTTTGGGGATAAATAAAATATAATGAATGCTTTTGGTATAAAAAAATATGAGTTACCTGAAAATGAGTTAAAGTTTATCAACTTGCACTTTTGCTTTATTTCATTCTCTACCACTTCAGTTATTATATTAAAATGATTATATAATCATTTTTTTATTAAATATGATATGATTTTTTCTGAATGTTACAATATACTCTTACACACACTTCCATCAAATGGTATATGCAGTTATCAATCCTATGTATGGGGGAATACCACCATGCGAACTGATGTCATATGTTCTTCTATTACTACCTTAAAAGTATTTGAATAATGATGTATTATTATATTAGGTAAGACATAAATATTATATTTATAATTTTATTTGTTATTATATATTTTTTATTTTAAACATACCATCATGCTTTCTATTTTATGGAAATGGGATAATGTCATTCATGTGGACAACGGGCTACTGCCTTGCGAAGCGATGTTATTTGTAGACACATTTTATTGAATGTATATCAGATGGTTTTAATAAAAATGTGTGATATATGTTGAAAAATAATTATTATTTAATAAATATATATAAATATATCTATCATTTACCTTTCTACCATTCAATACTGCAAGAAACACTATATAGAATTCCTGCCTACGTATGACCTACCATCTCCATAAACGATGTATTTTATTTCATACCAAAAAGTTTTATAGATAACTATAAATAAATATGTAATGATTATATAATATTTTTACGTCATGTTTTACATTTTTAATATAATGAAATGTAGATCATAGTAATAGGAATGATGAATAATAAGTCATAACATACTTGAAAAAACGAGACATTTAACACCCAAAATAATGAAAATAATAAAATATTATTAACAAATGGGTGATAAGAAGTTATAAAAGAATAATATATTATGTTTTAAATATTAATAAGGTCATTTTATATGTCAATAAAATTCTTTAAAACCATTATATAGGATTTTAAATGGCTTTCAAACAATAGACAACAAACGGTAAGGGATTTCATCTCAATTTCATTTCATTAAGGCATATTTTAAAGATAGGCCTCTTGTTTATTTAATTTTGATGGTATACAACCCTGTGGGAATTTAGTAACATGAATAAATCATTCATCATTGTATTTTTTAAAATTTAATTATTTTAGTAAAGGGCTTTTGATCATTATGTTTCCATGTGGAAAACAAATTTCATGACTCAATTCAATTTCATTAGACTATATTAGTTTAACATTTTTGTTAATACTATATTATCTTAAGTATAATGAATTTTTAAATTATACTGATTTATTTCCAAGAAAATACATGGATTTATAGTTATTATCTAGGATTTATTTGTTGAATAATTCTTACATCAACGTTATGATCACCTTTAGGGATTAATTCACTATTTAATTCTATTTGAGATTGTTAATTATATAAATTCCATTAGAGGAAAATTATATTGTAATTATTTAATAATCTTATTAATATTGTTCTCCAATGATAGTTAATTAATGGATAAATTTCATAGTACCACTATTCCACTCCTTGATACTTAATGTTTTTAAAAAAAATTTAATAAGAACCTGACTTCATTTCTCTCATAGGTAAAAAATATGTTTTCTCTAAAAACAATGTTTTATAAAAAAATATTTCAAAAATATTATTTTAAGCTTCTTAAAATGATTTATCAAATGAATTAGAACCGATATATACTCTTTAAAATTATTTCTGAAAATTATATTTATATAAAATGTGTCAAAATGTTTTCTATTTTAAAAGTTTATTTTCAAAATAAAAATTATATTTTCAAAAATAATGTTTTTAAGGAAACATTCATTTCGTCAAAAAATAACAGTTATTAATACTCCAATAGGTAAACATTCTATTTAACCCAAAATTATCTTCCCCTAGATTTCTTATGATTATTTTGACAATGGAGATTATTAGCATTCACTTCCTTTAATCATTTTCATAGTCATCAACTTCCACTAGAGTAATTCTGTTTCCAACGATCATTGAACATTAATGTTTCCCTAATTATCCATATCATTTATGATGGATATGTGTATCACATAAAACATATATCATTTTTACTTATGATATTTAATTTTTACTTCACTGGCATGATGAGTGAAATATTGATAAATGTTTATTCATTACTCAATACAGATATTTGTTAAGGAACATTATTTAAACAGATTATTCATTATTTTTTGTATGCTTTAGAAATTCCAAAAGGGGTTGGGTACTAGTTAATTAATTCACCTATATGCATCGTTGTGTTTCATAAGACAAAATATATATAGTTTAGGTTGAGGCCTCATACATATAATAGATTCTTGGAATGGAGCCTTGATGATATTAGATTCTTGACACAAATCCTTTATGGAATTATATTATTTTAATGAACCCTTAATTTTATTGGATTATAGTAAAGATTCCTCAATGATATATTTTAGATATCCATAATTATGCATTCCACCAGTATGAATTTAGTCATAGAAATTAAAGGTCATTATTCGATTATTTATAATTTCCATGGTTTAGTTTTATGCTCAAGTGATTAGTTATGTGTAAATATTTTATCACCTTTTATTCTAGCCATATTATGAAAGAGATATCAATTTAATATAATTATTTCAATAATTTAAATTGAAAATTTTAACATGCCTTATTTATCCATTTTATTTGATGTTAACCCTTACTCAATATTTGATCTCACCATTATTTTCTTTACAATCATGAGGATTCCAGGACGTTTACTATTAATGATATTAAGGGATATTATAGATTGAATAGAGAAATTATTCAAATGGAAAAAACCAAATTATTATGTAATTTGTGTATTCAATTTTATCTTACAACTCATGTCTCTATATTGTATAACAATATGATAAAACCATTTAGTCTCATGGGATGTGATTTCCTTATATCTAATGAAAATGTAACGGTAACAAGAAATATCTCTAGTATTACTAAAGTCTAATCACAAATCCTTTCTCCATTATTTCCAATTAGTGTTTAAATATTCTAGTATTAATTTCATTTCGAGCCTATAGAGAATCTAGAAATGAAACACAACCCTTCTAGCTTCAAAATAATTAATTAATGTTTTCTATTTCCTTCATAGAATCATATTTTTTCAGTAGGGAAAATTTAAGATATATTATTTTCATTGGATGATAGTATTATGACGAATAATATGTAGTGTTGTGTGAATGAATGGGTTGAAGACAGGATCCATATAGGTGCCAATCAATTTGTAGACTCCAAAGGCATCATTATAGAATAAGATGAATGATTTTTATATGATGTGATACATATTTATTGAAGTTATTTTTTCTCATGCCGACAATTTATTATTTGTTGGAACCCCTTATTTCAAAAGAACTAGAAATAGTCTTTTATTAAATCACTATAGAAGACTTATTTCCATGTACTAGGTAAAAATTCATATACCAATATAAAAAATCCTCATCCATTGGAAAATATTTTATAGTTGTTCTTAAAGATGGGTTTTTTCACATCCTTCAGTATTTCTTCTTCACATTCTCTCACATAATCCCTAAAATATTGGATATTTCGAGTCCCTATAAATATTTAAGCCATAAATAGTTGGGGAAAATATAAATAATTATAAATAAATGTCTACTAGAGTCTTCTATTTTCAAACTAAATATCACTGTAAATTTATGATGATATAAAATAAAACATTATGTTCAATGAATTACATTATTTATAACCATATCATCCATATATATTATTATATTCCAAGGAACTCGTGTTCTTGTTTTCTTATAATAATATTAATTTGGGTGATATATGTGGTTCTAATAAAGCCTTTCATATTTCTTATAGGTGTTTACATCTTTCTTTAGTAACACTATTTTATTACAAATGCACATAAGATTGAAATGTTCATGTGTTTTGATATTATTAAGGTGATACCTTGTTTTTTGATGTTCTATTTGACTATTTTGGGCCCACTAATCCAGGAACCTGCATGTAAATTTTATTGGAACCTACGTGGGAGGAATTTGATCATGTAGGCTTCATAATGGTGTTTTTTAGCTTCTAGATGCTATATCTGTTATTATAAATAGTGGTAGTATACAAAGTTCCTTGATTTTAATGATAAATATATTCATGTTATCTAGGTTAAAAAATATGGAAATAAGTTTACGTGGCAGAGGAAATATCTATGGTTTATAGCCTTGAAAATATGCCCATTTCCATAGTTCCGAACATGGCTAATAAGATATTTCAATGGTTCAAAATTATGTCTATATGAATAGGCACTAATTGTAACAGGAATAGTGTCTAAAAATTTCAATATAACTATTTAAATTATTTAAACTCAAGTTATAGGTCTATTTCTGTTATTATTATAGTCAGGACAAGGAAATACCCATATTTAAAAAAATGGTATATATAATTTTTCCACCGCCCATTCCAGTAGAATCCATGACCTATTAAACTGTGTATATTACTTATATAATTTTTTTTTGTGTCTATATGCATGGTTACAAATTAAAAATATATCCTAGTTTTCAGGTAGTGATCTTGCATGGGATAATTGTGGATATAAACTCCCATGTACTTTCATAATGAAGTAGTAGTTTGGTATATGTGTGGAAAGAACGGTCACTAAGATCTTAATTACATGAGAATGGAATAAATCTCCAATGTGAAATGAATACACTATATAGATATAGGGTACTACGCAAATCGTTTACCTAGGATTAAAGGGGATATACCTCTGATGAAACTGATGGATCAAGGTCAAGAATATGATATTGATACAACCTAAGTGGAATTTTTAATGTGATTTAGTATTTGGATTAATGAAATATGTCATAATAGAATTTTATTGATGATATTCTCATCATAAGAATTATAAAATATATACGAACTATAATGTAGTACTATTTAATAATGTAGATTAAATGACATTTTGAAAGGTACTATGAAAATTGATTCAATGAAATGTTGAGAGTTTTGAAAAAAAAACATGACAGAATTAAATGTATACCTTGAAATGATAATGATATAGAGATATTTATGATGGGATGTAGTGATGATAGATATTGTAAATTTGGATACTAATAACTACCTTTAAACCGATTAATGTTTTTTTTGACAAAGTTTTTTACTCTCTTACTGGTGGAGTCTACAACATTTTTGGATTTATGTAGTCTAACCAATAATCTATATTTAATTTAAATAATAAGGAAAAAATCATTTTTTCTATATCGTTTTATGGTAATTAATTTTATTAAAATTTTTCCATAGAATAAATGATGATGGTATTCACATGTTTGGTGGGTGATGATTAAGAGCTACTTCATTATGTTTTGATGGTTCATTTTTGGAAATTCCGTAACAATATTTATAATGTTTTGTATCATAATGTTTTTTAAATTTTAACCATTTATGAAATGGGTTTTCATATTTTTATTTGGGTTTAGAGAATAATTTATTAAATCCTCATATGAAAAAAAATTTCTTAAGAGATTATGTAGAAATAGTCCAAGTACAAAAAAAGGATGAACGTGTATTTAGTAGAAAAATATCAAGTAATTTTATTTCCTTATATTTTTAGTCATTAAAAGAATTCAACAACATAAGGAATAGGTTCTTGGAATAATAATTATATCCTATTAAATTTGGATCATATGAATCTATTGGTACTTTAAATCATTTCAAATTTATGGGTTTTCCCCTTAACATTCCATGGATCATTCACATTCATGTGATCAATGACCTCAATCTCCATTTATAATTATTTACAATTTTTCTCCATGTCCATATTGTATCTAACCACAATTGTTTTCCAACATGGAAAACAAGTTGTATGATATTCCATATGAATGTTTTACTTCCCATTCCCTCTTATTAAGAGAAAATTTAGTTAACTCTTTTTATATTGTGGGTTTATCAATAACGGTATGTCAAACCATTGATTACCAAGATATTGTTAAAATTACAAGGAAAAAATTTATTTATGGTGGGGATAATGTGAAACCTAAAAAAATCAAACTAATAAAATATATTTTATAACCATATGGAACATGCGATGTTGAATTTAACTTTTTCTACACAGAACACTTATTTATCTTCTATTTCATGCAATCCCTGGTTTTACCAAACAACAGTATACTATTAATATTATTTTTTAATATGATTTCTATTTCCTAGCCATTCGAATCGTGGGTATGAATGTGATTATATAACTAATTACAAAATACAAATTACAAAAAAATTATTATATTTCTATTTAATTTATAAAATAATAATCATTTGATATAAAATGGAATGTTTTCTAAAAAAATATTTGTTTTCTTCAAAAAAGATGGTTTAATCATGATTGGCACATAGAACCTAAAATTATTAATTAATACTCATAGAAAACTTATTTTTAAAAAAAAAATTCCACTTCTTAATGAGGAATACTAAAATTAGTATAGGGTTAATAATTTGAATTTTTTAAACAATCCTAACTTTTCTATGAATAGTTAAAGATGTTGGTTTTTAATTGAAAAATTACATTTTACTTAAACAATATTTAACAATAAATTATATTTATAATTGATATTAATATAAAATTAAATAAATTTTATAACCATTATTCCAAATCTTTTTGTTACACTAAATTTTATAATGATCTCTGATACAGAAAATGTAACCTTTCGAACATTTTCATTTTAAAAACATGCTTTCTCTTCACATATAAAACATAAATTTTAAATTAAATGTCAAAAAAATATATGAATTGAATTTATGAAAATTTATTACATATTTTTAATCATTATAATTTATATTATATAATATGTTCAAAATATTGTTTTCCCATATTGATTACTAAAAAGAGTTAAAATCAATTACAGTGATTAAGGTAAAATCTTGTTTATTAAGGGATTACACTTATTAAATAGGGGTTAAAATAAATTAATTTTGTAAAAAATATATCTCATTTAAATGTTTATACACTTATCAAATTATAATATATTTTATGAATTATTTGGATATTATTTCACCAAGGTGAACTATATAATTTGTTTTGTTAAAAAAAGGAACCTCTCATGCCATTATTATCTGAAATTATTTGAGATGGGTAAAAATTATCATAGGTTCAGTTGTAGATATTATTGAAAACATAAAAATTATTATTTTCCCTCACAATAATTTGTCAATAATTTTTATAGATTAATAATTTACTTAAAATACTTAACATTTGCAAACAGAGTAATTTTTTAGTTAATAATTAACTAAAATTAATGATACTAAAAATTTTAGAACTAAAGTAAAATAAATGAACAAATATCTTACATTGATTATTTAGTTTAATAGATCATTTTAGTCATGTTTTAACATAATATATCTTAATTCACTAATTGTATTGTTATTATAAATTATAAATTAAATAAATAATGATAAAACCTATATTAATGTTATATTATAATGAATGGTAATTTATTAAATGATTTAAAATTACTAAAAATAATAACCTTTGTGATTTTTTAAATATCAAAATATATATGATATATTAAATTTATGGACCATATTTTCTTTTAAAATTCACATATTTCCCTACTAAATAGTAAAAATATTGTTCGAGTGTTTATTGTTAAATTGGTGTTTTTGTGTGTTGCATGCGCTTCTATTTAAATTAATTTCTAAAAACCCTGGTTTTTTTATTTTATAAATTAGATATTTTATTTATAATAATTGGTTTTAAATTTTATAAATATCTCACTTTATATTGTTCTTAAATTTTAAATTATGTTAGATAGAAAATTATTTACCTTTATGAAAAAAGGAAATGTTAATAAATAAGAAACCTTAGAAGTTAAATAAAAAAATGTTTCAAACAAGTGTTGTATTGTATAGAGGAGGTTTTTTCTCAACTAAATAATCCTTAAAACCCATTCATTATCTGTCTTCTGACAAATTGAGATAATATTTACTTCCAAATAGTGAACACATTTGGGTATTTACAATAGTGCCACTCCTCTTCAATTATAAAAGGGAACTCACTCCCCTCACTTCTTCAGACCAAAAATTCAATTTGGGTCATTAAAAAATAGAAAATATAACTCAAAATGTTACCTATAATAATCATAGAATCTTTATTTTGTGAGTAAAACCAACCTAGTAATGATTTAGTTCAATCCAAAGGAATATACCTGAAGAAGAGGAAATGTTTTTCCATAAGCGTCGTCATTTTTTTTCCATAACCTCCTCCTTAAGCACATTTAAAACATTGTTAACACAATAAATTTCCTATCTTAAATATAATTATTTGTTTTTATAAAACTTTATTTTCTAAACCATTCCCCTCATCCATAAATTGGTTTTCAGAATCATCTTTTATATGTACGATGAACTACCTACCCATGAACTAATGTCATTCTTTCTTACGTTTACAACAATCTTGGTGTCTTATAATGATGTATATATTGTATTTATGTTATATTTATAACATATATATGTCTGGTTATTAATAAAATCATATTTATCTTGTTTCATCCCATTCTATAGAAGATATGATAACATCTCTCATGTGTACGGAGGACCACCGCCTCATGATGGCATCTGATTCATCATTCACTAACTCTTCACATGGTATGTGATATGTATAATTTAAATAATTATATGTGCTATAAATGATATAATTATTTTATAAATGAAATATTTATCATTCAAAAATGTTAATATAACATTTTATTTTCTTACATTATCTCTTAATTAAATACAACAACATTTTTCGTGAATGTGTAGACTATCGCTATCAAAATGTAATGTGACTCTCTTTTAATCACAAGAAAATATGTACGATATATATAAGTATATAATATGGTATTTATGATATTATTATCTTTTTTTAAATTTAGCATATTTCTTACCTTTTATCTATAATTTTCATTCCAAAATGGGGATTGTTACCTATGCGTACATACGATCTACCGTCTCAACGATTGTAACACACTTCATTTTTTATAATCGTAATTCATGATTGGTTTTAAAAGTATATTATTTTATAAATAATATCGATATTTTTTTATTATTGTATATATTATATGAATATAAAATATTCACTTGAACCAGAAATTTCATGATGAAACACAGAAGACAAAACAAACCAATGAACTCCCAAAACAAAGACAATAAGGAAATATTAAAAATGAAAAAGTGATATTATATTAATAAAGGATCATTCATGATATCATAAATATTTATATGGTTCTTTTATAAAATAATAAAATTCTTAAAAACATTATACTGGAGGTTGAATCATGTTCAATAAGAGGAAAGCATGTGGTAATGGATTTTGTCTCAATTTTCCTTCTTTGGGACGTATGTTATATTATAGACATATAATATTTCAAATGGTCTATATATACCAATTTTCTTATTATATCCTGAGTAATTCACTATTAATTTCATTTTTAGTATGTATTTGGATTATTTCAACTAAGGGTATTCAACTTGAAAATTACCAAGTGGTAATGGTTATTGTGAAATCTTTATTTCTTTAGGATTTTTATCTTTATCTTGAAACATTAAAATTATTGTCATCGTTTCTCATTAGAAATTATATTTATTTTAAATAACCAAATTATTTTAATATTTATATGGTTATTTATTAAAATGTGTACCATTTTTACATGTGCTATTCAGTTTGAATGTAATTCGAATTACTTGGGAAATATTGATAAATATCTATCCATTAATAAATTATGATATTTTATATGGAACATTGTTTGTGAATTAAATTTATTTTATGATATATGAGAATGTATTTAGACAATAAACACTTGGGTTGAGGACCTGTCAATGAAATCCTCTTCATCAAATAGTTGTCTCAAGTGATGAAATAAGCTTCAAAACCAAATGCATTTGTAACTAGTTCATTTTAAACTATCTTGTGAAATTTCTTAATATTATTAGGATAAAACATCATTTTAACAGTCTTAATGGCAAATTTATCATCTTCCTATGAAATATGAAGTCTGATACTTATCATTTCATTCATTCAATTTTCATTTATTGCAATGAAGGATATTTTCACTATGAATGTATTTTAGGATGCAAATAATTTTCAGTTTATTAGCTAAATGGATTCTATTTTGGGATATTAACCGTTCTATATTGATTTTTATATTGAGTTATTTAAAAAGAATTATGCTTTATTTTATACCATTCCATGCCGATAATTGTTATTTATTCATTATATATTCAACTATAGTTAATACATATAGAGAATTTGAGATAACCTTTATTTATATTCCTTTAATAAGGATTCCATGATCTTTATTATGATTAACATATAATGATACTCTGGATATAATATAGTTTTCATGAAAAAATACGTTATAGTTTTAGTATTCAAATATAATTTAGAAATAATGTTTTTATCTAATAAACCATGACTAATACACCATTAAGTGCTTCAGGATATGATTACTTGTATATTATACCAATGTAATAAAGTATAACACCGACTCCAGACAACTATGGATGGGGTCTCTATAAAAGCTGTTCGATGTGGTGGGTTTCAAATTGGATTTTCATCATATGTTAATTCAATGTTAAACTAAATACATGAATGTGGAATTACATTAATAATTTCATTATCCAATACATCCATATGTTTATTTACGATTCCAATATCACCAATATGAATAGTTTTTTAAAATTAAAAAATATGTGCCCCATAAATTTTACATATTACTATTATCAGTTTCTCAACTTATTGATATGTAATTAAGTATATCAATTCATAAATAAATAAAAATCTTAATTCCTTCTAAATATTAATTATTTAACTATACAATATATCTTAGTAATATAATCTAAAATTCAAAAAAAATTCTTAAAATAACAATTAAAAATAAATGGGAACGATAAAATATATTTTAGTTAGAACCATTCAAAAATTAATGATAGGAAAATTTCTCTAAATTAATTTTGACTTAATGCTACCTACATTATTTTTACCATGATTTTTGACATTAATTATAGATGTCGTAATTATATTTTACATGAAAATTTCTCAATCATAAAATAATATATGTATCCTGAATAAAACAACCCATTGTATTATTCTATGAAAACATGTAATGTACTTCTCAATATCTCACTTTAGGGTTACTCATCTTCCATATTAGTATGAAAATATTTTCTCACACGTTGATGATTAACAACATAAGAAAATATCATTAGAAATAAATTTTCACAATATCCAAACTCCTTACAATTAAAATACTTCAATGTCATATTATCATTAGTTTAATGACCATTACCATTTAAATTTTATTTATGGTCTATATACTTTAGTATACTATTTCCACATTAGTAACACATCCATTATCTCATAGGATATTATCCAGAATGATTCTATCCAGACTAATCATAATAGAATACACGAATTCTTTTACCTTTAGGTCAAATCATTGAATTCTCCCCAATTGTTTGACACCTATATTGCTTCTTATCCTTATTTTTGTAAAATTCCACATCCTCAATCTCAAATTTCCATATACACCTCACTACTTCCTAATAAATTCTAAACTAATATGTAATAAAATCCTATGATAACCTTATGTTACTTCCTGGGTAATATAGATCAATTTTACTATTATGGACTACAATGAAATTCACAGAACTACTGGTTAGTATTTTAAAATTACATTATTATGTGGGAAACGATGTCCTCTTCAATTTTGCTAATTTTTTTTAGTTTACATTCAACTTCAAATAAATTAATTTTAATAGATTACATTTCATGGAATATAAATTTAAATTGAGTCTATACCATGGTTTCAATTTATTCAATTTCCTTAGTCATCTAAACCAAACATCGTTATTAACAAGATTCATCTTGATAACAATAAATATTAGTGGTTACCTTATAATTTTCATAATATCACAAAAAATCATATATTCTATCTTGATCATTAATACATCCTTTGTCCTTCATTGGGTATGGGGTCCACCAAACATTGAAGGGTGTTGTTTCCTAAAATGATCTACCGTATAAATCCTCCCCCATGGATAATATAGATGCACACATCCATGGATGAAACTATTAATGGATTGATTCAACTGATTTAGAAATACAAAAAACTAATCTATTCAGAACCAATCAATGTTTCCATTTTAGAGTTTTATTTCCCTCATAATTCCATTAAATATCAAATACACAATTACATCTATAGAAACCCATTTTAACATATATTTATTAGATGAAAAAATCAGGTAATCATCAAAATAAATATCATGATAATATATCAATAAATTAAAATCTATTATGAGTATCTTGTAATATAGTCATACCCTATCCATCAATCAAAAACATTTCTCAAATATCCACTATAATTACTTGACCCTTATTCATCCAAAAAATAGTATATTTATTAAAATTTTGTTTAATATCGTAAATTTATAGCATCTCGTAGCTTTGTTCTTATATTCTACATGGTAAATCATTATAAAAGAATGTGAAAATTTCCACACAGTGTACACTTTTTCATTAAAATTTTTTCATTAGAATTTTTTAATTTCATTGCTCAGGGGAACTCCCATTAGTTGAACTCTGAATTTATTAAGGTTTCTCCTCATCTTTAATCTATGAGAAAAATAATTTTTAAATGAGGAATGAGAAAAAAAGTTAGTTTTTTTGTATATATATTTAGAATTTTTTGTTACCGATTTGTAATCCTAAAAAATCTATTAGAATGTTTTTCTTATCACCATTAAAATTTATCCTCAAATGTTCATTACACCTCTATCAAAATAAAATAATTCATTAGCATCTTTTATAAAAAATTTCATATAACATCATAAAAAATAATAATAATAATGGTTTCATAAAAATCATGCAAACTCAAGAATAATTTTTTTAAAAACAATCCTTTCAAATTTATATTTAAAAAATGTTTTTATTACTTCTATAAAAGATAAGCTCATTTTCTTGCTTTTGAAATAAAAAATTTAATTTAATAAAATTTAAATCATATCTTGTATGTGCCATGGGAAATCAATGTCACATTCACAATTATTATAACCCTTATAATAGTATTATATAACTAAATAACTCCAACATCTTTTTGGAATATCCCATCGATGATAATCTCAGACACTTTAACTAATGCATTATAGAGGAATACTAAGATCACCCTTCATTAGATATATATTGATCTCACCTGAAATTCATATTAAATATCCATGAAACAAATAATTTATAAAACACAGAAATATTATATAGTAATTATAAAATCCATATGAATTTAAAATCAAGACCATAAAAATAACACTTTTATTTACCTTATAAAGTAGGGAAAATGATTCCATTTCCCAAAAAACATTTTAAAACTATGGAAAGCCATAATATTGAGAGAAAATTTATATTGGGAAATAACTTTTCAAAATTCTAAAGGAATATGTATAATGAATTATGACTATAAAATCAATAAAATAATGTTAATCCAAAGTTATTAAATACATTTTTTTTATACTCTGGTAAAAATAAATCAAATTGAACATTGCAGTTAATGTTAAAAATTTTATTTTAAAAAAATTAATTTTGAATTAAAATGTAGTTGAAAATTACATTTAAATCTATTTTTTTTAATATAATATCATTCGTAGAAAAATATTTTCACGACCTATCCCTCGGGGCCCATGCCATGACTACCCCAAGCCCGCCTTCCATAGGCCAGGGGATGAATAATATCACCAAAGGTGTAAATCCCTAAACTAGGAAGGCATTGCCTTTATAAATTGGAAATGCACACAACAGAGTAGGAGCTAAAAACAAAACACTATATAAAATTGTATACAAAATGAGTGCTGAAAGGTAAAAGGGGGCTGAAAATACAAGATCAACTGTAAAGTACCAGGAAACTTAAAGTACAAGCACTAGAAAAAAATGAAAACAACTATTGGATCGTCCACCAGGAAATCCTACCTTAAGGGTAGGTACAGATAGCCTCCACATCACTCCACGTCTATCTGTCCACCTCCGGGTACTGTCCAGTCCTGGTGCTCTCATCCTCGATCAACACTATCTGTCGGCTGCATCTGATACAATGATGTGTGGGCATAGCCCATATAGGGGTGAGTATAACGATAATCAGTAGGGACGCCGATACCCTCAATGTCTCAAAAAATCCAACGAGGACAAACAAAAAAGTATGGATTCGATAGATAACATCACTTAGGTATATGCCCATAAATATAACTATGTTATCAATTAATCCATCTCAATCATGATGAAAACACAAAAGTTACTAACTCAGCTCAATCCAGGATTTTATTCTTGGGGTAGTATCAAGTAACATACCCAGTCACACTGTCGAAACCTCGACTACTGGAGAACTCCTCCTATATCAAGTACAGTGGGCCTACCGCGACACCAAGGTGCTTCCCACTAGACTTGGACTGCGGATGTAGTCCTCATGTCGAGTACTGTGGGTCTGTTGTGTCACCAAGGTGCTCCCCACTACGGGTCTGTCGCATCACCAAAGTGATCCCCCTTGTAGAATTCTAAGTTGCTCCTCTTTTTGAGTACCTTGGGCCTGCCGAAACACCATGGCACTCCCCACTGTGGGTCTACCTTGACACAAATGCACTCACAACTATGCTATTTTAGTCACTCTGAGTCAAATCGGTCAGCAGTCATCAGGTCTCATCCAGCTATCAGGTCTCTGCGCTATGCTCGCTCATCTCCGATAGGATCTTCTCCACGAGATACTTGTCGATACTCTAACTATAACAAAGTCCCAAGAAAAAGTATCTTAAAGGTCCTCCACATCATAGGGGTCTCAACACAACAGATGGCGCGTCAATCAGACATCTGGTCTGTGAGTTATTTGCCTTTTAGTTTCGATGTCCTGGTTGGATTTGTGCACGATCCTACCTGATTGTATTTTAACATTACCCCGAACTAAATTAGGGTATAATCAATGGGACTGCCACACTTGGAGAAAACCAGCACCGCTGATGGTTTTTCAAACGGTCATCCGGTGTCAAATATATGGCCAAAAAACTAAAGGGTCAGTAGTGGTCCCAGGTCCGGTCCGACCCGGTCAGTCCGACCTGGTTTAGGTCATCCCGGTCAAACCTGATAGGTCAGGCCCAGACCATTGGGCGGGCAAGCCTGTGAGGTTCGGCCCGGCCAGCTTGGCCCAGCCCAGCGGGCCGCGTGGGCGGTTTGGCTGGGGTACAGGGCCGGTTCGGCCCGGAGCAGCGCGAGGGTGCGGCTCGCGCAGCACGGGGCGCACGAGACACATGGGGGTTCTGGCCGGCGTGGTGTGGTCGGGCACATGGGAGGCGGCCATGCATGTCGGGAGGGGGTCGGGCAGGCCGACAGACAGCTGGGCAGGGCGGTAGGCAGCCAGGCAGGCTGGCAGGCGGCCGGGCAGGGCACCAGGCAGGTTGGTAGAAGGGGTTCTCATGACTATTATCTTTGTGGTTATGTTTTATTCCTACACCATTTTGGTGACATGATTAATTTCCATTTTCTACTTTACACATGTATTATTTTATTTATTTATAGCATATATTATTTGATTCCTCTATGAATTTATTTCTCCTTGTTTTGTTTTCTATTTTGGTATGGCTCCAAAATTAAGGTTTTTGAAATGGAAACCCATTTTAATAATGTATTATTTTTTGTTTTTAAAATGAAATTTTTGGACACTTATTGGTTCTTTAAAAATTTAAAAACATTTTTTCTAAACATATTTTAAATTGGAGTTTATTTATGGTTTTCATAATGAAAATGTATTGATTCTATGGTTCATTGCTACCGGGTTGTTTTTAATCACACCCTACTTGTGAAACTCCACATCAGTTGACCTGAGTATTTTTTTCATGTTCTGATTTCATTTAATTTTCATGTGGAGTGGTATGGTCTCAGAAAACAATGATAGGCCGATCAGAAAGAAATTCTTTTTATCTCAATTTAGTTTGGTTTCAGTTTGGGTATTGTATTTGGTTTTCTATTATGTTTCTTTTAGTTGTATTTGGATTTATTTTTTATTAATTTGTACTAAATTTAATATATATCACTCTATTTCAGTTATTTAAAAAAGATTATATTGGGAAAAGTCATTTACACTTGGATTATCTTTGATGCCAAGCATATGTTTCAGGCCCTAGATGATTTGGAATGCCTATCAGGCCCTACCACTTGCTGAGTTGTGTTTAAATTCAATGGAAACCCATCCCAGTTCATTTATAACATTATAAAAGAAACCCTTTCTAATTTGTGGAATCAAATATACTAGAAATATAATTATGTGAAATAATGGTATATATGTGTGAAGTGATTCTTGAAATATTTCTCATTATGACCTCCATGTTACTAAGGGTAGCCATGGACATGAGACTCTTGTTTTGGTATTTGGTTTTTTGGTTTTTGGGATTATAATGGAAATGGGGAGGGGTTTTACGGTGGGATTACATAGAGTAGTGACCAATGTGGAACCTTAGTTCATGGTATAGGATGCTTTAAGTGATTTTCTTCCCACTCATTGTATTTTATACTACACCATGTTATTGGGTCATGCATGGTAACTATTTCCTCCATCGATGATTTTGGTGTGTGTCATGTTTTTTTTTCTTTCAATCATCACGTGTGGATTTCAATATGGTGATTTCTTTGGAGAATAGGGGTTTATCAAAAAAGAAAATCAATTTTGGGGAAATTTTAATTATTAATAGCGGGCTTGGGTGTTTAAAATTTGTTTTGGTAGTATAATTTTATGATTGAAAAGTGTCCTTGGAATAAGGAATTTTTGAATTTGGAATGGAATTAGTGGTCTTTAGAAGATGTGTTCACTTTTTTTGTGATGTTTTAGTTTCAGTATTTGGTATTTGGGATTGGGATGTTATTTTTGTTGGACTATTAATTTAATTCTAATTTGGTTTGTTTTTTATATAGTATTCCACCATAAAAGGTCCTAACGATTTCTAGTGACTCCCACCCAGGTTTTGGCACTACCTATACCCAAATTGGGGTAGTCGAGTAAATTTCATATTATTTTATGGTTTTCAATGGAGATCGATTTCCATTGGAATATGAAGATTTCCATGAGAATGATTATACTGTTTTAAGGTATTTTAGAACTTTTGAAAATGTTAGAGTGTGTTTTGATTTTATTTCATTCAATGGTTTAGGTTTTAATTAGTGGAATGTAGTCATCCCATAGTCATTTCAGGTTGTGGTGACCTATAAATTGATTATGGACACTTTTATCCAATATCTCATATCAATGGATGTGAATGTGAGGAAATTGGAGGAGTTCTTAGGTGTTCAAATAGGTAAATGGATGGTGAATCCCTATGTTGAAAACTTCAATGATCATGTTAATTTCCCCCATATATGACATCAATATAGATAATTAAATATATTATCCTTATATGGAATATGTTCCGAGAGAAAAATAATCGATTACTCTCATTTGGAGGTGTTTAGTTTGAGAAGTTTATGGGCGTGGAATTTCTATTCGTGTTGATTCCCAGAGAAAAATATGTTGTATTAAGTAATCCAATTTCTCTTAAAACTCTAAAGGGATACTCATATAGTAGATAGTATTTTATAGTGGATCTTATTCATAAGATTTCTCCTTTGATGGTTTCAACTTCTTTTTCATCAGCGTTTTTTCTGATGTACATTCATTGTGACCAATTCAAGAATTTTAAATCATCTTTCCATAGTCAACCTAAGTCATGTTATGGGTGATTCCATTTGGATCACTTAGTGATGTTGTAAAATATGAAATCCAGGAATATTATTTATTGTTTAGAGGTTTCACGCTCCAATTTGTTGTGTATTAGATCCTTCAAGGCACTAGAGCACCATCCATATTCCATAATGTGATTCTTTTCACACAATCATATTTTTTTGGGTGTATTGAACCATGAACCATATTATGTTTTTGATGTTGGAGTGGGGACGGTTAATTTTATCTTATATTAAATTTATTTTTCTATAATTCCTTTTAAAATCGTGGTGGTCTCATTTTTTGGTAGTTCTAGAGGTTGTTCCTAGTGTATGTGAATCTTTATATAGTTAGCTCTTTTTTGTGTTCACCCTTCTTATGTGTCAGTCTTAGATTTAGATTTTACTCATTATGGAGGTTATAATGTCTTAGAAAATGATTAATCTTATTTTGGATTGATCTTGTGTTGGAGATTATTTTGTTTGGTTCCCCTCATGATTGGTGTTCTCTGCATGAGACCACATAAGTCGGTTGGTTGGTCCATGTAGGGAGTTCTTGTGTTAGAGTCGTCATGCTATAAGGATCGTATTGTGAGGGGGACCATTATTTTTTTCTTTCCTACTGGTTCCTCTTATTATGGTCTTCTCTATACCTATTTTTCTGTGACTTTTGATTAAGATGAAATTACGATGTTTGGGTTTCTATTTGGATATGTTCAATTTCTGGTTTGAGTTTTGTTTCCCATTCCTCTATGTGACATTATGGGGTTATAATGTTTTTTTATTGGGGATAATACTCATACCCCAACCATGATATTTATTTTTTTTTATATTTTCCATGGTGTAGTATCTTATGATTGAGGTCCATGATGACTTTTTTGTGGTAGTTTTTGTGTTTTGGAGGATTTAAGTATTTTTTTTCTTAATGCTGGGTAATTGTGCATGGTTTCAGAAGAAATAGTGTGGCTGGTTAAGGATAATGTTGGTTTTAGTTTATTTTTTCCTTTTAGGGTTTCCTCACATGTCTTCACCATGGTTTGGCCCAAACCATATAGGGACAAAGAAAAACCATATGGCTCTTGGGTGCGTTTGAGGTAAGGAGCATGTATTGTGCATAGTTATGAGAAAATGTGGGCCAATCATGCTAAAGGTTTTGTCACTTAAAAAATGATCATTCATTTATTTTACTATTTTCATGGTGTTGGATATTCTTATTGAGGTATGTGTTGACTTTTTGGAAGGAGTTTTTGAGTACTGGAGGATTCCTGTGTGTTTGGCTCTATTCATGTTTTTTGTGCAAGATTTTAGAGGAATAAATATAGATAGTTAAGGGTAAGTGTGTTATTATTCAATTTAATTCTTGTATACTTTTCCTTAGGTGGCTTGAGAATAGTTTTTTCCAAACCCTATGAGGCCTTGTAGAAATTATTTATATATTGAGTGTGTCTGAGGTTAGACTCAAAACATGTTCTTGGCTTGGAGAAACTATGTGAAATAATGAGGGAGGGATATTTATTTTGATATAACCATTTTATATAGTAGGGCCATCATTTCCTAAACATTATAACCTTCCAATGTGTATCTCCTTCCGTTCTAGTAGGTTACACACATTAGGTACATGGTTTAGAAAACCATGTGGCCAAATCATGTGACATTCAAAATTTATTAAAAGTTTGAAATTCATATCCTACACCTCATATTACTAAACCCCAATCATTCTTATTCTTCTCTTACATAACCACGGTTCACGAGGGACTCATGAACCCCCCCCCCCTCTCCCAAGCTCTTCTTCCTCAATGGTTTCTTCTCCAAGATTCAATAGAGATTTCAACTTGTTATTTGGATATTTTCCAGCTTATAAATATCTTTCTCTCTTAGTTATTAGTTCTTCTCTATATTTTCATCATTTTTTATGAACCCTAGGATGTTTATTGGTTACTTTTTGTCAATTTATTTTATTTTGGGTTATATAGATCGTATCTTGGGATTTTTTCTTCCCTTTCATAGAGTCTCATTGCATTAACACATCATTGAGTTAGGTGTTTCCACCCACTTTTATTTTTCTAATATTATATTTGATGCTTGGGTGTTTCAATTAAATTAATAAATTTATTCTTCAATATTGTGATGTGATTTCATTGGGGAATTTTAGTTTTTTCATGACAGTGGTTTGGTGAGAATGGGATTTCGAAGGGTTTATTTAGATATTCCTATATGTATATATTTAGAATGTGTTTCATGAAAATAATATTTATCATTAAAAATAATATTGAGAACTTTGGGCTATAGTTGGACTTGGTAATGTTTTGGTAACATTATTTTTTTGTTTAGTGCGTATTGTCTTTTGGTTATGGTGACTTTTATAGTATGGTGCTTTTGTGTGGAAACTTGTAATTAGTTTTAATACGACTATTTTAAAAAAATTAATTATTTGGTATTCATATATGTTTCATCATATGTTCCATTGGATGTGTGGATGTACTTATATTCATAGGGCTCACATAGGGATAAAAACACACAAGATGATAAAATTCTATTTAGGAGAACAGTTTTTCAACAATATGATTTCATAATGACTCATTTAATATCACTTTTATCATCTACGCCAATAAAATAGTTGTTCAAACAATCTATCATTTTCTATATAGGTTTTATTGTCTTTTAAGTGCTTCAAATATGGTTTATAAAATTTTAAATCCATAAAATGGCCTATTTTTCACCTTGAGAAATGAGTTGGTATCTAATTAGCCATAAATTCTTCTTCATAACCTTTTATTTTACATAGTGTTTTGACCATGGTATTAGAAATGTATTTTTAACATGAGTTTTCTTTTGAAAAATTTATGGCATGACTAGTATTAGAAGGTAATTTGGAAATTTATTATCAATCTACAGTGATATTTATGTCTTCATGTCCCTTGGTTGATTCTATAAGTTATGGGCACTCTATTCCCATCCTTCCTGTTAGAGGTCCTATGCGTAGTTGGTGTAGGGGTTTGGGTAAGGAATGAAAGATGGAATATTTGGTTTACGGTTAATTAAAAACATTTTATGAACTTATCATTCTCCCTTGTAATGTTTTCATGGGTTTCATTGATTTCATCTAGAGTGTGAAGTTATAGTTTCTTAATGATCATAGTTATATGAAATGGTACACCCTAGATAGAGTATAGCTCAAGTGGGAATTTACACTAGTATGTCTAGTTTAGAGCACTAAGTTAGTCATTGACTCTATAGAGAAGCCAAACACAGGCCAGTGGGTTAGAACAAAGTGTGTCTAGGGATTGATATAAAGATGATTTATAAATGTTCATGGCTATTTTAAATATATTTTTGTTTTATTTTTTCACCATTTTGGTTTCTTTCTTGTATTTCAATTACCTATTTTCATCTATACTATTTAATTTATTTCTAATATAGTATATTTGATTCTTTTGGATATATATTTAACATAGTTTTTAATTCTTTAGGGGTTAGGATCGTAAATATTGTATTTTGAAATAGAAACCTATTTTAAATATAAGAAGTAATGTCTGTATTTAAAAAGGGACTTCTTGGAAATATTTTTTGTTCTTTGAAATGGAAAAAATTTATTTTCTGAATGTATTTCAAATTTGTGTATATATACAGTTTTGGGAATGTTCATGTATGGATAATGTCATGATTCCTTACATAGTTTTTTATGCTCACACCCTACTTCCCCACTCAGCATCGGTATACCCAAGTTGTTTTGAAGGTTCTAGATTGATTCAAGTTACATGTGTAGTGGGATAGTATAATATAAGGTGGTGAATATGTGGTCACAAACATAGTTTATTATTCCTAATTCATTATGGTTTCAGTTTTGGTTTCGTCTTTTGTTTTTTTTATTTTGTTTTATTTGTATTTGGATTTATTTTATATTCATTTTTATTCAGGGTTTTATGATGAATAAATTATTTATGTTATTTGTAGAATATTATATTGCGAAAAAATCATTACCACATGGATTATCATTAACACCTAACAGTATTTTATATCCTATGATGATGGAGAACACCTCTTGGGACTTGCCACAGGTGGGTCAGTTTTAGTTTAATGGAATCCTGACATTGTATTCGAAAAAAGGTAACTTATCTAACTAACACAAGTCCTCATCTTACATCAAATAATTAATTAATATATTTTAATAAATCAGGGTAACTAAATGATATATTTTTTTAAATAAAAATTAGTATGATATTGTTTGTGACATGCAACACTTATCCTAAACAGACATTGGTTAATTAAATATAAACCTTATAACCTAGTCAGTTAATTGGAGAGTATAAATATGATTAACTATATTATGATATATATATATATATATATAATAGTACTACTTAATATTATATTTTTGATAAAAACCTTGGAAATTAAAAATCAAATTTTAATGATTAAATTTTATTCTTCAAAATAATATTTTTTTCACCAAAAAATGATTTTTTATTTATATTTTAGTGAAAATATATCAATTAATTTAATTATTTCTTTAAAACAATTATCATAAAATTAAAATCCATTTTAATATCATCTTATTAAAATTTAATTCATCTAAAAGTATTGGTTTTTTATGAAATGATTGATTTTTATGTGAATCGTGAAATTTACCAATTTTTAATATATTGTCATTTATTTTGGCTAAAAAATAAATTAAAATGTTCCAATATTTATTTAATTTTTTGTTATGTTATGATATGATCAATTCAATATGGAATAAAGTAAATATTTTCAATTTGAATGTAAATTTTCATGATTTTTTTATAAGATTGGCTTTATGCTTAAAAACATATTTTGTTGAAAACTATTTTTGTGTCCATAATGTTTATTCTTTTTAATAAATAAATTGAACCCATAATATATTAGTATTTATATTATGTAATTTATTTATATATCTAATAATAAAAATTTAAATTTATAAAATTAAGACTAAAATTCATATAGTTATTACATGATCATCATGTGTATGAAAAAAACATTTCCTTAAAAACCGCTTTTTTATCGAGTGTTGCGTGTTTAATGTTAAAACAACCTCTACAAATTTTAATAATTTAATTTAATAAAATGGAATCCAAATTTTGAATAATCATATTAATTATTTGGTTATAGTTTCAAAAAATATATAATGTATAATAAAAATAGTAAACAAAACTAGTTATTGTGGTGAAATTCTTATATAGTAAAAGTGAGTGACCTTAGAGGTAAACGGATTAACATGTATAAACCATGTTTTATTAATAATTATGGATGTTTCAATATAAAATTTCACCAATACAATATATGATTTATATGTTTTATATTCACTTATCTTATGAGTGCCTTTAATTTAATGAATGTTTTTTTATATTTAGAAAATGGTACTCCCTCGTAGTCATAAATGGGAAAATCCTCTACAATCCTTTCCACACATAGAAATCCATGTGGTTAAAAAACATCAGAATCAATAATTCCGTAATAACCATTATATTTTCTAGTGTACTTTTATTTATAAAAATCTTAATCCCGAGAGGATTTTGGAGTTTTCTTAAAGAGGTTATCCAAAGAAAAGGTATCACTCTTAACCAATCATTTTTGTTTTCATTATTCATCCACCTCATTAAAATTTTAATAAAACATGATCATATAAAAATAGTTATATAAAATATAATTATATTTTATTATATTAATTTCATAACCAAAATCCATATCATATTCCATCAATTTGGAAATAGTAACATTATTTTTGTGTACGGAAGACAACCACCTCACGAATAGATGTAATTTATTTTCCTTAATTGTGTGTCAAAAATATTAATGATTATTGATTTTATATTCCTATATCATATTAATTAAAAATTAAAAATTTTATAAATGTACTATTTTATATATATTCTTACCTTACCATCATTTAGGGAATGATAAATTTTATTTTATGTACAACAGATTACCACCTCGTGAATCGATGTTATTCGTTTTTTTACTACATTACATAGATGGTAAATTTAAGTGTATGTCATTAAATAATATAATATTTATGATATATTTATCATTGAATAAAAATAAAATAATTATTTCCTTATTTCAATCACTATTAGTGATAAATGGAAATGTTACTCATGCGAACATACAACCTATCTCCTCCAAGATTGTAACATATTTCATTTTTTATATCCATATTTCATTGTGGGTATTAAAAGTAATAATGATGTTTAAAATTATAATTATTTGATGAATATTATTATGTATATTATTTAAAAATAACCCATTTGACCACGGTCAATACACCAATGTGGATTTCAATTTATGAACTGAACATCCTCAAACCACACTATGTTAACATAACTAATTATGTAATTTAATATGTTATTAAAATAAAATAACTATGTAACATCGTTCCCCTCACACATTGGATTGAGAAGTTGATGAGAGACTTACATGCCTTATATAACATCCCCAAGACACCAAAGGCTGGTAAAAATTTGCAAGGGCTTCATAAACATTTAGAATACACTTTTCAATTTGAAAGATAAACATCCAAACCCCTAATAATATAACCAAACAACCACTATATGATGCTTGAGAACAATATATTTAAACTCATTGTATAACCCACTAATAAAAAAACAAAATTGAAACCATAAACTATATCAATGTATAAAAGAGGAAACTAAAACCAACAACTCAAAGACTACTGAGGCTTCAACAAACAACTCCCAAACCAGATCCATGATCAGAATCATTAATCTATTCCAAAGGAATCCTGATACATCACTAAAGAACCAAGATACATTTATTTTAGTTGTGTCTCAATATAAAACATTCACACACAAAAACTCAAGTTCCAATTTAGGGGGTGAGTATAAAACTCATGAGGATTTCCCAAATGACTTCACAACTCACACCAATAGGATAGAAATTTTATAAAATTTATATAAAAATTTTATATTAAACAATTTAAACAATTAATTATAACACCAAATCATTTCTATGAATAGAATTTATTCCATACCATTTATATTTCTATTTCTGGAAATTATAAAATATTTTAAAACTATTTCTGAAATCCATTTTCCATAACCCATTTCATCCATACAAACCCATCGCACACCCAAGTGATAATTACATACTCATCAGCAATCTCTCATCGATCGGCCTTTTCATCAGAAGGTATCCATATACATTTTTCTCCTATGGCACACACCCATTCCATAGGGTCAAATCAATGCAAAAGAACACACTCTAACCATTTATGACAATTACCATGTTAAACCAATTGATGCCCAATTTAAATAAAAACTCATTTTATTAAATACATTTTCTTACCAATTTTAAATTCATCAAAATAAATGAACTATTTCAAAATAATAATTTTAAAATCATGTAAAAAAATTCACATTCTGTGGACCATATAATTTTAATAATTTAAAAAATCAACGCTAAATAGGATATTCAAAAACCAAACCACATAAATGTTACATTTAAAAGCCATAAATTTGATCACTTTGAAATGAATCATCCATGATCTAACTAGTAGGAGTTGAGAGTCAAGCCTCCAACCTCACAACATTGGTGAAAATAAATAATGACACAAATGCATCATCAAACACGATTGAATCATTTTAAAATTTCTTAACATATTATTCCCATAAAAAACAATTAAATGTCATCATGATTTCTATAAAACAACATGAATCTATATTTAATGTGTTAGATCCATAAATACACGATACAAAAGATGATGAGAATAAAGAAAACCCACTATTAGAGAGAACATTATAATTAATTTGGACCACCGATTCACTTAAAATTGAAAATTAATCATTCCTAGATGAAGAAGAAAGATCCCTCCAACATTTTTAATTACGATAATTTTAGTTAAGGTCATATTAAGGGATGAATTAGTCATTAAGGGTGTAAATCGAGTGAGATATAATGAATATAGTTCCAATTTATATATTCGTATGGATAGGGTGCATGGTATGGGAAACCATGCACTAATTGAACATTATAAAAATCCTTTATTCACCCATTTGATGGTTGGATTTTAAGGTTCAGAAAAAATTAATCCAATAGTATAAACCCTTCTTTTCAATGTCAAATGGTTTTTTCATGGTGGTTACATGGTTTTTCCAAACCATGTACCAACCCGTGAACCTACCCATTGCATACTATTTCAGTTAGATAGTTTTTAGGGAGTTGTTCCATGGTCTCTACTAAATGTGTTCAAACAATGTTTATCTATAAAATCCCTAAAACCTTGCCAAACATTTTCAAAACACCCCAAACATAACCCAATAACTTTTATAAAAAAAATACATGAATAGAATATTAATTAACAAAAAACAGGAGGTGATACATTCTCCACACCATTATTATTTACATCCCAGGAAAGGTGAAACCTACTGTTGGCCAAAAAGGGATTGATCCATTTCTCAATAATTTCATTCTCATGCTCCTACATTTCATCATGAATCTTACCATGTTTCCATAACGCATGCATTAGAATGTTGATATTTCCATGCAATATATTCCCTATCATATCTTTAATACATACTAGCACATGAACCACCATAGCATCCAACAATAGGTCAATATGATCCCATAAAATCACACGGAATGGATTTGGTGGATAATTTTTTGAATGAGATACATAAAACAAATTATGCATTGAAAATAACATTTGTGTAAAATTCAAAAAATATTCCACCTCACCTACTGATTATAATATATTGTTATGGACTACGTATCGAGGAGAAACCTTACTTTCTTCCCAAAATTATGATGATTAATCATTGGAGATATTCTTCAAAACAGATGATCAGTCACCTTAAATAACAATGGTTTTTGATGATGAACTGCAAATTATTTCTAATCACTCTGAATTATCTCTATTATCTAGTTGACTAGCACAAACTTCTCCATTCTCTCTTTCACAATGATTTGTCCAACTAGTGAAGTATCACATTTTTACAAAAAAAAGTGACGAATGACAAAGAAACCCATACAATACATCAAAAGAACTCATATGTATCTTGTCCTGATAAATTTTATTGTACGATAACACCACTAATAGTATTTTCTCTTACCATGACACAATAAGTTAAATTAAACAATCCCTAAGAATGTATTCCAATGATTGTATCATTATTTCAAAATGTCTATCTATTTGAGTATGATACACTATACTCATAGTCATATAATTTCCAAGGTAGAGTTGTATGTCTTTCTAGTAATTTTATGTAAACCATTAATCTCATTCTAATATATTAAAAAATTATACATCACAACTCTTGAGTAATTCTCATATATAAATTTTTTAAAATTTCTCCACCATAATTGATTCATGAAAATGGATAAAATGGGATGAATTTGAGAGTCGATCTATTATCACCCATATGAAATCATGTTTTAGAACCATCCTTAGGGGACCGATAAAAAATTATTGGCTATATGCATCCATTTAAAAACATGAATTGTTGAAGACTACAATATACCTGATGGTCACTAGTGCTCTACCTTAACCTATTCACATGGTAGGCATATCAAAAAGAATAATCCATGTTTATATTAATTCCAACAAATAATAATTGTGCTTTCAAATTCTTATATATCTTATGGATTCTAGGATGAACAATACATATCACATGATAGTTACCAAAAAGGATTTTTTCTAGAAAATCCATTGGTAAGACCATAGGATCTCTAAAACATAGTATTAATCTCTCATCCAACTTCCATCATTCAATTTTTCCCCACATTACGTTTTTATCTCATTTCCAGACATTCAGAGTTGATATGTGTTCGACCTTGACCATCTCAACCAAAAAATGAACAAACCAAACTAGAAAAAAATACTACCTATGTCTTCATGATCCAAGTACATGTCTCTTATAACTAACATTACCTTCAACTGGTTTGATGCCTATTTTTCCAACAAACTATATGACTAATTTTTAAGTCATCATCTACTGAATAAATATAACCCAGACTATAAATCATGTAAAATTATAAAAAAATTACGATACTGCATCAAAATTATTTTTCCTACATCCAAATCTCTTTATGATAATTTTCTTAAGATATAATGATTCATCAACATGAAATATTTCTCATTATAAAGGTAATGACATTAGGTATTTAATGCATGGATTAGAACATATAATTCCAAACTATGTGTTGGGTGTTTGTTCTCATTGATCAATAACATTCATGAGCAATAAGAAAAAAATAATCTCCCTACATGAGAACACAACCCAACCCAGATCCTAAAGAATCATAGTAGACCACAGAGCCATGTCTTAGATCTGAAATTATCATAATCAATGATGATATAAGGTGATCATAAAGAGCATGAAAAGATTTATGAAATTCATTGATCTATTCTAATGGAAAATTTTCCCACTCAATGATGTAATATTTAATTATAGTCTTGAATATTCATGAAAATCCTGTTGGTAATAACCAGTCAGACCACCAGAATTTCATATCTCGAATTCATTTTTTAGCTATTTCAATGTGATGACTACCTATATATTTTTTGGATCATGGAAAACAAAATATTCAATAATATAATGGTTAAAGAAACATAACTATTTTATGAAAATATTACACTTTGAATAACTATCATACATATTAGGATCCTATAAGTTTCGTAACAATGTCATCAGGTGATGCTCATTCTCGTCCCTTATTCATGAATACACCAACATCACTATAAAATACAGAAAATTGGTAGCGTGTTTTTAGAGGGGGTTATACACAAAAACCTTTAGTCATCAAATATACAGGGTGTTAGAAATCCCTTCTATTTGATCAATTATTATTTTAGTATATGGAATGATTTTAGAGGTTCTTCTATTAAAAACTCTACAAATTTAATAATTAGGGATTTTAAATACTCAGTTGGATTTTATAAGAGAGAGATATATATAATTTATTTATTAAATGGAAATAGTGGGGGTTCACAACCCCCTCTAACATAAGATATTATAGGGGGTTTACGAACTGCCCCTAATACCATTGTTTAGAGGCGGTTTGAACCTCGTCTAATTTATGAAATTAGAGGAGTTTTTGAACCTCCTCTAATTGATGACATTAGAGGGTGTTTTGAACTCAACCTAATTTAATAAATATTATAGGGGTCGTCAATTGTTGCTAATCATTTTGATTATAAGGGGTTTCAAACCCCCTTTACATTTGTATTTATTTATTTAAAATAAATCTCATATAAATTCAAATTTTAAAATATGCGTGTCAGTGCACATGTGTGTGTATATATATTAAAAAAATATATATTTATATTTTAATACTTTATATATATATAATTAAATTATATAAATACATTAAATATATACATACACATATAAATAAAAAGGTATACACATATAAATATTGGTATACAAAATATAAAAGTAATTATAAATATATTTATTTAAGCTAGTAACATTTATATATGGTTTTATTAATATTATACATTTATATTAGTATTTATATAATATGTATGTTATATTAAATACATTTTAATTGTATGGTTTTGTGTAAATACATTTATATTATATTATTTCTACAAATATATATAATATAGTCAAATTAAACATAAACATAAATATATATATATTATATAATAGTATTATATATATTATTATATAAATATATAATTATATATTCTTCGATAAATATTAAATAATTATTTTATATATATTTTTGTATATCATATTTTTTTAAAACTAGTTTAGTAAACATATATCATTTAATTATATTATATATTTCTAATTATATGAAGGTATTTACTTTTTTATGTCTATATATATATATATATGATATAATATAAATGTATATAGTCATAGTCATAAATATATAATATAAATGTATTTAATATAATTAATTAATAATATAAATCATAAAATATATAAATGTTTAGTATATATAATACCAAAAATTAATTTTTACAGTTTAAAAAATGGTATTAATAATAATTATTATTGTTAATAATATTTTTGTTACACACACATGTACATATATAAAAATATACAAAAATTATTATATATAATTATATTATATCTATAAATATTATATATATACATAAATACATAGACACACAAATATAAATGTATTTACAAATATTTATATAAATATATATTTACATATGCAAATATAATTATTTATATATATATATTATATTATATTATATATATTATACATAAATATATTATTTATTATCTATTATTTAATTATCTAGTACTGTATATATATATTATAGTCAAATATATATATTATACACAACCATATATTATATATACATATTATACACAAATATATCACATATAAGTACTTATATCTATCTAAATATTTGTTCATATAATATATATATGAATCAAAATATTAATATATTTAAATATAATATTGTGTAATTAATAAACCCAATTCTGATTACCAATGTGGCAAGATTTCCTGATGTATATGCTTGTGGTCTTCTATTCAGACAACGCTAGGCATTAATTTTACAAATGGGAGGGAGGGAAATAGTGGACCGAACATGAACAGGAGGGAAGGGGGTATGAGGACTAGGACACATATGATATTTAGGGGAGCTTGGAAGGGATAAACACAAGATTCAAGGGGAGTGCAGGGGCTGGGACTGATATAAGAACCCAACCATAAACAAAACTTATTCTAGGGACTTTTAAGTTGAATTTATTTTCATTTATTCCCAAATATATATTATGTTTAGACTATTAGATTATTAAAACAAAATCATACATAAGCATTCAATATTAAAATTACATAATTTTAAGAACAATCCCATTTTTATAAAACTAAAACCATCAAAATGAAACATAGTTTCTTTTCAAGACAAATCATTAAATACTTTTACCACAACTTCTTATTAGTCCTTAAAAATAATAAGAGCTATATAAACCATTTGAAAAGGGATGAGCACAAACAACTCAGTTAAGGAATACAAGGGAAACTATTTACGTGTGATCATGAGACATATAAATAAGAATATTAGGTCTTTTATAATGGCAAGAGGAAGAGAAATATCATAACAATAAGAACATGGATCATAACTTGAAAATGCAGCTACAAAATTTAATTTATAAATTCCTAATCATATCAACAATGTTCGTACCCAAGATTTCATATTACCAAGGTACATCACCATGTTTTTGTAAAAATTACTCTGATTATTCACCAAGGTATCATAAAAATTTTCAAGTTTATTCACCAAGGTATCTTAAAACATGTCATCTCAAGAGATTAACTTCATTACCCAATGAATTGGAGCGCTATGAGGGTGAAGAATTAATATGTATTTATTTTTATGTGATCCACATAGATCATAATCAACCATTACAAAAATAATCGGATTATATTAAATGAAATGGGTTTCATATCAAAATCGTGGTGTTTTGAAACTACATAAAAACATGATAATTTTTACATTTATAACCATTGGAAACAGAGTGAGGGTTATATATATGTCAATTATAAGAATAAAATATATCATTTTTATGTATTGATAAATACCCCTATAAATTAAATAGGTTTGGTTATTCACATAAATAAAATAAGAAAATTTAAAGGAAAAGTAGGATATTTTGAATCGAAGCTTCTCCAGCATAAAGGTTATGCAACATGATTTTAAGAATCATTAAAAAGTGAGGTACAGAGGTCACCCATTCAAAAAAGACTCATAATATAGTTGAAGGAAATAAAATAATTGAAATAATGACATGGTATGGAAACTTGACAGACATACCACATAAAATAGAACTTGAATATAAAAGAGAAGTGTAAAATTACCTTATGAAAATTTGGAAGCCTAAAATTGTCACCTAAAATTTAAGAAAATGAGTTGATGGGAGAGAAAAAGGTATCTCATAATAAGAAAATAAAATGGAAATAAATAAGGTTACATAAGATCATACCCCAATATAATAAAATATAAATTAAAAAACATAACATAAATGAATTCCGACTAAAAGAGGAGGGTAAAAGGTTCCCATTCATTAAAGAGTAACATCTAAGACAATTAGATCTGGACATTGGGGGATTGTTGAAATCTTGGAAGGTTTCCATGGGAGGTAAAACTAGTGGATCATCATGGAGAATGACTTTGGAATGAATGTAAATGAAGGAATGAGTGTGTATTTATTGTAAAAGTGAGAAAATATTTTATTAATTTCAAAGGACACCTTATTAGTGGTATTTGTAAAACCAAGGGAATTCTCATTCTATTACCCATTTTATTGGCCATTTGGGACACTTAATATTATATTTTAATCCATTAGAGTCTAAAATATTCTTATAATACTCATTACATTATTATGACATAGTTATGATGTTATTAAACATAACTAAAACTCAAAACTATATTTTTACTATTCACCGAAAATTCAACTATTTTAGATTCAAAAATTCACCCTAAACATTTTTTTATGTGTTGAATTAAAAAATAAACATTAATCTAGAAGATTTATTTTCAATTTAAATTAAATTAAATTAATAAAATACTAAAACATAACTACTAATTTTAAAACATTTATTTACGTATACTATTATATAATAATATCACATTACCACTTAAGATGACGAAAACAAATATATAATTCCATAGGTGATGTTTTTATTCCATTGGTAAAATTACCATTCATAAGGGTAAAATTACTATTCCAAATTGTAATGTTATGATTCATAAAAGAATTTATTTTGACTTTATTGAACAATATATTTTACCATAATTATAATCACGTATTCCTGCTATTTTAAAATCATTTCATAAAAAATGTTATATAATAATAAAATATTTTTTAATATTCATAAAAAAAACTATTCATAAAAACACTATTCATTCAATATTATTCATCAAACACTTAAAAAATGGAAACATCTAAGAAAACATCTAAAAATTCAGCCTAGGTCATTTTTTACACTATTAGTAATTGATTTTTTAGAGTCATAAATAAATTAATATTTCAAAAAGATCTACATTGACCCAAAAATGAAATTTTATAATCATCCAGAAAATTTTTGGATGACATCAAAACTTTTAGCTGACATTTATTTTAACATGTATAGTATCATTTATTTAAATCTTCCATTAATAAGGCAATCACTGAATCATCATTATGTCAAAAGTAAATTTATTTATGTAATTTATAAAAATTATAAATAAAATAACATTGTAAAAGAAAATTTTTAGATTTATAATGACTACTTATAGTCGAATAGATCACTTATATGAACCCATATTAAAAATGAAATACTTATTAAAAACATAATTTATAGAGAATCTTTATACTAGCTTCCATGGAAATCATTGTCCATTTAATTAAATAAGCTTCCATGAAAATCTTTTAACTAAATGCCATAAAAATATTTGTACATTTAATTAATGAATATTTTTTGATTAACTTTAAAATGGATTCAATTAAAAGATTATTTATATTAATTTAACATGCTTCTATGAGAAACATTATAATAGCTTATAGGGGAAGCATTATACTTTTAATTAAACAATCTTCTATGAGAAGAATTATACGAACTTCCATGGGATGCTTTATCTAATTAAATAAATAATCTTCTATGAGAATATATAAACTGGGTCATCCATCAAAATTATGACATGTGTTAGGGTAATTTTATAATTTCATTTTTATCTGTAATTACGCGATTTAACCTTAACTGCTGTAAATAAAAATAATTAATAAAGTTACTACTAATAATAAAATATACCTATTTACACAGTATTGACATTATTATTCCTAATATGAAATAAATTTTTCCAAATTTCAAAACACATAAGTTATAGTAATTTATATAAAATTAATTCTCATTTTCAATACATCAAAATGGGTTTCTAAAAACAAATAACCATCAAAATATTCACATGCATTTAAATGTAATTTCATTATGAAAATTACTAAAAATTAGAAAAATTAAATAAATGATAAAAATATATTCTATTAATACTTTGAAACATTCAATAATATATTTAAACCATATAAACTATGTCGATGGAAAAAGTTTTTTTCTATTAAAATTTATCATTTTTTCATTATTCATCAAAATAAGGCTGTTATTAGAAAAATATCAAAAATTAATCCAAAATAAAATTAAATGTATTTATTTTAAATAATATGTTTATTATGTCATATATAAAATATAAAAGTGAAAAAAACTAAATTTAAAAAAGGTTCTCCATCAAAAAGCGGTTAAACTACGTTTTTAGAAAAATATATATTTTATCCAAAAAATTGTATTTTTTTCTTATATCGTATCTAGAAATAATATAAAATTAATTTAAAAAAATAATTTTAATATATAGTATATATTTTTCATTTAATAAACATCCATAAATAGTGATATTATTTTACATACACAATTATTCTATTTTTCAAAATGGTTTTCATAAAAACTGATCATTAATATTCAATTGGGTTTTATTTTTATTTCTAAAAAAATTGGTAACCAGTGAATCGTTATTTAATCATTTTAAACCATATTTTCCTAATTCATTTTATATTATTCATTCCTTCCATTCCAATATCTATGTTATAACGGTAATATTTAAACAATAATATTTAGTTGTTTCTTTAAGATGGATGTAGTGTATCATGTATGCTATTGAACATATTGATTATTTCTTTAAACTCGAGATGTTACATCATTACTTAAATTAGGAAATTTTGTCACAAAAATTTTAAAATTTGTCATAGAACCTTTATCTAAAATCCCATATCATAAAAAGAGCCAAAAAACTATCTCTTTAAAAGAAATAAAGAGAAGTACAATGGTCACCCAATTTAACACAAACTGGGATTCAATAACGAAAAACATGGATATGGAATGGAAAAAAACCATCGTTTTCTAACATAGATTCATAGATAACATGAATATGATAAAGATAACAATCAGAAAACCACAAACTTTTGATGTTTTAAACATTCTTTGATTTCTCAGTAGAAAAATTAAACAGAAATCATTTTTGTTTAAAGATCCTTTTCAATAATTTGAGTAATTTATTTACGAGAATGAATAAAAACATAAGTAAACATATATATTTATCATGTATAGTTTCATAATTTAATAAATATATACCATAGACCCATATTTCCTCCAAATGATGAGTATTCAAGATGACTTTGTCATACCTAAAGCACTAGAATCATCTTCCAAAGAACCAATTAAACCAAATAATACTATCTATCTATTCAAAGTTCCTTGAAATATTATCAAATACCAGAATGGATAGTAAAATACTTGAAAATCCTCCAAAAAGTATAATCCTATATATAAATTAAATACTACTCTTAAAATCCAAAAATTCAACAAGCAATACCCAAAGTTCAACAAAGGCTATTCCATAAACAATAATCATTAAAATTCATCAAAATAATCCAAACTAATATTTAATCAAAAAATTCAGAACAATTTGATCACATACACTTCCATGATAAATCTAAAAATATATATCTAAATAACAATGATTTCTATTAATGTTCCATACATAAAGGTATTTAACCTAATCACATATTATCCATGATAGGTTAATCATTTTCATAAATAACCCAAATCACAAAATGTCCAAAATAAGAAAATATTCTTCTTAAAAAATAAAACATTACTCCTTAAATAAAATCCCATATTATTCTATTTTCATTATGTATATAGTGTTCCCAAAAGAGAATATGTCTTCCAAAATAACATTTATCACTAAATTGCGAAATAATTTTCCTACACTATGGATACCCTTTTGATGAAACATATGTTTCAAAAATAAAAATATTCTTATTTCAACATATTTTTTAACTACAAATAATGATATTACACTAACTATGGACTTCACATAGGTCAGTAGTAGGGAATAAAGGAAAATCACACTTCTGTTGTGGGTTTAATTCATATAACCTTGTCGTGTGTGATGGGCTGTCAAACAGTCTATGTTTTTTCCCTTTTTAGAAACTATATTATTCATATAATATTCCAAAAATAAAATAAAATCCTCAAAAATAACTATATGAACTTTCAACAATAATTTTTATCGCATAAAATTCATTTGACATTCAAATACTAATAACTCAGAACTATGTGATAAAAAATTAATATCTCCAAAAATAATGTTAATCGCCTTGAAATTTTATAACACATGCAAAAAAGGCATTATAAAATAATAAAATTAGGGTCAACCATAAAAATATATTCCAATTTTAAGACATCATAATCTCAGAAGTTTTCTAAACCCTACTCTGATACCAGCAATAAGGACCGAACATTAATAATAACTTATTCTGGTGACTTTTGACTGGAATTTGTCTATATTCCTTCCCAATTATCTTTTAGGTTTGGATTTATAGTGTATTTGGGCCAAATCATACATAAAAATTCAAAATTTCAAATTACACAATTCTACACGCCATACATTTTTTTATAAAACAAAAACTATTAAAATGAAACCTAGTTTCTTCTCAACAAAACTCATAAAATACTATCATCATAGAATCTTATTTGTACATTCCAATTATAATACCTATAAAAAAACATTTAAAAAATGTGGGATGATAAAAGAATATTTATTGATGGAAAATAAGGGAATCAATTTACATGTGATCTTGGGAGAAATAAATAAGAACATGCGGACATTTATAAAGGCATGAGGAAGACGAATATCATAATAAGAAGAACTTGGATCCTAATAAGAAAATGTGGCTACAAAATATAATTTAGACATTAATAATCATATCACCAAGGTCCATGCCTATGTTTTCATATTACCAAGGTATATCCCCATGTTTTCTTCAAAATTTCCATGGTTATTCACCAAGGTGTCATAAAAAATACCCAGGTTATTCACCATGGAATCATAAAACATGCTATCTCTAGAGAAGAATTTCATTACCCAATTAATTGGATCTCTATAAGGGTCAATCATAATATTTATTTATTTTTATTTGATTCCACTAGATAATAATAAAAAATTTCATAAATAACCCAAATAGAATAAAAGAAATGGGTTTCATTGAAAATTAATTACGTTTTAAAAAGTTCTTAAAAACCTCATCATTTAGTCATTTATAACCCACAGAAAAAGAGTGAGGGTTTATGTAAGAAAATTATAGATTTAATTATATTATTTTTATGTATTCATGGATACAATTGGAAATGAAATAGGTTTGGGTATTCACAGAAATATAAAAGGAGAATTTATTGAGAAAAAAGAGATATTTTGAAATGAAAATTCTATAGCATAACGGCTATGCAACATGGTTTTAGAATACATTAAAAAGAGAGGGTAAATGGGTCTACCATTCGTAAGAGACTCATAATATAGTATATAAAAATAATATAATTGAAATAAGAACATTTTATGGAATCTTTAATGTCTTACCACATAAAATAATATATGAATGGAAAAGAGACGTGGATAATTCCCTTACGAAAATTCGACAGCCCAATTTTGTCACTTAAAAATACCAAAAAATATTTGATGAGAGAGAAAAGGTTATCTCATCACATCAAAATAAAATTTAAAAAAATAAGGATATATAAAAACATTACCCAACAAAAGAAAATAGAAATTAAAATACAAAACATAATTAAATTCACTGACTAAAAGAGGATGGTGAAAAGTTCTCTTACCTTAAATAGTATCTTCGAAACTCATAGATCAATACCTTGGGGGAATTAGGACAACATGGAAGGACTCCCTGGGTGGAATAAATAGTAGAACATTGTGGAAAATGATTTTTTAATGAATGAAAATAAGGTAAAGGGCGTTTATTTATAGAACTGTGAGGAAATATTTTATTAATTTCAAAGGACACCTTATTAATGGTATTTTCAAAACCATGGGCTTTCTGATGTTATTTTCAACTTTTATTGGCCACTATGGACACGTAAAATTACATTTTAATCCATATGTGTCGACCAGAATCTTTTATTACTCATTACATCATTATGACAGAGTTATGATATCATTAAACATAATGAATACTCAAAACTGTTTTTTTACTATTCACCAAAAATTCAACTGTTTCAATAAAATCCCAAAAAATAACCCGAACCCTTTTTCATTGGGTATAATTAAAAATTTATCTAAACTTTATAAAAATTAATTTCATTTAAAATTTAATAAAATACTAATACTTTACTAAAAATTTCAAAACATTTATTTACTTGTTCTATGATATAATTATATAACATTACCACATAAGATGACTAAAACATAATTATAATTACATAGGAAAAGTTACTATTACTTGGGTAAAATTAACATTCATAAGGGTAAAATTAATATTCCAATGGGTAATGTTGCTATTCCCCAATAAAATATTTTGATCTTATTGAACCACATTTTCACACTGATTATAACAATGTATGTTAGATTATCAAAAATCATTTCACATACAAATTTATTTAAAAATAAAATATTTCTTAGTATTCATAAAAAAACTAATCATTAAATACTATTCATCAAAACACTATTCCTAAAATACTATTAAAAAATACTAATTTAATTGAAACTATTAGAAAACTTCTAAAATTTCAGTGCAGGTAAATTTCGACACTATTGGTAATTGATTTTTTTTTAAGTCATAAAAAATTATTAATTTGAAAAAAATACATTAGCAAAAAAAACAGTCATAATCATCCCAAATTTTTTCAGATAACCTTGAAATTTTAAATTCACATTTATTTTAAAATTTATAATATGATTTATTTGAATCTTCCATTAATAAGGTAATCATTGCACAATCATCATGTAATAAATAAAAATATATATGTAACGTCTAAAATTTATAAATAAAATTCCATGATGTAAGAAATATTTTCAGATTTCTATGGACGATATATAGTCAATGGGATCACTTCAATAATCCCATATTAAAAATTTAATACCTATAAAAAACATAAGTGTGTGATATACTTTAAACTAGAATCCATGAGAATATTTCTCTATTTAATTAAACATTCTTGCATTGGAAGAATTAAAATGGATTACATTGAATTTTTTTATATATTAAATTAAAGAAGATTATATTGATTGATTCAAAATGGCATCTATGGGAATCATAGTTCTTTTAATTTATTAAGCTTCTATGAGAAGCCTTATAATAGATATCATGGAAAGCTTTATAGTTTTAATTAAATAAGCTTCAATGATAAGATTTATACAAGCTTCTATGGGATTATTTTTCCATTTAATTAATGACGATTCAAAGAGAATCTTTAAACTAGATCATCTAATAAAATTATGACATGTCTTAGAGAAATTTTATTATTTTATGTTTACCCCAAATTATCTGATATACCCTTAACCGTGACAATTAAAAATCATTATTGAATTTACTACTCAAAATAACAGATATCTATTTACACGATTTTTAATTTAAATTCTAAATATGGAATCCATTTTTTCAAATTCAATATACCTAATTTTCTTTTATTAATTTAAAAGTAACTCCTATTGTCAAAATGATTAAAAAAGTTTTTAAAAAATAATAACCATCAAAATATTGGCGTGCTTTTTTATCTAATTTAAATGTAAAATTACTTCTAATGATTTTTTTTATTAAATGATAAATATTTATTCTATTAAATATTTAAACCCATTCAATATTAAAATTTAACAATATAAATTATCTCGATGGAAAAAAATTTGTTTTCAATTACAATTTAGCATATTTTTACTATTCATAAAAATATGATAGTTATCAGAAAAGTATTATAAATTAGTCCAATGTAAATATTGACATACCTATTCAAAAGAAGAATTTTATTTTTTCTAATAAATCATAAAAAAATTAAAAAACTAAATTTAAAATGGTTTCTCCACCAAAATGCGTTAAAACAACATGTTTAGAAATATACATTTCTTCTCCAAAAAAATTAATTTGTTTCTTATATCATATATACAAAACATATCAGATAAATTCAAAAAATTAAATTAAATATATTGTATATATTTTTCTATAAATAAAAATACATCAAGAGTGATATATTATATAAATAAAAATATCCTTTATTTAAAATTGGTTTTTATAAAAACCCATAATTTATATTCAATTACTTTTTCTTTCCATTTCTAATAAATTTGGTAAACAATGAATCATTATTTAAACTTCTATAAACCATATTCTTATAATTCAATGTGTATTATTAATTTATGTCATTCCAACAGCTATGTTATAATGGTTACAATTAAATAATAATATTTAGTTGTTCGTTTTAGCTGGATGTAGCTTATCATGTCTACTATTGAACACATAGTTTCTTTCATAAAAATCCGGATGATACAATAGGACATACATGGATTTAAGGGAAGGTGAAGTGCAGGAGGGGTGGGATAAAAAAATGACTTAAAATGAACTGGAGGGGAGGGGACTAAAATGAGAGAGGAGTCTGGTGTGTGAGGATAGAATAAGAGATGATCCTGGAGTGGCTATCAAATTTATATAAAAGATAAATAACTAATTATACGTAGTTTTAATAACTTCCTTTTCTATATCCCATATTATAGGATTTAAAACTCCTCAAATTTATCCTTAAATATAGGGGTTTTCCAAAGACACTTATAATATGTAACGTTTAATACAAACAGTGTTGGTTTCCAACTATATCTATTATCACAAATATATTAGAGTGGGTTTAACCCCCTCTAATATGTCATTTTGTGACGAAATTAGATGGGGTTTTACCCCCCTAATCTATCCTTAGTTAATTTTCCCACTACTTATCTATCAGTCCTTTATAATTTCCTCTAACCATAGTAGGCAGGAACATTAGCGGAAGATCCTCATAACCACTGATAACGTGTTTAGAGGGGGTTATAACCACTTCTACACTACAAAATAAACCCTTAAATCAGGTCATTTTTAGTGCATGTGATCCACAAACACCACCACAAATGAATCCTACTAAGTTTGGTATAATTTATTCCTCATTTCCATAATGGATATTGGTACATTCATAAAATTTAAAGGCATAACCAAAAACTCATAATTTTTATATCTACACTAGAAATCTGTTTTTTAAATATCCTCCTTTCAAAACTACAATTGGTGATATCTTCAATTCAGGTAAATCATAGAAAAAACACAAGGAACCCAAAAATTTACCCAATAGATTATTAATTTATGGTAGTGGATAAATATTCTTTATCATAACTTTATTAATCATATTATAATCATTAAAATCTGAAGTGTTTTATAAACAATTTTCAAATACATAACAGGTGGTGCCTGTAGGGACATACTTGGATGAATGAACCATTTGATTTCAATCTCTTCCAATGGTAAATTGAATTCCATTAATTCTATTGGATCCATATAATAATAAGGATGTGAGATATAAATGTTCCTTTTTAAGAGATCAATAGAAAATCCAACTTCTCTAATGGGTGGAAGCCCATAGAAACTCCTTAAAAACCCATCCACAAACTAATAAACTATTTCTAGAAAGCACTACTCCCAATATCATCCCTGATTCCACGTAAATATAATATAAATGGTATTAGATAGATCCAACCACCGGGGTTTACAAGCTTTCATCACCTTCTATTACATTTTGGTATCCTCTAAAGAGATTCCTGAAACCATCACCTGTCGTAAAACTAACCCATCAGGTTTAATAGTCGATGTGATATTTTAATGTTGTCAAACAATCCATACATAGTATTATATCACCTAAATCCATCTAAATAACTGATTAATACCAAAAAAAAATACATTTCCATCAATATTTATAGAACACTCTTTACACATAAAGGCCAATCATTATCATTGACTAGGAGGAGTCATAATTTTAAAAATCGATGGCATCATCTAAACATGAAAACATAGAAGAACAATGGAATGAGATAAAATGATGGAATGTGATTAACCCATATCAAATTAATATTACATAAGGTTATAATTTAAACTAATCATACATCTCACAGCCTATTATCTATATTGATCATCCATACTCCCTTTCTCATCCCCATAGATTTTCTTACACACTATAATTTTTTATTTATTTCTATTCTGATATTTCACTTCTTGAGGAGTAATGGTATTCCTTGAATTACGAGGGATAGCTCAAGTTTATTGAAGATAACAATTCTGATTGCATCATCCAATCTAAGAAAAAAATGGCTAAAAAACATGAGATGTGTACTAACTATTGAACAAGGAGAATAAGGAATATAGTTATAAATATTATCTATCGAGATTCAATTGTGTCATGCTCTAGGTGGTTCTAGATAATCTCGCATCACGTGATCAATGAAACACCATTTAAAACACTCAAGATTTATCTTTGGTTTAGGATGAAAATTCATAAATACAACAATCAATTTATATGTCATATTACTACATTGGAAATAGCTGCCCCTCTTCCTCTTATTACAATTATTATAGTTCCTACCATTTCCCATAGTTGTCAACGTGCATCATCCACATGGGTTACTTGAGATGTCCCTTTTCCAATGTTTATTAGTTGACCATCTATTTATAATTCCTTACATAAATCATGTAAATCATCTAGATAATATTAAGTATCAATCCGGATTAAAAAGTGTGCTCCTTTGAATATTCACTTCTACAAATATCTATTGAAATGGGGACTGAATTCATGATTTTATACACATACTCTATCACTATAAGATTATCCTACATCAAGTAGAAAAACTCCATCATTCTATAAATCATGAATGTATTAGGATATAATTTTTTTTGACAAATAATTATGAATCCTCATATGGAATTCACCAGTCTAATTTAATATTCTCTACTAATTCCCACCCCAGGTGTTCTAGATTCCCCATAATTTACATTGCTAAATTGAATTTCATCTCAGTTGGTGTTCCAAGGAAATCAAATATTCAATTCATCTGATTCAGCCACACCTCTTACTTTTCCATTTCATAAGGACCCTCAAATATGGGTTGATTCCACTTATGTAACTGAACTAAATGATCCACTTTGCTTGTTTCATCCCTTCTATTAAATCTATCCATGGCCTAAAGAGTGTGTAAAATACTCTAAACTAGCGTTTTTTTCACTTGTGTCTTAGTTAAAAACACATTCCCAATACCCTCATCCAGTTGGTTTCATCTATGAATAATAATTTCTATTTTCTATGACCATAAGAAAACACTATTTAATATAACTCTTCTATGAATTGAAGGCTTAATCCATTAAAATTTACCATTTCAACAAGTGTTACAAAAATGTTTATCATAATAAACCAATTAAAAATATTTAAAAATAAAACAATCATGATTTTAAAAGTCAGATCATTTTCACACATTTTAAAAAATAAATACGTTTTCAATGATTCATGAATCATTTCTAAAAATTATTTTTGAACACTTATTAGAATGACATTTAGATTAATGAATGTCATTATTTTATCATTTTCTAAACTCATGAAGAAGTTACAACCCCATGATGTGTCTCAAAACAATAATTTACTTAACTACCTTGTGAGTTTATGTTCAGAATAAATAGTTTATTTATTCTAATTTATGCTCTTAAATTCATGTTCTGATGATCCAATCATTTCTACTAATTTGACTGTAGGAATAAAAAATAATAATTTTCAACAGGAGGATCGAAAAAAAACATAACATTTTTGACATCCTACCCCTAACCATTAGAATTATAAGAGTTTGACATTGTTTTTGTCCTTAATTGAAATCCCTATGACAGAAAAGGATATAAATAAATATAAATGGATTTATAAAAATTTGTGAAAATTTTCTTATTGAATGAAAATAACCACAAATAACATAACCAAACTACCATAATAAAATCCTATAGAACAATGTTATAAAACTGAATGTACAACCCATTTGAAAAAATTTAAATGTTACTCATAAACCAAATTAGTGTAAAAATTTGATACTAAAGAAAATATCTCAAAGAAGGCCATGGAATCTAGAAAAAACACCAAAATATGATCCAATATCTAAATATATTATCCATGCCAAAAGTCTCAGAATGCTTCACTAAGGAACTGGGATAACATTCCTTTATATGTGTCTCGACATACTAACTAAAAATTACATTTTTTTATTTTAAAAAACACTTTTGAGGATATGTGAGAAACAATAAAGTCCAGTAACACCCGTAGGCAACCAAAACAAAATCCCAGAACAAACTACAGAATCAGCTCCTCCGCAGCAATAACACCATGATGAAAAGATTCACCCCACCTAATCCTTTAGGCGAGAAGTCCCATTTAGAAATTCACTGGCATGGAATTGATGAAAAATCCATACCCTCTCATCATCCATATCTAAACGACATTCTCAAGTGAAGACATGTTGCTTTGATCCCCATCTGATGAAGATCCAAGTAGAATATTAAGGAAGAAACACCGGAATTCTCAAAAAACCAAATAGATAGTTGAAATCAACCCAAAAACATATCAAACATAAATCCATCCCATCCAATTGAATTACATACAATTTAATCAAAATCATAAAATATATTGTTAAGGCTGCCATAATCCAATTCCCTAAAAAATTCTAGGATAAATCTAAAACGTGAGTGTTGGATTCTTCCATCATCATCCATTCAATATCAGAAGTGAGTTGGTCCCATGATTGTTTATACTCAGTCATGATTATCTTCCTCTTATTTAATTCCTATAAAATAATGGGATCATGTTTTTCAATAGATGTATATTTCTACTCATTGAGAGACACTTTGAGGGTCCTCCCCATCATCTTGGTTGCCTCCTTTTGGGTTTATTGATCAAAAAAACCTTCTCAGTAACTTTCTCATTTGAGTTCAACAGAAAATCCAAGGAATGTTCGTCCTGATTCCCTACCCTCGGTCATGAAGCTTCATCCTCAGAATGCCCAAGTTCACTCACAATGGATTCATTCTGGTAGACCCCATTCACAACTTTTTCCACTGGAATAACAGTATCTGAACCCAACTCATCATCTGAGAGGCCTTCATACTTGTTTCATTGATGAACATGAGTCCGTTTAAAAAAATCCCAACCCCTGAAATAATACACCAGCCTCTACCATGAACAGATGCATCTGAATCTAGTCAATGCTTCCCGATACACTCATCCACACTGCCTGGTCTAGATTCCTCAGTAAAAGATCCATTCAAAGACAGTTTCTCCCCACCCGTAGTCTATTCAAAGACCTTATTATTCTCATTCCACTAAATTTAACCACAGACATGACCATAATGAGACCTTCTCTCGCCCTTCTACAAGTTAGTGGGACTCACGAGATCAACCCTCAGTAGATTAAACATCTCACATACCATCAGATTGGGATGATGTTCCATGGATTTCTTACCCGCGGTAGATCCCATATTAGCCTCAGTAATGCACTTCACATCCTTATAGTGGAGATGTTTATCCACGCCCGAATGCTACAACAGAGGTTACCAGCCTCGATCTTCTCTACCTATTTCAATCATTCATGAAAAGAATTTTTCAGTAGACTCAGTAACCTTTCCACAACCATTTTCCACCTTCCTTTGAAGAACCATGACTCCTTGATAACCAACCTATGACTGGTTTCCTTCTCCCCAACCCATTATCGATGCAGGACCCCGATGACAGACCTAGGAATAATTCCCCATCCGTCTACATAGGGAAAAAATCCATCCAATTCTCATACACCATAAAATTTTGTCACCTTTATTCATCACCAAATGTGATCTAGGAAAAATCGAAGGGGACTCTAGATACATCCACCTAGACACAGACTTACGGATTCACAGGATGACAAACTGACTCTGTATGGCTATCTGAACAAAAATACCTACCAATAAGGTTACCGGTAATTCTGATAGCATAGGGGTTTTGGAATGTTAATGGAATATTATAGAGGATACTCCAAATTGGAGTGGAAGGTGAGTAATGTTTCATGTGGAACTTGAATGACAATCAGAACATAAAAAACTGAAGACCATTGCAGCATTAGGGGCCCTTGACTAGGTGTGGATGATGTCTTCCTATAATGAAAATCGGATCATAATATGTTTATTGTCTAGCAAGCCTACTGTTTACCTATCTTGAAGATCACATGTGTCGAAGATGAACCAGTTTAAGGAGTTAACTGAGGTCATTCACTGCTTAAACCGCACCACCATGGTGAGCTTCAGAAGCGCGGATGTTTCCATAAACTCTACTGTCGAGATCTTGAGGTTCAGGAGACCATCAATGAGCTATAGAACATTAGGTCATATCGTTGCCTTTGGGAATGAAGGTAGAAGGATAGAGAGTGATAGTGGATGAAACATAAAAGATCCCTCCCCCACTAGGGTGGATGGATTAACCTGGCTATTGACATCATCACTGAGGTAGAGAGTCTCTCCTAGGCTTCATGTGACATGACACTAGGAATTTACAAGTTATCACATTTAGAAGATTTAATTTAATGTATTTTATATCAAATAATAAACCACTTCTAAGAAAAATTATTTTTCCTGACCCAAACAATTTCTGTGGACTGAAATGAACCTATAATTTAGAACCATTTAACTAATCAACTTTTCAATGTCTATTTCATTATATAAAACCACACTTTCTTGTATAGCAGACAGCTTTATACTCTTGAGTAGTATCTTTGATTTACTTAGTCATCAGGAGTCCACCATATACCATGTTCCCAAGTGGAACACACCCCTTGCATAGGGTCACATCAATGAAAAGAAACTCACAACAACCATTTATACCAATTCACAATCCAAAATAGTTTATCAACTATTTCAAAAAAACAATACTTTTATTTTAATTTATTATCAACAAAATTTTTATTCATAAAAACAAAACATTGATCTTGAAATCTTTATTTTAAAATCATGTAACTAATTTCACTTTCCAAAAACCAAACTATTTCCAAAAATTATATAAAAACCTATCACAAAAGATGGTATTAAATAACCATTTCAAATCATTTTTGCAATTAGAACTATGAAATTATTTCAATTTGAAATCAAGAAATGATGTTAGAACAAAGAGGATTCGACATTGAATTGACTAACCTTAAATCTTATGATAAATCAAATAACAAGACAAATTCTTCAAAAAATTCGATAGAAACTTCTCAAAACACCCTTACATCTTATTCTCAAGAAAAAACTAAATAACATTATAATTTCTATAAAATCATTAATATAACACATAAATATTATATCCATTAATCTATTAGATGAGAGAAGAAGAAAATAAAGAAAACCACCATGAATGAGAACTTAATAAAAAAATTTGGCATCCAATGAACTTAAAATTGAAAATGAATCACTTCCAAATCAAGAGGAAGTCTCTCTCCAACTATTAGAAGGAATGTAATTTTAATTATTGTAATATTAAAGGAAAAAACTATATCTGGGGTGTAAAATGAAGTGATATCCATAAAGTTAAAATCTAATTTTTAACATTTCACGGTTAGGGAATGCTATTTGGATAACTATGTGTGAACCATGAATTAGTCAATAGCTCAAAAACCCCTTTCATATTAGGATATCATGGGTAGAAACAATGTTCACCAAAGATTTTAAACACCTTTATCCGGCATCACATTATTTATCTTTGGTGTCCATATGATTTTTCCAAACCATGCACCTACACAATACACATTGTTTTTGTTTAATAGTTTCCTAGGATGGGTTTCACGATTTCTAATAAATGTTATCAAACCATAAACCTCTATTAAATCCCTAAAAACATTAAATAACATAACCTATGCTTCAAAAACATAACCTAGTAACATTATGTACTTAATATCCTTAGATTAATGGTTAATTACCTGAAACTAAGGGAGTTATAATGTTAATGGTTTATGTATAAGGTATGAACCCACAAAATCATTTTATGAAAAATAATTTTTTAAAACATTTATTGAATAAGAATATAAGGGGAATACATGAAACATGTTTAATAAATGTAAGTGTCTTCATCTCAAAAAATCTTTCATAAGACACGTATAATTTTATGAACCTAATTAATATTGAAAGGTGTACGTATTGAAAATTGAATATTTATCACCATGTATAATTATTGTTCATTGTATTTGACCATGAAATTTATTATCTCACTATTTCATGCTATTTTGTTATAATTATTTATAAACTATAAGGGATTAAATCTATATTTATCTTCATTAAGGTTTGTTTTAATTTTATGCACCAAATTATTATTATATGGTGTGTATAGATACCCATTCCACATTATATCAGGTATCCATCATTCCTTATTGTATTTATTAAAGTTATTTTATTTATTTAATTGGAGTAATGATTCAAAAAATAAAAAATGTTTAGGTTTTATTCATAAATATCATTTTTATCATGATTTTTTATGCTCGAATCCATATTAATGGAAAGTATTTATTCATTCTCTTATAAACACCTTTAGTTTTCTTATCACATGGTAATTTATTTATTTCATTAAATAGTATCATTTTTCATCTTTTTATTTCCTAAAATTATTGATATTAATTTTTTTTGAAAACCATATGTATTTATCAACTTAGTTAAAAATGATTTTTATTAAATATCAATAATTTCCATAAATTATTAAAACCTTTTTTTAATATTGTGAAATAATTTATTAAATGAATTTTTCCCATGTTTTTTTAGAAAATGGTTCAATATAAACCAGTCATTCCATTTCTAAACATGGTACATTTTGAGTTCTTTTAGGAAAATGTGCAAACAATACATTCATTTAACTTATAAAACTTGAATAAAATGTCCCACTATCATGAACACTCAATACTATTAAGATTCAGTTAAAATTTTCCATTTCTATTTTCTATAAAACATTTTATAAAATATTTGGGAATCATTTTGACTTAAAAGATTTAATTTCAAGTTAAAATGGTATTTTTCTCAAGATAAATTCCATGGGGTCTTTTAAATAAATTCTCATCCCTGATGATAATATTTGGTGTCACATATTTCTTCTCAATTATATATATATGCCTCTAAAATTAGTACCTATCTCATTCTCCCTCCCTTTTACGGGGTAATACATGTATTATTTTCAATTATCAAATTTTGAAATTTTTAAATTTCTATTGACTATAATTTATGCCTAGATTATGAAACCCATTTGATTCTATAAGAAATTATTATGTTTATTCATTATTATTGATTACATTTTATGGGAGGAAAAATTATGTACATGTTATGATGGGTGAACCCTGTTATCACTCTAACACATTGGGTAGATATTTAGTCTTGTGAGACATTAGGTATGGGATTATGGAGTAAACCTAATAAATTATGGAACCTTCCCCCCATGTTATATTATCTAGGAAGTAAGAAATGAATCGTGTTTATTATATGTTTTTTATTACACCTATCATATGTTACAATGGCCATTGATACCATGTTATAAATGTTATACCTCAATGTTATTACTCATGATCATTTTCTTTTTTGATATGATGTTTTACCTTTGAATCCCATGCTATGATTTGTTATCATAATTATTCCCTAACTGGTCTTTTCAACTCATCCAATTCTTTAGTTTATTCCACACGCTATCATGTATTTTAGGAGCTCAAATGGATTTAAGGGCTCATTATGGAAAATAATATAAGGTTTTTATGTTTTATGTTCCCTTTTGATGTATTATTAACCAGGTCTTCAATATAATCTTGACCCCCTTATTATTGTCGTTGTACCTATTGGATATTTATGTTTAGAAATCTAATAATAATATTTGTTGAAGTCATGTTTCACAAAAAAAAACTCCTAGTATTGTCTATCCTCAAAACTCTTATTAGGAGGATATCCTTATAAAATAAGATCTTTTCACACTTCTACCAATAGATATCTTAGAAAATACTCATTCACATCCTAGAATAATAATGAGTGCAATATTATTTTTTATAAATAAACAACACTTTTAGACTATACAATATATAGACACATAATTTCACTCTCACTCATCATCAACCAATAATCTCTATCCTCCCAATAAACTGTATTATAAGACTTATTACATTTCATATCATTCAAAACATTTCTTTTCCTTGAATTTTATGTTATCTAATAGTCATAATATAAATTTACTATTCACCAATATAAAAAAATATTTTGGATGGGATATATATCCAAATTTTTTATGATATGTCAATATGAAAATGCACTAATTGTTATGATAATGCTACCACAGAATTAAATAAGACATTACTCCCTTCAAATCATGATTTTAGGTGTCATAAATTAATTTATGATTATATAATTATCAATATCTATAGGTTATTACAACCCCCCTTTGAATCATTTCAAAAATTTGAACAAGATAATAAGTGTCACAAAATACCTCAAACATAATGCTCACAAATAAAAACAGATGAATCAGATAACTAATAATCATAAATTTTATATATTAATGCACTAAATCACACTAATAAACCCATATGATGGTCAGAACCATTGTAGTAAAAATTTTGATGGGCGATTAAATCTAGGATAAATGGGACACATTCCACTAATAATATTCTATTAAGAAAAGGAAACTATAAACCACTAAAATATTATTGTTTCAACCCCAAAAAAACACCTCTATATTCGAAAGATCGACTACAAGACCCTTACATTATAGGATATTCCTAACGTAATTAACCACACACATCAAGAAATTTCACTTGAATATCATTACATACAAATTTTTTTACCAAGGTACTTAAAAAACGATCATCAAATGTATTATATTTTTTTCTCAAGAACCAACTAAAATTATAAATTTTATTACTAGAATATATATATATATATATTATCACAATGGGATTTTACTTACATTTGACTTTAATGTGATAATATCATCATAAAAACATCAAAGTGCTATATGAATTACCCAATATAATGAAATACTATGGATACCATGATAATATTTATATAAATATATTTATTATTATCTAGAAATAATTGTCTAATGAGATAGATATGTTGTTTGAATATCAAGTGTTAGGGACTCATAATAATTCACACTTCTTCTCGTGATATATTAAGATAGTGATCTCTAAGAATGTATGTCATGAGGTTAATCCAACTAAATATAATTCCATATAATTTATGTTTCATTGGGTATTCAAATATATGAACATATATATTAGTCATTTTACTTGAGATCGTTATTTATATCTATTCATAATCACAGAAAGATATGAACTGATGAAATCCATGAAAACATATTCTCATTTAAAGGTATCCAATTTCATGTACTTCTTAAGTTATATGACAATTGTTTAATGGTCAATAGGCATTGTACCTTCTATATTAATTTATGAGGATATCTCTCATCCCCCCATTTGACTAAAATTGACGAATCTAAATAAAATTATGGAAGGGGTTTTTAATTATATATTTTTTTCATTAGAATTAAAATGAAAAATAAATTTAGATTTTAGGGTGGTTACCTAATTATTCATCAAAATCTATGAGACGTTGGTGATAAAATGGTTTATATTACACAAAATTGTTCTTAAAATGGGTTTTGAGTTGGTGCCTGAAGTTTCTTCTTTATAGGAACTTTGACATATTTCTAGACATTGATCGTGAATTTTTTGTATGTTTTTCATTATTTTAATGAGGAAACAATAAAGATGGTGACAAACTAATTGTTTCCAAAATCTCACCACGTTCTATAGAATTTATATTTAATAGAAAAATTATTACATCAAATACCATTGTATGGATTTATGTAAAATTTTATTGAATTTTTTTTTCATAAGATATTAAATATTAAAATATGTGAGTTTAATTTCATATTATATTTAATTTTTCACAATATAATGAATATAATAATTATTTATTAATATGTTTAGTCAATATAGTAAAATAAATATTTTCTTCATTCTATGTGAATATTAAATTATGTTTTTAGTAAGAAATTTGAGTCCATATAATATTTATTTTATTTTGTCAAATTAGTATTTTATTATTCATGGTGTGATAAATTTTAAGGTTGAACATGAATCATGATCATTAATTAAATGTATAATATTAATCACATCTTATTAAAATAAATACTTATTTATTTATTTAAGAAATAAAATAAGATTAAATGCTTGTTGTGGTATATAGTAATAAAATTATAATTATTATATTTGGAGTGTGGTATTTGTTATATTAAATTATATGTTAAGGGCATTCATGTAAGTATATTTATTTACACATAAATATATAATCATAAATATATCAGTTTCTAAGATAGAACTTGGTGAAATTGGATAATAATATTAGAATCCCAATATGTATTGATTAAGCTCTCAAGGTTTCCCAAATTATCTGACATTTAAATCCAATAACTATTATAACATAGGTAGTATAGTTGTTCCCATTGAGGAAAAATTCAGAGATAATATAATTATCTTCATTCATGATTTTTTAGTATGATATTGGTTATTTGTGGAAAAAAATTAATGAAATTAAGGAATATATATAAAAAATGAAAATATTTTTAAACAAAGAAAGTGAATATGATAGTACAATAGTTGAAACTCTTTTTGATGTTCATAAATTGGAAATTATTTTATTCCTAGATATAAATATTTATTTTTTAAATTATGATCAATTCATAATAAAACTAATAAATTGTCATGTCCCATTCGCTAATATTATATATGAATGGAATATTCCCAAAATTTATATGACAAGATATGGTACTATATGGTTTGTAGTATATTAAGATATAAATATTTCAAAAGGATTGTTTTATACCTAAGGGTATATTATATTTATAATATATGAATATCTTATCAATATTAATTGGTAATGTTCTATATTATTTAATAGGTGAAATATAGTTCCATAAATAATATATTAAAATTTATTTACCAATTCCACGATTCACCTCATATTGTTTAATTTTATATAGCCAACATTTGAATCTCCTTAACTCATTGGTTTTCAATGATAGAATTTTATTCATGGGATAATTCATTCTTGATATTAATTCATTAATGTTAAAAGCCTTAATCTTGTGTTATGGAATACATGACTAAATGTTGTGATAACCTAGAAACAAATTCCAGACTATATAATGGAATCTTGACCACGGAACTTGTGTTTGGGTTCCTCTAACGAGCCTCTAGATAATAATCTCTCCCAATAAAAATTATCTTCATCCATTTTCTATATGTACAATGCCTACAAGAATTCTAGGGAGAATAAGGATTTCCATCCAAATCTATTTGGGTGATTCAAAAAAACCATTAGATTCACTACATAGGGAAGAGTCTCAATGGTGTTATTTGTGATCCTCATCAAGAAAAAATCTAAGGAAGAAAAATCAACATACTCTAGTGTATAGTATGCATTCATTATTACATATTTATTCTGTTCCTAATTCAAAGAAATGGTTATCAACCGATTTATGGTTTTTCATCATTTTTTTACTTCATTAATTAATTATTAATAGATCCATCAAAATCATTATATAGTATCATAAAATTGTACTTCATTTTAATTATTGAAATAATAATTTAATAGATGGGTTTTTAACTCATATCACAAATTGTATTTTGTATCAATAAATAGGAGTAAAATTTTGATATATAGAGTTTCATGTGATATGAGATATCATAAGCTGGGAAATGATCATATTATACTTTGTATGAGGTTATAATAAATAATATTGTTTCATTTCATTGATTTTTTTGAATCATACAATATGTTGTGGGAGGCCATATCCTATGATGGAATCATTATATGAGTGTGAAAAAATTCACAAAATAATTTTTAGGATATATCACATATTATAAATTATAACATGCTAGGTGTAGAGGGAGATATCACAAAAACAAATGATCAATAGTAAAATATAATAAAGAATGCTCCATGATTCTAATTATCATATATTTTATATAGAAAAATATGATATCCTAGAAATTGTTTCATTATAATTTTCTGTTTATGACTGATTAAAATTATTTATAAAATTATTACAAGTCAAATTAAAATTCATTTTGAGTTATTTTTTTAGTTCAAAAAAATATTTAAATTAATAATATGTGAAATGTTTAAAATTATTTACAATGTGTATTAAAATCATGAAAATTAATAAGGATCAAAAATATCATATGTTTATATTCAATATATTCAACGAATATTTGGTATTATTATAATTTACATATTTACCATTTGTATGGACATTAATATGTGTAATTTATTAATGGATTTTTTATTACAAAGTAAGGTTAAATATAAGAGAATTTTTATTTAATATTATGATTACTAATTTAAATATTTCCAATTAAAATGGCCTTATTTATATATTTTTTAAAACAATATCTAAATGAGTTTTTATAATTGATGTGATCGAAGCATTAAATGATAATAAAAATGTGATAATTGGATAATATAAATTATTTTCAACAAAATTAAATATAGAATGTTTATATTTCATAAAATATATTTTATTAAAGGCTGATGTTATATAATGAAATATATAATGTTATTCTAGGAATAAATTGAACGTTTATATATATATTTCAAATAGTAAGACTCCATAATACATGATTAAACAAGAAACTGTTTATGATTCCTCTTATTATGATTAACTTATCAATTCTGATCTCATGCCTAAATTTATTAATTATTCATTTATTAAGTTTATTTAAATATTTTTTTAGAAATATTATTAAATATTATTAATGTTGATTTAATTTCATTAATGTTTTTTGCTTCTTCTATGATTTTTCATTTACGTATACAAGGAGTCACATGCAATGCATGATATTTGATTTAGTTTTCTACAACTTTTACGTTGGATTTTATTGGGTTATTGGATTGAATATAAAGGTTAATTATAATTTATATATATCATATATTATTATAATGATGGAATTGCGATATCTTTTTTAGTAAAGTTTCTTTGTGTAGAGGGATTTTAGGCTAGACATCCCATTGGCATCGGGGATTGTTCCTTATTAGATAAAATGGGGATTGGAAATATGCTGCTCCGGGCATACTCTTATCGGGATTGATAGTTTAATTTTATTATAATCCATTACAATAAATGGTTTGATATACATTATTCAAATTATTCATTTGGATATGTATATATATATTAGGTTTTTAACATATGTTTGTAACATATGTTATGAGTATAGTAAATAGATACACATCAATATGGTTTGAACAAATTGATTTGGTATAAGGAATAGGATTCAAAAATAAAATAGCATAATCATGTATAAATATAATCAGAATACATAAGGTAATATAGAGTGATTAAATCCTCTAAAACACTATGTTTTTATTTCCTTAAAGAGAGACATGTTTCATGACCTCGTTCATCCAATTAGGTTGGTCATACTAAATATTTATTCCCCAATATTATATTTTTTAAGATAAAAATGTAATATGTAACATAAAAGGATTATAAGATTATTCTTGGAATTTTCACTAGGTTACAATTTTGATGGTATATAATATTATTAGAAAAATAATATAATATATTAGTGTTTATCCATATAATTTATTAGGTAAAGAGTTGTATAGTCAACCATCCAATATTTGTATATGATATGATTGAGATGATTCCCTTCCTAAATAATTGATTGATTAGATTAATTATTTAATATTCACATAAAATATTGAAATGTATATCATGTCATTATAATGAATATGATGAGTTTATATGGGTTTATTATATTTATAGTAGACTATTTAATAAAATTCACTATTGAATGAACATAAAAAATGATAATAAATTGATATAATCATATATTGTATACAATGGAATCATCATCATCTTTGATGTATCATCTCATACACGCACTCCATGAGCTGGTTCCATAGAAACATAGCTTACATGTTGGCTTCAATACCTATCAGAAAATCTCAAAAATAATGCATCAATAATTACATTATTTAAAAAATATTACATTGCATACAATCCCAATACCATTTACATTTAGATACTTAGAAAATTGAGACAAAATATTAACTAATAAAATAAATATCATTATCAAATAACGGTTTTACGCTATAATTAGATAATTAATGAAAAATATATCATCAAGATCACTTATATATTTTTTAAATTTTCTTTCTTATAAAACATATAAGGTTTAATGCATTTTTAATGACATGGTAAATAGGAATCATAAGAAGGGATATTACCAAATGCTCAAAATGGGATAACATAAAAATGGGGAAATCATGAAGATAATTTCAATAAACTACGTCTAAAAAATATATATTTATGGGAAGGAATACAATAAAATACCCATAATATTTATCTCATGAGACCTAATGGGGCATCTTGGGGTATATATAATATTGATATCTACCCGTAACTTTTTTAATTCCAATGAATTCTTTATATGAGATAATTATTAAATAATAAATAACCAACTTTTCTAATAATTAACTATATTAGAATAACAACATACATAATGTAAGTAATACTTCCCATTTATATGAAATGAATAAAATGATAATAACTAGTCTTGAAAAATATAGGTGGTTTCTAAGTAACACATAATCATATCTTATGATTAGTGAATATAAGAACACATTAGAACAAAAAAATAAAGAGATTTTTAACAATTCACCATATAATAAATGAAATATATTTCTATATAATCATCCCCCAATCTGAAACCATATAGAAAAGGGTGTAACACCCCATCCCAAACTACTGAGCTTGAGTGGGTGATCTATAAGACCTAATGTGTTCCTCCACATGTGCAAAAGGTTATCAACTAGAATCGATGGTATAAATGCTATTTGTGGGAAGACTAAACACTCATCATAAATTCATCAAAAAAATAATTTTAATATAATATAATATAAAAATTTTAAACCTAAAATAATAGAAATACATTATAATATAATATTTTATGGTATTCATATCTTACAATTAAATAAAATATCAATCATGGCATTCATTGTGGAACAAGAAATAGAATAAATTTTTATGTATGAAAACCTATAATACTAGTGTCTCCCCAGAAATACATCCTAATACATATCCCAGCTCGATCCTCCATGCCTCATCTATCATCCATGGGTCCCTTTTCCTTTTCATGGAACTTTATACATGATGTCTATGCACACATCGAGTTTCACGTGTAGGGTGTGGGTAATAAAAAATTGATGACACTAAAAATGAATCATTAATATTTGTGAATATGTATAAAATGTGTATTCTATAATATAATAAAAGTTAAATCAAGCATAAAAAACTCTTTTTCCGATCACTCAGGTTTTAACCAAGCCACTGAGATCCCCATCCATACCTTCTTCAGATCCATATTAAAATAGATTTCATCATTTTAATACTAATAATGAAAAAGATACATGGATAGTAAACATACTAATAACAATTATGTTAACATGATACACAACATCCATTGTGAATAAAGTGAACCATACTAAACAACATCCATAATGAATTGAGTGATCATACTATGGGAATCATCCATTCCTGGAGTAAATATTCCATTTGGTATACTAAAACCATCATCTTAAACATATAGAATCTACAAGGAATCATTATTTTTATAACCATTGATTGGTTAAATCATCATCAACATTGAAATTAGTTCACAATCCTCCTTGAAGTGATAACCATCTCATAACATTCCACCTATTTTGAGAACCATGGAAAATACCTCCAATGGAATGGAAACACAAAAAAATATAATATCATAAAACAATTACAAACCATCATGAGAAAATTGAATCAATATACAATACATATGATCAACATCAAACAAGGTTAAACAATATATAACCGTACACATGGAAAGATGTGTCACAAACAAGTCTTAGAGACTACACACACACAGACTTGTGATCATAATCCAACATGACAATCAAATTATACTAATATAAGAAAAATACCAAGGATACACATGAAAACAAGATCCCTAAATGGTATGTAAATTTTTACCTCAATCTATACAACATCAATTTCATGTTTTTCAAGAGTTTTATCTCACAAAACACACTCACACACCAATTGGAACAAGACCACACAATGTGAAATTACTAAAACCAATCCAAATTAGTCACAAAAATTTAATCTTGAACAATAAACTAAAAAGAGATAATGACATAGGTTTAAATGTGTAGCCCATCCCAATATATAAGGGTAAAACCAAGATAAATAAGAGGAAAACTCACTAGACTCCCTAGGGATTAATTATACTTGATAACAGATGAAGCTAATAGTTTGAGGGTGGAAAAACACTTGCAAAATCCCTTGGGTTTCTCACGGTTCTAAATAAAGGCCAAGGTAAGGATGAGTTTGAGAGGCCACTTGAATTTAAAAGAAATCTTATAAAATAGGAATTATGATGTATCATATTATGATTTACCGCTATGGGCTCAAAAATAGAAAGTACTATAATGTAATGGATTTTTCTATTCCATCGTTATGTAAAGTCAAAATCTCATCCAAAATCCACTTAAAGTTCAATTATGTAATTCATTAGTCAATGGGAGGGGCGTAACACACAATGGAAATCATTATATTATTTCTTCCATGACCTTATTAGAAAAATATACCAAAAATATTGTTACTCACCATACTGAGGTCAAAATATCCAAAACCCCAAAAACTAGCCACTACATTGTAGTTCCTCATCCACACCATAGAAAAATCCTCCACATCATAAAAAACCACCACACTATAAGAACTAGTTGCACTCGAATAGTCTATACCATTAATCACATAATAAAATTGAGGTGCTTATAATCTCACACTCTAAAAATTTATAATCCAAAAGAAGCATATGTAGTCATACTTCTCTAACAACTCTGGCCACTGGTCCCAATCACATACCTTATTATTTTTAGTCTCCTCATGGAGACAACTATGGAACCATATAATACAGAATAATTTTATGATTTATCCTTGTAACACATTCAATGTATAGACTACAATTCACAAATGATGTTACATTTATGATTCATAAGGCTCCAACTAAACAACCTCATCATCATCATGCAAATTTTTTATTCAAAGGAGAAGAAAAACATACAATGGCCCCAGGGAGGGTTGAGTTAGACAAGACTATGAGGGTATTAGTGGTGAAGACAAAGGGAGTCTTCCTTACAAATAATATTTCCAGCCAGAGGAAGGCTATGAATGTCATGAAAAAATAAGCATTCCAAGTCAGGAAGGTTACATGCAGCGAGGTAATCAGCTGCCCTATTTCCCTCTCACCAGGTATGGGAGGTCTTAATGTTATTGTCATGAAGTCAGAGGAATTTCCGAATAACATATTCATTGGACCAAGGCAGACCTCCGAGTCCCTGGAGAGCATTCAAAACAAACATGGAGTCTATCTCAACCTTTGTAAGGATCAGCCTCATTTTTCGGCACTCATTAAGACTTACCATCATGGCCTTATCCTCTACAAAAACAGAATTTCCAAGGCCCAACTGAGAGGAGAAATCCAAGATGGTCGATCCAGAAGAGTCACGAATGATCCCCCAAATATGTATATTGCCCGAGATGCAGGACCTGTCATTATTAAGTTTGAAACCCCTAATCGGAGGATCCTGTAACACCTGAGACTTTTATAAGAAATATTTTGTTTTTATTTTATCTAAATCATCAAAGGAATCTTTCACTACACACAACACTATCTTGGCTTTATTTACACGCAATCGCGACCTTCCTTAATAGCTTGCGCCATACGCAATACCGAGTTTCACTAAACAACGATATGCTATTAAATTATTATTAAAACTAGCCGTTATGAATAGTAATAAGCACTTTTTCAAATTTTGTAAATTTTATTTTTCAAAATTGACTTCATTTTTGGATTTGGAATATCGAAATTATCCTAGGGTGAAATTTTGGTATTTTTCTGAAAACATTCAAGTTTTTATGAATATTGAAAACACTAGGTTACTATTTAAAAAGCGACTTTTTATTTAAATAGTTATTTATTTTATTTAAATTTATTTTAGGTCAAAATTGATACATAATACCTATATAAGTTCAATGTAATTCATTGAGGTAATTTTATAATAATTTTAGATATATTAAAATTTTATTGAACTTTTCACCATCTTTTACCTACCTCCTAGGAAAATTTGCAAATTTACATAAATCTTAATTTTACTGCTTCTGTGAGTGGAATTTCAAAAATCCGAGAGACACGGTTGATGTCAGTAAGTAAAATGTGGTTCAATGAGATGAAAATAATTTTTGGTGAATAGTAACTTTTTATTTTATTTACCATGGTTAAAAGTAAATAGGGTAATTAAGAGTAAAAATTATATTATTATTACCCTAACACATTCCTAATTCTATTTTATATGTTTAATTCGACCAATAAACACCTTAGGAATAAAATATGACCTTTTAGGCCCACATATATTAGATTATAACATTTATTATTAATTTATTTAAAGAAGGGTGAAAATAGTTAAAATCAAAGTTTAATAAGTAAATAATTTTTAATATAGGGTTATACATAAGATAAATTGGACTATAAATATTTATTATAAAGCTAAAACTATTTCCTACATAATTTTATTTTATTTTTAATTTTTAGACATTAAATAATTTAATTTATTTATGACACAAATATGATGCAGTAATTATCTTATAAATGAAACATTGACATAATTGATGTTATAAATACCCAAATAAATTAAATTTGAGACTTTTTATGAATTACACTAATTTTATAGGTTAAAATGACATGTTTTTATTGATTTAATTAACTTTTTTCGAATTAATCATTCTGTTATGAGTTTCACAAAAATCAATTACTAAATAGTGTCAAAATTGAAATAAAATAGTGTTTAAAACAAATATTATATTATTAATTGTTATTTTATTACTAAAAATCTAATTTTATTCCAAATGAATTATATAAGGTTATATATATTATTAATAAACAACTTTGGGTTCGTTTGTCTTATTATAGTATGTTTATTAACCTTATAGTGTAAGAACACAAAAAGACACGGTAAAAGTAAAATTATTTAACTTAAAGTTAAATCTAAATGATAAGGTTAAAATAGGAACCTAAACTTGCATAAATTATATTGGAGGAAAGGTTTTCGACCCATCCCCACCTTATCTTCTAAATAAATCAATTTTGTACTATTTAAAACCGAATATGACTTTATAATAAAATAATATTTTTTTTTCCAAAGGTGCCCCTCTCCTCCCTTATAAAAGGGCACCTCCTCCCTCTCTTCCTCACACCACATTGAGACTTCAAGCTCGGACAACCCCTGACAAATTATCTTCTCCACTTCCCTAGAAACATCCTAGAGGTCCTGGTCTTCTTCAAATACCAATTTTATTGCCCTAAAAGGAGTTCTCAAAGAGGCACTTCAAAGAAGAGGTAATGTCTGTTACTGATTCTTTCAAATTTATTTCTTCTTCCACTTCTTCTTCTTTAGTTGTTTAATTATTAAGTAGTAACATAAGTATCACTCATATACTGATATGTTATTATAAGTATGAAAGAACCATATTTCACCATATATCCATCCTACGGAAAATGAAATCACCGCGCATGCGTATGTACGGAATACAGTCTCCACGCCGTGGTGTAATCTATTTTCCACCACCACCTTACATGGATGGTTATAATGGTGTAAATAATAACTATAAATTATTATTGTAAATTTATATTGATTCTGAAATATTATACATACACTCCATTATAATTTCACGATCATGGGAATGATATCATCGCTCGTGCGTACGTACGGAATATCGTCTCCACGATGTGATGCGACTTGTTCTACATGATATTCATTTCATAATGATTATATAAATGAATTGAATGAATTAATATGATATATATTACACTAATAACATTCTGGAAATGAGTTATATATAACCCAAAAAGAAGAATAAGAATTTATTCGACAAAACACGCATAAGAACAAAAAGCAATAAACACCCGAATATCAAGTAACAATAAAATATTACTAATAATAAGCTAAGAATATGACAATATATGATATCATAATAATGATTATGATTCTGGAATAAGTCAATCAAATTATTTAAATCATTATACAGGAGGTTCGGACAATTACGAAGCAAATCAGACCTAAGGTTAGGGAAAAACTCTCAATCTCAAATTTTATCCGAGAATGTTTATACTTCAGAATTTACTGGGGAATATTTATCATCCACATCCATGTTTCCTTAATATGTAATATTTACATCCTTCTACAATAGATTATATCCAATTTTACCCTTCGGTGAGTTTTTAGTAAAAGATATAAATGGAATCTTTTGTCATTTTTCGTACGAGGTACTTTTTGACTTTCTAGAAAAAGTACGAGAAGAATGTTTTTTTAACTTATACGGCATGCATGGATTTTTAAAAACATTATTCCCAAGAGTATTCCATTACATTTTTTCACGTTTATTTTTAATCAACTTATTTTATTTTAAAATTGTATGACATGTTAAGAATGGAAAAATGATTTTGAAGTAGAAATGATATTTTCCTCAAGAATGGAGTTCAAGTGTTTTATCAAAATTATTTTCCATCCAAGATAATATAGGGTTCTGTTTCTATCCCTATTTTTAAATTGATTTGATTATGTTATGATGGAATTATTTTTATGATGTCCTTTTATCTTATATGGATTGTGTTATGATGTCATGATGTTTAAGATTCCAATTTTTATTACATGGGTTATGCAATGATGTATGATTTATGATTTTGTGGCACACATAAGAATGGTATAATTATGAGATGGGTGTGACCTATATCTCCCTCCAATTAATTGGGTAAAGATTTCATATCTCACGAGATAGACATGGCTGGAACGGCAGGTTAATCTGGTTCAGTGAAACAGGACTGAAACGAGTAATGAACTCGTTTCAGAAATGGACTTTTTCCACTAAGATAGTCTTGGCAATGAGTCTTGACTAATAAGAAATGATTCTCTGTTATTATGTGTGTATGCCACAAAGCACAATGTTTTATGTTATGATTATTGTGATTACATTTCACTACCATGATTTATCCCATGTTATGAAATTATGATCTCTTTTGCAGGGTAATATTTCCAAAATGTTATGTTCTTATGAATATGATGTGATTGATATTTATTTTGTTTACCCTTACTGAGCATTTGATCTCACCCTTTTGTTTTTTTTCTTTCCCCGGGTAAGAAAGAAGGATATTAAGTAGGATATGCAAAAAGGGACTATAGATATGATGAAATAAATGGGAGACAGTGTAGATGCTTTATGAACCAGTTGTTTATGTTTCCCAGTTTCTAAAGATACTATACCCATACGATCCTTTCATGGTTTTGTTATATGTTTTAATAAGTGAACATAAATTTTTATGTACTAACAATGTATGTAATGTATGGGTTGTTATAGTTGGTTTTAGAGGAAAGGTATAGTCAACCTTTGGAAACTTGGATGCGAAAGCCTTAGTAAGAATCCTAAGGATAAGTCTAAGCATAGAACACAATCTTAGTGTTTTAGAAATTGCCATGAATAACCTAGGATAAGACATTAAGTGTGAAATTTTATTCTTGATTATGTGGTTCTCCTATTATAATTAATGTTGCTCACACTATTCTCCTTGGTTTTAGTCAATGACTGGAACCCGAAGGAACCGTGTTAATGCGGAATGTGACGGGAAATGCAATGATTGTCCCCCTAAGCTACCAAACATTATGGGAGATGGAATGAAAAATCTTGTAGCCTTGCTCACACAACTTTCTCATTATATGAATCATGCAGGACTTCCAAATGAGCCAAGGAAGGAGCAACATTCTGTTGACTCCTTCGTGAGGCAGCGCCCACCTTCATTTAGCAGGTTTACTGATCCATTTGTTGCTGAATAATGGATTAGTACTACTGAAAATATATTTTCAGTTCTTCAATGTTCTGTACATGATAAAGTCATCATAGTAGTGTATTGTTTGGAAGGTGATGCTGATCAATGGTGGAATATTTTGAAGAATACAAGGAAAATATATGAAATTGAGTCCATGTAATGGGACGATTTCAAGAACTTATTTTTCAATAAGTACTTCCCTCGTATTCTTCGATCAAAGATGGAGAAGGAGTTTCTTGAACTATAGAAAAAGGATGATGAATCTGTTGTTTCCTACGAAGAAAACTTTACTAGACTTGCAAGATATGCTTCAGGTATTATTATCCGACATGAGAGTAAGATAGATCTATTATTTAGTGGCTTAAAACCAAGTCTTCGAAGGGCGTTATCCATAAGGAACATCAATAGATACGAGGAAATCATTTGATGTGCTCTCAAAGTTGAGATGGAGATTGGAGTAACCCATCGGTCATATGGGTTTGATAAGAAGAGGAAAGTGGAATTCAAAGGAAAATCTAAAAAGCACACTGAAAAAAAGATGAGTTTCCCCTTATGCTCAAAGTGGGGAAATAAACATGGAGGGAGATGTCTTTAGGGACAAGTAAATGTTTCAAATGTTGAATGGAAGGTCATCGAGCTTTTGAATGCCACAATGATGGGAAGAAGATGTCTAGTGATGTGAACAAAGAAAAGGCTACACAGAGTGAACCTCCCACACTTGAATGTTACAAGTTCAAGGAGATGGGGAATTATGCCAATCAAAGCCCTAATCCAAGGGTTTTTTATTATGATCTACATCAACAAACTCTTAAGGCTAAAGACAATGGAAAGTCACATTCAATTTCTATCAGTGATGTGGAGTATGATAATGAAGTGGTGAAAGGTACACTTACCATCCACTCTAAAGTAGCAAATGTTTTATTTGATTCTGGATCCACCCACTCATTTATTTCTAAAGAATTTTCTAAGGGTATCACCATATTACCTCAACAATTAGATTTTGAGTTAGCTGGGAAAACTTCTAATGGTACATCAGTCGCATCAAAAGTTTATAATTCTTCTCCGATTGAGGTTTGTGGGAAAGTGCTTCCTGAAAATCTTGTGATCCTTCCTATAGTGGAATTTGATGTGATTCTTGGCATGGATTGTCTTTCTCTATATGGATCTCATATCAATTTCCAAATAAGGGAAGTCACATTTCATATTCCAGATCAATCTATGATCGTCTATCGATGCAAGGATGAACATAACTTTGAAGTGGAAATTTCTTCCATATTATGGGTCTTGATTCCACTAAATGAAGGTTATTAATATCAAATGGTTGGTGAGAAACTCATGATTATGAATATTCCGATTGTACGATAGTTTGATGATGTCTTTCCAGAGGAATTTCCAGGTCTTCCACCAAATCGTGAAGTTGATATTTCAATAGAACTCGTACCGGGTGCTATTCCTATTTCAAAGAAACCTTATAGAATGGACCCAATTGAGTTGTAGGAATTGAAGAAGAAACTCCAAGAGAATCTTGATAAGGTATTTATATGCCCTAGTGTGTCACCTTGGGGATCACCTGTTCTGTTTGTTAATAAGAATGATGGATCAATGAGACTCTGCATTGATTATCGAGAACTTAACAAGATCACTATCAAGCAAAAATATCCTCTCCCACGCATTGATGACTTATTTTACCAACTATGCGGAGCTCAATAAATTTACAAGATTGATCTTCGTTCAGGGTATCAATAATTAAGGGTCAAAAGGGAGGATATTCCATAGACGGCTTTTCGTACAAGGTATGGACACTGAATTTATAGTGATGCCATTTGGTCTTACTAATGCCCCTGCTATCTTCATGGATCTGATGAATAAAGTCTTTAGAGACTATCTTGATCAGTTTGTGGTAGTCTTTATAGACGATATTCTTGTATATTAAAAGATCAAAGAATAACATGAAGATCTCTTGAGAATTATATTGAAGACCCTGAGAAAGGAGAATCTTTATGCCAAATTTACCGAGTATGAATTTTGGCTTCAAAAAGTTTCATTTTTGGGTCACATAATATCAAAAGAGGGGATATCTGTGTTTCCAGCAAAAACAGTGGTTATCAAAATATGGTCGAGACCAACAACAGTAACTGAGATCCGAAGTTTTCTTGGTTTGGCTGGATATTACCGACGTTTTGTGAAATATTTTTCCTGATTATCTAATCCACTCACCAGGTTGACTCGAAAAGGAGTTATGTTCGTGTGGATGTAGGAATGTGAAGATAATTTCAAGGAGTTGAAAAGAAGGTTATCCAGTGCACCTGTACTCACACTTTCTTGTAGTGGAGAGAGGTTTGTGATCTACAGTGATGCATCCAAGAAGGGATTGGGGTGTGTTCTTATGAAAAATGATATGGTGATAGCTTCGGCCTCACGAAAATTGAAAATACATGAGCAAAATTACCCAACTCATGATTTGGAGTTAGCTGCGGTAATATTTGCAATAAAGATTTGGAGGCATTATATTTTTAGAGAAAGGTGTGATATTTATACTGATCATAAATGTTTAAAGTATATTTTCACACAAAAGAAGATGAATATGCGCCAATGAAGATGGTTGGAGCTGATTAAGGATTATGACTCCTCAATCCATTACCACCTTGAGAAAGCCAACAAGATGGCAGATGCATTAAGTCGACAAGACCATGCCAGTTTATCCATGATGAGGATCACAAAAGATCCAATATTTATGGATTTACAAAGGATGGATCTTGGAAATATAATGAAAGAGGAAAAATCATATCTTTCTCAAATGAATGTTCAACCATCTATACATGTGAAGATTAAAGAGGCACAGAATGAAGATGTAGAGTTACAAAAGAAGGTGAGAAATGTTCATGAATTCAACATTGATTGTGATGGGATAACACAGTTCAAAAATCGGGTTTGTGTTCCCCCCATCCTAGAATTAAAGAAGGTGTTGCTGGATGAGGCTCATAGTTCTTCATTCTCTATTCATCCTGGAAGCACTAAGATGTATAGGGGCCTGAAAGAGTACGTCTGGTGGGATGGAATGAAAAGAGATGTTGCTGAATTTGTCTCTCGATGCTTGGTTTGTCAGCAAGTTAAAGCTGAGAGACCGAAGTCTAAGGGGATGTTACAGCCATTACCCATACCCGAATGGAAATGGGAAAACATAATTACGGACTTTGTCACAGGACTTCCTAAAACATCCAAAGGCAATAATGCTATCTGGGTCATAGTTGATCGTCTTACAATGTCTGCACACTTCATTGCTATTAGATAGGATTTCTCTCTGGATCCGCTTTCCAGGATATATGTAAAAAAAGTGGTAAGATTTCATGGAGTACCACTTTTTATTATATATGATCGGGATTAGAGTTTTACCTCAATGTTCTGGCGAAGTCTTCCGCATAATCTGGATACAGAGTTGAGTTTCAACACTGCTCATCATCCTTAGACAGACTGTCAGTCTGAGAGGACGATTCAAACTCTAGAAGATATGTTGAGAGCTTTCTCTATGGATTTCAAAGGTGGTTGGGATCAACACCTACCTTTGGTGGAATTTTCTTATAATAATAACTTTCACTCTAGTATTCAAATCGCTCCTTATGAAGCTCTCTATGGAAAGAAATGCAGGACTCCAACTTGTTGGGATGAAGTTGGGGAAAGAAAGCTATTAGGACCTGATCTTGTTGATGAGATGGCAGAAAAGGTCCGATCTATTCAACAACACATAAGAGCAGCTCAGAGTTGACAAAAAAGTTATGCCAGCAACCGAAGAAAATACATAGTGTTTGAAGTGGGTGATAAAGTGTTCTTATGAATATCTCCCTGGAAGAGGGTCATGATATTTTTAAAGAAGGGAATGTTGAGCCCTAGATATATCGGTCCTTTAAAAATACTGAATCGTGTTGGGAAGGTAGCTTACCGATTGGTGCTTCTACTAAATCTCTCTCAAGTTAATGATGTGTTCCATGTATCTATCCTGAGAAAGTACATACCTGATCCTTCACATGTACTCAACTCATATGTTGTACCGCTGGAACAAGATCTTTCTTATGAAGAACACTCGATAGAGATTCTCGATCGTAGTGAAAAATTCCTACGGAACAAGACCACTCGCTTGGTGAAAGTTATATGGTGGAACCACCAATTAGAAAAAGCTACATGGGAGCTTGAGGATATGATGAGGGAGAGGTATGCTCATCTGTTTGTTACAAGTGATGAATTTTGAGGACGAAATTCATTTTCAGGGGTGTAGAATGTAACACCCGAGACTTTTATAAGAAATATTGTTTTTATTTTATATAAATCATCAAAGGAATATTTCACTACACACAACACTAGCTTGGCATTCTTTATACGAAATCGCGACCTTTTTTGATAGCTTGCGTCGTACGCAATACCGAGTTTCACTAAACAACGATATGCTATTTAAATATTATTAAAATCAGCCGTTATGAATAGTAATAACCACTTTTTAAAATTTATTTAAATTTTATTTTTCAAAATTGACTTCATTTTTGGATTCAGAATATCGAAATTAGCCTAGGGTGAAATTTTTGTATTTTTCTGAAAACTTTCAATTTTTGATGAATAGTGAAAACACTAGGTTACTATTTAAAAACCGACTTTTTATTTAAATAATTATTTATTTTATATAAATATATTTTAGGTCAAAATTGATACATAATACCTATTTAAGTTCAATGTAATTCATTGGAGTAATTTTATAATAATTTTAGATATATAAAAATTTTATTGATCTTTTCACTGTCTTTTACCCACCTCCTAGGAGAATTTGCAAATTTACATAAAAATAATTTACCACTTTTGTGAGTGGAATTTCAAAAATCCGAGAGACACAGTTGATGTCAGTATGTAAAATATGGTTCAATGAGATTAAACAATTTTTTGTGAATAGTAACTTTTTACTTTTATTTACCACGGTTAAAAGTAAATAGGGTAATTAAGAGTAAAAATGATATTATTATTATCCTAAAACATGTCCTAGTTCTATTGGATAAGTTTAATTAGACCGAAAAAACCTTAGTAATAAACTATGACCATTTAGGACCACATGGATTAGATTAGGACATTTATTATTAATTTATTTAAAGAAGGGTTAAAATAGTTAAAATCAAATTTTAATAAGTAAAAAAATTTTAATATATGGTTATACATAAGATAAATTAGACTATAAATATTAATAAGGAATCAAAATATATTTCCTACGTAATGGTATTTTATTTGTAATTTTTAGACATTAAATAATTTAATTTATTTATGACACAAATATGATGCAGTAATTATCTTATTAATGAAATATTGACACAATTGATGTTATAAAACCCAAAATAAATGTAATTTGAGACATTTTATGAATTAAACTAATTTTATAGGTTAATATGACATGTTATTATTGATTTAATTAACTTTTTCTAATTAATAATTCTTTTATGATTTTCACAAAAATCAATTACTAAATAGTGTCAAAATTGACATAAAATAGGTTTTAAAACAAATATTATTTTATTAATTGTTATTTTATTCCTAAAAATCTAAGGCTCAGCCAAATGACTTAGATAAGGTTATATATGTTAATAATAAACAACTTGGGGTTCTTTTGGCTTGTTATAGTAAATTTATTAAACTTATAGTGTAAGAACACAAAAAGACACGGTAAAAGTAAAATTATTTAACTTAATGTTAAATATAAATGATAAGGTTAAAATAGGAACCTAAACTTGTCTAAATTCTATTGGATGAAAGGATTTCGACCCATACCCACCTTAGCATCGAAATAAATCAATTTGGAACTATTTAAAACCGAATATGACTTTATAATAAAATAATATTTTTTTGTTTTTTCCAAAGGTGCCCCTCTCCTCCCTTATAAAAGGGCACCTCCTCCCTCTCTTACTCACACCACTTTGAGCCTTCATGCTCAGACAAAACCTGCCAAATTCTCTTCTACACTTCCCTAGAAACATCCTAGAGGTCCTGGTCTTCTTCAATGACCAATTTTAGTGCCCTAAAAGGAGGCCTCAAAGAGGTACTTCAAAGAAGAGGTAATGTCCGTTACCGATTCTTTCAACTTTATTTCTTCTTCCACTTCTTCTTATTTAGTAGTTTAATTATGAAGTAATAACATCGGTATCAATCATATAAAGATATGTTATTATAAGTATGAAACTACCCTATTTCACTATATATCAATCCTACGGAAAATGAAATCACCGCTCGTGCGTATGTTCGGAATACCGTCTCTACGCCATGGTTTAATCTATTTTCCACCACCACCTTACTTGGAAGGGTATAATGGTGTAAATAATAGCTATAAATTATTATTGTAAAGTGATATTGATTCTGAAATAGTATAAATACAGTCCATTACAATTTCATGATCATGGGAATGATATCATCGCTCCTGTGTACGTACGGAATACCGTCTCCACGATGTGATGCGACTCGTTCTACATGATATTCATTGCATAATGATTATACAAATGAAATTAATGAATGAATATGATATATATTACACTAATACCATTATAGAAATGAGTTATATATAACCCAATAAGACGAATAAGAATTTATTCGACAAAACACACATAAGAACAAAAAGCAATAAACACCCGAATAACAAGTAACAATGAAATATTACTAATAAGAAGCTAAGAATTTGACTATATATGATATCATAACAATTATTACAATTCTATAATAAGTCGATGACATTATTTTAATCATTATACAGGAGGTTCGGACACTTACGAAGCAAATCGGACCTAAGGTAAGGGAAAATCTCGCAATCTCAATTTTTATCCGAGATTATTTATACGTCAGAATTTTCTGGGGAATATTTATCATCCACATCCATGTTTCCACAATATGTAATATTTATATCCTTCTAAAATATTTTATATCCAATTTTACACTTTTATGAGTTTTTAGTAAAAGATATGAAAGGAATATTTTGTCGTTTTTCGTACGAGGTACTTTTTGACTTTTCCAGCAAAAGTACGAGAAGAATGTTTTTTTAACTTATACGTCATGAATGGATTTTTAAAAACATTATTTCCCAGAATCTTACTTTACATGTTTTCAAGTTTATTTTAATCAACATCATTTAGTTTAAAATTGTATGACATGTTAAGAAAGGAAAAATGTTTTTGACGTAGAAAGGATATTTTCCTCAAGAATGGAGTTCAAGTGTTTTATCAAAATTATTTTCCATCTAAGATAATATAGGGTTATGTTTCTATCCCTATTTTTACATTGATTTTATTATTTTATGATGGAATTATTTTATGATGTCCTTTTATCTTATATGGATTATTTTATGATGGCATGATATTTAAGATTCCCATTTTTATTACAGGGGTTATGCAATGATGTATGATTTATGATTTTGTGGAATACATAAGAATGGTATCATTATGAGATTGGTGGGACCTATATCTCCCTCCAATGCATTGGGTAAAGATCTTATATCTCATGAGATAGACATGGATGGAACGGCAGGTTAAACCCGTTCAGTGAAACAGGACTGAAACGAGGAATGAACTCATTTCAGAAATGGACTCTGTCCACTAAGATAGTTTTGGCAATGAGTCTTGACTAATATGAAATGAGTCTCTATGAGTATTTCTATATGCCACAAAGATTCATGTTTTATGTTATGATTATTTTGATTACATTTCACTACCATGAATTATCCCATGTTATGAAATTGTGATCTCTTTTGCAGGGTAAGATTTCCAAAATGTTATGTTCTTATTAATATGATGTGATTGATATTTCTTTTGTTTACCCTTACTGAGAATTTGAGCTCACCCTTTTGTATGATTTCTTTCCCCAGGTCAGGAAGAAGGTTATTAAGTAAGATATTCCAAAAGGGACTCTAGATATGATGAAATAAATGGGAGAGAGTGTAGACACTTTATAAACTAGTTGTTTATGTTTCCCAGTTTGTAAAGACACTATACCTATACGGTCCTTTCATGGTTTTGTTATATGTTGTAATAAGTGTAATTCAATTTTGAAGTACTAACAATGTATGTAAAGTATGGGTCGTTATAGATCCCATTTGACCTAGTTACCAGAGTGGGGGTTAGTGACTGGAGGAGGATTGAGGTGGCAAGTAAGAAGGCAATGCAGAGTAGGAGCCTCCATCCAGTCATTAATCGCATTAAACATATCGATATGGATATTTTTCATGCAGAAAATCATCTCTCGCACTAACAATGACACCCCCTCATGAAGATATATATATTGTTCCTATCACTTGATCCAACAGCCTGCGTGAAACACCCGAGAGTGATTTCTCTTCTCGGGGCCTTGATCACCAGACCCGTGGAACCAATGAAAGAGAAATGGATTATCAGACAATGATGAGATAGAAAATCTGTTGATGGTGCCAAATCACTCCCAAACCTCTTTTTCCCAGTCTCTCTCAAAGAACAGATGGTTTGAGATTTCATCCTGGTGCCTTTTGCAGAAAACACAGTATGAAGCCATGCTCACGCCGCACCGTTAGATGTTCTCCTCAGAGGGCATTTATCTATTTCAGATCCTCCAAGAGGGAAATTGAATTTTGTGGAAATTGACATATCCCATAGAGTGGCACTCCATTCATCAACACTGGTTGGCTTGTCCTGGACCCGATGGAAAACCTTGGAAGTGAAAGGGCCTAAGAGGACGGGGTGAACACACACTGGTCGGGATTCTAATTTATTTCAATGAGCTAAAACACATTCATCTAATCCTTGGTGAGGACAAAGTTAGTAAAATATGGGTAGTTTCTGGCCTCCTTGAAGGATAAATTGGTGGTAGGGAAGCTCGGATACCCAATGGGCTCTCCGCACCAGTTATCGTGCTAAAATAAAACCTTCCTTGTTCCGATGATCCAGCGGGTGTGCGACCTGAGAGAAGCAACGAGGGGGCCGATCTCTATCCAGAAGGGGTGCTCTAACCTAGAGGCCCCATTCTAAACATAACTAGCATGTGTGGTTGGCCCCCACAGTGTTTCTTTACCAGCACGTCCCATGTAATTTTCGCATGCATGCAGGAGAGGGCGTCGATGAGGCTTTAGACGATGATGCCACCTCCACTGGTGGGACGTGCCAATCTATTCCACGAGGCCCACTGCCTCCTTCCCTCCGACATTGGGTCCATTATGAAACCATCAAAAATTTTATCCATATTGTGTATCAACACTTCTGGAACCTTGACAGAAGATAGAGCATGGATCTGAGTAGTCAGGAGAACACTGTTAACCAGAGCGATTCTTCCACCAAATGATAGAAATAGGTTCTTCCAATTAAGCCCCATTTCTATGATTCTACAGGCAATGTGCTCGAAATCTATGATTCACAGAGGCTTCGGAGAAAGGGGCTCTCCCAAGTACTGCATGGGAAAGCAACATTTTTACACGCCGAAGGAATGGCTCACTGTAAGAGCACGGCTATCAGATAAAATACAAGAAATAAAGAAATATATTTTGTTCTTGTTAATGCTCTGGACACCCCAAAATCAATATAACTCCAAAGTTGTGTTAATTCCTTGCACTAACCTACTAGAGAAGTTGGTGAAGATAATGGTGTCGTCTACAAACATAAGGTGAGAAACATAGGGGGCCTCGACCTTCTTCATATGGGTATAATCTCACCAGTGCTGATGTAGTGGAGAATGAGATGGCTGTGGACGTTCTGGATAATGATGAAAATTCTGGGAGAGAGAGGGTGTCCTTGTAGAAGGCCCTGAGTTGATTTGATGAACCCAGTAGTTTTTCCCATGAGGTAGATCGCTAACCATGCTGAACTAAAACAGTGAAATATGATATCAGTGCTCTAGGAGGAGAGGCCCATACCTGCAAAAACCATGTTGATGAAGCACCACTCCACCCGGTCATATGCTTCGCTTATATCAAGTTTAATCACCATGGTTGATCCATGGGTTTTCAAGTTAAGATCCGAGACCATTTCCTGGGCTAGGCCGATTGCTCCCTGGATGGATCTCCCTCTTACAAAGATATGTTGTTCCTTGGATATGAATGTGGGGAGGAATTTGGTGATCCTAGCATTGAAGATGCTGTCTAGGATCTTTTATTTCATATTGCACATACTGATCAGGTGGAAGTGCTCAATGGAGGATGGGGATATAGATTTGGGAATGAGGACAACCGTAGTAGCGCATGTAACGCGGGGAAAAGGACCACCCTCGAAGAAATATTGAATAGATATGATTATGTCCCTCTTCAGGATGCCCCAAAAATCTCTATAAAAGGTACCTGGAAAACATTCTGGACCCGCCATGTTGTCCGGGTTGATTTTCATCATGGCATTGCGAAGTTCATACTCTTGCGGAATGGCGCCCATACCTTCATTATCACATGTAGAGAATGTGGGTTAGATCCTGTCAAAGATCCCCATGTCTGTCCTTGTGTACCCATTGGGGAAGTTCAGGTTAGGAACGGATAGCAGGGCACAAAAGCGAGAGCAAGATAGCTCCCCAATCACCTCTCGATCGTCATAGAATGATGCATCCCCCATGTCGATGTTCGGCTTTCTCCATCGATTCATTTCCTTAATGCATGCATGGAAACTGCTGTGTTCTTTTCTCCCCCATTAACCCACTGAATTATAGCATCCTCCATAGGCTACCTCTCTTGCCTCTGCAATAAATCCGACAAAAGCGGCTTCTTGCTAGCAAGCCATCGAAGGACCGATCAGACCTGTCTACTTCGAGACACCGCTTGAGAAGATCGACCTCCTGCATAGCTTCGTCCAGGTCTCTGTTGGCCATGTGGGAATCCTTCGACCAATCTTGGATCCTCTACTTCATTCGTCTTAGTTTATTGTGGAAGGATATCCAAGAATGGACTTGTGTGGGATCCCTCTAGGAGTCCCTAACCATGTCACTATAGCTAGGGATACTTACCTAGTGATGATAGAAACGGAAACGGGCATGATTCACCTGTCTAGAGGCAAGAGAGAGCAAAAGGGTGGTGTGTTATGATATGTCTCCCACAAAGTGGGTTACCTGGGTGTTTCCGAAGATAGAGATAGCATTCAAGTTGGCTAGACATCTATCCAGACAACTTCATGACATCCGGGAACCCTGCCGGTTATTGCACCGCGTAAAGTTATCACCTGTGAATCCCAGGTCCATGAGACCTTTTCCAGCCATAAATATAGAGAATGCCAGACTGGCCTTCCTGTTGAAAGGACCTCTTCCTCTTTTTTCCTCCAGTCCCACGACAACATTGAAGTCACCCCGAAGAACCACGGGGTATTACCAGGGTCGAAAGCACTTAGAAAAGTCCATAGGGACTCCTGTTGTTGGTGTTCGTAGCTTCTATAAATGAAGGAGATGAAGAATGCTTATAATCCATGGGAGACCTTAATAGTGATTAATTGTTCCCCGACCTGGGTAAGAACCACCAAAACAAGAAGATGCCAGAGAATATAAATATGCTTGGTATTCGGTTCAGCATGCATATAGCCAAGCAATTTGAGCCTCGTGGAGAAATCATGTAACTTTCTAGAGTGCTGCTTGTGCTCAAGGTTGGACACCCCCATGTCCATATATTCAGGAACCTCCGAAGATAAGTAATCCATTTTGACATGAGCACCAATACATCGGTCATTCCAGATGATTTGGGGAGTCATTGGGTAAACAAGGATCTGGGAATAGCCCCAGATGGAATGGCCTTCTTGAAGTGGGAGAGCACATGTACCTTGAGTTTCTTTGATTGGGAACTTGTACACGCTCCAATACCAATAGATATGATTCCATTAGAGGGGGATCCAAGCACTTGGCGAGACCCTCGGCCCCTCCCTCTACGGTCTGTAGAGGAATTGGGGACCCTCTTCAAGCCAGGGGCCTTTTTTAGGGGGGCTTCCATTGCATACACCAGGAAAGAGACCACATCAGTGTAATGTAAAGAGCCTTCGAAGGTATAACCCATCAATACTATTTCCAAGCACTGATCATCTGCACTATGACTACTACGAATCAGATAAAACTCCACATGGTGGGGGGTGGGATTTTCCGACCCACAAGATGAGCAGGAGAAGGTAGAGGGACACAAACCTAAACCTAGGCCAAACATCTCAGAACATATGGCACTAAGTCCCAACAGGCCTCATTGGCGCCCACCAAGGATGGAATTTTCCTGGGGCCAAGTCCACTGGTGGAGTCACCGGCGGAACACCAGGGGCATTTTGCACCACGAAGACCGCCCCTGGTAGGACGCCTTTAGATGGAGATGGATGAGAACCTCTGGGCTTGGCAGGGGGGCCCTAGAGAATTCGACCACCATGTCGACTGCGGCGGCACACCTACAAAGAGTTCCCCTGAAGAAGAAAGTGAGGGAAGAAACTCGGGAACACATGATAGAGGAGGTCTTGAACCCATAAAAAGGAGTCCTACACCCGGAGATCAAAAGATTATGGAACTGGAAGAGAAATATCCAATTCCACACCAATTAGAGCCACGAAAGCCTCCACACAGCAGCTAGTCTGCTGATCTGAGTAGAGGAAGCCACCCATGAAGTCAATAATGGCTGAGAGAAACCCTTCATTATAGAAGGGGAGCGGAAGGCCCGGATGATTGACCCACACAGAAGTGAGGGGAATCTCTTTCTTATGATGGGATTCCATTGACCAATTGGAGAGGATGAAGGACCAACAGCCCAAGGAACGAGGCGCCCTTCACCACGCCTGAAGGAAATCTTCCTACAAAATGAGGACTATTCTGAAGGAGTGGCGATGAAGAACTTAGATCCGCACCGGAAGGCGGAGACCCCATGAGTCCACGAAGCGCTGAAAGACCATAACAAAAGGTTTAACAGCACCAAAACGAGCTATAACAGTGAGATGCAAGCTAGCCGCCGCATCCGGAAATGCCGAAGTAGGTACATCCATGAAGATCTGAGTGCAATCGCGTGAAGACTGTGGAACCCCCAGAGAGACCGCCAGAAAACAAGGAAGGCCCGTGGGTGGAGAGGAGCCACAGAGAGCGTCGCAAAAGGAGGGCCGAGAAATAGGTATGACAGCTGGAGCGACGAGGGGGATGGAGGATCTAGGGGAGGTAGGGCCGTAGGAGTCGGGATCGAAGGAGGGAGGTGTAGGTGACAGTGGAAGACCGGCAGAGGGGCCCTCAACGGTCCAAATATTTTGAAAAAGTGGCGGTGCGTGCATCGTGTTCTTCTTCATTTCCAAATTCTCTCTCCGTACACTAATATACCAGATCCAACAAAATAACCTCAAAAGAAGAAACTTGCATAGGATCTGGCATGTACCTCAGGAGTTGTGTCACGTGAAATAAATCATTCAATAATTAATATAGAAATGGAAGAAATATATGGTATACCAATTTTCCAATATATTATGTAAAAAACATGGTAATTGTAGAATAAATAATTTTCATATTTTTTAGTATTCATGAAACATATTGTTATATTCAATATAAAATAATTAAGTACCTTACAATTCAAAAACTAACATCATTGTATTAAAATACATTCTTGGAATGGTTTATTTAGACGATTAATTTTCAAATTATAGATTTTAAATTTTTAAAAATTAATTTTTTTAATTAATCATTTAATATTATCAAATGATCAATTTTTAGAATTTTGAGAAATATTTTATTTTTGATTGAATAATGTAAAATAATGTTTCTTATTGACAAAAAATATTATATTTTAAGGTTATATTAGAAAATTAAATTTTGGATTAATTGTATGAAATATAATTAATTCCATTTTATTTATTATAAATATGCTTTTTGAAAATAATTTTACACAACAATTTATTATAAAATCAATTTTACTTCTAAAAAGACATTATTTTGAAAAACAAATTTTCATCAAATTTTATCATTTTTTTAAATAAAATACAAAACTTTTTTGAATTTAATATTTCAAAAGGTATTACATATTTTAAATCATGGGTTAAATTTTTTAAAATATTTAATTTTTAATTTTGGTTAATATGAATGGTAACATTAAAATTTTTTATTACCAATGTTTAGGGTAAATCGGGTAATTAATTTTAAAAATTAAATTATAAAAAATATAAAATAACCCTAAAACATGCATTAATTTAATTATATGTGTACATATCATAAAAAATAATAGCATAGTTTAATATAATCCCATTTATTCCTAGTCTAAATTGATTTTACATTTATAATATTTTATTAAATATTAAGATAATAATGGTACACTCTTTATTTTAATAAATAGATAATTTTTATATTAGGATAAATAGAGTAAATTTTCCTTTGAAAAAATTATTTTGAAATAAAAATTAAATTTTCCATTTTAATATATTTATAAATTTTAATGAATAATTAATTTATATAAAAGCTTATGCAACACAAGAGCAATAATTATTCACCTAATCCCAAAATATAATAATTATTCTAATTATGTTAAAAGTAATATGATTTCCAAGTGTTATAGAGTAAACTAATTCATGTTGATATGTATTACATATTATAGAGTTTTGGATGAATTATATTAAAATAATATTTTTGTCTTATAGTTTTAAAATTCATATTAGAGTTATAGCTCCAAAAATGACTTTAATGTCATTTTGTAATAAATATTTTTTTATTAAATGATTTTAAATTATTAAATATTCTTTCATCGTCAATGGGTTTGAGATAATTTATAAAATATAAAACATGTTCCATTTAATTTATTTTTATCTTTTTATATTAAATTTATTAACAACACCAATGGAAAAAACATTGATATTACTATAATGTTCAAAATGGTTAACAAAAGGTTAAAACCAAATAGTAATGATAAAAATGTGATCAAAAATTTTTGATGATTTATTAGATGTGATTATTAAGAATTTAAATTATATTATAATTTAAATTTATCAATATTTATTCATTTTTAAATCAAAATTAATTTTTATTAATTTAATTTATTATAAAAATCAAAGAGTTCCCTCACCCCTCTTATTAAATGAATCATTTTCATACCATTTCATCACATTTAGAAAGAATTTTGTTTCAGAAAATATCTACAGATATCCATTCATTACATCCCTCTACATGTCATGGAGGTTTTATTTTGTAATTTCTACATGAGGTATGTGTTTTAATGTGTAAAGTAAGAGATATTATCCGACGAAGAGGAATAATCCTTAACTGATAATTTGTGTTATATTTCTTCTTCTATATGTAAAAAACATTCCATAAATATTATGATATAATAAAATAAGTATCTCACATATAATTTAATTTTATTATTTTAACAAAATAACCTATACACATTTCTATCCTCTATCAAATGGAAAAGGAATTTTTTATTCATGTGTTTCACAAACAACCACATTAGAGACCAATGTAATCTGTTTCCCGACCCCACCAATCATGGATAGTTACAATTATGTATTAAAGGTATAAATATTATTTCATGAAATATTAATCATTATCTATAGACAATATAACAACTCTCTTATTAGCTTTCCTTTCTCTAAAAAATTATAAAGTTGATCATGCGTACCTGTGAAACACCACCTCGACAATGACATGTGATTCATTTTTTATTACCACATGAAATGGATTATATATATAATGGTATTTAAGTAAATATCAATATAATTATGATGTTATTTTTTTTAGATATTAAATAATTCAAACCTAATTTTTTTAATGTTCATTGAGAATAGAAATGTTTCTAATGTAAATATGTATCCAACAATCACCACTATTGTGATGAAATTCATTCTTCATAATCATATTTAATGATTGAATTTAATTGACTAATTTATATATAAAAATAATAAATATTTTATTATAATTAATATATACATATGGAGTAATTTTGAACTTTTTGAAAATATTAAACCCACAAAACTCATTTTGGACATGTGAGAAAATATCATTAAATCAGCAAGTGTGAACATATTTGATTAATTAAATTTATATAATAAAGGTATAAGGAAATTAAAATAAATAATAATATTGAGATGTTTTATCATGAAAATAAATAATTAACATAATTTTATTTTTCATGGAGATGAGAAACACACTTAACAAGCCAGATATAAGGTAAGTGACAATTTATTAAATAAATACCCTTTTAAATTCACTATTTCAAACCCATTATCTTCCATGTCCATATTCATAATATTATTTTATTGATATATTTAAATGGATATAAGATAATAATAATGTTATGTTTCTTTTAAAATTAATATAAATTGTTTCCAATGGAATATTTTTGTATATATTTGTTACATTATTTACAAAATGCAACAGGACTATTCTATTTAATATATAGGGTAATAAAAAATTTCTTATCACTGTAATAATTATTTGGTGATTTGATTATATTATAATATATCATTTTATTCTTCAAATAAAAAAATATTTTGTTTTTGTTCTGGATATTTATTTTTTGGAAAATGTACTTTAAAAAGAAAGTGTAATATCCCGACCTATGTGCCACACATTAGTTCATTGATCAAGTTGGTCACATGACCTCAAATTCCTTCATGTATGTTATAGGATTCCGAATAGAAGTGAGGGTCAAATATCGATGGTGGGGAGACTGCAATCTCTTCATTAATTTATAACAATATCCTAAATAAAAAATAATAAAAATGGCATATAATCACAACAAGATTAATACCAATTTCACAATTTGACCAAACCTAGAATAATAATATAAATATGAATTGTAGATATGTTAGAGAAAAGTTCAATCCATGTGTAAAAATGAAACTAAAAATTTACGATAATAGAAACTCTCAAGAGGGTCTCTAACCACATTTGGTTCCCTAATCCATGGTCCATCCCAAATTTGCAATCTAACATAGAGACTTTTTCCTTATCATGCCCTAAAACCATATAATCTATTTGTTTACCTATCAGTTAGCCCAAGTATGGTGACTGAAATCTCAGTAGACCACCACCATTGAAATCTAAATCAATATCCCTTCAAACCATGTGTGATGTTATATAAATGAATAAATATAATGAATAAATAAATATTTATCACATTATAAATTATTCCTTATTTAACCACATAAACGTCTAGGTTCCTAAGGACACCGGAATCTCAATACCAACTTTGAACCATGCCGGTGTTTGAACTATCCTCGAGGTATAAAACATTATATAATTCCATTGTAATCATTTATTTTAAAAATTCACATATAAATGTCACTGTTACCACACATCATCTCAATTCACATATAAATTACATAGTATCCATTCATTATTTTAGTTCAATAATGAATGATTTTATTACCATTCATTATCAAAGTTTACATATAAATTCTATTTTAACATTGATCATTTCAATTCACATAATAATTCTATTTTTACCATTCATCTGTTTAGTTTAGTCATGAATTCGATTTTTCCCATTCAACTATTCAGTTTACTTGTGAATTCCATTATTATAATTCATTATTTCAACATCACATATGAATTGTTTTTTTCATTAATAATTTCAAATTACTCCATTATTTAATTTCACACTGATTAATCATATCAATTATAATAGTTAACTCAAAAATAAATTATTCACCTCATTAATATTAATTAAATAAAAAATTCATTAATAATGTAAAATATATTAATTAACTCAAAAATTATTTATTCATCATTCTATCACTAATAATTCAAAAATTATTTTATCTAATCAATCCCCGAAATTTATTTCTAAATTAATAAACAACCTTGAACCAATTAATTAATTCACCAATTAATTAATCAATATACACAACCTCTATAACCCATAATTAATTAAATAATTAATGATTCAATTCACACTTCAATATCTGATAATTAACTCACCAATTATTTATCCCCAAATTCCAATTTAATATTTTGATAATTAACTGAATAATTAATTATCCAAAAATCCCAATTTCATATTTTGATAATTTACTCAAAAATTAATTATACCCAACCCATAATTCAATATTCCAATAATTAATACAAAAATTAATTCTCCCCTAAACCATATTAAATTTTTATATAATTAAATCAATAATTAATTATACCAAAATCCCAACTCAATATTCTTACAGTTAACACGATAAAAAATTATCATCAAATCCCAAATCAATATTCCAATAATTGACTCTATAATTAATTATCCCCAAATCCCAATTCAATATTCCAATAACTAACTCAAAAATTAATTATCCCCAAATCCTAATTCAATTTTCTGATTACTAACTCCAAAATTAATTATCCCCAAATTCTAGTTTAATATTTTGATTAATAAATCAAAAATTAATTATCATCAAATCCCAATTCCTAAATTAATTATTTAACCAAATAAATAAATTCCATTACGAAATTATAGTGCAAAAAAATCTATAAATTCTAATGATACATATATTTAATAGAAATCATGATTTTGGGATTTAAATAATACACCACCTACCTCAATTCATTGATGATCGACTGTCAAAAAGAAATCCCCAATTTGAGTAGAAAAATGAAGTATAAAGACATCTGGACCTTAAACCCTAATTCAAGATTGAATAATCAAGATCCCATAATCTTAGATGTATATCTAACAATTTCTGATCTATATCTAATAATACAAAGGATAATGTCACTTTAAAGTATGACGGTGAGATTAGAGAGAAGAGGGAACCACATGGTATTAGATCCACTTATTGAGAAGCGTGGATATCTTTAATATAGGAAAACAATCATGAATTAAATTTTACAAAATGGATTGGAATATATCCTAGAGGATCCAAAAGCATGTAAATGTGGTAGTGGTCGATTTAGGGATGAATAGGGGTTAAAATATGTGTCTCTGTGGGGGGGGGGGGGGTTGGGAAAACTCAATTTTAATTTTGGGGGGATTAAAATCATGTACACATGGTTATATTCTCCAGGAACACTATTTCCCCTGACTACGTGCCTTAACCGTGAACCTTTTCTATGGGGTTCAATGTTTCTCCTTTAAGGGTTCATAGTTTGAATAACCACGCACCCTCCATACAAAGCCTATCTGTCCAGGGTTTCATGGTTGGCAGGACCATGGGGCACAATTAGTTAAAATTGTGTGCCAAATATACACATCCCTATTTCTTACACGTTTATCAAATTTATACCTGAACACACAAAAAAGTAAAATCTAAATGAAAAGTAATCAAAACAAGGAATAAGATTACCTATAAAATAGATTAAGGCATCTCCAGAACATGGATGAGGTTTTAGAATATCCAAACCTAAAAAATATTATAAGGCCCCAATATTTAACTTTACATAATCTTGAATTATGTTAATAATTCACATTAATAATATTTCCAGGTTTAGTGCTTTTGATTTTTTGGCCCAAACTATTACATTATGTATCAAATATTACAAATTAGACACTTCAACCCAGTATCCATTTTTTCATGAAATAAAAAATCTTAAAGAAACATGGTTTGTTCTGGGTTTCAAATAGTATGATTTTCCCTTGATCCCATTCGTGAACCTATTCATATTTTTGTCCTGTGGAAAACATTTCAAAAACATGGGATGAGCATAAAATTATCAATAAGGGATATAAAATAAAGACTGAAAACATTAGTCCATGAATACATACAAATCAATGTAATCATACTTTTCTTTCATACCTCACAAAAATCATAAGATTTATTAATAACAAATAGAAATAATAAATCATAAAGGTAACTTGTGGAATCCATATCATACTAACATTTTACTTATCAAAGCCACATAAGAAGTTACATTTGGAATACCCATCATAGTATATTCCATATATCCCTTAAGAGAAACATTAATGTTTACCTCTGTCACATTACTCAATGCATTGGATAGTTAACTCCGGCTCACTTTCCCCTGGTTTGTCACAGAACCACCAGTATACGTAAACTATTCCCAGGAACCATATCATAATCTTAACACATAATGTAATCATAAATAAATATAACATTTCCACATTTAATCACAATATATCAATTTAATATATTGACATATTCAATACATTCTCTAAATCATTTTCAATACCAAAATGTATAAAATGATTACATTATATTTATTTTCCCTTAAAAATATTACGGTGTGTTATGGAATCTAAATATAAAATAATGATCGTTGTTTTGGAAAGGTCATTATCTCTGTGTATGTAAAAAAGAAACACTCCCTTTGTCGTTTAGTAGAAAACATTGTAGAGAAAAGATTCCTTTTCAAAACCATTTAAAACATTTAATAAATACATTATTGAATGAATGTTTTCCATACCACTTTGAAACTACTAAATTAGTTAAATTTTTAAGACACAACTATTCGTATAAAAAAACTTAAAACCATTTTGGAAACATTAACATTAATTGTAAATATTTGTAAAATTAAATCTGTAAAACATTTAAAATAATTTTTTAGTTAAAAAGTCCCTTAACACTTGAGAAAACACTTATAAAAAAAGTTAAATAATTACAATAAGAAAATATTATAATATCATGAGAAAAAATTGATTCATGATATAAAATTTCAAAGGTCAGTATATATACCCTATAAAAGGTAATTGGTGTACATAAAAAAATAAGTCTCAATTTAATGTAAATTGAGACAAAATACCTTACAAAGATCCTATCCATAGAGTAAGGATAAATAATTAAAATAATTATGTTTGATAATATAAATACACCCGGTATAAGTGGATATTAATTTTAAAACAATTATTGGTCATTCACTCATAATGATGGCATAATTTTATCAAAGTAGTATGCAAAAAACCCAAAGACTAGAAATTGTGTTTAGAAACTTCCTTACGAAAATTTGGAAACCTAACAACGTCACATAAAAAATTATATAATGATTTGATAAGAGTGAAAATGATCAGTCCTAATTTTGATATAAAATCTACAAAAATAAGGACATTTTAGAACATTTCCCATCATAAGAAAATTGTAATTTATAAGACATAACAAAAGAAAGTATTTTAATACAAATGGACGGTGAAATGCTCCCTTACCTATTTGGTAACAAACGAAACATACACAATATAAATGAAAGATCATAAGATGAAGAAGTAAAGAACTATAAATTAAATTATATTACACAAAGTGTACAATAATGGGTAGATCATACACCACATAAAAGGAAATAGTGGTAAATATAACATGAATCTCAAAAGAATAAAAAGTGAGATTAAAACACCATACCTAAAGTCCGAATTGTCTTGTATGTTCTTTGTTCTTCCTGAATAATAAACATATGTTAATTTATAATTTAATAATATCTTATTTTTCATGTCTATTATTCCTTTTATATCACTTAATACCTTTCTATAACAATTAGTTAATTATTTGAGTTCAGATCAGACATTTTGTCGATGTTTCGAACTTGAGTAGAAAATGAAGTTGTTATAATTAAAAATTTTCCATGTAGTCAAAATTAAATTATCTCAAGAATAATATTCATTATTTATATATTATATATATCATATATATAAAGTATATATTTTTATTTATAATTGTACATAATATTTGAAGATAAAAAATGAAATGTGCAGTTCCTATTGACGGTAAGTCATACGTACACATGAACACTACTTTCATTTATATTTCAAATTTTCATGGAATGAAAATGATACATATGTTTATTATAATTACAGTAGAACATCATATATAGTTTCATTAATGACATCCATTATATGTCTCATGTATGTCATGTACAAGTCATATCACTTTGAGGGGGCGATAGTCCGCACATCCTCAAATGAAATTATCGTATTTACCGATTATGGAAACCATAATGGTATGATATAAAAAATAAAAATACACATAGACAATATAAATATAATATATATCATATATGAATATAGTATCATCATAATGAACACCATGAGAGGTGGTAGGAGATAATTGTACAATCATCATTTGGTGAGGCAGTAGTTCACCGTCCATAGAAACAGTATATTTGTATCCATTTGATGGAGGTGTGTGGAAGTGTAGTTCAAATCCTTTTCATAACAACAGAAATTTTATATTTAAGATATTTATTTCTTTATGTAAACAAAGAATAATATAATCATAGGGAGTGGGGAAGTAAAATTAAAGAATATATCTTGAGGGATGGTACTACCTTTAAATAGGATAACTTCTTTTGGATTGACCCAAAAAGGATTCCATGATTTTTATTCTGCCTAAGTTAATAATTCTAGCTTAAAGTGAGGGATGTTGGGGGCTTATTATATCATATTTTTGACGATCCAAGGGGATTGAGAGGTGTGATTAATGGGTTAGATTTAATGGATTTTACAAGGGGGAGGAGGGGCTCTTTATGAATTCTTGAAAGTATTATTTTATTATATATTTATTTTCAGTTTCAAAAGGTAAAAAACATATTCAATTCTAATATAAAATGCATATATGTATAAATAAATTCATCTAATAATAATTGGATAGGTTTTGGATATTTTATCAATCCTATCTTTTTTATTTAACCATTTTTTATCTAATTAAACCTTTAGCATAGCTTATTATATATTAATACAATTTGTATAATATATTTACAATAAAATTCAAAGTGACCCAAAATGTATCATCTATGATATTTTTCACATTATTTGTGTAATTTGGCAGTATCATAGATTTTTAGTATTATATTATCATTAAATAAAATATTAATTGTATTATAAACTCATTTATTTCATTTTTTAAACTATTCTTATGAACACATTAAAAAAATCCAAACCAACTAGATTATTTTAAAAAAACATCATTAATAAAATTATAATATTTCATAATAATCTCGAAAATTCTTGGATGGTCAAAAAGTTTTTAAAAATAAATTTATTTTAATATTTATAAAATCATTTATTTGAATACTTTATTAATGAAACAATCACTACATCACCATCATTTCATAATTAATTTTTTTTATTTAATGTCTAATTTAAATACCTTCAAATGTCAAGGAAAACATTTTCTTAATTTATTTGGGATTTTACTAGAACGCAGTTTTTGACGGCACCTGATTTCGAGGCCCGGTGTGCCCAGAATCAATTTCCGAAGTTTAGCTCGGGTATATTCAGTGAACGAACGAGCGGGTTTTTCTAACTTTTGAACCGGTGCTCGGAATCGAAATATGAGGGCACTGATGAAACCGCAGCACTGGTAATTACTTAGGAACACCCATTCTGGAGTTGCGTTTTCTCGAGAGGAGTTGCTAATTTTGTGTTTTTAGTGAGGAATAAATAAAATTATATTACAATTTTATTTATTTTCATCTTGGTAGTTATAACCTAAGTAAGGGAGTTGGGGGTGGGACCCAGATGTTTTTGAACAACCATTAGAGGATAAAGGTGGGGTGGGGCCCACACGAGCCCAACCCCTCATATTCATTAACTCCATAACCCCCCTTTAATGTGAGACCACTCACCACCCCCCCCCCTCTCTTCTTTAATCATGCAAACTCACTTTATTAATTTAAGTGGTTTGAGTTTTGAATTTTGAGTCTTTGTTGTATGAATAAAAATAATATCATGAGATATTATTTTATTTTGGGAGCATTTGGTGTGTTGAGAAAACTTTGGATGTGAGCTCATGAGTTTTGAACAACACCGACTCTGCGATGAAGAACGGCCTTCCGACTCAGCGAAGAACGCTCCACGCTTCTCCAATCCATTTCTTCCTCCACAACAAGGGACGAGACTCAACCACGGGAAAACTCACCAATGAAGACGGTTATTTCCCAGTGTTGACGGAGTGACATCGCTTCCCGTGTCTTCGATGAATGAACCTTTTTCATGGTAGGGGTTTGGATTTGTTTTCGTGATTATTCTTTGCCATTCAACGTCAGTTTCTTTAGCGGCTTGGTATAAGATTAACGGGAGGAGGTCGGACCGCACGAACACGGCCGACTTTCCTCCCCCTTCGATGTTGTGTTTGTCGTGGCATGAACAAAGTCGCGATGTGAAATGGCACTGCTTGGAAACAAGAAGAATACGACGAATAAGCACGGCGCCGACGCGCCGCGCCGTGGAGGCCGAACAAAGCCGCGACGTCATCGCGCTGCGCAGGAAAACCACGAAGAGGCCGCAGTTTGTTTATTTGACGTGCGGATCGATGGGGGGTGGTGGAACGGGCTGTAGGGGCGTTTTGAAGACTTCACAGTGAAGATAATGTCCCGGGAGGACCGCTGGGGAAGACCGCAGGAAAAACGGACCACAGGAGCATGTCCTGTGGTCTGTTGAAGATCCTGTCGGCGCGCCGTGCTGGCATGGCGGCGCTGGCGGCCGGAGGCGGCAGCCGGCACCTGCCGGCCGGCAGGAGGCGGCGGTGCCCGTGGCACCGCCAGGAGGGTCCGCCGCCTCTAATTTCGTGGAGACAGGCGACGGTCCCACGACCGCACGGGACCAGGGGGAGACCGGGTGTCATAAACCTCGGCTGTCAATGGGAGCGGCCCCGACGTGGGGGGCTGCGGCTTCAATCAGGGGGGCAGGGCCCCCCCCCCCCTTTCCGTGACAGCTCGGCCGAGCCGAGCTGTATGGCCATGCGGGTCGCGCCCACCCAGGCCTGGCCGGCCCACGCCCCAGTGGGCTGGACCCGGACCCGGGTCGTGTCGACCCGGTTCGGGCCGACCCAGGGGGCCTCGGGCCGGGTCGGACTGGCCCCGGACCCCCTCTTTTCGGGAAGTTTTCGTTCAAACGCCCATAACATGGGATAATGACCTCCAATCGATGCACCGTCAGTTGTGATGTGATACTTGGATCGAGGCGGTCGTTTCGGTATATTACACTCAAGGTTTCGGAGAACTTTGGGTATGTCCGGGTTGGTTCGAACCCGAAACCAACCGGGCCCTCGGAGCGGAAACCCTTACAACTTGAGCTTCGGACATCCGATAGATGTACCGTCCACATTGTTGGATTCTATTGATGAGATGAAACTTTTTACATACTTCACCTAAGGTTTGGACGCAGTTGGATAGTGGCTGGGTTGGATTGAAACTGAATTACAATCGGACCCCTGCAACAGAAAAGATGATAACTTTCAGACTGGACGTCCATTTGACGAACCATCATCGACATTGGTGATCACGTTGAGAAATGGTCCCTATGAGTATACCCTATGAGAGTTCGGGGTACAGTTGAGATATGGCCGGGATGGTTCGCACACGAAACCGATCGGGCCCCTGGGACGAAAAGTCTAATAACTCACAGACCGGGCGTCCGATTGACGCGCCGTCTATTGCATTGAGACCCCTATGATGAGGCGGTCCTTTGAGATACTTCTTTGTGGGACATAGTGATACTTGGATTATCGACCTGTAGCTCATGGAGCGGACCCTCCCGGAGACGAGCATACGGAGTACCAAGACCGTGTAGATAGCTGAGACCTGACGACTGCTTGGCCGACTCGACTTGGAGTGAGTCGACTAGCCCAGTGGACGGAGCACTAATGTGTTTGGGTATAGACCCACGGAGGACGGAGCGCCTGGTAGCAGGTAGCAGACCCGCGGTACTAGACAGGAGGAGTACCTTTGTAGGCTATGAGGGGGAGCACTACTGTGTGAGGTGGCAGACCCATGGCGGAGGAGCACTACTTTGTGACGTGGCAGACCCATTGTACTCAATAGGAGGAGTATCTCACAAGTCTTAGGTTAGTGAGAAGTTCCTCGGAGTCGTGAAAGGATCACTGTACTGGACAGAGACGGGGATCTTCAATAGTTACGGTTTTGATAATGAAAATCCTGGTTTGAGCTGAGTCTTTGACCTTTGTGTTTACCTCATGATTGCGATGGGTCAGTTGATAACCTAAGTATATGTATGGGCATATACCTAGGTAGTGGTTATCCGTTGATTTTATAACCTTTGTGTTTCCTCATGATTGATATGGGACACTTGATAACTTGGGTATATGTATGGGTATATACCTAGGTAGTGGTTATCCATTGATATCGTAACCTTTGTGTTTCCACATGATTGAGATGGATTACTTGATAACATAGGTATAAGTATGGGCTTATATCTATGTAATGGTTATCCGTTGAGATCATTATTTGTGGTTATCCTTGTTGGATTTAGTGAGACCTTGAGGGTCTCGGGGTCCCTACTGAGTATCGCATTCTCACACCTGTACGGGCTATGCTCGCACCTCGTTGTCTTGGTTGCAGATGACGAGTAGCGCTGACAGAGGACGAGTGTTCGAGGACTGGACGGTACCCGGAGGTGGACCTCACGACGAGTCAGTATCCGGAGGTGGAATTCACGACGAGACGATAATCGAAGGAGGTTGATGGGCAAGAGCGTTGTGTAGGCTATCTGTACCTACCATGCAGGTAGGATCCGTGATGGATGATCCAGGAGCTACGCTATTTGTACCTACACTTTAGGTAGGATCCGAGGTGGACGACCCATGAGCTGCTTCTATTTTTTCTTCCGGCTGTTTTGTTTTTTCCTTGTACTTTACAGTTGGGCTTGTATTTCCGGCCCCCTTTACTTTCAGCACTGCTTTGTATTCAGTTTTACTTAGTGTTTACTTCCGATTTTACTCTGGTTGAATGTGTTTATGTTTAATAAAGGCGATGCCTTCCCAGTTATCGGGATATACACCTTTGGTGCTAGTCTCTAGCCCCTGGCCTATGGAAGGCGAGATTGGGGTAGTCACGACACGGGCCCTAAGGACGGGTCGTGACGAATTGGTATCAGCGGAGTCGCTTCTACCGTAGAACTTAGGACTCTGATCATTCTTTTCTGTGAAGCAACAGTATTAAGGGCAACGAGTGTGGTCTTCAGTTCAGGGAGTCCAGTGTTGGTGCGATGGCTGACGTATCCATACACCATGACCCTGACTACTGATTTCTGACATTGTGCATGAAAACACTGATTGCGTGTGTGTTTCCAAGAGTTTTAAAGTCAGCTCAAACCAAGTTAGCTCACCAGGTATAAATCGTTTGACCGTGTCACATCTCTTCAGGATATCTCCACATAGACAGTTAGTTGGAGTTTTGAGATAGTACACGATGACGGTCATCCGAGCGACGAGGCTCCGTTGTGGGGCCCTTTTTACTTTATTGGCACCCTCGAGTGGTGTACCAGCAGCATCACCACCTATTGGGAATCAGATGCCACTTTCCATACTAGCAGATGGTGCACGCCCACAGAGCGCATTGTACATGTTCTAGCAGTAAAGGCCTCCGAGGTTACGAGGCGTGGAAGATTCCTAGATAGCAGAGGATTGGATGGAGGCAATTGCTAGAGTTTTCCTCCTAGCTGAGACATCAATAGAGTGGATGGTGAACATGGCTACTATTTTTTTCCAGTGAATGACCATGAGGATGGTCCACATAGTGATGATGCTTTGGTACGTGGACCGATGCCGGAGATAGTACCTTCAGGTAGTGTGTCAGCTATACCTCACTACCTGTTGGTCTGCAGTTACAACCTGCGGTACCGGTAGGTGACACATGTAGGCTAACTGCATTAAACGTGTTCCAACATCATATACCCCCAATTTCTGAGGTGAACCTGACTCACAGGTAGCTGAGGATTGGCTTGAGGAGGTGGGTGAGAGTTTTCTAGATCTTATACAGCTTCGGCAGGACGACGTGTCAGTAGATAAGAATTCATCGAGGCATGCTGAACATTCCAGGTACTCGATGAATATGATTCGATCAGTGCTATAGAGCTCGGACCTCTGAGCATGGTGTGTTTAAGGATATTTGAGCCATCACTTTTTCCTCTATGTATTACCACTCACGTTAGGGTGCTAGAGAGAACCTTGAGGTTGAAAGTTCTTTGTTTGAACGAATACAGCTAGAGAATGTTAGAAGTTGGAACGCAGCAAGCTGGTGCTAGTCTTAGAGACTTGGTCATGTGAATGTTTCAATAAGATGAAATGTTAAGGATAGATAAATCTGCAGAGCAGCTGACGTGGAGGCAGATCTAGGAGAGCAGGATGAGGTGGTGTACATTTCAACATCTTACAACCACCCGCCTTTGATGTCCCCTCCAGGCTCAGGGAACTGGAGGGCAGGGGAAGAGAGTAGCTGCATGCGGTCAGGGAGTGTGACCCAATGGCTCTAAAAATGATTCAAGGGACAGTCTGTGTCCACTACTAGATGCAGTAGTAACAGACGTTGATATGAATCATTCCTTCCATCGAAGAATCTTGTCCCAGACGTAGAGTTTCCGGTAAGCCGTGGACTTGACCCTCACATCTGGAGATACCATTAGGAGGAGACTCGATAATCACACTTACACCGACAGGTGTGATCTAACCCTTGAGGTGAGAGTTTCGGTTGGAACCTCGTGGTGGTAGTGTCGAGGCCTTACGACGTTAGTTTGGGTATGGACTGGGCAACCACAGTTCATACACGGATAGACGGTATTAGGAAAAAAGGATGTGGTTTATCTGTAACGTTGGGATGGGGTTTTACTTGGTCGGTGAAAAGGAAAACCCAAGGAGCACAGGACAGAATCATGCATAAGAGGGTGCATTAGATCACTCAGGAGATGTCCAAACTTACCTTTGTGCCAGAATTCTCCAGAGTTTCAGCACCACCTTCAGTAGAGCTTTCAGGAGTTGGGTTGATGGTAAGCCCATCCTGTGGGCGTTGGTTACATAGTTCACTGTGATGCATTAAGGTCCGGACTCGGGTGTGTCATGATGTATTAGTGGGAAGTGATTGCCTCTGGATCACGGCAGACGAGACTCCACAGAGCTGACAGGAGGCCTCTAGAGTTCGAGGATGATGACCACGTCCTTATACGGGTCTCACCTCGATGAGGTTTATGGATATGTGGGTGAGGCAGCAAGTTATCTATGAGGTTCAACGTACCTTTCTAGTTCCTCAGCAGGGTATCCAAAGTAGTTTACCGCTTTCCCTTTCAACCTCAGTTGCACCGGGTGCACGATTTCATTATCGTATCTCAGCTCTGGAGATGCGTGCCTGACCCTTCACACATTGTCGACCATAGGTATTTGGGCTTCAATGACAGGGAAACATTCAAAGAGGTTCTGGTGGAGAACAAGGATCAACAGGAGTAGGTCCTACGTGGACAATCGATTCCCCAGGTGTGCTTTCACTGGCAACTCAGGAACCTCAAGGAGAGCCCATGGGACCGGGAGGCTCTATTGTGTGCTCAGTACCACTTTTGTTTCCCTAGTTTGTGTTATAGCTTTACAGGGACGTAAATCCCTGAGGTGGTAGTAATGTAAAGACTCAAAAATTTCAAGGAAATTTTTTCTTATTTTATTTGGGATTTTACAAGAGCGCAGTTTTTGACGGCACCTGATTCCGAGGCCCGGTGTGCCCGAAATCAATTTCTGAAGTTTAGCTCAGGTACGTTCAGTGAACGAACGAGAGGGTTTTTCTAACTTTTGATCCGGTGCTTGGAATTGAAATCTGAGGGCACCGATGAAACCGCAGTGCCGGTAATTTCTTAGGAGCACCCATTCCGGAGTTGCGTTTGTTCGGGAGGATTTGTTAATTTTGTGGTTTCGGTGAGGAATAAATAAAATTATATTACAATTTCATTTGTTTTCCTCTAGGTAGTTATATCCTACGTAAGGGAGTTGGGGGTGGGACCCACATGTTGTTAACCAACCATGAGAGGATAAAGTTTTGGTGGGGCCCACATGATCCCAACCCCTCATATTCCGTAACTCCATAACCCCAATTTAATGTGAGACCACTCACCTCCCCCTCTCTCTTCTTTAATCATGACAACTCACTTTATTAATTTAAGTGGTTTGGGTTTTGAATTTTGAGTCTTTATTGTGTGAATAAAAATAATAGCGTGAGCTATTATTTTATTTTGGGAGCATTTAGTGTGTTTGGAAAACTATGGAGGAGAGATCTTGAGTTTTTGAAGAACACCGAATCTCCGACGAAGAATGACCTTCCGACTCGGCAAAGAACGATCCATGATTCTCTAATCCTTTTCGTCCTCGACGACAAGGGATGAGACTCAACCACAGAGAAACTCACCCACGACGACGGTTCTTTCCCTGTGTTGACGGAGCGACATCGCTTCCCGCGTCTTTGACGAATGAACCTTTTTCAAGGTAGGGGTTTGGATTTGTGTTCGTGAATATTCTTTTCCGTCCAACGTCAATTCCTTTAGCCGCATGGTATCAAATTAACAGGAGGAGGTCGGACCGCACGAACATGGATGAATCTCCTCCCCCTTTGATGTTGTGTTTGTCACGGCATGAACAAAGTCATGCGGTGCAATGGAACCGGGCAGAAACAAGAAGAATGTGGCGAAGAAGCGTGGCGCCGACGCGCTACGCCGTGGAGGCCGAACAAAGTCGCGGCGCCCTCACGCCATGCCGGAAAACCATGAAGAGGCCGCAGTTTGTTTATTTGATGTGTGGATCGATGGGTGATGCCCGAACAGGCCTCATGGGCATTTTGAAGACTTCGCAGTGAAGAGAAGGTCCCGGGAGGACCGTTGGCGAAGACCGCAGGCAAAACGGACCACCGGAGCGCGTCTTGTGGTCCACGGAAGATCCTATCGGCGCGCCGCGCCGGCACGGCAGCGACGGTGGCAGGAGGAGGCGGTGCCCGGCGCGCCGCCCGGAGGGTCTGTCGCAGCTGAAGCTGCAGCGGCTGGCGACGGTCCCGCGGCTGCGCCGGACCAGGAGGAGACCGGGGGTCATAACCCCCGGCTGTCAAAGGGAGCGGCCCCCACGTGAGGGGTCACAGCTTCAATCAGGGGGGCAGCGCCCCCCCCCCCTTCGGCGACAGCTCGGCCGAGCCGAGCTGTCTGGCCACGCGGGCCGTGCCCACCCATGCTGGGCCAGGCCCCCAGACCGCGCCGGGCCAGGACCCCAGGCCGCACCGGGCCGCACCGGCCGGGCCACGCCGCGCCAGCCGGGTCGGGTCGGACCGGGCCCAAACCCCCTATTTTCGGGCAGTTTTCGTTCAAACGCCCATAACATGGGTTACAGACCTCCGATTGATGCACTTTCAGTTGCGATGCGATCCTTGAATCGAGGCGGTCGTTTCGTTATATTACAGTCAAGGTTTAGGAGAAATTTGGGTATGGACGAGTTGGTTCGAACCCGAAACCAACCGGGCCTTCAGAGCAGAAACACTTATAACTTGAGCTCCGGACGTCCGATAGACGTGCCGTCGACTTTGTTGGATTCCTCTTGATGAGACGGAACTTTTGGAATACATCACCTGAGGTTTGGACACAGTTGGATAGTGGCTAGGTTGGATTGAAACCGAAATCCAACCGGGCCCCTGAACAGAAAAGCTGATAACTTTCAGACCGGACATCCGTTTGTCGAACCATCAGCGGCGTTGGTGATCACATTGATAAACGGTCCCAATGAGTATACCCTATTAGAGTTCGGTGTACAGTTGATATACAGCTGGGTTGGTTCGCACACGAAACCAACCGGCCCCTAGGACGAAAAGGCCAATAACTCACTGACCGGGCGTCCGATTGACGCGCCGTCTATTGCGTTGAGACCCCTATGACGAGGAGGTCCTTTGAGATACTTCTTAGTGGGACTTAGTGACACTTGAAGTATCTAACTTTAGCTCATGGAGCGGACCCCCCCCCCCCCCCCGGAGGCGAGCGTACGGAGTACGAGGACTGTGTAGCTGGCTGAAACCAGACGACAACTTGATCGACTCGACATGGAGTGAGTCGACTAGCCCAGTGGACGGAGCACCACTGTGTTTGGGTGCAGACCCACGGTGGACTGAGCACCTGGTAGCAGGAAGCAGACCCGCGGTACTTGACAGGAGGAGTACCTCTGTAGGCTATGAGGGGGAGAACTGCTGTGTGAGGTGGCAAACCCATGGCGAAGGAGCACTACTTTGTGAGGTGGCAGACCCGCGGTACTCGACATGAGGAGTATCTCAACAGTCTTAGGTTAGCGAGCAGAACCTCGGAGTCGTGACAGGATCACTGTACTCGACAGAGACGGGGCTCTTCATCAGTTACGATTTTGATAATAAAAATCCTGGTTTGAGCTGAGTCTATGACCTTTGTGTTTACCTCATGATTGAGATGGGTCACTGGATAACTTAGGTATATGTATGGGCATATACCTTGGTAGTTGTTATCCGTTGATTTCATAACCGTTGTGTTTCCTCATGATTGAAATGAGTAACTTGATAACTTGGGTATATGTATGGGCATATGCCTAGGTAGTGGTTATCCGTTGATATCGAAACCTTTGTGTTTTCTCGTGATTGAGATGGATTACTTGATAACTTAGCTATATGTATGGGATTATACGTACATAAATGTTATACATTGAGATCCTTATTTTAGGTTATACTTGTTGGATTTAGTGAGACCTTGAGGGTCTCGAGGTCCCTACAGAATATCGTATACTCACCCATGGCCGGGCTATGCCTGCACCTGGTTGTGTTGGTTACAGACGACGGGCAGTGCTGACAGAGGCCGAGTGTTCGAGGACTGGACGGTACCCGGAGGTAGACCTCACGACGAGTCAGTATCCGGAGGTGGACTTCAGGAAAAGACGATACTTGGAGGAGGTTGACGGGAGAGAGTGTTGTGGAGGCTATCTGTACCTACCCTTCAGGTAGGATCTGTGGCGGACGATCCAGGAGCTGCGCTATCTGTACCTACCCTTCAGGTAGGATCCGAGGAGGACGGCCCAGGAGCTGCTTCTATTTTTCTTCTGGTTGTTTTGTTTTTTTCCTTGTACTTTACAGTTGGGCTTGTATTTCCAGCCCACTTTACTTTAAGCACTACTTTTTATTCAGTTTTACTTAGTGTTTACTTCCGCTTGTACTCTGGATGAATGTGTTTATGTTTTCTAAAGGCAATGCCTTCCCAGTTATCGAGATTTACACCTTTGGTGCTAGTCGCTAGCCCCTAGCCTATGGAAGGCGGGCTTGGGGTAGTCATGGAACGGGGCCTGAGGAGGGGTTGTGACATCTAATAATTATAAATAAACAAAAATGGTGTAGAAAATCGTTTTAGCTTTCAAATAAATATTTATAGTTGAAGAGATTACTCATATAACACCATATACAATTGCTTTACTATAAGATATATGTTTATGTTATTCTTGTCCTTGATTTAAATAAATTAATATAATGTGTCATTATTAATCCCATGTGGCTCTATTGGGTCCCAAAAACGACCCAAGGACTCCCATGGTTTGACATGTATCAACCAATAAAATTAGAACACATTTTAGTGTAATTTAATAATATTATAATAATATTTCTTTACCCTTGTTTACCAGATTTACCTTTTAACCGTGGTAAATAAAATATTTACTGAAGTTACTATTCATACTATCTAAAAATAAAACATACCTATTTACACAATTGGGACCACCAGATTCCAAATATTGAATCCATTTTACCAAATTCAAAACAAAGAAGTTGATGATATTAAATTAAAATTTATTCCCGTTGTCAAAACAAAAAAACATGTTTTTTAGAAATAATAACTATAAAAGGATTGACATTTGTTCATGTCCAATATCAATGTGAAATTAATTAAAATTACCAAAATTGGATTAAATTTAAAAAAATTAGTCTAATTACACTTAAAACCCATTTGAAAAGATAATATAACCATATAAATGAACTAAATTAAAGACAATTTTGAATTAAAATACAGTATTTTTCAAGATTCATTTAAAAAATGAACATCATCAGACAAATACCAAAATTTAATCCAATGCTAAAATTGATGTCCCAATTCTAAAGAAATGTTTTGTTATGTAAAATAGAACTTATAAATGTTAAAAAATGTATTTAAAAATGGTTCCCCATCAAAAAGAGGTAAATCAACCTTTTAATGAATATAAGAGTATTTATGCTTAAAATTGGAGTCATTTACATTTTAAGCCTTTAAAATTTATTTGATAAATGATAAAAAATTTAACAAACATGTTTAATCGTATTTTAGTTAGTTCAGTTCATTTCCACCAATACAATGGCTAGGCATTAAATACCATTTAAAATAATATTTTATTATTATTTTTCAATATGAATCAAAGATGTGTGAAACTTAATATTTAAAACAAACTCATTGTTGCATGTTCAGTGTGCTACTAGACATATCATCCCATTGAAAGTAAAATTAATATTTAATTCAAAAAACATAGTAAATATGAAAATTTCATATTCTTTATTTCCCTGAGATGTTACATCCTTCCGCCATTTTGGGAATTATGTCCTCGCAATTTTAAAATTTGGATTGGAAACTTCATTAAAAGCCCCAAATAGAAAAAAAGTGTCCATAAAATTGTCAATTTAAAAGAAAGCGATAGAATTACAATGGTCACATAAGATAACCCATACTAGGATTTCATGAAAACAATGATATAGATGGGAAAAAAGTGTCATGTTCTGATAGAGAGTGATAGAATACATAATCCAGAGAAAGATAACGATCTAAAAACCATAAACATGTGATGGGTTATATGGTATTTGATTCCCCAGTATGAAAAGTAAATGGACAAAATTTTTGTATTAAGTTATTTTTCATAAATTTGAGGAATTTATTTAAGAGCTTGACTAATAAAATAAGGAAATATATTTACTTGTCATGTAGACATTCATCCTTTACTAAATTTCTACCAAAAACTCATATTTTCTCCAAACAATGTGTATTCATGATGACAGGCCACATCAAAAGCACTAGAATATTCTTCTAAGGAATCAAATAATCCACAAAAGATTTACTATGTTCTTCCCCTGTCATTAGAAATTAACCCAAACCAAAATGGTTAGTACGAGGTCAGATGATCCCCAAAATGATAATCTTTTATATAATGAAATACTACTCTTAATATCTGAAATTAATCAACCAATACCCAAAGTTCATAAAAGACCATTCAATAAACAATTGTCCTTAAAATACTTCAGTATAATCAAAACTAACACTGAAACCCAAAAAATAGAACAATTTAATCACATAGTCTTCCATAGTAAATCATAACATTTATCTCCAAATAACATTGGATACTATTTATGTCTCATATTGGAAAGTAATTAACCTAATAAGATATTCACTATGACAGGTTAGTCATTTTGATAAATCATCCAAATAGCCAGATGTCCACAATAATACAAATATTATTCCAAAATAAAATATCAACCATTACCCCCAATGGAAATCACATAGTATTCTATTTTTAGGCATATATTTTTTCCCCAAAAGAGATAACTTCTTCCAAAATAACCATTATCTGTTAAACACAAAATAATTTTTTTACACTTATGATATACATTTAATAAAACATAAGTTCCCAACATCAACATATTCACGATCCATAGAATCATTTAACTAAAAGTAATTAGTCATACTAACTAGGGACTTCAGATAGTCGCGTGGTAGGTGATAAATACCAATCTCACTTTAGTTATGGGTTTGAATCTCATAGCTTTTTCCAACATGATAGGTTATCACACGGTCATTGTGTTGTCCTTTTATAAAAACTATATAATTTTTTAACATTTCCAAAAAATGAGTTAAATTACAAAAAAACAACCTTAATAAATTTTATCCACAAGAGTTATTATTGCAACTCCCATTTCATTTGGTTGCTTAATCAGAAAACCATCATTTCTTTCACCACATCCATTTTTACTTGGGTGCCTGCTAGATCCAGCCATTTACTAAAACCAAAAATATCAGTTTGAGTATACCAATAAAAATCATTATATACTATCTTATTAGGAGGTTAAACACAAATATATAATTATTCACATTATCATAAAGTAAATAAATATATCTAAAATAATTATGACTCTTAATAATATTATAACTATTATTGTTATGTCACTTATTATTAATTAACACCCTAACCAATAAAGTTATCTAAACCAAACTCTGATACAAACAATTATGCCCAAATATTTAACGTTACAAAATCTTGAATGAAGTTAATAATTCACATTGAGGATCATTTCAAGTTTATAGCTTTAGAGAATTAGGTCATAATTATTACATTACATCTCAAATATTAAAAATTAGACACTTCAACTCAGTATCAATTTTTCTCATGAAATAAAAACTATTAATGAAACATGTTTAGTTATATGTTTGAAACACTATGAATTTTCCTTGATCCCATCCATGAACAAATTCATCATTATGTCCGCTGAAAAACATCTCAAAAATATGGGACGAGCATAAAAAGATCATAAGGGATATAAAATACGGGATGAAAACATTAGTCCATGAATACATACAAATCAAAGTAATCATACCTTTCTATCATTACTCACAAAATCATAAGATTTTGGAATAAAACCTTTAAATCATAAATCATAAAGGAAACATGTGGAATATATGTCATACATAGATTTTAGTTATCACAGCTACATAGGAAGTTACATTTCAAAATCCCTATCACAATATCTTCTCTAATTCTATAAGGATAATAATCAATGTTTACCTCTATCGTGTTACCCAATACATTGGAGATTAATCTCAGGATCACTCCCCAAGGTTTATCACGGAACCAACTATACATGTAAATAATTCTCAAGGACAATAACATAATCATAACACATAACATAATCACAAAGGAAAGATAAAATTTCTAAATTGTAATCACAATATATAAATTTAATATATTGACACAATAAATCCATTCTCAAAACCATTTTCAATAAATAATTACGTAAAAAGTGTATATAAACTATATTTTTCCTTGTAAAAAAATTACATCTTGTTAAATAATCCAAAAAAATATCGTAGAGGTTGAAAGGTCATTGTAATAGCATTTGTAAAAATAAACATTCCATTTTTCATTTTGTAAAACACTTCGTATAGAAATGTTTCCCTTTGAAAACCATTGAAAAAATTTAATAAAGATATTTTATAATAAAAGTGTCCCACACCACTTTGAAACATTAAAAGGAATTAAAATTTTAAAACACTAATTTCCCTATAAATATATATGTAAAAACATTTTGAAAATATTTACATTAATGAGAATTATTTATATAATTAAAAACTTAAAACATTTAAAATAATGTTTTAGTTAATTTGTCCCTTACAACATGAGGAAATACGTAAATAAAAATAGATAAAGAATAACTTTAAAAAAACTTATAATGTAATGAGAATAAAGGGAACCATGATATAATATGTAAAAGGTATGTATATACATCCTTTGAAAGATAATTTGTGTGTATCCACAAATAATTCTCAATTTAATGTAAATTGGGAAAAAATCCATTACAAAGATCGTATCATTAGATTAAGGATAAATCGATGACCTAATTATGTTTGATAACATAAATACACCGAATATAAGTGGATAATATGTGTAAAAAAATCGTTGTTCATTCACACATAATCTTGATATAATATAATCAAATAAGTATGTGTAAAACCCAAAGAGTGGAAATTGAGTTTAGATATTCCCTTACGAAAATTCGGCAGCCTAACGGCACCACATAAAAATTCAGAGAATTAGTTAATGAAATAAAAAAGGTTTTCTCATCACATGGACATAAAATTTACCAAAATAATTATATTGAAAAATATATCCCATCATAAGAAAATATAAATTTAAGAGACATAACATAAATGAAGTATTTTACTAAAAACGGATGGTGAAAGGTACCCTTACGGCTTTGGTAACATATGAAACATACACCACATGAATGAAGGATCATAAAATAAATTTTTAAATTCCCAAAAATGAAATTATATAACACAAATCATACAATCATGGGTATTACATACAACACACAATAAAAAATAGTGGTAAATATATCTTGAATCTCACGAGAATAAAAAGTGAGAGGAAAATCCATTACCTCAAGTCCAACTTCTCTTGTATGTTCCTTGTTCTTCTTAAATAATACAATTATGTTAATATCTAGTTTATTAATAAAACATTTCAAGTTTATTATTCCTTTTATATCTCTTATTACCTTGCAATAAAAATTAGTTAATTATTTGAGTTCAGATCGATCATTTTGTCGATGTACGGAACTTGAGTCAAAAAAGAAGTTGTTATAACTACCAATTGTCCATGTTGTAAAAAGTAAATTACCTATTGAATGATATTCATGATTTATGTATCATATATTTCATATAAATCCAGTATATATATGTATTTATAACAGTACATAACATTTGGAGATAAGAAATAAAATTCATAGTTCATGGAGACGGTAAGTCGTACGGACGCATGGACACTACTTTCATTTGTATTTTGTATTTTAATGGAAACAAATGATACATAGGTATATTATAATTCCAGTATAATATAAAATATAATTTCATTAAATCCATCCTTTATACGTCACATGTATGTCATGAACCAGTCATATCACTTTGAGGGGGCGGTAGTCCGCACTTCCTCAAATGAAATTATTGTATTTACCCATTATAGAAACCATAAGGGTACACTATAAATGAAAATTAAAGAAACATAGAGACAATATAAATAAAATATATGTCATATATAAATACAATTTAATCATAATGTCGACCATGAGTGGTGGTAGATGATAATTAAACAATCATCTTTTCATGAGGTAGTAGTTCATCGTCGATAGAAACTGTATGTTTGTATCTATTAGATGTTGGTGTGTGGAAGTGTAGTTAGAATATTTCACATAAAAAAACCTAGAATATTGAGTATCCTGGTTTTATTATGTAAAAAAATAATAAAACGTGTATAGGGATTGAATAATTAAAATAAAATAATAGAACTTGGGGGAATACGTTACATTTAAATAGGGTAACTCCCATTGTTTTGAACCAAAAGGCTTTCTTGAAGTTCTATCTACCTAATGTAAGGATAATAAATGGAATAGAAAGATGCTGGGAGCTTGTTAGAGTAGATTTTTTATGAGACAAGGGGCTTGAGAGGTGTGAGTAATAGGTTACAGGTGATATAGTTTTATTAGGGGGATGAATGGCTCTTTTGGAATGTTTGAAATTGATATTTTATTATAAATTCTTTTTCGGTTTCAAAAGGTCCAAAACATATTTAAATCTAAGATAAGGTGTATATAAGTCAAAATAAAATAATATAATAATAATTGGACTGGTTTGGGATATTTTTTTAATCATTATCTTTATTATTTAACCCTTTGTTAACTTATTTATCCATTACCATGTCCTCTTACATATTAATACAATGTCGTTAATTTATTATATATAAAATGATTAGAGACACAAAATGGATCCTTTATGAATTTTTTTTCATTATTTAAGTAATTTGGTTTTATCTTAGTTTTTTATATTTATTTTATCATTTAATAAAATATTAATTGTTTTAAAACCTCATTAATGTCAATAATAAACTATTCATATCAAGACTTTTAAAAAAACAAAACAATGGGATTCTTCAGAAAAAACTTCATTAATTAAAAGATAACAAGTCATAATCATCTATAAAATTCGTTTATGGCATAAAATGTTTCAAAATAAATTATTTTAATATTTCTAAATTCATATATGTGAATTCCTTATTAATTAAGCAATTAATGCATCACCATTGTGTCATAAATAGATTTATTTATTTAATGTCTATAAATAATAAATAAAAAACCATGATGTAGAAAATATTTTTATATTTCAAATGAATATTTATAGTTCAAGTGATTACTATTTTAACCCCATATACAATTTTTTAAAAAAATGATACATGTTTATGTTATTTTTTCCCTTTAAATTAATTAATATATAATGTCGTTATCACTCCCATGTGGCTCCATGGGGTCCCAAAATCGACCCAAGGATGACTATGGTCGGACATGAATCATCCAATAATATTAGAAAACATAGTAGGGTAATTTAATATTATTGTATTAATATTTTTTACCTTTATTTACCAGATTTATCTTCTAACCATGGTAAATAATATTTATACTTAATTTACTATTCACAATGTCTAAATATAAAATTTACCTATTTATAGAATTTGTACCTCCTTATTACAATTATGGAATCCATTTTCTCAAATTAAAAACGTAGAAGTTTCAAGAAATAATTTAAAATTAATTACCGTTTTCAAAACCAGAAACGTGTTTTTAAGAAATAAAAACTATCAAAAGATTTACACTAGTTTATGTCTAATTTCAATGTGAATTTAATTATAATGACCAAAATTGGATTAAATGGTAAAAATATAATCTAATTACACTTTGAAACCATTTAATAATATAATCTAACCATATAAATGAATTATATTAAAAGGTAGTTTTGAATTAAAATATAGTATTTTCATAATTTATTAAAAAAACGAACATCATGTGAAAAATACCAAAATTTCAAACAATGTAAATTTTGATGTCGCGATTCAAAAGATGAATATTATTTTTTCAAATAGAACATATAAAAGTGACAAAACTATATTTAAATGGGTTCTCCATTAAAAGGCCGTAAATCGAACTTTCAAAGAATATTATAGTATTTATGCTTAAAATTGGATTCGTTCACATTTTATGCCTCTAACTTTTATTGTATAAATTTAGAAACATTTGATAGAAATGTGTGATCATATTTTAGTTTGTTATGTTCATTCCCACCAATACAATGGCTAGGAATTAACTACCATTCAAAATAATATTATATTATTATTTTTCAGTATGGCTCAAAGATGTGAGCAATGTAAGGTTTCAACAAAACCCATTGTTGCATGTTGATTATGCTACCAGACGTAGCATCCCCTTGAAATTAAAATTAATATTTCATTCAAAAATATTAGAAAATATTAAAATGTCATATTAATTATTTACCTGGGATGTTACACTGATTATCCAAGAGATGTGATACCATAGATCTTTAGGATTTTGAGTCAATAAAGTTAGGCCACTATGACCTCATATATGTTTCTCTCCCCCATGTTTCCTTTTTAACATGACCATTTTCCCACAATACATGAACTATTAGCATATCCTTTCCTTGAAACACTTTATCACTGTGATCCAATAAACGTATCAGATACTCCTCATAAGATGCATCAATCTCAATCTAAAAATATTTCACATAGATCACAATTGAATGGTTTTGGTGATTCATTGAAGTCCTGAGTGATGGGAAAAATCATGCATTCCACTATTTCTCGATGGAAGATCAAATGAGTATTCCACTAGCCCAATTCACTCCAAAATGAAAAATGATCCCACAAACCTGGGTTCCATCTTACCTTATCTTCATATAACATGGTGATCCATCTTAGGAAATATGTAGAGGAATCCATGATCACTCTCTTTATTTTATAGGGATCGTCATATTATATCAACATATGCATTGTGTCTACTCTGAGTTTTAGCCATATTCATTCAAATCATCTAAACATGCTTCGACAGTTCATTCATGTTACTCAGTCCCAACAACTCTGACTCACCTAACATTATCATGTATAAAGGTGATATGCATGTTATACAATAAAGTGTCTCATGTTGTGCCATATGAATAGTTTCTTGATAACTTCATCTAAAGGAGAACTCCACAAAATCCAAGTGCTTATTCCAAGACCCACCAGAGTCAAGGAAACGCGCTCAAATACATTTCTCTTTTTCTTGAATATTTGGCTCGTACACCCCATCATTTTGAAGGTGGAAGGTCATACTCAATTAATCCTTCATACCATGAAAATTCTCCAAGACCTTCCAAATGTGAGATGTAAAACACAAGTTGAGGTCCAAAAGAATAGTTTGTGATACATCGTGCATATGAACTATCTCATTAATATAAAACTCTCCAAACTTCTCCACTATGAAATAATCTTATATAGGAAAATAATGAACTAACTTTGTATAATGGTCTACAACAACCCTAATAGAATCATTCATCCAAGGATTCCATAAGAGACCCAAAAAAATCCATTGTATCTTCATCCTACATCCATTCCATAATGGTAAAAGATTTTAGTAAATCACCAGGTATTTGATGATCGGCCTTCAGCTGCTGAGAGGTGTATCATCATTTCATGAACCCTGAAACACCCTTTATATTCATGGACACCAAAACAGTCATCGTAGACTGTCATAAAATTTGGTCACAGCTAGATGTACTACCCAATTAAATTAATAATGTTTATGCATCATCTCCTCCCACATACTCATTGGAACATTAACCCTATTCATGATATAGATGATATCATCCTCCTCTATACACTAATAGGAAGTGGACTCCCCACCATCAAGTATTTCCCTCAAAGAAAATCAATCTTGATCATCTAACTATCTATATCTAATATAGATAAAAAAAATTAAAGACTCCATTGAAAATGACACACGATTAAACTATCCCATAGTCTCATGAACAACCACATGCATCTCATCCAGAAAATTCATTATCCTCCACTCAGTACTAAACTCATAAACTGATTATTTGAAGGTATTTCACTCAAGGAATCATCCACATTTTTTCCATGTATGTGAATATATGATAGCTAAACACAATTTATGGCATATAATCTACCCACCACCATTTTCAGAGATTGAAATGTCACTTAAAAGTGATATACTTTTGATCTTCTGATTTTTATACATAGTAAAAATTTCTCCAAATAGATACTTCCACCATAACATCAAATAAAAAACCAGTACATACAAATTGAGTTCATGTAAAGGTGGATACCATTCCTACGACCTAAACTATAGAGACCTATACACCACAACCGAACCTCCCTCTATCGACACAGTTCAATTTCTAATCCTAGAGGAGTCACAATAAATAGTATAATCCTCACTGTTCTTAGGTTCGAACAATATTGGAATCGATGTAAACCACTACTTCAACTCAATGAAATCATTATCACATGATTCCTAATGCTAAAAAATTTCCCTATTTCATCAAGAATAAATGTGGTGAATCCAATAATGAAAATTCATAGATAAACCTCTAATAATTTACAGCTAATACTATAAAACTATAGATATAAAAAATGTACTAAGGTTACTCCCAAGATAAGACTTCTTGAAAATTCTAGGGGTCCACTAATACACCTTTCACTTTGATGATGTGACCCATTAATTTTACCTGATCAATACAATCTGACACATAGATATGTTGGAGTATATATGGTGCTATCTTAGTGTACACAAAATGATGCCAAGATGTCGGGCATAAATTTCATTAGGTTTTTTAGTAAAAAAAATGTCATCCACAAACAATAAAATGAAATAATCCATATGAAAATTGAATATTTTGTTCATCTGGGCCATAATCACTACAGGAGCCTTGGTCAAGAAAAATTTCATTATAATAAACTCATATAGGCCATATCTTCTTCTGAAAGCAGGGCCTAGTATATCAGAATTTTTAACACACAATGGATGATACCCTGACCTCAGGTAAATAATATAGAAAACATCAGGAACCCTTAAATGTTAAAATAGAGAATAAATACATGTACATAGATACTAGTTTTTCATAGTCATTTAGTTCAACTTTTGGTAATCAATATGAAATCATAAACTCTTATCAGCCATATTTGCAACCAACATTTTAAATCCTTAAGAAAACATACTCTGATGGATAAATACATTGTCCTCCCACTCTTCCACTCGATTCATGAATTCATGAAGCTCTTTTAGTAACATTAGAAATGGTGGAATATAAACAGTATCTTCCCCTATAAGAAGAAAAATAGTACATTCCTCATCTCCCACATGTGTAATCCCTTATATAGGTTCTAAAAACACATCCTGACACCTTTCCACTATGGGTGGAAAACACTATGATTCACTTCTTGATTGTCTAGAAATAAACTACCAACCTAGGTTGTGATCTCTCTCAGTTTCTAAGTAATTGGATCTTCTCGGCCTTCCTATATACTCCAGTCCTCATGTTGAATGTTTTTGTCACCCTTGGAAGAAAAAAAATTCACTCTCATACAGTAACAATCAATGTGGTATTGGTTTGCTATTTAAGATCCCATACCAATAATCATGTCATAGCCTGAAATGTCTAGAAGGAAAATATCCAACATAAAGTAGTATTTCCCAACATCAAGAGAACATCCCTTTCACAAGAAGATGTATCTATACTATAATCCCAATGGTGTTTCCATTTTCAACACCCCTCAAATGAACTCCTCCACCAAGGTTAAACCATTAACATGTTGTGTAGAAATAATAAAATAACAGTAACCATTATAAAATAAGGTACCAAATAATGTAGAATCAAAAGAATAGTACCTCTCACTGTTGATGAATTAGTATCTCTATCCACAAGTGTAGGCTGAACGACATGCAACTATCCTTACCCTATTCCCTATGATACAACATTAGTCCCTTGTGATGAACCAATATTTGGATATGGGTTCCCTTTCCATGAATCACCACATCCACTGTCTCTGCAACCTTGGATAGTATAACTACAACTTCCAGATTGATATATTGTATAATACGCCCTTTCCACTCCCAGGTACTATCAAGATCCTTCATCACTACCCTTCTATCATTGATTCCTAAAGAACTTATATAGATGACCCATCCATCTGTATGATCATAACACTACTAGTGGTCAGAGAAATGTCTATGATACTAGACCTTCCAACTGCAGTAGTGAAATAAAATCTATGTATGTTCCTATGTGACTGACCCTTCCCCCTACCCACTCTTCTTTCTAATTATTTCTATAACACCCTTGTAGAGACGCTTCCTTCTCTCATATTAAATACCTATTAATCATCTAGCAGCAATAAAATTTCTTACACTAGAATCCTCTATTAGGTTTCCCTAGGATATTTGATCATGATCCCGTCCTCAATAAAATTATTTTTCACAAATTGGTAATTTGGGACCTAAATTCACATTTAATTCCATCATAAATTTTTTTTCTTGTAGCTATCTCATCCACTTCTATTTCTAGAGAAAAGAAAATCAAATTTATAAAGTGCAAAACATAGTCCATCGTGGGAATACTCCCTTGAATTAGCAGCAGGAACTCAACTTCTTTCCAATTCCTCAGTGTCACTAAATATATGTTCTCCAATATCTTCTCTATGATCTTATTCCCTAACATACCATCAACATGTCCTATCAGTGCCTAAATATCCCACCAGCACATTGTTCATTATTATATCATATAAGAAACAAACTTGAACCTCTTCTCATATGAAGTCTCAAAATGGTTGACTAATTTCTATATTAACTCAATCCACAAAATATAGATCTATAGGTCCAACCAATTCTATAAAATATAGAGGGTGTTGTAAATAAAACTATTGTGTAAAGTCAAAAATACTAATCACAACCCGCTCTGTGTCTTTTCTATAAACTGGATGAAGAAAGTTCTTATGGAACTTTTATCCAACATTCTCACCTTACACTATCGGTGCAATTGGTTTCACTAATTTTATATCATCTCCATTCATATGCCCTAATCATCCTATCAACAATCATTATCATGTCGTAGTTTCATACAATTACCAAAATATGACTCAGGACAAAAAACAAAATATTAACACATTTACAAAAGAAGAAAACTCAATAATGAACAATTATTCATTTCCCTATACCTTGCAACATGTTCTAAGCTAAGGCGTTGTCTCTACCATAAACTGTCATGCATTTAGGTCATGGTTAATAATGGGAAAACGCATTATCATATTCAAATTTTACATTAGGAACACATTTATTCTCATTCTGAATCATTTTAAATGAAATTTCAAATTCACATTCGGCACACTGAAATTTCAATTTATAAATCAATTAAAAACATTTCATACTCAAAAAATTACCCAAAATCCATTTTCCTACGGATGCATAAAATGAGGAATGTTGAATAAAATTTTATTTTCCAAGAATGGTGAATGAAAAATAATCTCTCATTCCATACTATTACATGAGACAAACATCAAAATATCATTGATACAATAATCATGTCACGCAACAGTTGTGTCACCCAAGGTAAAAAAATATTCAAATATAACAAAAAACAATGATTGTAACAATCCCACCATGGGTACTTGTATTCTCCCCATTACATAATAATCTACTCACATGCATGAGCTCATAACCATGTCCTAAAACATCTTTGTATTCTTTATATATTTCCCAAATAGTAAAACCAAGAAAAAATATATCGCCCCTTTGATACCACATTGTATCATCCTAACAAGAGTGCCACACTCGGTTCCATAAGTCAGTTGATCACGTGGCCTCAAGGGAACTTTCTTGTACTCTAGAGGATAGTGACTAGAATCAAGGGACTAATTTCAATCATTGGGATATCATACCCTCTTTAAATAAAGTAGTAGAATAGTGTAAAAAACAATAATAACAAACTAAAATATAAACAATCCCATATTAATACCAATTTCACAAGATGAAAAATAATGGAATTACAATATCAAACTCAACTGTAGATATTCCATAAAAAATAATACCCTTATGGTAAAAATTAAACTCAAAATTAAATATATTTAAATGTATCAATCCGATCTGAATCATGTATCCTTCCCTCATCTATTCTCTATATGAAATCAACCAACTAACAGAGATACTTTTCCCTTATCCTATCCTACAAGCACAAAATCTATTCGGGTACCGATTGGGAAGCCTAAGTAGGGTGTGCATGAAACATATTATACCATCAAAAAAAACATCTAGAAAAATATATAGTCATATAATGTAAGTATTTTTACTAAATAATATAAAAAATCTGTATAAAATAGTTATCACATTATCAATAATTCAATTTTTAACAACATAAACCCATGGGTTACCGTTGAAACCCGAAACTCAATAACTTCTTCGACCCGTGCTGGAGTTTGAAAAATCCTCAAGGGATATCGCATATTATAATTTCATTATTACCATTACATATCATTGTTCACTTATGAATTTCATTGATACAAATTATCATGCTAGTTTACTCATATATGTCATTGTAACCATTAATTATTACATTTCAAAGAAGAATTCCATATATACCCTTAAAAATTTCAATCCACATGAATTCAATTTTTACCATTCATAATTTTTGTTTACTCATGAATTCCATCCTTACCTTTCATCAATTCATTTTAGTAATTATTTCCTATGGTTTCATTCATCAGTTCAATATCAGATAAGAATTACATTGTTACAAGCAAACTTTTCAAATCACTTGATAAATTAATGGAAAAATTATTTAATTAGGTCAATAACATTAATTTATATAAAAAATAATTATTCTTCTCAATTTAATTAATTAATTAAATAATTAATTATTTATCTCAAATTCATTAATAATCTAAATAATTGATTAATCATCTCAATTCCATTAATTTACTCAACAATTATTTAATCATCTCAATCTTATTACTAATTTATAAATTGGTTTATTAAATAAATCCCCAAAATTAATTCCCCGCTTAAATAAGAACATCAATACACTTAATTAATTCAACAATTAATTAATCAATTTATACAAACTCAATATCCCATAAATAATTCAAAACTTAATTATTCAATTAATTATTCAATATTCTGATAATTAACTCATCATTTAACAATCCCAAAATCCCAATTCAATATTCCAATAATTATATCAATAATTAATTTTCCCCAAATCCCAATTCAATATTCTAATTATTATCTGAAATTTTAATTAACTCCCAATACCATTTCAATATTATGATACTTAACTCAAAAATTAATTATCCATAATTACCAATTCAATGTTTTCATAATTAACACAAAAAATAATTGTCCCCAAATCCTAATTAAATATTACAATAATTAACTCAAGAATGAATTATCATCAAATCAAAATTCAATTTTATGATTATTAAATAAACTATTACACATCCAGAAATTCCAATTTAATATTCTAGTAATTAGGTCAACAATTTATTACCCCCAAAACCCAATTCTATATTCGGTTAATTAACTCATCAATTAATAATCCCCAATTCCCTATTCCAAAATTAAAGAATTCAATAAAAAAATAAATTGATAAAAAACCCTAGAAATAATTCAATTTCATTCAAATAATTGAATTCATTACTATGGTGTTTAAATAATAGAACACCTATATCAATTTGATTGAAAATGATCATCCACCAAAAATCCCAAATTTGTGTAGCACAATGAAATAGAATGAGATCTGGATATTAAACCATATTTCAATATCAAACAATCTTGATCCCATAATCATTTCTCAAGATATAACAATCCTTGATCTATAACTAACAATATATAGAATAGATACCCTCAAATTATGAGGGATAGATGGCAGAGAAGGAGGACACCACATAGGATTAGATCCTCTTGCTAACAATAGTGCATATCTTCAATCCAGGCTTCAGACCATGAAGAAAATGGGATAAAATGGAATGGAATCTATTTGGAGGATCCAAAATCATGGAATGTAATTCAGGATTGTGTTAGGGCCGAATAGGTGTTAATACAAGGGATTGGTATGTTTGAAATCTAATTTTCAGGGGACTAAATTATAGTATGGATGGTTTTTTACACGTGGAATGCAATTTCCCCTAACATTGCACCATAGTTGTGTGCCTCTTCTATGCGATGGAGTATTTCTCTTTTTGAGAGCATAGTTTGTAAATTCATGCGCCATTTCTGAAAAAAAATCTCTTTCATGGGTAAGATGGTTTATTGGGCCATGGAACACCCTTAGGAAAAAATGTGTGCCTACTATACATTTCCCTCTTTCTTCCACTATTATATTTTTTTCCCAAACAAAACCTATTGTAAACCCAAATGAAAAGTATTATTTCCATGGAAAAGGGTAGATGTAAGTGAGACCAATTCATGTCAAAAAAAGTATGGGGGTTTTTAGAAATGGTATATGGATATCCATATGTGCTTTTTCAAATGGGTTTAAAATAATTTTCAAGGGTTTTTTGATGAAAATATTCTTCCAATTTTTTTAGGATATTGTAAAAGGATTTTATTTATAACTAGTGACCCTGATATATCTTATATGATGGGTGAACCCATATAGTGCTCCATTTTATTGGGTAATTATTACATTCTTTAGTGAATTATATTGGATGTCATTAATATGGTTATTCTAATAATAAGGGTTATGTTTGGGTTCTATGAAGATGATGTCCCAAGTGACCTGCATGAATTTTCTATTCTTTCATATAAGTATTCATGTAAATCATTTGATTCAAATCGTAATATCATAATTTTTATTGATAAATTATGTAGTATTAAAGGGAAAAATTATTGACATTAAAATATCATTTTTTTTTTCAAAAGACTAGTAGATTCCTTATTTTTTATGTTATTTTCTAACATTTTTATTATCATACATTATTCTAAAAAATTCTGAGTTTTTATGGATAGGTAAGTCCAAATATAAATTCATGTTGAAAGTATTGAAGATTAGTCATTAAAATTAAATGTTTTACATTTTATAAAATTATATTATTGGAAAATAGATACTTATTTGATATGTTTAATTTATAAAATATGGTTTTGTTATCTTTGAGTTCTGGCCTGATTGTATGAAACACTAAATCTAAAAAGTCATTGGGAATGAATGAAAATTATTTCTATTATAATGACATGAGAATATATAATATTTATGGCTGGCCTTTTTATTTTATATCACAGTCAATGTCTAGATAACATTAAATTTTTAGATAATGTTAATATAGTAAAATTGAAATGTATTATATTATGTTTATGTTTAAAGGATATAGTATTTAATTATTAAAATGTTACATTGTGTTGTATATTTCTATTTAAATCATTTTTATGAGAGGAAATAACAATGATAAAGTAAAAATGTTATCAATATCATCATATCCTTATAACTTATCATATTTGAATGGTTAGAAATTGAATAGGGGACCTTATGGTGCAATGTATTTGTTATTACATTTTATGAATGAAAGTGCTACTGATTCTACAGATAATCCATAAAAATTATAATGTAATATGTTTATATTACTAAATTCTTGATACAATACCATATAAACATTCGTGTAATGTATAATTCAGTAGTATACAAAGGATAAATCGATGCCCTTGAAAAAGATTTTTTATGTCATTGGGGGTTAAGAACATAAAATGGTAACTAATTATTTTTATCATTTTTATGGAGATTCTATTAGATGTTGGTATTTTTTAATAATACCAAATATATATGAGATTTATTCCATGGAGTAGGAAACAATTAAGAATTATTTCTAAGGAAATTTTTTTATAATAATTCAGTTTATAATAGATAATCAATTCATGTACTGGAGGAAAAAATAATGATTAAATGTATTTATATGAATCCAAAATTTAAAATATTTTCCATATTTGTACCAAATTTTATTTTGTACTTTGAGATTATAATTATTTTATTTTACTCACAATTGAAACCATGATTACATAGGCGTTTTCAATCCTTAAACATTAAAATCATTAATTTTTTATGATAAATTTTCGATGATGTTTGATAAAAAATATGTTCCCATAGATGATAATTTAAATAAAATATATTAAAGGAATATAATAGGGAATAATTATTAAAAAATAAATAAGTAATAAAATCAAATTCTCTTAATTTGAAAAGTGTGAAAAAATGAATCCTGGATTAATTTATATAAAATTTGGAATGTGTTTCCAATGTGGTATATATTTTTAAAAGGATCATGAAAATAAAAAAATAATCCAAACAATTAAAAAAATATTATAATTACTATAAATCCAATAGTTTGACGTTTTTTAATGGTATGGTTCATTATTCTAGCATGTGTCGCATGTTTATTACTCCTGATGGAAATCTTCATGATTGAACATCAAAAAGAGTTAAAAAATATTTCTTTTCACTACAATGATTGATTTTGGGCCATCCAATAAAGTGGTTAAAGGTATTTAACTTATTTATTTGAATAATTAAAATAATTTTTTTGAATTTATATCTTTAAATTACTTTATTTTAATAAAATTTGAATGTAAATTGGGAATAAAATTTGAAGAAAGAAATATGGAACTTTTGTTCAAAAAATACATGTTTAAAAATCATAGAATTAACTATTTATAGAAATGTTCATATTTTAATTAGTGGAAATATATTTTAATAAAATCTTGGTGAACATCCCATTGTGGATTTTGATATTATTTCTAGTATTTAATAACTTTTAGTTTTTAATTATGATATAGATTGTAGAGCCCAGAAGTTGTTACACAATGATTTTGTACCATTGATTACCAACCAAGAAAATTTGAAATTTATTTAAGGGGAAATTTAAATTTATCAAGATCATGTTATTGAAAATAAAAAAAATTATTTAGATTAGTTATTTTCCATTAGTAAATGAGTATTTAGATGTCCTTCCTAATGATTTTCATGATGTTATTCTTGATTGATAGGTTGGGTTTACTATTGAACTACTAAAATATTTTCATCCTATTTCAAAATAACTTATCCAATAACATAGGAAGAAATTTTGGAATTGAGAATGTATTTTGGTTAGTATCAAGATAAACATTTCATTAATCTTATTACATCACCTTGGGGTGCTCTTAATTTTTGATAAAAATAATGATCATTCTATTAGAATTTTCATTGATTATTTAGCATTGACAAAATCATTGTTTATAACAAGTATCATATTACTCATATTGATTATTTGTTTGAATAGATCTATATATTGTTGTATTTTATTAAAAATAGATATCATTCTAGTGTACCATATGTTTATTGTGATGGAGGAAGATAACCTAAAGATTGAGTTGCATACACTATGTGGGAATTAAGTATGTGTAGTGATACCCTCTGGGTTTTCTAATTCACTAGCTATATTTATGGATCATATCAATAAAACATTCCAAGATTATTTTGATAAATTTTTGGTTTTGTATACTGATGAAATATTAGAATATTTCAAAGGGAATTTGGATCGTGAAAAAAATAAGGATCATTTTTCCAACAGTAAAATAAAATAAACAATTTGAAAGTTTATTATGTGTGAATTTTTGTAGTAATAAATTTATTTATTTGGGAATATTATTTCTAAATACGGCAGAACTATTGAACCCACTAAAACTAATGTATTTTAATAATATCCAATTTCGAAAAATGTCACATAGTGTCATAGGTTTTTAGTATTATCTTGTTTCTACATGTGGATTGTCAAATTGTTTTCAGTTATCTAGACCACTGACTATGTAAAATAAAAAAATTAGATAAATTTATATAGAAGAATGAACTTTATGATAATTCTTAATTACTAGGAATAATTTTTGAATGCCCCTGTTTTGTCCCTAAACTCTTGAGATTTTGACTGTATCGTGTACAGTTATGGATATATTAAGGGACTACATTGTGTCTTGATTCAAAATGATTTGATAATTTCTTTTGCCTCATTTCAATGAAAAAATAATTAGTTAAATTTTCTTACACATTATTGAGAATTATTTAATATGGTTTTTTTTATTAAAAATTTTATATAATCATTTATATGGTCCTAAGTGTGAAATATATATCGATCGTAAAATTTTATAGTGTATGTTCACTCAAAAAGAGATTAACATGAGGGAGAGAATATGGCTTAAACTAATTATAGATTATAACTGAAAAATTCATTACCCTCCAAGAAAAATAAAACATTGTATCTTATTATTTGAGGAAAAAATATAATTTTTCATTAACCATGTTATGATTGAAACCTGACCCTTTGTTGAATGACTTGAATAAATTTTTCATAGAATTTATGGATGATGGAACCTATTAAATTGTGTTTTATTATTTCATACAATAATTACCCATGGTAAAAATAAATAATGATCATAATGTAATTTATGAATTATAGGAAAAGGTATAATTATTTAATAATGGAATGTTACATTAATTTAAAGTTAACAAAAAAATTTGTTTCGAGATTTTTATTTAGATTATGAATGCCTTTCGATTCCCTGTTAAAGAGATAATTATTGAGTGAAGCCTATATTTCCTTATTTTTTTATCAAAATTTAAGCACTTCAATGTAAATAGTCCTTTTAGAGTATTGCAGGTTAGATGGAAGGAAAATATAAACTAATGACATTACCGAAAAAATTAATAAATTTTTAACAAGATAAATACGAAATAAAATTGGTTTAAGGGATGCTTCCTCCTTTTATTTTAAAATGGTATAAATTGGAAAATATTTTAATATCATTCTTCACGGTAATTTCAAATACATCATAATGAATTAATGTGATCTAGGTTATTGTTGGTTGATTAAATAAACATATGAATATCCTTCCCACTCAAGATCCAATTTCTTCTAATAAGTATTCATGGCTGTAACATAAGATGATAGTTACGTTACATTTAGTTCCTCTATGAATTTTATCTTAATTTTATCCTAGGTTAAATTTCAATTTCTATAAATGAAATTAAAAGGTATTTGGTACGTAGTTAAATTTCATTACATCTTTTATTCCTTAGTCTGATTAATAATTAGAGTGAATGAATTAGACCATGTAAGATATTCTTTATAGGCATTTAAGGATTTCCAAGGAATTTGGGTTTAGATTCATTCTTTGGTTTATATTTCTTATAATAATTTATTTCATTATAGTATAAAAATGATACTTTTTAAAGCATCATATAGAAATTGGTGTCAAAATTCATCGTTTGAGATGATGCAGTATAATGGATGTTCATGGGACAACAGTTTGTGAAGTAAATAGTTGAGAATGAAATCATGATTCTATAACATATAAGGAATTCACACAGTTGAAATTAAATTTATTTATATATCATGATAAAAGACACTTCTTTTGTGGTATGTGATAATTATTTTTTTTCTGTATTTCCATGGAATAATGTAATGTGTTTTTTCAAAAATGGGAATCTATGTATATAATTTATTTGACTGTAAAAAATCTTAGAGACATATGGACATGTTCTTATCGAGTATCCTTTCCACTTATTTTCATCCTTATACAAAATATTTTTCATGTGTTTATATTAAGACAATATGTTCCAGATTCATTTCATGTTTCTATCCATATTGTAGTTTAGTTAAAATAAAAACTTCATTAAAAAATATATCATATTCATTTGTTTAACATAGGGATACCGATTTATGGAATAATTATATTGAAAAGGATGAGTTTTTGTGGAAAAACCATATAGTTGAAAATGAAATTTTGGAGTATGAAAATGCAATAAGGGAAAATATATTCATGTTTAATAACCGAATATAGTTGAGAGGATGAAATTTCAAAAACAGTGGAATATTATAACCACCAATGTAATGATATAATAAATCACTTTCAAATATATTACTCTTCATTAAATATAATTTTATATTGACAATAAAAATGTTATATAAATTACTAATAAAAATTGAAATAAGTGTATTAAACTATTTACATATAAATCTTTTTTAAAAGCATAATTTTGAAATAATTTAGTTCAAATTTTCAGTCATTAATTTCATTTTTGATTTTATCGCGTCATAATTATCTTATGTCTTATTTTTTATAATCTACTAAAATGTTTTATTTTTTAATGAGTTTTAAGAAATATTTATTTTTATTAAAAAAATTATTTTTATTAATATAATATGAAATATAAAATTATATTTCATATTATTAACAAATTTTAATTATTTAATTTTTATTTAAACCAATTATGATTTTTTAAATGAATTTTATAAATTAATTTATTATAAACAATTTCATTAAAAATACATTAAAAAAAACTATTTTTGTTGCATTTTTTCTGTTTAATTTAAAATTAAATTCTTCTAATTAAGTGAAATGAATATTGAAAATGGATCCAACATTTAGAATTAGCGATTTGAAATTATACAAATTTCTCCATTCTCTTCTTAGTCAATATAAATAGAAACCTTATTAATTTTAGTTACCATGGTAAAGAGTAAAATTACCCCAACACGAGTGTTGATTTTATTAGATGAGTATAAATCATCCATAATCAACCCATATTCAAACATATGACCTTATTTTTATATTATTAATTTCTTTTTCCATTATAATATTTATTTGAATATAAATCAAAAAATTTCACAATATGGATTTTAATAAATATAATATTTTTATATAAGGATAAGTATATGGTATTTTCCATTATAAATTATTTTTCTATATATAGGTATATTTTTTATCATAGTAATTTATTTATAATTTATATAGAGGAATAATTACATTAAAATCATATGAACCACAGATGAAGTAATTATTCAATTAATAGAAAAAAATAAATGATTCTAAAAATGATTAAAGTAATATTATTTGGATAAAAATTATTATTCCATGGAATTTTAGATAAATCATTCATATTATGATGGTTTTTATGCATTTTATTTTAATTCCATTGTTATATTTTAATTGTTAAAGTAAAATTAAAGGAATAGTCTCAAATGTAACATTAATGATATTTTATATTATGTAATATTTTTTTAAATTATTTAAAATTCATAAAAATCCGTTCAATAGAAAAAAAATTCGGATAAGGTTAAAAATATTATCCCTAGTACATTAATGAAATTTTTATCCTTTTAAAGTAACTAAATCATACTATTATGAGGAAAAAACACTTTGATATCAGGGTAAATATTAGATGGGATAACTAAGGGTTGAAACCATATTATATGGGTAAAATTTCTGATCCAAAGTTATCCAAAAAAATTGTATATATGTAAATATACTAATCATTAATTTATCTTTTAATATATTCAATTTTGATCTATTTGGGCATAAAAATTAATTTAAAATAATTTAAGATCTTAATACATTCTAAAAGATCCCCCCTCTCTCTTATAAAAGGGAATAACTTCTACTCATTTCTTAAAACATCAAAAAAATAATCAACCAATACCTACCCAAACCCATTACATAGATACCTCTCTAAATCCTAGATTCATTATTTTGGGTATATTAGAATCATTTTAAGCATTACTGTGTGATTGAAATGATGTTTTTTGAAGAATGGGTATCGTTCTTCATGTACTGTTTTTTTTTCATCCGTCTCATTCAAATATTCATTAACAATGAGTTTATCAAAACACATTTATCTAAAATTTTATTATACATCACAATGTTATTGTAATAACCTATATCCTTCTCCAACTACCATTAAATGTAAATGGAATCCATCATTCCTGTGTATAGAGGAATACCCCCTCACTAACCAATGTGATTGTTTTTCTCTCAAAACCTCTAAAAAAATAATTATAGATTTAATATATATATATATATATATTATTAATGAATTACATATAAATTAATGAAGATAATATAAAACCTATTTTATTACCCTTCCATTCACCATAAAATGATAATGTCGTTCGTCTATACGTGTAGATTACCACATCAACGAAGTGATGTGATTATTTTTTCATTACCACATGATATGGATTATATATATAAGTAAATTTAAATACATAAATATTATGTATCATATTATGAAAATAATGTAATGACAAAATAATAGTTACCTATTTTCCATAATGATCATTGGGAAATGGAAACGTCACTAATATGTATATATATCATACAGTCTCTATAATTGTAACATTGTTTATTTTTCCAAACCATACATCATTATTGGGTTTAAAAATAAAAATTTATCAAGAAAATATTTATTATTTCATGATTATTGTTTTATTGATTATGGATTAGTTACCTAACTGACCATAGTAAACCTACCAACAAAAATATAGTCATTCGACTATAATAACATCAAAACATATCAAGTGAGATTAAATGATTAAGTAAATATACATAAAATTTTATTATGATTAATAAACTAAATAATAAACCTGAAAAAAATTACCCAATCAATTAAAAAATAAACAAAAAATTTATTCAGGAATATAATTAATGCACATGACATGTCATGAACAATGTATGGCACATTCTTTTAAAAACACATTTTTTAAAAGTGTTCTCCTCTACCACATTATCTCTTATGTACCTATCCTTAAAATTTTATTATGGATTTATTTATATAGAAATGAATATATTTTGAAGTAAATTTTATGTTTCATTTTTCACTTTCATTCAATGGTTCTAAAAATTATTCTTTTTTCGAATTCTTTGTGACATTTATTACAAAAGAAAAATGGAATATTTTGTTTAAATATATATCGTGATAGGTAATTTCCCTTTACTATAACCATTATTTGATATTTTCCATCATTTAAATATTATTAGGATTTGTTCAATGAAAAATAATATTTTGCTTTTTTAAATATTTTTTATGTTTGAAAATAATTGTTTTCAAAAATAATTGTTACTTCAATATTGAAAAGTGGTTTTGTATTTGAATATTAATGATATTTTCAAGGGTTTTTTTATGAAATGGTGAAATATAAAATGATTTATTCATGATATGTTTCATTGAAATTGTTTATAATTGGTAATTATGATATATATTATATTATGGGTGCTCCCAGATAGGTATATAATGCAATGGGTAATGATAATGTTCATTGATAATTATATAAGAAATCTCATGTATGATTATTCCAATTATAAAGGTTCTTATAATAATTATATGAAGATGATATCCCAATTGTGGTATATAAAGTTTATATTATTTCTTATTAAATCTCATGGAATTAACTTTTTGAAATGATAATAAAAATATTTCATTGAGGATATATTTTTTCCTATTCAAGGTAAAAATTTCCATCTTTTAGAAATTATTTTTCTTGGGATTTCATGTGAAAGGACACAAACATTCATTAATGAAAATTCATCTGGTTCTAATTAAATATCTCATTATGTAAAATGGTTATGAACTTCCATGGTTTCATGTTTTTGGTTTTTAAAATACCATTATGAATTATAACCATTTTAAATATAGTTGTTGATCAATGATCGCTTGCTTAGTATGAATTGAGGGATTTAAAAAATCCAACATACTCAGACAAATTAAGTGATAGACTCATATAGTATAATTTATATTTATAAATCCCATTTGTCATAACTCAGAAAAGATTTAGTGTCACTGGGCTTCACTCTTGACCAAACCCAAGTTGAGCTTCAACATGTTAATCTTAAATGAAGCTTCATACGAGAGAAGTTAATGTTGATAGAGATTACCACCTGAGCGATGTAATATGTGCCACCCTGAGAATTTTTCACCATTGCACACCTTAAACTTCAGTATTATGTGGGTTTTATAAGGGTTTTTAACAATAACCTAGCATTATGATTATGTACATTATTTTTTATAGTTAACATACATTCATTTTATTATTAGAAACTTTATAAATAGTTTTTAATGAAAATAATTTTATTATTAGTTAATATTCAATTAAGAAATATATTTTGATAAATTGATGTATTTTATAATTGAATAATATTTCAATGAAATTTTATTACTAAAATACTTTCTATTAAATATATATGATCCTATTATTTTAAGGAGTACAATTATAATTTTTATAATGGATTGAAAACAATTTTTTTTCCAAAACCCTTGAATTTTATATAAATGTCGGTTTTTATTTTCAAAGTAAAAATTCACATATTTAGAAAATTATTTACATAAAATAATTAATATTAATGGAATCTGGATGTCGAAATTTTCCAACAGTGATTTTTTCAAATTTTATTGAGACAACCGAACTTTTGGGTAAAACATAAAATAGCCTTTAGGTATATAATGTGTTTCATGAAATCATAATGACCCTATAGTAATATAATAAATTATTAAAAACATTATTTTGAGATAATATATGTTTTACCATTAAAATATTTGGATATTTTATTTCTTTGAATAATTTTATGGTTCTTTAGTGGACCGTCCAAGACTTATAAATATTTTAACATTCAAAATGATTTCATTGAGAGTGTCAATGGCCTCCACATAAAAAATCCATATATTTTCAGAGGTTCTTCCATTATCCATATAAACTAATGTTTTCGACTCTGATTTCACAAAATCCATGTTCAAAAACCTGGGTTTGGTTTTGGGATTTGATTAGTTTAATGTGTGGTGTCCAAAATCTAAATAATTAAGAATTCCCATTATTTTCCTATATAAACCCACCAATTTCCAACTTATGTTCACTAAAAAAATCCTTTTTTCACATCATTACCCTTCCTTAATTTCTTTAAAATATTCTCAATTTGACCCAATATCCCATGAAGCCTCTCTCAAGCCCCTCCCAAGACATTTGGATCACACTTCCAAATAAGGGATTTTTTCCTTCCTCATTTCTGTCCTAATTGTTTTATGTTATTATGACATTTTATATTAAATTAAAACTCTTGGGGTATGTTTTATAACATCATATATACTTAACACCTTATTTTTTAATGATTATATACCCCTTTTTCTATCATTAATTCCTCCCATGTACACTCGATACCATGCCGAAATTTCATATGATATTTCTTCCTTTCTCATTTTTGTCAAAATTCCATTATGTTGTTATGAACTTTTATTTTGAAATAAAAATGTTTGAGTATGATTTAAAACCTCCCATATACTGGAATCATTATTTTTTAATGATAAGAGAACTCTTTATCTCTCATTAATTCCTACCATGTACACTCGTTGCCATTAAAAAATTTCGTAAGGAATTTCTCTCTTCTCATTTACATTCAAGAAATTATTTTATATCATGCATATAAATTCCATTACATATGTTGGTAAATTTATATTTTTGTCCTCCTTAATTTCAATTACATGTATATATGATGATATACCCCTTTATCTTTCATCAACAATTTTTATGAATTATTATGTCACGCTGGTATGTTGCTGAAATTACACCACGATTTTCCAAGACAAATTCATTTTGTATTGAATACCGTGCCAATCTCTCTATCAAGGTTATTAACGTTTATGATTTTTTACTTATTATTTATATAGTTTTATTTGGGTATTTCTCAATCCCTTATCATGGAATAAATGATGATATCTAAATATTCAATGTTGTATGATTCATGTGGCACAGTTATGCATGAAATGAAATGATTAAGAATGGTGCGCCCTGATAACACTACAATGCATTGAGTAAAGAATAGTATCATTATACTTCATGTTCAATGATGGTTTACTCATTCTAATTCAATTTAAATTAGGGTTCAATATTTCTTCAAGGCCAATGGCACTTGGCTCATGCTAATATCATCTTAACAGTTGTTTCTGCATTTCTATGTTATGATAACCATGTTATACCATGACTTTATGTTCATGTTTCTCTTATGCTCCATTAATTTGAATTTTTCCAAACATGTATTTGATTATTCATGTTGTTACTTGTTTACTCCCCTAGTAGGATTTATATCTCACCCTTTTCACATATATTTCATCAAGTTATCCCATGCCATGCTAGGTACGAGGGAATATTGTGGTCTTGTAAAAGATGTTTTCAATAAAGATGTTTTATTTTTATTTCATAAGTATTCATGTTATGCCCCTAATTTCCGAAGCCAATATACCACTCTATCCTTATAGTTGTTTTAAGTTCATGTTTAAGTAATAAATCATTTTTATGTGTGTAATAAACAGTAGGGTTATTATATCATTTTTTCCCTAAACTAAGATATTTTTTCTTTATTTATGTCATTTTTTTGATATTTTTATGTTCATAAAATGATTTAATTTTTTTACCTCAGTGTTATTGTTGGGTAATTGAAAAAAATAATTCAATTTTAATGTCACAAATATTTTTCATTAAAATAATACATGATTCATTTTTAAATGTGTATGTAATAGGAGTGAAAATATGGATAAAATTTTCTAATTTATAAATTATGGTTTTGTTATATTTGAGTTATAAACTAAATCTGTAAAAATATAAACCTAAATGGTATTTTGGAATAAATGAAAAATAATTGTAGTATAAATAATATATATTATTTAATGCTTGATGTTCGGTCTATATATATTTTATGATTTCATCGAAACCAACATTGTGCATCAATAATTTCCATTGATTTTTAAAATGACATTTTCCTAACCAAGGAGTCTCTATCAGAAAAACCGTTTTTCTATTTAAGAATCCATAGGTATCTTTATATGGTTGGAAAAATACTTAATCCAAATCTTTGATGTGATTTTCCACTTCTAAATCAGAATTACCCTCTCAAAGGAATCTTGTACCATACTACACTACATAGATACTCCTCACTATTCACATTCCAAAAATCAGATTACAACATGGCCCATCATTAAGATCATCATTATGTGACATATAAATAATGAATAATTATTATTTTTTTTCTGAGAACAAATCTAGGGTTGGGTGATCATCCAACGATCTACTAAATTCTATATTGAAGGATTGGAACATATACTTCAATATCTAAATCATATGTTATAAATATACATATTCTAAGGGTTGGTACATTGTTATCAATCTTAGTTCAGTCCAAAGAGACATCTAAAATACATTATAAAACTAAAAAATAAAAAGTAAATATCTATTATAAACAAATCTCAAGAAAAATACATGAAAACATAATATATCACGAACATACAGATTCCCAAACTCTTATACTTAGTGAGTCCCAGGGATCAGATAAAAATGTGAATTTTTAATTATATTCGAATTAAATCTCCCAAAAAAATTCATGAATACTTTGAATATAAGGTAAACAAAAAATAAAATCCCTAACGATATCCTCCTACATTCACATTGACACTAGTTGTTATTGCTATATTCCACCATGGCACTGGTGGTATGCCTTTGTCATCTGGTCGGTATGGCATTTGGAAGTGAATCCATCATTGTCCCTCTTCATCATTTTCGACCAAAAATATGTTATTTTGTCATAGGAAATTTTTTCATTCCAGGATACACTTAAGATTTAGGGGTATATAAATATTTAATAATCACTTCCTAGGTGGAATTAAGGATTTCCACTCTCCCATGAATTACGACTGCACCATCATCTTATAACAACCCCAAAAGTATCGGGCCTCCATTTAGTAGTTATTCCCGCATCACAGTAAACTCTTGATTAGTAACTAATATATACATTATCAATGATGCTATGTAGTATATCACCACTAATGGGTAACATATCATGGATCCCAGGTTTTTAGAAGAATCCATCCTCCAATCAGCTAACAAGCTCATCATGTTCCATTGTTCCACCAATGGACATTTACCATGATACTGAGCTACCTATATCCTACAGATATGAGAATATTAATTGAAATTTCCTTTTCATGGAGGATATGAAGTCTCAATGACGAATTTATATAGATACTCTAACCATTTATTTTTCTTCAACATAATTTAACATTATTTGAATATATTGATAAGGCTCTTATTGTTTGTGTAGATAAAAAACCTCCCATTGATGATATAGTTTTGAAAATTCTCCAATTCATGAACCATTAATTCTACCTCCAATTAATTGTAGGATATTTATACTAATGGTGGCATAGATCACGTGACCCAAAATTATGACATAATTCGTCTACATGAGTACTTCTCCAAAACCAATTACTAATGCATTAGAGTCTGTAGTGTAACCCTGTCATACTTTGAGAAATATAATAAATATATTTTCATTCTAACTCCTCATCATATCAAGAAATTAATTCTTATACAGTAATAACTAATATAAATTCTCTCCCTTTTTAGTCAGCATTGTCATGGGTGCCGATAAATGTAATAATAATGGTATAACTCTATGATACTGTTTAGATAATATGAAAAAGTTCTTGATCCTGAACATGTTTTGGGAATATTTCTAAAAAATAACTACATCCACTTTATCTAAATCTAGTAATTAATATTTCATTATAACCAAATTCCCCCTGAATTTATCACATGAATCCAAATTTCACACATCGAACACTTGGTATAATGTTTATGTGCATGAATCATACTAAATTATTTATCAAGATATATGTTATTCTAAACATGGGTGGGTGAGTAGATGAGGATTTAATCATAAAATTAAATGATGAACAACTCAATATATAGTAGTAAATCTTATTTATGAGAGAACTTAATACTTCTAGGGCATTCATCAGTTCGAACAATGTTTCCATGTACTTAAAAAACACATACTATCATTAAAATAGTTTCATCCTGATTTCTTCTTCTCTAATCTTAAACTAGATAGAGACCTATCATAGATCAATATTAGAGAACAATAAGGCTCCCCATATCTAAAAAAATGACCATAAATCATGTATGAAGGATAAAAATTCATCTCTATAACATAAATCATCTTTTGGAAATATATACAAAGTTTAATAATACCGTGTTTTTTTGTAGAAAAAGACATGGGAACCCAAATGTTGATGTAAATTTCAATACAAATTCCAAGAGATAAAAAATCATCTCCATCAACTCACATTGCAATGTAAAATAATTTGGTATTGAAATGGGTTGTGAACCATGTATTATTTATATCATTAACTCAACTCCTCTATCCATGGGAAGTTATATGAAGTCATCTAGAAATAAATCCTAATAAATAAAAATAATTATAAGAAAAGTCAATGGGGTTTTCACATATCCTACTATATGCGTCATGATTGTAAAATATATTATTATTTTACCAAGTTCTATTTTTTTCATGAACAATTATACATTCTCCCAACTTATATTCACTAGTTATCATTAAGTTATCTTCCTTTGGTGATGTAAACAATACTCATCTATATAGGAATAAATTTCATCTCTAATGTCGGTCAACCAATCTGTGCTAAGAATCAAATATAATTTCCCCATATATAGAATTATAAATTATAGTAGATCTTTAGAAATATTAATGACTCAAGGGTACTTTTGGAATCATTTATCATGGTTCAATTTCATTCCCAATCGTGTATCGATGGAAAGTAACTCAGAATATACCTTTACTGGTAAGTCAAACACAGTAATAAAACGAGTATATAAAAATAAAAAGGACTCATTGGTATCAAAAAATATGTAAACCATATACAATTGGTTAATATCATAATTAAAATGGTAGATGGTCCCTCACAACTATATATTGGATTCGGTTCAACTTTATAAACTCATCCAGTCTCATATTCACAACTCTATCCATAAGGCATGTGACATGCCTGAGTCATCATCTTTTGAGCATGCTATTTTGGTCTTTGATAAGATCCCTAGAACCCCAAGTTGACATACCTAAATCCTATATTAAAATTGGACCTCTTAGTTCAAGATAAAAGAAATTACATGGAATATCATGTTACATTACCAAAATTATCTTGATGTGGTAGTACATACCCTATGAAAATGATCAACCTTCTCAATGTTGAAGCATATTTTTACTCATATTAAGGGGATTGGAGAAGAATAACTATAATCAATCTAAATAACACTACCCTACTATGAATCCTCAATCATCCTCCTAGTGCATGAAAAGCCCCAATAGTATTAGTAAGAGTTCCAATCACAAGAGTAATAAATGGAGGTAGAAATAAAGCTAATTTGTTATTTATTAGATTCCACTTGACACACAAGGCTTTGTGTATAATAATTTGGTTCTTCATTAGGTTAAAGGTCCAAACCAACATTCTAATGTCAATATCATGTCTTCTATCTAAAATTATGAATTTATTTTCATAATTTCTTTCCAAAATGAAAATAAAGAGAAGTATATCAAAAAAACAAGTAGAATATGTGGATACCTCCATGGAACCCTACAATAGTTCCATGAATTAATTTTTTCAGTATAGGTTTGGAATAGATTGTATGAATTCAAAAAATAACTTGTCCCTAAAGGCCTCCCAGGTGAGACTCCCACGTCTATCAACCAATCACATCACACCTTAACATCTCTTGAAAGGTACTTGTACCATGAATACTATCAAATTCACCGTCTACTCCTCAGGATTCTTAATATAGCCAAAAATATTACAGATGGTTTATATCACGTCTTTTATATCCTGAGGGCATTCAGAGACCTAAAATGATGGTGGATATCGAAGTTGGATGTCTCTCACTCAATCAACCATGGAAATTTTTTCCCCTCTACCCAAGTGAAAAATAATAAAAATAACTCCACACTAAGGTGGGTCTACTTCCTATATTACTAAAGCTGGCGTGGGATTATGACCTACTAGACACTTCTTCACAAAAGCTAGTGGAATAGGGGAATCCTCCCCTGAGGGAGAATCCTAGTCTATGTTAGTTGTTTGCAAAATTATACTTATTCATTGAAGGAAATTTTGAAAAAAAAAATCATTAGAAAAAATGAAAATATTAAGATTGATCCCGATACGGAAATTTGGAACCCATAATGTTCTTCTTGGATATTACCCCTAAACCAAGGTCTATCCATTCAAGTACTAACGATTCTATTCATCCCAACATGTTAATTATAGTCACATAAATATATACAAAAAACAGAACACCATTAATTTGTTTTAATAAATAATTCCATCATATTTGTCAAGACATTATAAAAACAAGATATATCTCCCAATCATATACTACATTAATATATAAACTGATATCACAATTTGGGAAATAAATTTAAAACTAGAATTATGAGAACAACTAGTATATGTAATGAATGCGATCTTATTTTCCCAATCAGGATTAATGGACACATTCAAATCCAATAAAATAGTAATTGTCATCTCATGAATGGTAGGCTATTGGTATATTACATATGACCAACTAATGCATATGAAAAATCCCCTACATGAGTCTCATAAACCATATATCATTTTATAACATGTATAATGATTTTTAAAAAGGGATGAAAAAATCATTCTATGATACAATTTTTTTACACCATGACTTGAAACACCAGGTATAACCAACATAGCCATAAGAAATCATATGTTCTACCCTATATTCCAGAGGCATATGACATAAAATCGGGGTGTAGATAATGTTAGTAGGGATATTATAAACAGAATATAATATAATTTAAATGCATATAGAAATAAATGTAAGAAAAAAATTAAAGAAATACATTGAAAAATAGATACATCGTAATGTAATATTATCTCCAACACTTGTCACATAGATAAAAAAGATAAAAACTAGGCCCTAGTGTGGCAATCCAAATAAAATTAAATGAGCACAAAAATAAATAAATAAAATTATGGTGACCGCTATTGTACGTCCAGGTACTTCTCCCAACTCTATGCTCCTTGGATCAATGTTCTACCATGGTTCGCATTCCCTTTCTTGAATCCTTATACATATATTCTACATATGCATCAAGTCACCCAAATAGAGAGTGAGTAATATATCCTTGTAGGACACTCCCAATTAATACATAACAACATGAAATTTGTATAAAATTTGTATTCCATGATATAATAACTATGAAAAAAAGAACAAACAATCATTTACCTAGAAATCAAGATCTAACTAATCCACCATGTGCCCTGACTATACCTTCTTTGACCCTATACCAAATGGAATTTAAAGACATCAAAAATAGTCCAGAATTCAAAAAAAGGATAGTAATTATAATGTTTGAAATTATTACAATATTCTACTTATAACCCACTAAGAATCAATTGAATCATGTAACTCGGTGTCCACTAGGAATAGAGTTATCATGCTACTGGAATACACTGGCCCTCAAGTAAATATGTTACTAGGAATCCACGTGGAATCAAGTGAAACACATGGAATCCAACAAGAAATTTTTATCCATGCCTTATAAATAGGTCTATTTTCATTATATTTATAATTCATGCATAATCCCTCTCTAATAAATAAAATTTAATAGTTTTCTATATACTCGGAGAACCTAGAAAAAATATTATGAGGGCGGGTAATGTGACATAATATAGTAAAGAATTCAGAGAAAACAAATCATACAATCATAAGAAAATAGTATAAAAAATACATGGGATTCATTTTAGAAACTAATCAAAAAAGATACAAGAATACTCATTTAACCATGTTTCATAAATTTTTCTCATGGGCTATGCGCACACATAGTTGGGATCATAATCAAGAAGAATTGTCAAAGTATACCAACACAAGACACATAGCAGGGAAACGTGTCCATTCAAGATAACCAAAGTGTAACTAACATTCCATATCAAGATATTTGGATTCACCATCATGGTTCTTCAAGAGTGTTGTCCCCTAAATCAAACATTCACAACAACCAGAAATTTTTTTCACACCAATAGAATCCTTGAATCAATATGAATTTATCAAAAATAGATTGCATATAATGATCCCAGAATGAGATATTGAAATAGGATTTGATAATTGGTTCATACCAAAATAAGGATAAAAAACCAATAATAACGCAATGAAAAGTAAACTAGAATCACTAAGAACATATAATCCATGATTTAGGACAAAAGTAAGTGTTTTTGGTATAGGAACACTCTTGATAAATCCCTAGAGTCACACAATTTTTGAGATGAATGTTTATAGAAGGATAAGTTTAATGTGCCTCAGGAATATAAAGGAAATTAAGAAAAACAAATATTATTGTGAAATTAATTTTGTTACATCATAATGGGTAAAAAGTGGTGGAGACTATGGATTATTAGAGTTTTCATAGTCAATGTTTTACCTAAAAATGTATATATTTAATTTTTTTCATTGTCGATAGTGAGATATTATAATATATGGGAGGACTGTGGAAAAATGGTCATCACTATGATATATCCTTCAAACCCTCCTAAGGAAATAGTTCTAAAACTACTCTTAGACACTACCGCTACATAAAAATATATAGAACTAAAAAACATGACACTACAACATAGTGACTCTACCACACCACCGTGACATCCTCCATGTTGCAAAATAACCTCCATATTGTAGCATCTATTTACGCATGAAGTGTCCAATCCATAACTGGCTGATGAACAGAATTTTCATACAATGTTGTAGATGGTGAACATAATAATTTACACAATCAATCAATATATTTATTCTATTTTAACACGTCTCCAATCAAATGAATGAAATAAACTGTGTTCACGTAGGAAATACATTGTAAGAAAAAAATTCATATTAAAGAGGATGACTTGAAAAGATGAATGTTGTGATGGACTATTTATTTTATTGAAAGAGATTTTATATAACAAATTTATTAAAAGAAGCTGGAATATGGATTGGTGTAAATGAAGATGTACCCAATTATACTAAAGAAAACTCAAAATGATGCTAATAGAGATGAAAAACATAATTGAAAAATAATTATTTCAATTGTTTAACATATAATGTGATGAATAAAAATAATTATTTTATATTGAGAGTTAAATAACCTAATATAATAATATATATATATGATTGTATAAACCACATATCATTAATCTCAGGAGTGTAAATTCATATAAATATGAAATGTAAATGAAGTTGAAAACATAACATGCATTTTAGAAAACATTTTTCTCATTCAATCTAAATAAAAACATTCATGTCCCCTTCAATATTATCTTTAAAAAATGTGAGGTTTAATATATTAAAAAAATCTTTTTAAAATAATATCTAGTAAAGGATCCATTAAAATGAAGTAATGTTATCCATTGAAAATGTGATGGTAAATATAAATCCTTAGATAAAGAAATAAAATGATACATTATAATACATTAATAATTTTATAATTAAAAAAATACTATGAAACTTGATGGATTTATGATATATTTCCTTTTAAAAAATTCACTATCCATAATAGTTTGTAATACACCCAACACTGGGCCTAAAAGAAATGTATGATACTATTGGATTATTACCCAGACGTAAAATTGGAGGATATGAATTTCAATAACTAAATCAAGAAAATTATATGGTTTTCACATTTATTAATTAAAATAATTATATATATAATGTTTATAAATAAAATACGAACTATTTTAATGAAAAATAAATGTTTTCTAAAAATCTATATATTTTTTAAAATAGGAGTTTAGATGCGCTTTTAAAACATAATTTTAAATTAAATTTTTAATTCTTTAAGAAATTTATTATAGAAATTGAATATAATATTTGATGTATATAAATCCAAATTATCATTGAAATATTTTTTATAATGTTAATCAAAATATGAAATTTTATAAAAACAAATTAAAAATGGTTATTTCTATTTTAAACTACATTTTGGTTTATTTAATTTATAAAGGTAAATTATTTTTCTTAAAATAATATAAAGACAAAATACATAAATTATATTATATTTTATTTTATTTTGTTAATTTGAATAAATTTATTATTTAATTCTTATTTAATATATTTTTTTAATTTTTAAATATTTTTTTGAAGACTAGATTTTTGATGTGTTTACGGGTTTTATTTTAAATAAGATTCTATTAATATTTTGAGAATTTTTTTGAAAAATTGAGTACATATTTATAATTAGATAAATTAAAATTTTCTTATAATAGCAAATTAATTTCTCATCATTGTTAATAGAAAAATAAATAAAAATTAATTACTGTGGTTAAGCTATAAGTAGATTTTTCTAGGGGTTAACATTAATATTTAAGGGTTAAAATGACACAAAACTTATTTAATTATTATATTATGGTAATATACAGACATCTATTTATTCTTGGTCCCAGAATGAGCCATTTGAATCCTATTTTAATGATACAAACATGGGAAACACTTATTCTTTTAAAAAATTCCATGTGTATCATATCCCACATATATAAAAGGTCACACACGCCTCTCCCCTCTTCAAACTCACTAATAAATTTGGTTCATATGTTATATGTAAAAATATCTTTCTTAAATATATTTTTACGTACTTTAGTTCTTATTTTTATTAGTAATCCCTCCTATGATGGCATTAGGTCTAAACCCAAAGAGGCTCTCCAAAGAAGAAAAAAATTTCATAGAAGTGGGTATATGTTTTATTCATTATTCCACCTCATTAAAATCTTATTAAAATATGTAATATGAAAATATAATTATATTATTTATACTTATATTTTATGATGTTAATTTCATAACCTATATCATTCTCCACTTCCATCAAATGGAAAACAAAACTATCGATATTGTATATAGAGAACTACCTAATTATGAACTGATGTAATTTTTTTTCCATAACCACCATTAGAATAATGATTTATTGATTTATATAACATAACTATATTATAATTATGAAATTAATACACTTATTTTGTTATTATATCATAAATAACTTCTTACCTTATATTCTTTGGGGGATAAGATAATGTTGCTTGTGTGTATGGTGAACTACCCCCTCATGAAGTGGTGTGAATCATTTTTCATGTATGTGTTACATGGATGTGTGTAAAAGGTAATTTTAATGAACATATTTTATATTTATGGAAAAAAATTTCACTATAAATATAATATCACATATAATTTATCACCTTCCAATCAATTGTAAAAAATATAATGTCGTCTATGTCTACGTGTGGACTTCTGCCTCCATGTAGAGATGTGAAATGTTCTTCATTTTGTTTTTGACATAGATAGTAATAAAGGATATATTTGATTATTAATATATATATATATATATTATAGTTATATAATGGATAATAAAAATTTATTTTTTCTATCCTTCATAAAATGGAATGTACATTCACAAGTACAAATTCCTTACCATCTCTATAAACAGTGTAATGCATTTTCTATCATTAACATTATGGATTTATATATATTGAAATATAATGGATATATATGTTATTTATATCTTATTTTTAATTAATTATATTATTTAAGTATGATAAAATTAAAAGGAACAAAATTACTAAATCAAAACATAAATGAAAAATGAAGAAATTATCACCTGAAAAAGTGGTGTTAAAAAGGAATTGTTGATAAATGGGTATTAATAGGATAAAATTATTTATTTTATGAAATATAATATATGATTATTTTTATTTTGTATATTTATAACAAAAATATATTTAATATACCCGAGTCACATATACATATGAAAGAAACTGGATCAATGGTAAGGGTTTCTCTTCACACTTTTATTATCTACGGACATATATAATATTGAGAAATTATTATTTTAGTGTTGTGTATATAATTCCCATTTAGATATTTTATATCATGTATACCTTATTCTTTATAGTATTTAAGGTTTTATTTTATGTAATTTCTTGGATAGGGACAACGATTCAAAATATTCCAAATTGGTAATGGTTTATTTAACAATCTCATCATTTATCGATATTGATTATGATTAAATTAATGGTGATGAAATTATATAATATATCACTCAATAAAATCATTAATATTATTATAATATGGTTATTGGTGATTTTTTTTATATTTATTTTCTTCCTATTTTTTCAATTAAATTGATTGAGAAGTTTTTTAAGAAGGCTTTATTTTCTCTATTCGGGTGGAAATAATTTTACATCCAAACCCATATTTTATAAAAATTTATTCAGAAACATGTTTTAACGAAAAAATGGATTGATAAAAATATTTTAAACTTTCATGTAATTTTAAAAAATAAATTTTAAAAGAACATTCCTGAAATGTTTCATATAAGGCATCTTTCTCACTCAATGAAAATTTGAAAGGATGGTTTTTAACATATATATGAAATTTGCCTCCATCATGACCTGTTAATGTTTTATAGATTATTATTTTACTTTACAATATTTTTTACAATGAAAATAAATTTAAAAAGTCTTCTGAAATTTTCTTTTGAAAATGTTATTTTTATAAATAAATTTTTATTTTCCTCAAGAATTTTTTGAATTGAATTTTTATGGTATTTCTATTAATTAATGAAAAAACTATAATTTAAACTTATTCATTTTTGGTAATATGTTTTAATGATATCATCCTAATAATTTTATTCAATATTTTATGATCAACTGAATGGGATGTACCTTTTTTATATCATTCGCCATATTTCGCTGAATGGGTTGTGATAATATTTATCAATTGGGGAATGTATTATGATTTCATATGATTTTTTTTTCAAAGTGAATGTGTATGTGGATTATATTTAAGTCCATTAATATTAATAATGTATTATACATGGAAAATTCTAATAGGGTCCCATTATATCCCTTCAAAACATTGTTATGACTTAATAGAAAAACTAGCTTGGGGTTCATACTGAGGCAATATCCATTTATGATTCATGTATTAAGAAGAGTATTGATTGTATAGTGACAAAGCACAGAATTATGTATTTCCTGGTTATGAGATTAGTTATTTATGTCCAAATCATTATTCTATAAAATAGAAAATAAATAGTCAACTTTTAACCCCATGTTTTTATGGATATGGATTTATTATATCCTAATATATTGCTATCATAATATGATCATTTATTTGATTTTATGGATTTTATTTAGTAAATTTCCTTTCTATAATGATTTTTTATTTATTCATGAAGGATTAATTTGTACACATACCATTACTGAGCATATTATATCACCACATTCTTATATTTTATTTTTTTTCCATGATACAAGGATTTTTTTATGATATATATGTAGGCATATGATAATAAGAATAATAGATTAATAGAATCATTTTTGTATTTAATGTTTTTAAAATGTAATGTATATTTCAGTTATGTTTTTATTTTATCAGGTATTTTAAATTATTTGGTCCTTCAGGATGTGATTTAATTATCTAGTTCTAATGTAATAATTTAAACACCAAGTCAGGGATATTAGGGACATTGTATTTGTTGTTTATATCAAAAAAATTAGCATAAAACATGGGAAATATATTTTTGGAAAACATAGATTTTGGTTTATAGCCCTATGATTTATATTGAGGACATGTATAGAAGACATCATATATATTTGGCGATAATTATATTATGTGATTCATCATTAAATTAAATCCTTATATGGATACTACAAGTGGATTTGGTCCATGAATTGATGTTTCTAGTGGTAATAGTTCTAAAAAAATTATGTCAGGATTCACTTAATCATTAATAGGTACATGAAAATGATCCTTAATGATTACCTAGTTATTATTTTTTTTGTGATATTCTTGGGAAAATTCAGGTTTTCTTTACAAACCATTATGATAATTTTGAAAATACTTTTAGTATTTGAAATGATTCTAAAATAATCAATGTCTATTATTTTGAGATTAGACATGAATTAATTTTTAAATATTTTGGAAATATTTCACTAGTTTTGGGATTACAAATTATGTTCAATTATTTTTTGATCTAATTTGGTATATTTAATTTTTTATAAATAGTTTCTAGATGATGGAATTAGATCCATATAAATGCATTTAATTCATGTGGGTATTTCCCTCAAATGGAATTTAATGAAGTTTGAGATAGTGTTCGAGTTGGAATATATGAAATTATAACCATATTTGGGTAGATAAATCTGGTTATGAGTAATATGAATGCCCATATGGATCATTTTTTTCAACAACCATGTTGTATACTAATTTCAGTTCGCTTCATGCCACAAGAAACCACAATCATTCATTCAAAATAATGATCAATTTGTATATATGAAATGGATTTGATTTTTAAAAAGGATATTTCTCACACTAGGAATTCATGAATCCTGGATGTTTTTAATTTCCAACGATCATCTCTCATGAGATTTAGATCAACAGTGTTTGTCCATTCAATAGTCAATAGATGTAGATTAAATAAAAAAACATGGAATATATGGATTTCAAGGTACTATTATTTGAAAAAAAATTCCCTTGTGAATAATGAAAAGATTTAAAAAGGTAGTTATTGAGTATATGAACAAATAAATTGGGTAAGGATGATAACAATGAGGAAAAATTTATACAGTTAACAAGTCATTTTGTGGATTATCAGCATTATCCAAAGAGAAATATTGACAATTTAATTTATGGTATTAATCACAACCCCCGACGTGTACTAGTCTTAAAAAATACCAAATAAATGGATGGAATATCATCATGAGAAATAAATATAGGGAATTATTTATCTGATTCATAAGGATTTTATGGAAAGAAATATGTGTAGATGACTAGAGAGCATACATGAAAAGTAAATACTGAAAAAGGGAAGAAGGGTATGGTGGAATTTACAACATGAAATTGATGTCGAAAGAAACAATATTGTAAATTATTACTAGGAAAGGTATTTTGAAACAATTTTAGAGACAAATTCCACCATTCTCATGATTTCATGGGAATTAAAGATGTTTTCAATGTGCAATGCTTCAACTATTATGATATTGAACACAATGAAAATGTTTTCACCAGACTTCAAGGGAATTTTACAAAATATATTAAGGGGATAAAGGACAAGATTATCTGATCACAAAAATTGATGTTGAAGAACCTAATAAAATTTTAGTAGTAAAAATTATCAAAAATTCAAATGTAGAAAATGCTTTATTTGATTCTGTATCATTGTACCCCATAATTTTTTGCATGTTTGATATGAAAACGTGATATTTTACTAGCACATTTGGAAGGGATTGATCATTTGAGACTCATAATAAAATTATTATTACAGTAAGGAAGTTTCAATTAGTTACCATTATGATACATAAACATGATCAATTTGATGACTTCATTGTTATATCTATGGTTGATTTTGATATAATCCTTGTTAAGTAATGTATTTCCAAATATGGTGTAAAAATTTATTGTAATGAGATGAAATTTATGATTCGAAATGATGATATAGAACTCAATAACATTAGAAAAGAACACATAATAATTTATTTCATGCCTATATCGACACACATGATCTTTTTTGAATGAGTTTCATGGGGAGTAAGAGGAGAAAAAATGTATCTATGGAAAAGGAAATATTTTAAATGAAAATGTACGTATTGTATAGGAATATGTTGATTTATTTCCTAAGGAATTTCCTAGATATCCACTAGAGTGGTAAGTATATATTTTCACTGATTTAATTACTGATTAAATACCAAAATCAAAAAATCCCTATAGAATGGACATTTAATAATTAGTGGTGTTGGAGAAACAACTGGAAGAATTATATGATAAGGGGTTTATATACAATAGTGTTTAACCTTGGGGAGCCCCAATTATTATAATTAATAATAAACGTTTATCATTGAAGAAACCCATAGATTATCTGAATATAAATTCTATTATGATATCGAAAAATTATCATCTACATCTATTTGATGACTTTTTAAATCTACTTCATGAATCTCTATAGTATACAAATATTGACTTTCTTTATAGGTATCATCAATTGTAAATAAATAAGGATGATATTCTAATGATATAATTATTTATGAGGTATGAACATTATGAGTTCATAGTAATGTCATTAAATTTTACTAATTTTCCCCTGGTTTTTATAGATCCAATGAATAACGTTTCATCGAATATCATGATAATTTGTTTTTGGTATTTATTAATGATATCTTCGTGTATTCCATGAGAAATAAGGACAATGAAAATCACTTAATGTAAGGCCCCATCTTTAAATATTACTTAACCTTGAGTTAACTAAATAATTAGGATTTACTTCAGATCAACGATCTTTTCATGTTTATAAATTTAGGGAATTAAGTCAAAAATTATACATAACATCTGGAATATTAAAAGTAGACACTTCTACTCACTGTCCATTTTTTTCATAAAACATAAAATATTTAAAAAGAGACATGACATCATTTCACATTTTAACACTATATCATTTCTTTGATCGCATCCTTGAATCTGTTCTTCATTCTATCTTGTAAAAAACATTTCATAACTTGGGATGATCGTAAATTGTTTAGTAAGGGATACATAATAAGAGAAAACTATAAGTATTTGGATAACATGAAAACCCTGAATACTCTATTATAATGTAATACTTTAACCTTTAAGAAGTAGTTAATATACTTCACTGATTATAAGATCATTTATTACCCATTTTGTTACCAAATTAATACCATAAATCCCATGAAGGAAATATATAACATAGATAGGTATCTTGGGACATAAACATATATAAATCGAATAACCATGTGGTCGACTTCCACACATATCACTAAAAGGATTAGCCATAAGACTGACTTCGACACCAAATGAATTGAAGGTTATAACCTAACCACCCTTCCATGATTTATAATGGAACCACCAATTTTTTGTATTATTAGGTAACCAACGGTCTCTGTATTATCACGTAACCACACTTCAAATGTCCATGTACCATTATATAATCATAACACATAAATTATTTAAAATATCCACATTACACTAATAAAATTTCATTTTCATCCATATGAAATCATTTCTAGATATTGAAATACTGAATCTATTTCAAAAAACATTTTCAAAACTAAAAAAACCAAAAAATTAATAAGTTATTTCTTTTACTTTTGAAAAAATTAAGGCTTACAGGAAAAGAAAAATATTAAATAACGATTCCAACGGTCAAGAGGTTGTTGTCACTGCATATGTTAAAAACATTCCTTTTTTTATTTTAGTATAATTCATCATAAAAAAAAGATTTACATTGAATGAATTTAAAATTCAATGGGTTTTATTATACTCCGTATAAAATAAATAGGACTATATTATCAAAATATTCCTAAATGAATGGAGATTGAGACAATGTCCCTTACCTTGAGTCTGAATCATCATGTATGTTCCTTGTTCATATTAAATAATAAACATAATATAATTTATACATTATTCATAACATTTATCAGGTTTATTATTATTTTTATGAAACTTATTACCATATTATAAAAATATCATAATTATTTAAGTTAATATCGGTCATTTTATCGATATTCAGGTATTTAGTCGAAAATGAACATATTTGAATATAAATTTAACATGTATTCAAAATAAAATCATCTATAGAATGATATTAATGATATAAATATCATATATATCCAGTATATATGTATTTATAATAGTCTATAACATTTTGAGATAAGAAATGAAATGCACCATTCTTGGAGACGGTAGGCCATAGGTACGCATGAACACTACTTTTATTTAATTGTCATACAAAATGAATATTAATCAAAATATATAAATGTATATTATAATTATAGTATTATATTTATGTCATTTAGGTCTCATATTTTTAGTAAAACCGTCCATTATACCTTCCATGTATAACATTAACGAGTCATATCACATTGAGTGGGAAGTAGTCCGCACATCGTCAAATGATATTATTGTTATTACACATCATTGAAAGCATTAAAATATGTTGTAAATAAAAATTATTGAATCATAGAGACCATAATAATATAATATATATCATATATAAATATATTTTCAACATAATATCCACTATTATAGGTGATAGGGGAAAGTCGAACAATCAACATTTCGTAAGACTGTAGATTTTCTTGCACAGAAATAGTATGTTTGTATCTAATAAATGGATGTGTGTGTGAGTGTAGTAAGAATCATTATACTAAAAAGGTCCTAGTGTATTGAGGATACATTTTTTGTTATGTAATAAAATAATAAAAAGGTAATAGGTACTGGAGAATGAAAAAAATGGAAAATAACTTTAGAGAATACGTTACCTTTAAATTGGGTAACTTATTTTGATTAGAGCCAATAAGATTTCATGAATTGCATTATTCCCATGGTAAGGATTATAAGAAGAACTTTTTTATGTTAGGAGCTTATTTTAATATATTTTGGATGACAAAAGGGGCTTTAGGTGTGTGACTAGAAGGGTAAAGGTTGTGTCTTTTTATAAGAGGATGGATGGGTCACTTTAAGAAAGTCATGAAATATTAATTTAATATAAATCCAATTTCAAATAAAAATGGTCGAAAATTCATTTAATTTAAAGATAGGATTATTTTTTTCTAACACCCGTAATAAAATAATTTATAACCATGTTTTAATATGTTTTTTAACCTTATACTTTTTGTCTAAACATTATTCTACCCTTTTTAACTTTACCGTTATATCATGTTATTTACACATTTTGGATTAATATAATTACTATATAATGTAAAACAACCCAAAAAAAGTAATTTTTGATATATTTGGACTTATATTACCCATTTGGACAAATATTTTATTTTTAAGAGTTAAATATCATTTAATAAATCATTTTCAAATTTATGTACTGAATTATGTGAATTTTGAACACTTTTCATACATGACATTTAGAAATTCATAATAACATTATTCCATAGAACCAAAGATATTATATCAATGAAAATATGTCAATATCATCCAAAAACTTCTTGTATGACATAAAAATAACCAGATCTCATTTATTTTAACATTTATAATATAACGACCCATACTTTACATACATTTTTAGTACTTCAAAATTGAAGTACACTTATTAGAACATATAACAAAACCATGAATGGATGGTATAGGTATAGTGTCTTTAGAAACTGGGAAACATAAACAACTGGTTCATAAAGCATCTACACTGTCTCCCATTTATTTCACCATTTCTAGAGTCCCTTTTGGCATATCCTACTTAATAACCTTCTTCCTGACCTGGGGAAAGAAAACATACAAAAGGGTGAGCTCAAATGCTCAGTAAGGGTAAACAAAAGAAATATCAATCACATCATTTTCATAAGAACATAACATTTTGGAAATAATAACCTGCAAAAGAGATCATAATTTTATAACATGGGATAAATCATAGTAGTGAAATGTAATCCCAATAATCATAACATAAAATATGAAACTTTTTGTAATACACACATAATAAAAGAGAATCATTTCTTTTTAGTCAAGACTCATTGACAAGACTATGTTAGTAGACAAAGTCCATTTCTGAATCGAGTTCACTCCTCGTTTAAGTCCTGTTTCACTGAACTGGTTTAACATTCCATTCCAGCCATGTCTATCTCATGAGATATAAATCTTTACCCAATTAATTGGAGGTAGATATAGGTCCCACCCATCTCACAATGAAACCATTCTTATGTGTGCCACAAAATCATAAATCATACATCATAGCATAACCCATGTAATAAAAATGGGAATCATAAAATCATTCCATCATAACATAATCCATATAAGATAAAAGTTCATCATAAAAATAATTCCATCATAACATAATCAAATCAATATAAAAATAGGGATAGAAACAGAACCCTATATTATCTTAGATGGAAAATAATTTTGATAAAACACTTGAACTCCATTCTTGAGGAAAATATCCTTTCTACTACAAATTTTTTTTTCCTTTCCTAACATGTCATAAAATTTTAAACTAAAAGAATTTGATTAAAAATAAACTTGTAAACTTGTAAATTAAGCTTCATGGAAATAATGTTCTATGAATCCATTCATGTCGTATAAGTTAAAAAACATTCTTCTTGTACTTTCGTCGGATAAGTCAAAAAGTACGTCGTACTAAAAACGATAAAAGATTCCTTGAATATCTTTTACTAAAAACTCACCAATGGGTAAAATTGGATTTAAACAATTTTAGGTGGATGGAAATAATTAAAAATATTGAGGAAACATGGATGTGGATGATAAATATTCACCATTAAATTCTAAAGTATAAACAATCTCGGATAAAAATGACATTGTGAGATTTTCCATTACCTTAGGTCCAATTTTAATCGTTAGTGTCCGAACCTCCTGTATAATGACTTAAATAATGTCATTGACTTTTTCCAGAATCATAATAATTGTTATGATATCATATATGGTCATATTATTAGCTTCTTATTAGTAATATTTCATTGCTACTTTTTATTCGGGTGTTTATTACATTTTGTTCTTATGCGTGTTTTGTCGAATAAATTCTTATTATTCTTTTTAGGTTATAGATACCTCATTTACAGAATGTTATTAGTGTACTATATAACATATTTATTCATTCAATTCAATTATTTAATCATTATTCAATGAAGATCATGTATAGAGAGTCGCATCACATCGTGGAGACAGTATTCCGTACGTACGCACGAGCGATTATATCATTCCCATGATCATGGAATTGTATTGGAGTGTATGTATACTATTTCAGAAGAAATATCACATTAAAAAAATCATATATAGTTATTATTTACACCATTATACCCATCCAAGTAATATGGTGGTGGAAAATAGATTACACCACGACATGGAGACGGTATTATGTACGTACGCACGCGCGCTGATTTCGTTTTCCATAGGATGGATAGATGGTGAAATAGGGTTGTTTCATAATTATAATAACATATCAGTACATGAGTGATACTGATGTTATTACTTCATAATGAAATAAATAAAGAAGAATATGTGGAAGAAGAAATAAAGTTGAAAGAATCGGTAACGGACATTACCTCTTCTTTGAAGCGCCTCTTTGAGACCTCCTCTTAGGGCCTTAAAATTGGTCTTTGAAGAATATCAGGACCTCTAGGATGTTTCTATGGAAGTGGATAAGATAATTTTTCAGGGTTTGGCCGAGTATGAAGGCTCAATGTTGTGTGAGGAAGAGAGGGAGGAGGTGCCCTTTTATAAGGGAGGAGAGGGGCACCTTTGAAAAAACTAAAAATATTATTTTATTATAAAGTCATATTAGGTTTCTAATAGCTCCAAATTGATTTATTTCAAAGATAATGTGGGGATGGGTCGAAATAATCTCATCCAATATAATTTTGACAAGTTTAGGGTGCTATTTTAACCTTATCATTTAGATTTAACTTTAAGTTAAATAATTTTACTTTTACCATGTCTTTTTGTTTTTTTACACTATAAGGTTAATAAACTTACTATAACAATTCAAACGAACCCCAAGTTGTTTATTATTAATATTTTTTCCCTTTATATAAGTAATTTGGACGAACCTTAGATTTTTAGGAATAAAATAACAATTAATAATATAATATTTTTTTAAAGACAATTTTATGTCAATTTTGACTCTATTTGGTAATTAATTTTTTTGAAAATTATAACAGAATAATTAGTTCTAAAGAAGTTAATAAAATCAATAATAACATGTCATATTAACCTAGAAAATTAGTTTAATTCATAAAAAGTCTCAAATTACATTTATTTGGGTATTTATAACATCAATTATGTCAATATTTCATTAATAAGATAATTACTGCATCATCATTGTGTCATAAATAAATTAAATTTTTTAATGTCTAAAAATTATAAATAAAATAAAATTATGTATAAAATCTCTTTATATTTCTAATGAATATTTATAGTCGAATTTAACTTATATATAACTCTATATTGAAAATGTTTTAGTTAAAAAAGTTTGATTTTAACTATTTTGTCTATTCTTTAAATAAAATAATATTAAATGTCCTAATCTAATCCAAGTGGACCTAAATGGTCATATTTTATTCCTAAGGTTGTTTTTGGTCAAATTAAACTTATCCAATAGAATTAGGACATGTGTTAGGGTAATAATAATATCATTTTTACCCTTAATTACCATATTTACTTTTAACCGCGGTAAAAAAAGTAAAAAGCTACTATTCACCAAATATTACTTTCATCTCATTGAACAAAATTTTAGTCCTTGATATTAACCATGTGTCTCAGATTTTCGAAATTCCACTCACAGAATTGGTAAAATTATGTTTTATGTGAATTTGGAGATTCTCCTTGGAGGTGGGTAAAAGACGGTGAAAAGTTCAATAAACTTTTTATATATCTAAAATTATTATAAAATGACTCCAATGAATTGAATTAAACTTATATAGGTATTATGTATCAATTTTGACCTAAAATAAATTTAAATAAATAAATAATTATTTAAATAGAAAGTCGGTTTTTAAATAGTAACCCAGTGTTTTCATTATTCATCAAAAATTGAATGTTTTCAGAAAAATACCAAAATTTCACCCTAGGCTAATTTCGATATTATGAAGCCAAAAATGAAGTGAGTTTTGAAAAATAAAAATTACAAAATTTCAAAAAGTGGGTATTACTATTCATAACAACTAGTTTTAATAATATTTCTATAGCATATCGTTGTTTAGTGAAACTCGGTATTGCATACAATGCAAGCTATCGAGGAAGGCCGCGGTTGCCTGTAAAGAAAGCCAAGCAAGTGTTGTGTGTAGTGAGAGATTCCTTTGATGATGTATATAACATAAGACAATATATTTCTCATAAAAGTCTCGAGTGTTACATTCTACCCCCCTTAAAACGAATTTCGCCCTTGAAATTCATCACTTTGTAACGAATAGATGAGGATACCTCTCCCTCATCGTATCCTCAAGCTACCATGTAGATTCTTATAATTGGTGTTTCCTCCATAAAACTTTCACCAAGCGAGTGGTCTTGTTCTGTAGGAATTTTTCGCTACGATCGAGAATCTATATCGGCTTTTTTTCATAAGAAAGATCTTGTTCCCGCGGTACAACTTCTGTGTTGAGTACATGTGAAGGATTAGGTATGTACTTTCTCAGGAGAGATACATGGAACACATCATGAACTTGAGAGAGATTCAGTGGAAGCGTCAATCGGTAAGCTACCTTCCCAACACGATCCAGTATTTCGAAAGGACTGATATACCTAGGGCTCAACTTTCCCTTCTTTCCAAATCTCATTACTCTCTTACAAGGAGATATTTGTAAGAACACTTTATCACCCACTTCAAACACTAAGTCTTTTCTTCGGTTGTCGGTATAACTTTTTTGTCGACTCTGAGCTGCTCTTATGTGTTGTTGAATAGATCTAACCTTTTCTACCATCTCATCAACAAGATCAGGTCCTAATAGCATTGTTTCCCCAACTTTATCCCAGCAAGTTGGTGTCCTGCATTTCTTTCCAAAGAGAGTTTCATAAGGAGCCATATGAATACTGGAGTGAAAGCTATTATTATAATAAAATTCCACCAAAGGTAGTTGTTGATCCCAACCACCTTTTAAATACATAGAGCAAGCCCTCAACATATCTTCTAGAGTTTGAATCGTCCTCTCAGACTGACCGTCTCTCTGAGGATGATAAACAGTGCTGAAACTCAACTCTATATCCAAAGTATGCTGAAGACTTTGCCAGAACTTTGAGGTAAACCTCAGATCCCGATCAGATATAATGGAAAGTGGTACTCCATGCAATCTTACCACTTCCTTTACATATATCCTGTCAAGCTGATCCAGATAGAAATCCTCTCTAATAGAAATGAAGTGTGCCAACTTTGTAAGAAAATCAACTATGACCCAGATAGAATTATTGCCTTTGGATGTTTTAGGAAGTCCAGTGACAATGTCCATAGTGATGTTTTCCCATTTCTATTCAGGTATGGGTAATGGTTGTAAAATCCCCTTAGACTTATGTCTCTCAGATTTAACTTGCTGACAAACCAAGCATCGAGAGATATATTCAGAAACATCTCTTTTCATTCAATCCCACCAGAATTACTCTTTCAGGTCCCTATACATCTTCGTACTTCCAGGATGAATAGAAAATGAAGAACTATGAGCCTCATCCAACAGCTCCTTCTTTAATTCTTGTATGGGAGGTATACAAACACAGTTCCTAAAACTTATTATCCCATCACCATTAAGGTTGAATTCAAGAACATTTATCACATTCTTTTTTAACTCTACATCTTCTTTCTGTGCCTCTTTAATCTTCATGTGTATTGATGTTTGAACATTCATTTGAGAAAGATAAGATTTCTCCCCTTACAATATAATTCCAAGATCCATCCTTTGTAAATCCATAAATATTGGATCTTTTGTGATCCTCATCATGGATAAGCTAGCATGGTCTTGTCAACATTATGAGTCTGCCACCTTGTTTGTTGTCCCAGGGTGGTATTGAATTGAGCAGTCATAATACTTAATCATCTCCAACAATCTTCTATGGCGCATATTCAGCTCCTTTTGTGTGAAAATATACTTTAAAATTTTATGATCATTATAAATATCACACCTTTCACCATAATGGTAATGCCTCCAAATCATTAAGGTAAGGATTACCGTAGCTAACTATAAATCATGAGTTGGGTAAGATTTCTCATGGATTTTCAACTAGCGTGAGGCATAATCTATCAGCATATAGTTTTGCATGAGAACACACCCCAATCCCTTATTGGATGCATCACTGTATATCACAAACCTTTCTCCACTACAAGGAAGTGTGAGCACATGTTCACTAGATAACCTTCTTTTCAACTCCTTGAAATTCTCTTCACATTCCTCCGTCCACGCGAACTTAACTCCTTTTCGAGTCAACCTAGTGAGTGGATTAGATAATCATGAAAAATAATTCAAAAAACATCGATAATATCCAGCCAGACCAGGAAAACTTCGGACCTCAGTTACTATTGTTGGTCTCGACCATCTTATTATAACCTCTCTTTTTGCTGGATCCACATATATCCCCTCTTTTGAGATTATGTGACCCAAAAATGAAACTTTTTGAAGCCAAAATTCACACATGGTAAATTTGGAATAAAGCTTATACTTTCTTAGGGTCTTCAATATAATTCTCATGTTATCTTCATGTTCTTCCTTTCTCTTTTAATAGACCAGAATATCTTCTATAAAGACTACCACAAACTGATCAAGATAGTCTCTAAAGACTCTATTCATCAGATCCATGAAGATAGCAGGGGACTTAGTAAGACCAAATGGAATAACTATAAATTCATAGTGTCCATACCTTGTACAGAAATTCGTCTTTGGTATATCCTCCCATTTTACCCTTAATTTATGATACCCTGAATGAAGATCAATCTTGGAAAAGTATTGAGATCCGCGTAGTTGGTCAAATGAGTCATCAATGCGCGAGAGAGGATATTTGTTCTTGATAGTGATCTTGTTATGTTCTCGATAATCAATGCAGAGTCTCATTGATTCATCTTTCTTCTTAACAAACAGAACAGGTGCTCCCCAAGGTGACTCACTAGGGCGTATGAATCCTTTATCAAGATTCTCTTGGAGTTTCTTCTTCAATTCCTGCAACTCAATTGGGTCCATTCTATAAGGTGTCTTTGAACTAGGCAAAGCACCCGGTACAAGTTCTATTGAAAACTCAACTTCACGATTTGGTGGAAGACCCAACAATTCCTCCAGAAAGACATCATCAAACTCTCGTACAATGGTAATATTCTTAATCGTGAGTTTCTCACCAACCATTTGAGATAAATAACCTTCATTTAGTGGAATCAAGACCCATAAGATGGAAGAAATTTCCACTGGAAGTTTTTGTTAATCCTTGCATCGATATATGATCATAGATTGAACTGGAATATGAAATGTGAATTCCCTTCTTTGGAAATTGATATGAGCTCCATATAGAGAAATCCAATCCAATCCATGAATCACATCAAATTATACTATAGGAAGTATCATAAGATTTGCATGAAGTACTTTCCCACAAACATCAATAGGAGAATAATTATAAACTTTTGATGCAACTGTTGTGCCATTAGGAGTTGTCACAACCAACTCAACATCTAAATGTTGAGGTAATATGGCGATACCCTTACAAAATTCTTTAGAAATAAAAGATTAGGTGGATCTAGAATCAAATAAAACATTTTCTACTTTAGAGTGGATGGTAAGTGTACCTCTCGCCACTTCATTGTTGTACTCCACATCACCGATAGTAATTTCATGTGACTTTCCTTTGTCTTTGGCCTTAAGCGTTTGTTGACGTCGATCATCATCATCAACCCTTGGATTTGGGCATTGATTGGCATAATGCCCCATCTCCTTTCACATGAAACATTGAAGTGTAGTAGGTTTATTCTGTGTATCCCTTGCTTTATTTGTATCATTAGACATTTTCTTCCCATTATTTCGACATTCAATTGCCCGATGACCTTCTTTTCCACACTTATAACATTTACTTTTCCCCTTAAGAAAATTTCCTCCATGTTTCATTCCACACATTGAGAATATGGGAAAACTCATCTTCTTTTCAGTGTGGTCTTTAGATTTTCCTTTCAATTCCATTTTCATCTTCTTATCAAACCCATGTGACTGATGGGTTACACTAATCTCCATCTCAACCTTGAGATAACATCGAACAATTTCCTCGTAGCTATTGAAGTCCCTTATGGCTAACGCCTTTCGAAGACTTGGTTTTAAACCACTAAAGAATCGATCGATCGTACTCTCAGGTTGGATAATAATACCAGAAGTGTACCTTGCAAGTCTTTTAAAATTTCCTTCGTAGGTACCAACAGATTCATCATCCTTTTTCTTTATTTCAAGAAACTCCTTCTCCATATTCGTTTGGAGAATACGATGGATGTAATTATTGAAAAATAAGTTCTCGAACTCGTCCAATTCCATGGACCCAATTTCATCTCTTTGCCTCATATTCTTGATAAGATTCCACCATTGATCAGTATCACCTTCCAAACGATACACTGCTAAGATGACTTTATCATGTTCAGAACATTGAAAAACTGAAAATATCTTTTCAGTAGTACTGATCCATTGTTCAACAACTAATGGATCAGTAGACCCGCTAAATTAAGGTGGATGCTGCCTCATGAAGGATTCAATAGAATTTTTCTCATTACTTTGCTCGTTTGGACGTCCTGCATGATTCATAGCTTGAGAAAGTTGTGTGAGCATGGATACAAGATTTTTTCATTCCAGCTCCCATAACGGTTGGTTTCTCAGGAGGACAATCATGCCAGTTCCCGTCACATTCCCCATTAACACGGTTCCTTCGAGTTCCAACCATTTACTAAAACCAAGAACAATAGTGTGAGAAACAATAATTATAATAGGAAAAACACATAATCAAGAATAAAATTTTACACTTAAGGTCTTATCATAGGTTATTCATGGCCATTTCTAAAACACTAAGATTGTGTTCTATGATTAGACATATCCTTAGGGTTCTTACTAAGGCTTTCACTTCCATGTTTCCAAAAGTTGATTATACCTTTCCTCTGATACAAACTATAACAACCCATACTTTAAATACATTGTTAGTACTTCAAAATTGAAGTACACTTAATAAAACATATAACAAAACCATGAATGGACCGTATAGGTATAGTGTCTTTAGAAACTGGGAAACATAAACAACTGGTTCATAAAGAATCTACATTGTCTCCCATTTATTTCACCATATATAGAGTCCCTTTTGGCATATCCTACTTAATAACCTTATTCCTGACCAGGGGAAATAAAACATACAAAAGGGTGAGCTCAAATTCTTAGTAAGGGTAAAAAAAATAAATATCAATCACATCATTTTCATAAGAACATAACATTTTGGAAATATTAACCTGTAAAATAGATCATAATTTCATAACATGGGATAAATCATAGTAGTTAAATGTAATCCCAATAATCATAACTTAAAATATGAATTTTTTTTTGAATACACGCATAATCAAATAGAATCATTTCTTTTTAGTCAAGACTCATTGACAATACTATCTTAGCGGACAAACTCCATTTCTGAACCGAGTTCACTCCTCGTTTCAGTCCTGTTTCACTGAACCGGTTTAACCATCCATTCAATCCATGTCTATCTCATGAGATATAAATCTTTACCCAATGAATTGGAGGTAGATATAGGTCCCACCCATCTCACAATGAATCCATTCTTATGTGTGCCACAAAATCATAATTCATACATCATAGCATAACCCATGTAATAAAAATGGGAATCTTAAACATCATGCCATCACAACATAATCCATATAAGATAAAAGGACATCATAAAAATAATTACATCATAACATAATCAAATCAATGTAAAAATAGGGATAGAAACAGAACCCTATATTATCTTAAATGGAAAATAGTTTTGATAAAACACTTGAACCCCATTCTTGAGGAAAATATCCTTTCTACTTCAAAAACATTTTTCCTTTCTTAACATGTCATAAAATTTAAAACTAAAAGAAGTTGATTAAAAATAAAAAAGAAAACATGTAAAGGAAAATTCATAGAAATAATGTTCTATGAATCCATTCATGCCGTATAAGTTAAAAAAACATTCTTCTCATACTTTGGTTGGAAAAGTCAAAAAGTACCTCGTACTAAAAACGACAAAATATTCCTTGTATATCTTTTACTAAAAACTCACCAATGGGTAAAATTGGATATAATATATTGTAGAAGGATATAAATATTACATATTAAGGAAACATGGATGTGGATGATAAATATTCACCAGTAAATTCTGAAGTATAAACAATCTCGGATAAAAATGAGATTGGGAGATTTTCCCTTACCTTAGGTCCGATTTGCTTCGTAAGTTTCTGAATCTCCTGTATAATGATTTAAATATTGTCATTTACTTTTTACAAAATCATAATCATTTTTATGATATCATATATGGTCATATTCGTCGCTTCTTATTTGTAATATTTCATTGCTACTTGTTATTCGGGTGTTTACTACTTTTTGTTCTTATGCGTGTTTTGTCGAATAAATTCTTATTATTCTCTTTAGGTTATAGATAACTCATTTCCAGAATGGTATTAGTGTACTATATATCATATTTATTCATTCAATTCATTTATATAATCATTATGCAATGAAGATCATTTAGAACGAGTCACATCACATCGTGGAGACGGTATTCCGTACGTACGCAAGAGCGATGATATCATTCCCATGACTGTGGAATTGTATTGGAGTGTATGTATTCTATTTCAGGATCAATATCACATTACAATAATCATATATAGTTATTATTTACACCATTATACCCATCCAAGTAAGATGGTGGTAAAAAAAAGAAAACACCACGACGTGGAGACGGTATTCCGTACATACGTACGCGCGGTGATTTCGTTTTCCGTAGGATGGATAGATGGTGAAATAGGGTTGTTTGATAATTATAATAACATATCAGTACATGATTGATACTGATGTTATTACTTCATAATGAAACAACTAATTAAGAATAAGTGGATGAAGAAATAAAGATGAAAGAATCGGTAATGGACATTACCTCTTCTTTGAGGCGCCTCTTTGAGACCTCCTTTTAGGGAACTAAAATTGGTCTTTGAAAAAGACCAAGACCTATAGGATGTTTCTAGGGAAGTGTAGAAGATAATTTCGCAGGGGTTGGCCGAGCATGAAGGCTCAATGTGGTGTGAGGAAGAGAGGGAGGAGGTGCCCTTTTATAAGGGAGGAGAGGAGAACCTTTGGAAAAACTAAAAATATTATTTTATTATAAAGTCATATTCGGTTTTTAATAGCTCCAAATTGATTTATTAAGAATATAAGGTGGGGATGGGTCGAAATACTCTCATCAAATAGAATTTATACAAGTTTAGGGGTTCTATTTTAACCTTATAATTTAGATTTAAATTTATGTTAAATAATTTTACTTTTACCATGTCTTTTTTTTCTTACACTATAAGGTTAACAAACATACTATAAACAGCCAAACGAACCCCAAGTTGTTTATTATTAATATATATGACCTTATCTATGTCATTTTTCCAAACCTTATATTTTTAGGAATAAAATAACAATTAATAATATAATTTTTGTTTTAAAAACTATTTTATGTCAATTTTGAAACTATTTGGTAATTTATGTTTGTGAAAATCATAACAGAAAGATTAGTTCTAAAAAAGTTAATAAAATCAATACTAACATGTCATATTAACCTATAAAATTATTTTAATTCATAAAAAGTCTCAAATTACATTTATTTGGGTATTTATAACATCAATAATGTGAATATTTCATTAATAAGATAATTACTGCATCATCATTGTGTCATAAATAAATTAAATTATATAATGTCAAAAATTATAAATAAAATATAATTATGTAAAAAATCTTTTTATATTTCTAATGAATATTTATAGTCTAATTTATCTTCTGATTAACCCTATATTAAAAAAGTTTTAGTTATAAAACATTGATTTTAACTATTTTAACTATTCTTTAAATAAAACAATATTAAATGTCCTAATCCAATCCAAGTTGACCTAAATGATCATATTTTCTTCCTAAGGTTCTTTTTCGTCGAATTAAACTTATCCAATATAATTAGGACATGTGTTAGGGTAATAATAATATCATTTTTACCCTTAATATCCATATTTACTTTTAACCGCGGTAAAAAAAGTAAAAAGTTACTATTCACCAAAAATTACTTTCATCTCATTGAAAAACATTTTAGTCCTTTATATTAACTGTGTACCTCAGATTTTCTAAATTCCACTCACAGAAGCAGTAAAATTAAGTTTTATGTGAATTTGGAAATTCTCCTTGGAGGTGCGTAAGAGACGGTGAAAAGTTCAATAAAATTTTATAAATCTAAAATTATTATAAAATGACTCCAATGAATTGAATTGAACATATATAGGTATTATGTATCAATTTTGACCTAAAATAAATTTAAAAAAAAATAAATAATTATTTTAATAAAAAGTCGGTTTTTAAATAGTAACCTAGTGTTTTCACTATTCAACAAAAATTGAATGTTTTCAGAAAAATACCAAAATCTCACCCTAGTATAATTTTGATATTAAGAATCCAAAAATGAAGTGCGTTTTGAAAGATAAAAATTACATAATTTCAAAAAAGTGGGTATTACTATTCATAACGGCTAGTTTTAATAATATTTTTATAGCATATCGTTGTTTAGTGAATCTCGGTATTGTGTACAACACAAGCAATCGAGGAAGGCCGCGGTTGCGTGTAAAGAAATCCAAGCTAGTGTTGTGTGTATTGAATGATTCTTTTGATGATGTATATAACATAAGACAAAATATTTCTCATAAAAGTCTCGGGTGTTACATTCTACCCCCCTTAAAACGAATTTCGCCCTCGAAATTCGTCACTTTGTATCAAATAGATGAGGATACCTCTCCCTCATCATATCCTCAAGCTCCCATGAAGCTTCTTCTAATTAGTGGTTACTCCATAAAACTTTCACCAAGCGAGTGGTCTTGTTCTGTAGGACTTTTTCGCTATGATTGAGAATCTCTATCGGTTGTTCTTCATAAGAAAGATCTTGTTCTAGCGGTACAACTTCTGAGCTGAGTACATGTGAAGGATCATGTATGTACTTTCTCAGGAGAGATACATGGAACACATCATGAACTTGAGAGAGATTCGGTGGAAGCGCCAATCAGTAAGCTACATTCCCAACATGATCCAGTATTTCGAATGGACCGATATACCAAGGGCTCAGCTTTCCCTTCTTTCCGTATCTCATTACTCTCTTCTGAGGAGATATTCATAAGAACAATTTATCTCCCACGTCGAACACTAATTCTTTTCTTTGGTTGTCGGCATAACTTTTTTGTCGACTCTGAGCTACTCTTATTTGTTGTTGAATAGATCTGACCTTTTCTGCCATCTCATCAACAAGATATGGTCCTAATAGCTCTGTTTCTCTAACTTCATCCCAGCATGTTGGGGTCCTGCATTTAATTCCAGAGAGATCTTTATAAAGAGCCATCTGAATACTGGAGTGAAAGCTATTACTAAAAGAAAATTCCACCAAAGTTAGGTGTTGATCCCAACCACCTTTGAAATCCATAGAGCAATCCCTCAACATATCTTCTAGAGTTTGAATCGTCCTCTCAGACTGACCGTCTATCTGAGGATGATAAATAGTGCTGAAACTCAACTCTATATCCAGAGTATGCTGAAGATTTCGCTAGAACATTGAGGTAAACCTCAGATCCCGATCAGATATAATGGAAAGTGGTACTCCATGCAATCTTACCACTTCCTTTACATATATCCTTTCAAGCTGATCCAGAGAGAAATCCTCTCTATTAGCAATGAAGTGTGCCGACTTTGTAAGACAATCAACTATGACCCAGATTTCATTATTGCCTTTGGATGTTTTAGGAAGTTCGGTGACAATGTCCATAGTGATGTTTTCCCATTTCCATTTGGGTATGGGTAATGGTTGTAACATCCCCTTAGAGTTATGTCTCTCATCTTTAACTTGATGAAAAACCAAGCATCGAGAGACATATTCAGTAAAATCTCTTTTCATGCCATCCAACCAGAAGTACTCTTTCATGTCCCTATACATCTTCTTACTTCCAGGATGAATAGAAAATGAAGAACTATGAGCCTCATCCAATAGCTCCTTCTTTAATTCTTGTATGGGAGGAATAAAAACACGGTTCCTGAACCTTATTATCCCATAACCATTAAGGTCGAATTCAGGAACATTTCTCACCTTCTTTTTTAACTCTACATCTTCTTTCTATGCCTCTTTAATCTTTACGTGTATAGATGGTTGAACATTCATTTGAGAAAGATAAGATTTCTACCCTTACATTATAATTCCAAGATCCATCCTTTGTAAATCAATAAATATTGGATCTTTTGCGATCCTCATCATGGATAAGCTAGCATGGACTTGTCAACTTAATGAGTCCGCCACCTTGTTTGGTTTCCCAGGGTGGTAATGAATTGAGCAGTCGTAATCCTTAATCAGCTCCAACCATCTTTTTTGGCGCATATTCAGCTCCTTTTGTGTGAAAATATACTTTAAAATTTTATTATCATTATAAATATCACACCTTTCACCATAATGGTAATTCCTCCAAATCATTAATGTAAGGATTACCGCAGCTAACTTCAAATCATGAGTTGGGTAAGTTTGCTCATGGATTTTCAACTGTTGTGAGGCATAATCTATCACCATATCGTTTTTCATGAGAACACACACCAATCCCTTCTTGGATGCATCACTGTAGATCAGAAACCTTTCTCCACTACAAGGAAGTGTGATAACAGGTGCACTGGATAACCATCTTTTCAACTCCTTGAAATTCTCTTCACATTCCTCTGTCCACGCGAACATAACTCCATTTCGAGTCAACCTGGTGAGTGGATTTGATAATCGTGAAAAATAATTCAAAAATCTTCGATAATATCCATCCAAAACAAGAAAACTTTGGACTCGGTTACTATTTTTGGTAGCGACCATCTTTTGATAACCTCTCTTTTTTCTAGATCAACAGATATCCCCTCTTTTGAGATTATGTGACCCAAAAATGACTCTTTTTGAATCCAAAATTCACACTTGGTAAATGTTGCATAAAGCTTTTCCTTTCTCAGGGTCTTCAATATAATTCTCATGTTATCTTCATGTTCTTCCTTTCTCTTTGAATAGATAAGAATATCGTCTATAAAGACTACTACAAACTGGTCATGATAGTCTCTAAAGACTCTATTCATTCAATCCATTAAGATAGTAGGGGACTTAGTAAGACCAAATGGAATCACTATAAATTCATAGTGTCCATACCTTGTACAGAAAGTCACCTTTGGGATATTCTCCCTTTTGACCGTTAATTGATGATACCCTGAACGAAGATCAATCTTGGAAAAGTATTGAGCTTTGCGTAGTTGGTCATATAAGTCATCAATGCGCGGGAGAGGATATTTGTTCTTGATAGTGATCTTGTTAAGTTCTCGATAATCAATGCAGAGTCTCATTGATTCATCTTTGTTCTTAACAAACAGAATAGCTGCTCTCCAAGGCGACTCACTAGGGCATATGAATACTTTATCAAGATTTTCATGGAGTTGCTTCTTCAATTCCTACAACTCAATTAGGGTCATTCTATAAGGTGTCTTTGAGCTAGGCAATTCACCCAGTACGAGTACTATTGAAACTCAACTTCACGATTTGGTGGAAGACCCAGCAATTCCTCCGGAAAGACATCATCAAACTCCCATACAATGGGAATATTCTTAATCATGAGTTTCTCACCAACCATTTGAGATAAATAACCTTCATTTAGTGGAATCAAGACCCATAAGATGGAAGAAATTTCCACCGGAAGGTTATGTTAATCCTTGCATCGATAGACGATCATAGATTGATCTGGAATATGAAATGTGACTTCCATTCTTTGGCAATTGATATGAGATCCATATAGAGAAATCCAATCCCTTCCATGAATCACATCAAATTCTACTATAAGAAGGATTATAAGATTTTCAGGAAGCACTTTCCCACAAACATCAATCGGAGAAGAATTATAAACTTTTGATGCAACCGTTGTGCCATTAGGAGTTGTCACAACCAACTCAACATATAATTCTTGAGGTAATATGGCGATACCCTTGGAAAATTCTTCAGAAATAAAAGAGTGGGTGGATCCAGAATCAAATAAAAAATTTTCTACTTTAGAGTGGATGGTAAGTGTAACTCTCACCACTTCATTGTTGTACTCCACATCACCAATAGTAATTGCATGTGACTTTCCTTTGTCTTTGGCCTTAAGAGTTTGTTGACGTCGATCATCATCATCAACCCTTGGATTTGGGAATTGATTGGCATAATGCGCCAAATCCTTTCACTCGAAACATTGATGTGTAGTAGGTTCATTCCGTGTATCCCTTCCTTTGTTTGTATCATTAGAAATTTTTTCCCATTATTTCGAAATTCAATTGCCCGATGACCTTCTTTTCCACACTTATAACATTTTCTTGTCCCCTTAAGACAATTTCCTCCATATTTCTTTCCACACTTTGAGCATAAGGGAATACTCATCTTATTTTCAGTGTGGTCTTTATATTTTCCCTTGAATTCCATTTTCTTATTCTTATCAAATCCATGTGACTGATGGGTTACACTAATCTCCATCTCAACCTTGAGAGAACATCGAACAATTTCCTCGTAGCTATTGATGTCCCATATGGATAACGCCCTTCGAAGACTTATTTTTAAGCCACTAAAGAATCGATCGATCTTACTCTCATGTTGGATAATAATACCAGAAGAGTACCTTGAAAGTATTGTAAAATTTTCTTCATAGGTACCAAAAGATTCATCATCATTTTTCTTTAGTTCAAGAAACTCCTTCTCTATATTTGTTCAGAGAATACGAGGGAAGTACTTACTGAAAAATAATTTCATGAACTCGTCCCATTCCATGGACCCAATTTCATCTCTTTTCCTCGTATTCTTTATAAGATTCCACCATTGATCAGCATCACCTTCCAAATGAAACACTGCTAAGATGACTTTATCATGTTCATAACATTGAAAAACTGAAAATATCTTTTCAGTAGTACTGATCTATTGTTCAACAACTAATGGATCAGTAGACCCGCTGAATGAAGGTGGACGCTGCCTCATGAAGGATTCAACAGAATGTTGCTCCTTCCTTTTATCATTTGGACGTCCTGCATGATTCATAGCTTGAGAATGTTTTTTGAGCATGGCTACAAGATTTTTCTTTCCATCTCTCATAATGTTTGGTTCCTCAGGAGGACAATCATTTCATTTCCCGTCGCATTCCACATTCACACGGTTCCTTCGAGATCCAACCATTGACTAAAACCATGAAGAATAGTGTGAGAAACACTCATTATAATAGGAAACCCACACAATCAAGAATAAAATTTTACACTTAAGGTCTTATCATAGGTTATTCATGGCCATTTCTAAAACACTAATATTATGTTATATGCTTAGTCATATCCTTAGGGTTCTTACTAAGGCTGTCACTTACTAGTTTCCAAATTTTAAATATACCTTTCATCTGATACCAACTATAATGACCCATTGTTTACATACATTTTTAGTACTTCAAAATTGAAGTACACTTATTAAAACATATAACAAAACCATGAAAGGACCATATAGGTATAGTGTCTTTAGAAACTGGGAAACATAAACAACTGGTTCATAAAGCATCTACACTGTCTCCCATTTATTTCATCATATCTAGAGTCCCTTTTGGCATATCCTACTTAATAACCTTCTTCCTGACCTGGGGAAAGAAAACATACAAAAGGGTGAGCTCAAATGCTCAGTAAGGTTAGGCAAAATAAATATCAATCACATCATTTTCATAAGAACATAACATTTTTCAAATCTTAACCTGCAAAAGAGATCATAATTTCATAACATGGGATAAATCATAGTAGTGAAATGTAATCCCAATAATCATAAATTAAAATATGAATTTTTGTGGCATACACACATAATCATAGAGAATCATTTCTTATTAGTGAAGACTCATTGCCAAGACTATCTTAGCAGACAAAGTCCACTTCTGAACCGACTTCACTACTCATTTTAGTCATGTTTCCCTAAACCTGTTTAACCTTCCATTCCATCCATGTCTATCTCATGAGATATAAATCATTACCCAATTAATTGGTGGGAGATATAGGTCCCACCCATCTCACAATGAAACCATTCTTATGTGTGCCACAAAATCATAAATCATACATCATAGCATAACCCATGTAATAAAAATGGGAATATTAAACATCATGCCATCATAACATAATCCATATAAGATAAAAGGACATCATAAAAATAATTCCATAATAACATAATAAAATCAATGTAAAAATAGGGATAGAAACAGAACCCTATATTTTCTTAGATGGAAAATAATTTTGATAAAACACTTTAACTCCATTCTTGAGGAAAATATCCTTTCTACTTCAAAAACATTTTTCCTTTCTTGACATGTCATACAATTTAAAACTAAAATAAGTTGATTAAAAATAAACTTGAAATTTTGTAAAGAAATCTTCATTGAAATAATGTTCTATGAATCGATTCATGTCATATAAGTTAAAAAAACATTCTTCTCGTACTTTGGTCAGAAAAGTCAAAAAGTACCTCATACTAAAAATGACAAAAGATTACTTTCATATCCTTTACTAAAAACTCACCAATGGGTAAAATTGGATTTAAAATATTGTAGTTTTATGTAAATAATATTATATATTGAGGAAACGTGGATGTGGATGATAAATATTCCCCAGTAAATTCTGAAGTATAAACAATCTTCGAAAAAAATGAGATTGTGAGATTTTCCATTATTTTAGGTCTGATTTGCTTCGTAAGTGTCTAAACCTCCTGTATAATGATTTAAATAATGTCATTGACTTTTTAAAAAATCATAATCATTTTTATGATATCATATATGGTCATATTCATAGCTTCTTATTAGTAATATTTCATTGCTACTTGTTATTCGGGTGTTTATTACTTTTTGTTCTTATGCGTGTTTTGTCGAATAAATTCTTATTCTTCTCTTTAGGTTATAGATACCTCATTTAATGAATGGTATTAGTGTACTATATATCATATTTATTCATTCAATTCATTTATATAATCATTATGAAATGAATATCATGGAGAACGAGTCGCATCACATCGTGGAGACGATATTCCGTACGTACGCACGAGCGATGATATCATTCCCATGATCGTGGAATTGTATTGGAGTGTATTTATACTATTTCACAATAAATATCACTTTAAAATAATAATATATAGTTATTATTTACACCATTATACCCATCCAAGTAATATGGTGGTGGAAAATAGATAACACCACGACGTGGAGACGGTATTCCATACGTACGTACGCGCGGTGATTTCGTTTTCCGTAGGATGGATAGAAGGTGAAATAAGGTTGTTTCATACTTATAATAAAATATCAGTACATGATTTATACTGATGTTATTACTTCATAATGAAATAACTAATAAAGAATAAGTGGAAGAAGAAATAAATTTGAAAGAATCGGTAACGGACATTACCTCTTCATTGAAGCGCCTCTTTGAGACCTCCTTTTAGGGCACTAAAATTGGTCTTTGAAGAAGACAAAGACCTCTAGGATATTTCTAGGGAAGTGTAGAAGACAATTTGGCAGGTGTTGGCCGAGCATGAAGGGTCAATGTGGTGTGAGGAAGGGAGGGAGGAGGTTCCCTTTTATAAGGGAGGAGAGAGGCACCTTTTTAAAAACTAAAAATATTATTTTATTATAAAGTCATATTCGGTTTTTAATAGCTCCAAATTTATTTATTTCTAAGATGAGGTGGGGATGGGTCGGAATACTTTCATCCAATAAAATTTATACATGCTTAGGGTTCTATTTTAACCTTATCATTTAGATTTAAATTTAAGTTAAATAAGTTTACTTTTACCGTGTCTTTTTTTTCTTACACTATAAGGTTAATAAACATACTATAACAAGCCAAAAGAATCCCAAGTTGTTTAGTATTAATATATAAAACCTTATCTATCTCAGTTTTCCTAACCTTATATTTTTAGGAATAAAATAACAATTAATAATATAATATTTGTTTTAAAAACTATTTTATGTCAATTTTGACACTATTTGGTAATATATTTTTCTGAAAATCATAACAGAAATATTAGTTCTAAAAAAGTTAATCAAATCAATACTAACATGTCATATTAACCTAGAAAATTATTTTAATTCTTAAAAAGTCTAAAATTACATTTATTTGAGTATTTATAATATCAATTATGTCAATATTTCATTAATAAGATAATTACTGCACCATCATTGTATCATAAATAAATTTATTTATTTAAAGTCTAAAAATTATAAATAAAATAAAATTATGTAGGAAATCTTTTTATATTTCTAATTAATATTTATAGTCTAATTTAGCTTATGTATAACCTTATATTATAAATGTTTTATTTTTAAAACATTGATTTTAACTAATATAACTATTCTTAAAATAAAATAATATTAAGTGTCCTAATCTAATCCAAGTATACCTAAATGGTCATATTTTATTAATAAGGTTGTTTTTGGTCGAATTAAACTTATCCAATAGAATTAGGACATGTGTTAGGGTAATAATAATATCATTTTTACCCTTAATTACCCAATTTAATTTTAACCGTGGTAAAAAAAGTAAAAAGTTACTATTCACCAAAAATTACTTTCATCTCATTGGACCACATTTTAGTCCTTGATATTAATAGTGTCTCTCTGATTTTCGAAATTCCATTCATAGAAGCGGTAAAATTACGTTTTATGTGAATTTGGGTATTCTCCTAAGAGGTGGGTAAAAGACGGTGAAAAGTTCAATAAACTTTTTATATATCTAAAAATATTATAAGATGACTCCAATGAATTGCATTGAACATATATTGGTATTATGTATCAATTTTGACCTAAAATTAATTTAAATAAAATAAATAATTATTTAATTAAAAATTCGGGTTTTAAATAGTATCCCCGTGTTTTCACTATTCATTAATAATTGAATGTTTTCTAAAAAATACCAAAATTTCACCCTAGGCTAATTTCAATATTACGAATCCAAAAATGAAGTCCATTTGGAAAAATAAAAATTAAAAAATTACAAAAAGTGGGTATTACTATTCATAATTGATCGTTTTAATAATATTTTAATAGCATATCGTTGTTTAGTGAAACTCGGTATTACGTACAACGCAAGCTATCGAGGAAAGCTGCAGTTGTGTGTGAAGCATGCCAAGCTAGTGTTGTGTGTAGTGATAGATTCCTTTGATGATGTATATAACATAAAAACAAATTATTTTTCATAAAAGTATCAGGTGTTACATATAATAAAATTTATTGGAATACTTTATTGATAAAGAAATCACTACATCATCACTGTGTCCTAATTAATTTATTTAATGTATAAAAAAATAAATAAAATATCTTGATTTATAAAATCATTTTAAATTTCTAATTAATATTTATAGTCTAAGATATCACTTAAATAACCCCATATAAAAATTGGTTTAGTAAAAGATACATGTTTATGTTATATTTCTCTTTACTTTAAATTAATTCTTATAACCTGTCATTATCACACCCATGTGGCTCCATGAGATCAGAAAATAGACCCAAGGATGTCCATGGTTGGAAATATCTCATCTAATATGATTATTACACGTTTTAGGGTAGTTTTATATTATTATAATATTATTTCTTACCTTTATTTAACTAATTTACCCTTTAACCATTATAAATAAAAATAATTACTGAAGATACTATTTATAATTTCAAAAAAATAAAGCGTAACTATTTACACAATTTTTACCTTCTAATTCCATATATTAAATCCATTTTTCCACATTCTACATACACAATTGGAATAAATTAATTTAAAATTAATCCAGCAAAAACATGTTTTTAAGAAATTGATTATATCAAAAGATTACCATGTATTTATGTCGAATTTAAAAGTGAAATTACTTTCAATGACCAAAATTAGATTAAATAATAGAAATATAATCCAAATAAATCTTTTTATAAAATAAATTAATAATCTTAGTATATAAATAAATTATATGAAAATTTTGTTTTGAATTAAAATGTAGTGTTTTTTACTATTCATAAAAATATGAATTTTATCAGAAAAATAAAAAAAAATCATCTAATATAATTTTTTATGTTCTTCTAAATATGAAATATATTTTTTCATATTAAACATAAAAAAATAAAAAACCATATTTAAAAATTCTTCCCCATAAAAAGGCGGTAAAATGACCTTTTAAAATTAATAGAGTATTTTATTCTTAACATTGGATTCATTTTAATTTTAATCATCTAAAATATATTAGATAAATCTAAAAACCTTTACCAAACATGTAAAATAATATTTTATTTATTTTTGTTCATTCTAACTATTAGAATGGCTAGTCATTAACATCCATTTTAATTAATAATTTTATTATTTTATTATTTTTCGGTATAACTCAATGTTTTGTACAATGTAAGATTTCAGGAAATCCCATTTTTGCGTGTTGATAATGCTATCAGACAAAGATTACTCTTTAATTTAAAATTAATATCATCTTCATAAATATTAATAGTTAGGAAAAATTATTTTTATAATAATACATTGGATGCTACACTTAAGGATCATTCTTGAGACTACTAAAAGAAAAGACTATTATGTATAAATTAGAAAGTGTTAATTCAGACATCAGAATTTTTCTTTTAATTGACATATTATCTCCAATAATATAATATTTCATCATCCTATAATGTCAAAGGAATTCCGAGAATGTCCTAAAAAATGAACATAATCATGGTATTTTGTTTCAATGATATGGCTAGATACTATTGGCAATGTTTTTTAAAAAATCATTATTATATGACTCATTAACCAATATTAATCGTTGAGGATTTGAGCTCATATGGAAAAAATAATTTGATTTATGTTTTGAATAATTGAATTTGAGACTTGTGAATTCCACAAAATTGAATCTACCATCAGAAAATAATGGGTTTGTAATATACATTCATGAAACGAAGAAGGAACACTGTTTTCTTTCAAAGTATTGTGTTAATTTCATTTCCTATGAATCAATCCAGTTAAATATTATTTAATAGATCAATCCAACCCATGGTATTCAATAAGAATCCATTGTCTTGGATTTGTAGATGTCAATACATTATATCTAATATTAAATTTGTGAGATTTATCTGGATCATAACATGTTTACATATATCTATTCTCAGAATGTTATAAACATATGGTAGAGGAGATGGATTGATCTCCTCTAGTACTATCCTTTCTCAACATGCTATTACCCTAGGAAAAAAAATAAGGTAGTGGCTTCTTTGGTCTCGAAAGATCATGGAGTCATTGATAAAATGAAGATTAATAGAGATCCCATGTTCACATATTTTATAAATATGAATCTTGGGATAATTAATAAAGGGGAGAGAATAATCCTCTTTAAAATGATCACTAAATCATTTTTCATGGAAAATATTAAATGTTTAAAACCTGATGGTGAGAATAATGAAAAAAAATTAATGTTTTGAATGAAGGATTATTTTATAAATTATTTGTAATGATGATGTTTAGAAATATGGAATGGGAATATTTCTCTCATGTATATGAGATCTAAAGAGATAATTTTTGGTTAATGCTCATAGATTGAATTTTTATATACACCATTTTATTAACAAGATTTATAAATATAATAAGGAACATTTTTTGTCAATAAAATGATGTGGGGAAATCACTGACTATGTATCAGTATGTTTTCTTTTCCAATAGATCATGTCCAAAATTTATAATCCTAGAGGATCCATGAAACCTATTCATATTCTTGCAAGGAAATGAGATGAAATTAACATGTACTTTATCATTATTTTACCAAATATACTATGAATTAAGGATTCATTATGTGTAATTTTGGATATCCATAAAAAATACATACATTTCCTCATGATAAGATAGGATCGACCTCTTATGCTCCTTTCATAGCTCTATTACATTATTTTGAAGACAATGTGATGAAAAAATTTAATTATGTCTCATTATGAAACATGATTTACATTGAAATTTAATATGATACTTCATAGGACTCATTATAATGGGCTTTACTAGAGAACCGATTTTCACCCTCAAACCGATGGAAATTAAAAAAATAATGGTCAAATGTTGTAAGATATGCTAATTTCATTCTCTCTTGACATTCTAGATATGTGGGATTAGTGTTTACTTTTTGAATAATACTCCAATAAAAATATATTCCATTAAATTATTCGAACAGTGAATTATGAATCATTATATTGAAATAGATTTCGTACTCCATATTTCTGGGATTTTGTTTGTGAAAGAAATCTATTATTTTTAATATTTTTATTGTAGATAGTGGAAAAGGTAAATACTATTCAAACCCATATGAAAAAAACACAATAACGGAAGGAGAGCTATGTTTATAGCCAACAAAAAAATATGTAATTTTAAGTGAGAGGTTAATTTATATTTAATGTATCTCTATGGAAGATTGTTATAAGGTTTGGAGTGAAAAGGAATATAATCCCCAAGTAAATCGTAAATTTTTAAATCTTTTATTTTATTAGAGTTGGGGCCTTCTATTCAAAAATAAAAATATGACTCCCAAAATTACATGAATAGTTCTATATATCATTAAAAGGAAATAAAAAATAGACAAAACACAAGTTTTCATTTGTGAATTAAATTAATTGGAGACTAATCTATATTACTATTTATATACTATCCATATTTTCTATAGTAGGGAACAAGTGTTGAAGAATCAGATGACTTGGATTGTGAAGGATTTTTGTATAAATCCTAATATATAAGAGGCGATGTCAGAACCTAAAGATATCAAATAAAATAAATACTATAATCACATCATCATGTAAAAATATAAAAATATTAAATATTAAATTTTTTAAGGGGAAGAATGTAACACCCTCAGAATTTTAAAATATTTAATTTTAAATAAATCAATTCTATATGAGAGGTTGCGATACACATAACCATGAGTTTATAAGAATCCTAAAACAGTATACCATTATATCATAGATTTTAAATTAGTGGGAATGATTATGAATAAATAAAATATTAAAAATATATATTTTGAACAATTATAAAATTAATTCAGTGGAAATGTACTTATAATAAATAAAATATAAACCATTTGTAAAAAAAAAATTTCCAAAAAAATTAATTTTTCTAAAGGATGGTTTAGTCACAAATTTTAGACATAATTTAAAACTAATTTTACCTCTTTTTTAAAAAATGATCAAATAAAATTCATTTTAATTTTATCTTTGATTGAATATTTATAAATTTTATGAAAATACAAATTTTTAATGAATAGTAATAAACACATATTTTTATTAAATATATTATTTTCATTTATATTATATAATTAGTTATATTATATATTAAATAAGTTATAACGTATAATTAGTTCAATTATATTGTATTTTAACTATTTTTAGACAATCAATTAAATTTAATGTTTATTTTTTTTAATTTATATCTAGGATCTTTTTATGTCTAGAGGTTTAGTGAATTAGTTCACTAATTATACAAAACTTCTTCAATATTAAAAGTAGATAGTTATACTCACTATCCTATTTTTCATAAAACATAAACTCTTTAAAAAGAAACATGTCATCGTTTCATGTAATGAAAGAAGAATTATCATTCATCCCATCATTGACTCTATTCTTCTTTATGACTTGTAAAAAACATCTCAGAACATTGGATCAGAATGGAATTCTTAGTAAGTGATACATAATGAATGAGAACTATTAGTCTTGGGATAACGTGAAAACCATGAATATTTTTTCATAATGTAATAATTTTCACTTCTAAGAAGTAGTGAATATACTTCACTGAGTATAAGCTCACTGCATACCATTTTTGTAACCAAAAGATTTCCATAAAGCCCATAGAAAGAAACAAATTGAATATAATGGAAACTTTTGATATAAATATACTTTAATAGAATAACCATACCATCTACTTCCACACATATCCCTAAATGAAATATCCATATAGCCAACTTCCAAACCAATTGCATTGGAGGTTATAACAAAACCAACCATCCTTGGTTTATCACGAAACCACTCGTCATCTAGTTTATCATATAACGAGCCATCTTTGATTAATCACATAACCACCTGTCAAATGACTAAGTACAATTATATAATCATTACACATAAAATATTGAAAATATAATCATTCCACTAATAAAATTTCATTTTAAATGAAATGTAATTATTTCATGATATCAAAATACTCAGTCCATTTCAAAAACCATATTCAATACAAAAAAAAAATGGAATAAGGTATTTTTTTCTTATGAAAACAGTATGGTCATTAGAGGAATCCTAATATCATATAAGGATTAGGGTGGCATAAATGTATTTTTCATTGTATACATTAATAAAATTATTTTTTTCATTTAGTAAAACGCTTCATACAAAATTGATTCACATTGAATAAAATTAAAATTAACATGGGATTATTATACACCATATTAGAGAAAGAGGTCAATATTATCAAAATATGCCACAATGAAAGGAGATTGAGGAAATTTCCCTTACATTGAGTCTGACTCATCATGTATGTTTCTCTTTCTTTCGAAATAATAAACTCATGTTAATTTATACTTTATTCAGATCCATTTTCAGGTTTAATATTATTTTTATATCAATTATTACCACATTATAAAAACTAAAGAATTATTTAAGTTAACAGCAGTTGTTTTATCTAATTTCACTACTTTAGTCAAAAATGAAATTGTTTTGATATAAATGGTACATGTAATCATATGTACATCATCTCCAAAATGATATTCATTATATAATTGTCATATATATTCAATATATATGTATTTATAATAGTCTATAACATTTTGATATAAGAAATGAGATGCACCATTCATGGAGACGGTAAGATGTACGTACGCATGAATGCTACATTCATTTCTTTGTCATATAAAATAATCATAATAAAATGATACAAATGAATATTATAATAACATTATTATATTTATGTAATATATGCCTTATATATTTAATAAAACCATCCATTATATGTTCCATTTATAGCATGAATTATTTATATCAATTTGAGTGGGCGGTAGTCCACACTTCCTCAAATGAAATTATCGTATTTACACATCATCAAAAGCATAAATGTATATTTTAAATAAAAATTATATAATCATAGAGATAACATAAATATAATATATATCATATATAAATATAGTTTCATCATAATTACCACTGTGAGAGGTGGTAAGGGAAAATTGAACCATCGTAGTTCCTTGAGGCAGTAGTTCGCTGTACAAAGAAAAAGTATGTTTATATCCATTATATAGATGTGTGTTTAAGATTATTTAGAATAATTATCATAAAAACATCCTCGTATATTGAGGATAAATTTTTTATGTAATTAAATATTAATAAAATCATAGGTAGTGGAGAAATAAAATAAATGAAAGGCTCTTGGGAGAAGATGTTACCTCTAAATAAGGTAATTTTATTCGTTTTGAAGAAAAAGGATTTCTTGAATTGCCTTCATCCCAAGGATGGGATTCTAGGAGAAAGGGAGGGATCTTGGATGATTATTTATGAATAATTTGGATGATACAAGGGTCTTGAGATGTGTAAGTAAAGGGGTATATGTGGTGTCTTTTTATAATAGAGCGGATGATCACTTTAAAAAAGTCATGAAATATTAATTTATTATAAATTATATTTTGATTAAAAATGTTCCAAAAAAATTATTTAAATATAATATGATGTTGGTTCTAATAACCATCATACAATAATTTTTTTTAATGTTTTTTGTATTTTTTATTCGTATATTTTTTCTTTAATCATTATATTACACATTTTATCCTTACTGTGATATCATGTTATTTACACATTGAAGGTTAATATAATTACCATATCCTGTAAAAAAACCCAAAAATATTCATTTATGACATATTTGGTCTTATCTTAACAATTTTACTGAATCATAGATCTTTAGGTATTTAATATCATTTCATTAAAAAATTTATATTTTATGTTACCAATTATGGAAATTTTGGACACTATTCAAACATCACTTTTATAAATTCAAAAAAACATTATTCATTAAAAACTAAAGAAATATATAAAATATAATAATTAAATATCATTCAAAAATATGATGATGACATCAAAATAACCAAATTACTTTTATTTTAACATTTACAATATCATTTATTTGAATTCTTTTTTAATGATTCAATCACTACATAATTAAAGTAACGTAATTTATTTATTTATGGTCTAAAAATTATATATAAAATATAATGATGTAAGAAATAATTCTATCATTATAATGAATTTTTATAGTCCAAGATATCACTTATATTACCCCATATAAAAACAATTTAGTAAAAGATTAATGTTTAGGTTATATTTTTCTTTACTTTATATTAATTATTATAACATGTCATTATCACACCCATGTGGCTCCATGGGGTCCCAAAATCGACCCATAGATACCCATTTTCTGAAATATCTCATAAAATTGTATTAGGACATGTTTTAGGGTAGTTTTATATTATTATAATATTATTGTTTACCCTTATTTACCTGATTTACCATTTAACAATGGTAAATAAAAATAATTACTGATGTTAATATTTATAATGTCCAAAAATAAAAGCTAACTATTTACACAATTTACTAATTCAAAATATAGAATATATTTTTCCAAATTCAAGACATTGAATTAAATGAAAATAATTTAAAATTAATTTCTATTCTCAAAACAAAAAAGCAATATTTATGAAGTAAAAACATTCAAAAGTTTGACATTAATTTATGTCCAATTTAGAATTATAATTACTTAAAATAACCAAAATTGGATTAAATTATAAAAACACAATAAAATTACACTTTAAAACCAATTAACGGATTTATCTAACTATATAAATAAATTAGATGAAAAGGTAGTTTTGAATTAAAATGCAGTATTTTTCACTACTCAGAAAAATGTGACTTTTAACTGAAAAATACTAATATTTCATTCAATGTAAATTTTGATGTTCCAATTATAAAGTGTAAATATATTTTTTCAAATTCAAAATATAAAATTGACAAAAAATCTATTTAAAAAGGCTTCTCCATCAATTTGTGGAAAAAAAGAACCTATAAAAAATATTAGAGTATTCTATACTTAAAATGGATTCATTGTCATTTTAAGCGTCTAATATTAATTAGATAAATGTAAAAACATTTTACAAACATTTATTATCATTTTTTAGTTAGTTCTTTTCATTATTTTCATAATAATGTCTAGTCAATAACTACCATTTATAATAATAATAATAATAATATTGTGTTACTTTTTAGTATAACTCCATGTTGTGTACAATGTAAGATTTCAGAGAAACTCGTTGTTCCGTGTTGATTACTCAATCCGAAAAGTAACATATTTAACGTAAAATTAATATATTCTTAATAAATATTAATAGATATGAAAATTTAATATTCTTTAAATACCTGGGATGCTACATAATTCCCCTCTTTTGGAAATTTCATCCCCGCAATTTTATTTACATTTCAAACAATATCGGGTATTTCTCCCTTATAGAATTTTCCGATTCCCATGTTTCTACTTTAACCATATGGTTTTTCCACAGATCCTATACCTGATTAATCATCTTATTCTTCAATAAATTCTCTCTGTGGTGAAGAATCTAAACTAGTTTTTCCTCATAAGAAGGATTCTCTTCCAACTAAACTACCTCTGGACTCAAAACATGAGATGGATCCATCATAAACATTTTCAATATTGAAACATGAAAAACATTATGTACCTAGAATTAACATGGAGGTAATTCCACCCTTTAGGAAATAGATCCAACTTTCATTAGGATTCCATATGTTCTAATTAACCACAAACATATCTTTCATTTCTTACCAAAACACATCACACTATTCAATGAAAAAACATTGAAAAATACATGATCAACTACCTCAAAATAAAGATCCTTCCATCAGTTATACAAATAATTTTTCATCATACTATATACTTTCACCATGTGCTTCTAAATCAATAGAATTTTTTATGTCATCTCTTCTTCCAATTATGTTCCCATTAACTATTTTTAACCAACATTATCCCAAAAATTTGTTGTTCGACACTACATTCTATATAATGATTTTAATGGTACCATTTGTATACTACAATGAAAAGTTTTATGACAAGAAAACTCAACCAAAGAATGATGTTTATCCAAACTTCCCTAGTAATCCATTGAAGAAACATATATCATATCCTCAATGGATGGATTTATTCGTTCTGACTTCCCATATAATTGAGGATGAAATGTTGTACTAAAATTTAATAAATTTATCAATGACTTCTAAAGGCCTTTCCCAAAGATAGAAGTGAACCTTGGATCACGATCAGATACTATGGAAATGGGAACTCCATGTAACTTGACTATCTCATTAATATACAGTTGATAAAGTTAATCTAGATACAGAGTATCTCAAATAGGAAAAAAATGAGAAGATTTAGTCAATCGATCATCAATAACCAAGAATGCATTATTACATTGAGATGTTATTGGTAACCCTACTACGAAATCCTTGGATACATTTTCCCATTTCCATTTTGGCACATGAAATGGATGAAGCATCCCTTTCGGTAACTTCCACCCAGATTTATCATTCTGAAAAAACAAACAATATATAATAAATTCAGTGATATGTATTTTTATTCTATACCACTAAAAATACTCCCAAAGATATCTGTATGTCAATTTACTTCCCAGATTAATTGAAAACACATAACTATGAGATTGACATAATAACTCTTTTTACATCTGTGAATCACAAGGCACACATTAACTCTTTCCAAACCTCAAAACATAGTCTGTATGGATGTTTTATTCGGGTAACTTACCCTTCTGAAAAAATTCCACCTTTTTCTACAACTCAATATCTTATTTATGTGCCTGCTTAATTTTATTAGGTAGAGATGATTTCACTACCACCTAAAACAAAACTGAGGAATTCCCTACACCAAGAACTTAAAATCCAAAATTCATCAAATTAGAAACCAAAGGATCTCGTTCCCAAAATAGCATGGTTAATGTAGAATTACTCTTTCGACTCAAAGCGTCATCCACTTTATTTTCCTTTCAAGAATGCCAATGAATTGTGAAATCATAATCCTTGATTAATTATATCCATCTCATATATCACATGTTTAGGTATTTATGAGTGAATATATACTTGATAATGTAGTGATTAGTTTATATTTCGGACATTATAGAAAAAAAATGTGGCTTCCAAATTTATAATACAAAAACCATAGTAGCTAATTCCAATTCATGTGTAGGATAATTTATCTCATTATGATTCAACTGACATGAAGCATTTGTAATTCACTGATCATTCAACATTAGGTCATGACCAAGTCATTTCAATGATGGATCACTATAGATAATAAATTCACCATTTCTTGAAGGTAAGGGAAAAACTAGAGTATTTACCAATCTTAATTTTAGTTCGGGAAAACAATAATCAAATTCTTTCATCTAAAAGAACATAACTCCTTTACATGTTAGTTTAGTAAGTGGGATAGATAACCGAGAAAGTTTTTCAACAAAACTTCTGTAATAACCCGCTAATCCCAGAAAACTATGAATCTCAATTATATTTGTAGGTCTTGGTTACTCTTCAACAACATTTTTTAGAAGGGTCAACAGTCATTCCATCATTATAAAAAATATGACCAAGGAAATAAATATGTTATAACCAATATTAACTCTTAATAAACCTTCCTTATAGTTTTTTCTCTTTTGAAGTTTTCAAAAAAAATCCCCATGTAGTATTCATGTTCCTCTCAAATTTTAGAATATTCCATGATATCAACTATAAAACCAACTAAAATTGATTTAGTAACTGATGAAATACTCCATTCATGAGTTTCATAAATATAGTAGTTGTATTAGAAAACCTAATGTTCAGAAATAAAAACTCATAATTTCCATATCTCATTGAAAAATATGTCTTTCGAATATCATCCCCATTCACCTTCAGCTGATGGTACCCAGACCAGAGATCAATCTTCAAAAAATAATGAGATCCCTACAGGTGATAAAAAAATCATCGATATGAGGAAAAATATACATGTTCTTAATAGTTATTCTATTTTAGGATCTGTAATCAATACATAGTCTTATAGAACCATCTTTATTTTTCACAAATAAATCTGGACCACAACCTGGTTATATACAAGATCGAAAGAAACCTTTATCAAGTAATTCTTGCAAAAAAAAATTTAATTCAACTAGTTCTACTTGAGGAATTTCATAGGGGTGAAAATAGTTTTTTCATCAGGAAATAAATCAATATTAAACTTATCCTACCAATTGGGACCGATATTATGAAATTATTCAGGAAAAAAATATGTGATTTCATTCACTACTAGAATGTCACCAAAGACTCCTTCTTTTTTTTCTACAACATGAGACAGATAAATATCACTTCCATATTTTATAGATATTTTAGCTTCTTGATATGTTATCAATGATATTAAATCATTGAATAAAACATTCATGGATTTATAATCATTTTAATCATGATATAGTGAAAACCCATCTATACCAAAAATGATATCAAAATACGATATGGAATGTTCAACAATATTTTCATGAAAGATGATCCCACAAATGATAATAGGAAGATTGCTATAAATATCGGTTTCATTAATAATTGTAAAAAGTGTCTTAAAAAAAATTTCTGTATAACTTTCATGAGGTTCTCTATCAAATGTACTTGAAAAGCTCCAGGAAATTAATGAACGTGAAGATCCATAGTCAAATAGAGTATTGGAATATTTTAAAGAAATCTATAACATACATATCACCACTTCATTGGATGGTCCCACATCAATTATAGTAGTCGAAAATTATTTTCCCATGCCCTTCTACTTTCAATCTTTCTAGTTTTCAGCATTAGTAATCAACTTTAGACAATCATTGGTCTAATGTTCTAACTTGTTACAACTAAAGAATCTTACCGCTAGTTTTTCATTTCCTTTCTAATCATATTCCCTATAGTTAAGAGCAGTATGTAATGTCTTACCACATCTGAAGCACTTCCCATACATTTATATACATTCTCTAGGATGCTTTTTACCACCATTTTCAATCGTTGGAATTTTGGTTTTCTTACCTCGAGGATTTTTTGACTATTTCATTCCCATTTCCCTCAAACTTGATCACTTATTTTTGTTATCTATCGTGGAATAAATGCTCATTAGAAAACTCCATTTCTACCTTCTCAGTTCATTGTACAAGTTTCTCATAGCCTTTTAACTCACAAGAAGCTGACAACCGTCGTTATATTAGCTTCAATCCTTAGTAAAACTTATATATATTACTTTCAATAACTCGGATAAAATTAATGGTGTTCCTAGAAAAATGAGAGAAAGTTTCTTCACATGTATTCAATGAATATTTTTCTTTTTGTTTCAATTCAATGAATTTATTTTCCATCATAAGTCGAATATCCTTAGGAAAATATTTCTCATGGAAGATATTCTTAAATTCATTCCATTCTATGGTGTCAATCTCTTCACTTCCTCTGGTATTTTTAATCATTGACCACCAATGATCAGATTCACATTAAAAATGATAAAAATCTAGACTAACCATTTGATTTTTTGAAAAAACCAATTACATCAAAAATCATTTCCAATTGTTTAATTCACCCTTCATATTTAAAAGATTCAGATGATCCTCTAAATGATGGGGGACGTTGCCTCATGAAATTATCTACAATCGACATATGCTTTTCTTGTTTGGTCTATTTTATCTCATTCTTGGAAACCACCACCATTTGCACCTAATTCAACTGATCCAATACTACAAAAAACTATTTAGTTTCGATATGACTTTGTTAGGATGTTGATTTGGACGGTTATTTCCTTCTCTATGCCCTCCCATCATTGTTTCCCTGTTTCCTATACAGAAAACCATTCTAAACAAACATATCATAGAAGAAGAAATGTGGGAATCATAAAATTATATATCATTTAAATTTGAAAATAAATTAAGTTACGTTTATGGATATTCTATTAACAATATTCTAACTTGTAATGTTATACAGAATAACCTATGATATCAATGGTAAGGCCCTATACTTAAATTTTAATTAATCTTTAGTTCTGTTAATAATTTTACTTTTATTCATATCTTTAATTTTTTTATGTCTATAGAATTAGATAATTAGGTCAAAAATTATACTCAACATCTTCAATATTACAAGTACATAGTTCAACTCACTATACTTTTTTTTTCAAAAAATAAGAACTCTTTCAAAATAAACATGACATCGTTTCATGTTTTAAAAGCACAAGTTTTACTTTATCCCTTGACTCTATTATTCATTATGTATTTTGAAAAACATTTAAAAACATTATATGAGAATGAAAGGCTCATTAAGGGATACATAATGAAAGGAAACTGTTAGTCTTTGGATAATTTGAAAACCATGAATACTTTATCATAAAATAATACTTTTCACTTTTAAGAAATTTTAAATATACATCATAGAATATAATATCATTGCTTACCCTTTTTGTAACCAAAATATTACCATAAATCACGGAAAAAGATACATATAGCATATAAATGTTACTTCTGACATAAATATACTCAAATATAATAACTATGTGGTCTACTTTCACACATATCACTACATGGAAGAGCCTTACGACCAACGTCCATACACAATGCATTTGAGGTTATAACGTAACCACACATCCTTGGTTTATCACAGTACTACTCATCATTTGGTTTGTCACGTATCCAACCATCTTTTATTTATCACATAACCACCCATCAAATTTCAAAGTACCACTATATAATCACAACACATAAATATTGCAAATATCAAGATTCCACTAATAAAATTTCATTTTCAATCACAAAAAATCATTTTAAGATATTAAAATACTCAATCCATTTCAAAAAAAAAATTTACATACCAAAACAACCAAAAAGTGAATAATATATTTATTTTACATTTGAATACATTAATTCCTTTAGAGGACATCAAATATCAAATAATGATTATGGTGGAAGAGAGGTCTTTTTCGCTGCATACATTGAAAACAATCTATTTTTCATTTAGTAAATGCTTCATAGAAAAAAATATTCCATTTGAATTAAATTTAATGTAATATGGGTATAATATACACTATATTAAAGAAGTAGGTTAATATTATCTAAATATGTCTGTATGAAAGGAGATTGAGACAAAGTCCCTTACCTTGAGTCTGATTCGTCAATTATATTCCATGTTCTTGAAGAATAATAAACATTAGTTAATTTCTAATATCATCAGAACATTTTTCAGGTTTATTATTATTTTTATATCACTTACTATCACATTCTAAAAAAATACATAATTACTTATTTCAATATTGGTCGATTTATCAATATACGTTACTTGGGTAAAAAATGGACTCGTTTTGATATAAATGGTACATGTAGTCAAATGTACATAATCTAAAGAATGATATTACTTATTTAAATATCATATATATCTAATATATATGTATTTTTAAAAGCCTATATCATTTTTATATAAGAAATTAAATTCACCGTTCATAGAGATGGTAGGTCGTACGTGCGCATGAACGCTACATTCATTTGGTTTTAATACAAAAAGAATTATAATCAAATGATATAAATGTATATTATAATAATATTATTATATTTATGTAATTTATTTCACATTGTTTTAATTAAAAAAATCCCTTATATGTTCCATGTATGACATGAATGAGTCATTTCACGTTGAGTGGGATGTAGTCCACACTTCTTCAAATGAAATTATCATATTAACACATCTTTGAAATCACAATAATATATTGTATATAAAAATTATATAATAATAAAGAAAACATAAATATAATATATATCATATATAAATATTTTTCAATCATAATTAACACCATGATAGGTGGTAGAGGAAAATCGAGTAATCAACGTTTTGTGAGGCAATAGTTCTCCAAACATAGAAAAAATATTTTTTTCCATTAAATAGTGGTGGTTTTAAGTGTAGTTAGAATACTTATCATAAAAACATCCTAGTATAATGAGGATACATTTTTATGTAATCAAATAATAAGATGAGAACAAGTTGTGGATGTGGAAAATCATATAAAGGAACTTGAGGGAAGACGTTACCTCTAAATTGGGTCTTTTTTTGATTTGAGCCAAAAGACTTTCTTGAAAGGCCTTCTTCACAAGGTAAGGATTCTTGGAGAAATGGAGGGATATTGAGAGATTATTTAAGATGAATTTGGAGTCTCCAAGTTTCTTAAGATGTGAGAGTAAAAGGGTTGATTTGGTGGCTTTTTATATGAGGAAGGATGGTCAATTTAGGAAAGTCTTGAAATATTAATTTTTTTAAATAGGCATTCGATTTAAAATGGTCCAAAAATCAATATATTTAAGGATAAGATTATGTTGGTTCGAATAACCATCATCCATTATTTTTTAGACATGTTTTATATATTTATTAATCCTTTTCTTTTTCCTTTAAACATTATTTTACCCATTTTAACCATACTGTGATATCATGATATTTACAAATTGTGGGTTAATTTAATAACCATATCATGTAAAATGACACAAAATATTCATTTATGACATATTTGGTCCTATATTAACTATTATTCAGAAAATTAGATATTTATTAATTTAATATCATTGAATTAAATATTTTATATTTGAAGTCATTAATTATGTCAATTTTTGACACAATTCATACTTCAATTTTAAACATTCATATCTAAATTATTCCTTCAGACCAAAGAAATTATCTCTAATATAATATGTCAATATATTATAGAAATTTTTATTATGACATAAAAATAACTAAATTACACTTATTTTGACATTTATAATATCATTTATTTGAATCCTTTATTAATGATGCAATCACTAGACCATTATAGTAACATAATTTATTTATTTAATGTCTAAAAATTATAAATAAAATATAATGATGTGGGAAATAATTTTAGCTTTATAATGAATATTTATAGTCAAAATTATCACTTATATTACCCCTATGAAAATTGTTTTAGTAAAAGATTAATCTTTATGTTATATTTCTCTTTACATTAAATTAATTCTTATAACATGTCATTATCACAGCCATGTGGCTCCATGGGGTCCCAAAATCAACCCAAGGATTCCCGTGGTCAAAAATATCTCATTAAATCATATTAGAACATGTTTTAGGGCAGTTTTATATTATTATAATATTTTTTAACAATTATTTACTTGATTTACCTTTTTACCATGGTAAATAAAAATGATTACTAAAGTTACTATTTAAAATGATCAAAAATAAAACATAACTATTTACACAATTTTGGGCTCATAATTGAAAATATGGAATCCATTTTTCTAAATTCAAAACCCATAATTTCCATAAATTAATTTAAAATTAATTCATGTTGTCAAAACTAAAAAGATGGTTTTTAAGAAGTAGAAACTATCAAAAATTGACATGTGTTTATGTCCAATTTAAATGTGAAATTACATCCAATGACCAACATTGGATTAAATGATAAAAAAATAATCCATTTAAACTTAATAAAATTAAATTAATAATCTAAATTTATATATAAATTTGATGAAATGGCTTTTTTGAATTAAAATACATTATTTTTCACTATTCATAAAAAATGAATTTTATCAAAAAAATTAAAAAAATTCATCCAATGTAAATTATGATGTTTTGCATCTAATGAAAAAAATTCTGTCAAATTGAACATATAAAAGAGAAAAAAACAACATTTAAAAAGTATTCCCAATCAAAGGCGGTAAAGCAACCTTTTAGAAATATTAGACCATTTTATGCATAAAATGGGATTCATTCTCATTTGAAGGCTCTAAAATTAATTAGATAAATCTAAAAACATTTAAAAATAAGTTTAACCATATTTTAGTTAGTTATGTTTATTCCCTCCATTAAAATGTATAGGCATCAACTACCGTTAAAAATAATAATAATATTATTGTATTATTTTTTGGTATAACTCAATTTTGTGTTCAAAAGTAAGAGTTCAAAGAAACCTGTTGTTTCTTGTCGAGTAATCTATTAAAATAATTATACTCTTTAATGTAAAATTAATATCTTCTTCATAAATACTAATAGATATGAAAAAATATTATTCTATAAATATTTAGGATGATACATCATTCCCCCTTTTCGAAATTGCGTTCCTGCAATTTTATTTACTAATCAAATATGTGAGGGTTTTTTCTCCCTCATAGAATTTTCAAATTCCCACATTTCATCTTAAAATGTATATGTTTTTCAAAAAACATGTACCTGATGAATCACTTTATTCTGAAATAGTCGCTCTTTATTGTAATTAATTTGTTCTAGTTGTTCCTCATAAGAAAGATTCTCTTCCGATTGAACTACCTCTAGAAGAAAAACATGATATGGATCTGGCATATACATTCTCAACATTGAAACATGAAAAACATTGTATTCATGGGATAAATATGGTGGTAAGAACCCTTGTACGAAAATGATCTACCATTATTCAATATTTCATAGGTTTTAATGAACCACTGACTCAACCTTCCTATCATACCAAAACACATCACACATTTTTGTGGAGAAAATTTTAGAAATACATGATCACCTACCTCAAAATAAATATTCTTCCTTCAGTTAGCTGCATAAATTTTCTACCTACACTATATGGTTCTCATGTGTTTATTAATCATCTAAACATTTGCTCTTATTCATCTAACAATTCTGGTCATATCAACATCCTTTCACCTACATCATCCCATAAATCTAGTGTTCGACACTGCTTTCCATACTATGCTTAAAATGGTTCTATCTGTATACTGGAAAAAAATATTATTATAAGAAAACTAAACAAAAATATTATGTTATACACAAATTCTCTAGTAATCCATTGAAAAACCACATAGCATATCCTCAAAGCTATGAATTGTTTGTTTCGACTACCCATATTATTGATGATGAAAAGATATTATGAAATTTAATTTAGTTCCCAATGAATTTTTAAGGCCTTTATAAAGGTTAGAAGTAAATTGGGGATAAAGATTAGATATAATGGAGATTGAAACTCAATGTAACATGATTATCCCTTCAATCTATGATCGATGAGGTTGATCTATAGATAGAGTATCTCAGATTAGAAGAAAATGATCATATTTTTTTCAATCGATCAACAATAACCCATATTGCATTTCTACCTCGAGATGTTTTTGTAAAACCCACTATGAAATCCATGGACACATTTTCCCATATACACGATGGCACTAGAAAAGGCTGAAGCATCCCTTTTGATAACTTACACTCTGCTTTAACCTACTAACATATCAAATAATTCACAGTAAAGTCTACAATATCCCTTTTTATTTCATCCCACTAAAAATAATCCCAAATATCTCTATAACTCGTAGTAATGCAAGGATAAACATTAAATAGAGAACTATGAGCTTCACATAATAACTCTTTTTTCAATTTTTAATCAAAAGGCACACATAAAATATTTCCAAACATTGAAACATTATCTTTATCAACGTTTAATTCAGAAAATTTACCGTAATGAACTTGTTATACCTTTTTCTACTAATCAATGTCTTCATTGTATGTTTTCTTAATTTTATTTGACAGATATAATTTCACTAACACATGAAAAAAACAGAGGAATTCCTTACCCCAATAACTTCCAATCCAAAATTATTCAAATTAGAAACCAATGGATCTTGTTCCAAATGTATCATGGTTAATGTAGCATTAGTCATTCGACTCAAAGTGTAATCCTATTTATTTTCCATTCCAAATTGGTAAGGGATTGTAAAATCATAATCATTGATTAATTCGAGGCATCTCCTATGTCTCATGTTTAATTATTTTTGAGTGAATATATACTTATATCATTTGTGATAAATATATATTTCAGACTTTACACCATAAAAATGATTCCTCAAAATTTTTAATTCAAAAAATATAGTAGATAATTCTAAACCATGTGTATGGTAATTTATCTAATGTTGTTTCAAAAGACCTAAAGCACAAGAAATTACCTGAAAATTATTCATTGGGACACAATCATATCTTCTAAATGATGCATTACTATAGATAAAAAATTCACCATTCACAGAATGAAATTCCAAAACTAGAGCATTTACCATTATTATTTTCAGTTCCTGAAAACAATAATAACCTTATTTTTTCCAGATGAACTTAAATCCCTTACATGTTATCTTAGTTAATGGTCTAGTTAAATAAGAAACGTTTTCAATAAACCTTTTCTAATAACCACCTAATCCAAGAAAACTATGAATCTTTTTGATATTAGTAGGTTTTGGCTCCTCTTCATCAGCATTTTTTTAGAATGGTAAACAGTGATTCCATATTTTTAAATAATATGACAAAGGTAATAAATTTTATGAAACTAAAAGTCACCCCTTCAAAATATCCTATATAGATTCTTTTATTTTATGGTTCTCCAAACAATCCTAAAGAGACATTCATGTTCTTCTCATATTTTCGAATATACCATGATATCATCTAAAAAAACAACCAAAAAATGATCCATTAACTGAGGAGAGACTCTATTTAAAAGATTAATAAATATAATAGGTGAATTATATAACCCAAATTGAATAACTACAAACACTAATTTCCATATCTTGTTCAAAAATTAGACTTTGGAATATCATCCTACTTCACCTTCAGTTGATAGTAACCGAACATCAAATCAATCTTAGAAAAATACTGAGCTCCCTAGAGTGGATCAAACAAATCATCAAAATGAGGAAACATATACTTGTTCATAATATGGATGTAATTCAAGGATATATAATAAATACATATTCTTATTAAACCATCTTTATTTTTTAACAAATAATACAATTGCACCCTATGGTGAAGTGTTAGGTCGAATGAATCTTTTATAAAGTGATACTTGCGTATTATTTTTAAATTCCACCTATTCTACTTGAGCTATATGATAATTTTTTTTGAAATAGGTTTTCATCATGAACTAAATATATGGTAAATTCATCCTCCCATTTCAAGAACAGTATAAGAAAATTCATCATAAAAAATTTTCTGAATTCATTCACTTCAGGAATGTCACCAAAAACTATTTCTTTCTTTTAAAAAACATGAGAAAGATAAAATTAACTTCCATATTTAACCAATAATTCAAATTTTTGATACTTTATTTAATGTATGAAGTCACTGAAAAAACATTCTTGTATTTAAAATCTATTTTAGCATGAAAAACTGAAATCCAGTCCATACACAAAATGATATCAAATAACAATATGAAATGTTCAATATGATTTGTAATATATACTCTCAACTAATGATAAAAGGATGATTCGTATAAATCTTTGTTACTTTAATACTTACACCCAGTGTTTTTACCAAATGTTATATATTAATTTCCTGAGGTTTTATATACAATTTAATTGTAAGTCTCTGAGAAATGAAAGAATATGATGATCTAGAGTCAAATAGTGCATTGACATATTATGAGGACATCTGTAACATACCAATCACCACTTCATTTGAAGGTCCCACATCAATCATAGTAGTTGAAAATTATTTCTACATGCCCATCTTCTTTTCGATCTTGCTAGTTTCAACCCTGGGTAATCAACTCCCGACACACATTGGCATAATTTCCTAACTCATTATGACTAAAACAGCTTATAGCTGGGTTTTCATTTCCACCTTGATCATGTTCCTCATAGTTACAAGAAATATGACCACTGTTACCAGATCAGAAGAAATTCTCAGACTTTGAGTGGCATTCTCCAGGATTCTTTTTCCCACACTTCTCAGAAGATGGAAATTTGGTTTTCTTATCTCTAAGACTCATTGATGAATTCATTCCCATTTACTTACAACATGATCTCTTGTTTTTATTGCTATCATGGAATAAATTCTCACCAGAAAACTCTATTTCTATCTTCTCAGCACAACAAAAAATTTTCTCATAGTTTTTGAACTCATGAGAAGCTAACACCCTTCGATATTTCAACTACACTTCTGAGTAAAACTAATTAATCAAACCATCAATATCCTGGATAAATCATGGGATATACCTTGACAAACAAGTTAAACATTCTTCATATACAGATAAATAATAATCCACTTATTGTCTCAAATAAAATAATTTCTTTTCCATCCTAATTCGAACAGCCTTAGGGAAATATTTCATAGTGAATATATTTTTAAATTCATCACATTAGATGGTGTCAATATCATCACATCCTATGATGTTTCTAATCAATGACTATAACTGATCGACTTCACCTTTCAAACAATGAACATAAATAATAACCATTTGATTTTCTAAACAACCCATTAAATTAATAATCATTTCTAATGATCTAATCTACACTTTAGATTGCACTGGGTCAGATGATCCTGTGAATATTGGGGGAGGTTACCTCATGAAACTTTCTATTATCGACATATGCCTATATAGTTGGCCTAGTTGATCTCATGCATGGATACCAACACCATTCATTTCATGATTCAACTAATCCATTACTGCAAAAAATGGTTCACTTATAATAATGAACATATCATGATGATGATTTGGAAGGTTTTTCCCCCCTGTATTCCCTCCCAGTACTACTTCCCTGTTCCCTCTATGGAAATCCATTCTGAACAAACATATCTTAGATGAAGAAATGTGGTAATATTCAAATGATATATCATTTCAGTTTTACAATAAATTAAAAAACATTTATGGATATTTTATTTACAATATTTTAACTCATAATGTTATCTAAATCAACATATGATACAATCTATAAGGCCCTATCCTTATATATAACTTAATCTTTAGTCAATTCAATAATTTAATTTAATTCACATAGAGGATCTTTTCAGGATTATAGATTAATTTAATTTGGTTATAACTAATACATAACATATTGAATATTACTATTAGAAAGTTCTACTCACTATCCATTATTTTCATAAAACAATAACTTTTTAAAGATAAACATGACATCATTTCATGATTTAACTACATAACATTTTAGTCATCTCTTCCATGGCTATATTCTTCTTTATGTCCTATGAAAAATAGTTGAGAACATGGGATGAGAATAGAAATCACATTATGTGATACATAATGAATGAAAACAATTAGTATTCAGATTACATGAAAACTATGAATACATTATCATAAAATAATAATTTTAACCATTAAGAAGTAGTAACTATACTTCACTAAATATAATTTCATTTCTTACCATTTTTATAACTAAAATACTACCATAAATATCATAGAATTCAACATATAGCATATATTAGTAACATGGGGAATAAACATTTTTAAATAGAATAACCATATAATTGACTCCCACTAATTTCACTAAATAGAATAACCATACGACCAACTTCCATACCCAATGCATTATAGGTTATAACATAACCACCTGTCCTTGATTTATCACAGAACTACCATTCATTTGGTTTATCAGGTTACAACCTTTCTTCGTATTATCACGTAACCACCAGTCAAATGTCCAAGTACCATTATATAATCATAACACAGAAAATACTATAAATAACATCATTCCACTAATAAAATTTCATTTTAAATTACAATAAATAATTTCAAGATATTGAAATACTAAATCTATATCAAAAACCATTTTCAATAACAAAACCAACAAAAAGGGAATAATTTATTTTATTTTCCTTTGGAAAAAAATATGGCTTATAAAGGAAGCCAAATATCAAATAAATATTTCGACACCAAAGTGGTCATTGATGCCACATGCGTTAAAAAAATTCCCTTTGTCAGTTTGTAAAACACTTTGTTGAAAAAAATATATTGTTTAATGACTTTAAAATTTGAAGTGGTTTATTATACATGTTCTAAAATAATGAAGTGTATATTATCAAAATATGTCTCAATGAAAATAGATTGAGACAAAGTCTCTAATCTTGAGTCTGACTCGTCACGTAGGTTCCGTGTTATTGTTTAATAATAAAACGAAGTTAATTTATACTTTATTTAAAACCTATTTCAGGTTTATTATTCTTTTTATATCAATTATTAACATGTCATAAAAATTATATAATTATTTATGTTATTATCGGTCATTTTATCAATATTCGGTACTTGAGTCAAAAATGAACTTGTTTTGATATAAATTTTACATGTATTCAAAATTACATCATCTCTAGAATGATATTAATGATTCAAATATCATATATATATCTTGTAAATATGTATTTATAATGGTCAACAAAATTTTGAGACATGAAATGAAATGCACCGTTCATGGAGATGGAAGGCCGTGCGTACCCATTAATGATACATTCATTTATTTTTCATACTAAATGAATAATAATCAAATGATATAATTGGATATTTTAAAACAAGTATTATATTAATTTCATTTATGTCTCATGGGATTAATAAAACAATCCTTTAAATGTTCCATATATAACATGAATGATTCATATCACTTTGAGGGTGTGGTAGTTCATACTTCCTGAAATGAAATTATCCTGTTTACACATCATGGAATGCATAAAGGTATGTTGTACATAAAAATTATAGAATAATAGTAACCTTTTAAATATAATAAATATAATATATAATTACTTTCCATCATAATGCACACCATGATAAACACTAGGGTAAAATCGAATAATCATTATTTTGTGAGACAGTAGTTCGCCGTTCACAAGAAATTGTGTGCTCGTATCCATTAAATGGAGGTGTGTTTATGTGTATTTAAAATAATTATCATTAAAACATACTAGTATATTAAGGATAATTTTTTGGTTATGTAATCATTGAATAAGAATACCATAGGGATTGGAGAAGGAAAATAAAGGAAATGAACTTGAGAGAAGATTTTACCTCTAAATCGAGTAACTTCTTTTGATTTGAGCTAAAAGGATTTATTGAATTGCCTTATGGACAATGTAAGGATTCTAAAAGGAATAGAGGGTTGTTTGAAGACTGTTTGTGTATATTTTGGATAATATAGGTGGATTCAAAGGTGTTAGTAAAAGGGTATAGGTGGTGAATTTTTATAAGTCGGAGGAGGGTCACTTTAGAAAAGTCATGAAATATTAATTTATTATAATTCCAATTTCGATTAAAAAATTTCCAAAAAAATAATTTAATTTAAATATTTTATTATTTGGGATCTAATACCCATCATCCAATAATTTCTAGACAAGTTTTGAATATGTTTTTTATCCTTATATTTTTTGTCTAACTATAAATTTTCCCTTATTAACTTTACTGTGATATCATGTTATTAACACATTATGGGTTAATGTAATTACTAGATCATCTCAAATAGCCTAAAAAGGGAAATTTATGATATATTTGGACTTATATTAACCATTTTAATGAATCTTATATTTTTAGTAATTTAATATCATTTAATAAACTATTTTATATTTTAAGTTACGAATTATTTCAATTTTGGACACAATTGATACATGAATTTTAAAAATTCATAACAACTTGATTCCTTAAAAACAAAGGAATTAAATCAAATAAAATTTGTCAATATCATCCAGAATATTCATGAATGAAATCAAAATAACCAAGTTTCATTTTTTTAATATTTCTAAAATCATTTATTTTAATCCTTTATTAATGAAGAAATCACTACGTCATCATTGTATCGTAATTAGTTTTTTTAATGTCTAAAAATCATAAATAAAATATGATGATTTAGAAAATATTTTTCTATTTTTAAATATTATTTATATTCAAATAGATCACTTATATTACCCTATATAAAAATTGTTTTAGTAAAAGATACAAGTTTATGTAATATTTCTCTTTACATTAAATTAATTCTTTTATTCTGTCATTATCAATCTCAAGTGGCTCCATGAGATCCCAAAATCGACACAAGGAAGCCCATTTTTTAAAATGTATCCTAAAATATTATTAGTATACGTTTTATGGATGTTTTATATCACTATAATATTATTTTTTACACTTATTTACCTAATATACCCTTTAACTATGGTAAATAAAAATAATTACTAATGTTCTTATTCACAATGTCCAAAAAATAAAAGGCTCATGTTTTTAAAATTTGTACATCATGATTAAATATATTGAATACATTTTTTTTAATTCAAAATACATAATAGGAATAAACTAATTTAAATTTTATTTCGGTTGTCAAAACTAAAAGCTGTTTTTTTGGAAATAAATTCTATCAAAAGATTGTCATGTTTTTATGTCCAATTTAAAATTAAAATTACTTTCAAAGAAAAACATTGGATTAAATGAAATAAAATAATCCACATAAAATTTAAAACCAATTAAATTAATAATCTTACTATATAAATAAATTAAATGAAAAATTAGTTTGAATTAAAATTCAGTGTTTTTTACTATTAATAAAAATATGAATTTTATCCAAAAAATTCCTAAATTTCATCCAATGAAAATTTTGATGTTTTTCTTCTAAAAAATAAATTTATTTCATCATATTAAACCTATAAAAATGATAAAAAACTATATTTAAAAAGGCTTCCCCATCAAAAGGGTGAAAATGAACTTTAAAAATACTAGAGTATTTTATTCTTAAAAATGTATTCATTCTCATTTTAAGCCTCTGAAATTAATTACATAAATGTAAAAATATTTATCAAACATGAAAAATAATATTTTAGTTAGTTTATTCATTCCAACCATTATAATTACTAGGCGTTAACAACCATTTAAAATAATAATAATATTATTGTATTATTTTTCGGTATTACTCAATTTTTTGTATAACGTAAGATTTCATAGAAACCAGTTGTTACTTGTTGAGTATGATATTAGAAAAAATTTACACTTTAATGAAAAATTAATATCATCTTCATAAATATTTATATATATGAAAAATTATTATTATATAAATACTTGGGATGCTAGAATTAAGGTTCACTCCTGAGACTATTATAAGAAAATAGTATTGTGTATAAATTAGAAATTGTTAATTCTAGATTTATAATTTTTCATTTCATTGACCTATTTTCAACAATAATGGAATATTTGTTGATCTTATAAAGAAAATGGCATTATAAGAATGGAAAACTCTAACTATCATAATCAATGGATGTTGTTTCGTTGATTTTTCTAGCTACTATGAAATTTTATTTAATTTTTTATTTATTATATGACTCATTAACCAAACTTAGTCGTAAAGGGTTTGAGCTCATATAGAAAAAATAATTTGATTTATGTTTTGAATAATTGAATATGAGACTTTTGAATTACAAAATTTTGACTCTACTATTAAGAAATAATGGGTTTGTAATATACATTCATGAATTAAAGAAGGAACATTGTTGTATCCCAATGTATAAAGATAATTTCATTGCATATGAATCAACCAAGTTATACATTCATTAATAAAACTATAAAATCCATGATATTCATTTAGAATAAATAGTCTTTAATTTATAGATGTAAATAAATTATATATAAGGTGAAATGTGTGACATATATACGGATCATAACATATTCACATAAAGTGCTCAACATATGGTTGGGGAGATGGCTTGATCTCCTCGAGTATGATGATTTCTCAAAACACTACTACCCTAGGAAGGAAAATACGTTAGTATATTATTTAATCTGGAGAGATCATAGAGTCAAAGATATAATGAGGATTAACAGATATCCCATGTTCACATATTCTATATAGATGGATCTTGTGATAATTATGAAAGGGGAGATACAACTCTTTAAAATAATCACTAAATCATTTTTTTTTGAAACTATAAAAAGTTCTCAAACTGATGATGAGAATCATTGAAATAAATTTATTGTTTTGAATGAAGTATTATTGGTAGATGTTATTTGAAAAGATGATGTTCATAAATATGGAAAGAGAATATGTCTACCATCTATACTAGAGAGGAAAATATAATTTTTGGTTAATTGTGATAGATTGAAATTTTATATACACCATTTTAGTAACAAGTTGTATAAATATAAGCAGGATTTTTTTGTGGGACAATATGATGTTTGGAAATCACTGATTATATTATATTATGTTTTCTTTTCTAATATATGATGACCAAAATGTAGAATATTGTAGTTTTCATGAAACCTAATCCTATTCATGTGGGGAAATTGGATGAAACTACCATGAATTTTATCATTATATTACCAAATATTCCCTAAATTAATGATACTATATCTGTAATTGTAGATATCCTTAAAAAATAAGTAAATTTCCTCATTATAATATAATATCTACCTCTTATTAACCTTTCATAGCTCTATTAATAAATTTTTTAGACAATATAATGAACCAAATTTAATTATGTCTCATCATCAGATGTGATTTACAATAAAATTTAATAAGATACTTCATAAGGATTATGATATAGAGATTTATTAGGGAACCAATATAAATTATAAATATAATTTTCAAATGGTGTAAAACATGCAAATTTCATTCTCTCTTTACATTCAAGGTATATGGGATTAATTTTTACATTTGGAATAATACTCCTATAAAAATAGATTCCATTAACATATTCAGGAAGTGAAGTATGAAGCATTATATAGAAATAGATATTATACTCCAATTTTATTGGAGGTTTTTTGTGAATGGAATCTAATATTTCAAAAACATTTATGGGAGATATTGGAAAAGTTTAATTCTATTCAAACCCACAACACAACTACTCATAAAATTAAGGAGAGCTATATTGATAACCAAAGGGAAAAATAGGAATTTTAAGTGAGAGGTTAATTTATATTTAATTTATCTCTACTGAAAGTTGTTATAAGGTTTGGTGAGAAAAGGAATCTAATCCTGAAGTACATCATTCCATTTGATATACTTGATATTATTGTAGTTGTGGCCTACTATTAAAAAATACCAATATGTCTCCCTAAATTACAATATTAATTCTATATATCCTTAAAAGAAAGTACATAATAAAACAAACAGATGTTCTCACATATGAATAAAATTAATTAGTGACTAATATATATTACTATTAAGATACTATCCATATTTTTTTATGGGGAAGAATGTAACACACTGATACTTTTAAATATATTTCATTTTAAATAAATCCATTCTATCTGATACCTTGGGACACACACAACAATGAGTATAAATGAATTTTAAAATATTATACCATTATAACATAGATTTTCAGTTTTTGTGAATGATTATGAGTATATAAAATATAAAAACTATATATTTTACAAAATTATGAATTTAATTGAAGGGTAATGTATTTATTATAAATAAAATAAAAACCATTTTAAAGAAAAATAAATGTTTACTGAAAAATTAATTTTTATAAAGGTCAGTTTAGTCAATCATTATAGATAAAAATTAATATTAATTTTACCACATTTACAAAAAACGAACAAATAAAATTCATTTTAATTGTATCATTTTTGGAATGTTTAAAAATTTTATAAAAAAACAATTTATTGATGAATAGTAAAAACTCATTTTTTATTAAATACATCATTTCCAATTAAATTATCAAATAAGTTAAATTATATATCCAATAATTTATAATGTATAATTAGTTCAATAATATTGTACTCTAACTATTTGAAGACAATATATTCAATTTAATGTTGGTTTTTTAATTTCTTTAATATAATTTATTAGTTTATATTTGGAATAACCTATTTTTCTACGCATCTTGGTGTTTTATTTGAACTTAAATTCTTCCAATTCATTGATTCAAGTTTTCTAAAATGGCTTCCATATTTTAAATCAACATAATTAATAATATCACCTAATTTAACTTAATTTATTCCATTATGAATAGTAAATGTAGTAAAAATTATTTACCATGATTAAGGTAAACATGTGTTTATGGGGTGTTAAACATAAAATTAAAGGGTTAAAAATGTCATAATACACATCTAATTAATATTATATAGTCATATTGTAACCTAATATAATACAGGGCTATAAAATAATACAATCTTGATGATTTTTGTAACAACCTGAGATTTTATGAGAATTGTTCTTTTTAATTTAATTTATGTCTTGTGTTGTACGCTACAACAAAAGGATCTTTCACTACATGCATCCCTGACTTGGCTTGCATTACACACAATCACAACCTTCCTCGATAGCGTGTGTAGTACGCAATACCGGGTTTCACTAAACAACGATATATTGTTAGAATATTATAATGGACTAGTCGTTATGAATATTATTAACTAAATTTTGAATTTTATAACATTATTATTCATCTTACACATTTTCCAGAATATGGTATGAGAACAAAATAAATTTTTCGGGTAAAATATGTATTTTTCAAAAAATGCAGTTTTGTCGCCTTTTGATGGCGCACCAACATTAAATATAGTTTTTTCCTTGTTTATAATTTAAATTTGACAAAATAAAATTATTCTTTGTAATCAATATATAATAATTTACATTGAATAAATTTTTCATTTTATTCTGATAACTTTCATATTTTTATTAAAAGAAAAAACACGCTATATTTTCATTAAAAACAACTTTTTTTTCATCACAATAATTTATATGGTTAAATTATAATATTTAATGGTTTTAAATTATAGATATAATATATTTTTACCATTTAACATAATTTATATCATTACCAATAATTTTACATTCAATTCATAGATAAAAACATTTCAATCTTTGGCAAAATTTTAACTTCAAAAACCTGTTTTCATAATAACAAGATAAATTTTAATTTAATTACTGCAACTTTTGTGTTATGAATTATGAAAAATGGATTCCATATTTGGATTAAGTGGGTCCAAATTATGTTAATAGGCTGATTTTATTTTTTCTAATATCATGAATCATAACTACGGTAATTTTTATTTACTTCAATTAAAGATAAATCGGGTAATTATGGGTAAACCTAAGATTATAAAATTACCCAAAAACATGACAAAATTATATTTGATGACTAAAACTCTACCCATATCACCTAAGCGTCGGGTTAGATTCATTTTATGAAATTTTTACCATGAAAATATTTTAATTATTTTTAAAACCAAAGAAAGGGACAACATATCACTCTCTTAAATCTTTTAAGTACAATAAATTTAATTTAGAGATAAAATTCATGAAACTTCAAACATGAATAGTCTCCAGACATATAATATAATTATCTACATCATGTGGATTTATTTATAATTTTTATGGATTATATAATTATCATTAAAGGTGACACAATAGTGATGTTGAAATTATTTTATTGATTGAAATATCAAATAAATGGTTTCAAAAATATTAAAATAATTATTATATGAACTATATAATGTGCTCCACTAATTTTATAGATAAATATGAAATTTTAAGAATTTATTAAAGATTTTATTTTGAACATATCATCTGTGAGGATTTTATTTAAATTCAAAAAAATGAATAGTGCCAAAATTGACACTATTGTAATTTTATAAAAATAATATAATATAAAGTTGTTTAAAAAACAAATAAATATTTAAAAATTATGAATTAAAATTTATATGGTCTAAAATTTAATAAATTATCCAATTATGGACAATTCAAAACACATAAGTAATTATTTATAACAATTTAAAATTTAGAATCTTATTACCACAAATAAAATTAAATAGATTAAATAAGGATAAATCATGTTGATAATGTATAAAATAAATTCGCAACAAGTCTAAATTTTATTGGTTGATGAAATTACAACCCTATCTCATCTAATATTCGGATTTGTGTCATTTTGGAAGTTTTTATGTGGAGTTTTAATTTATTATAAATTAATATGTCTTATGTTTCCAATGGTGCCCCTCTCCCCCCATATAAAAGGGCACCTCCCCCTCTCCTCTTCAAAACACATTGAGCCTTCATGATCAGACAAACCATACCCATTTCTGTCCTCCACTTCCCTAGAAACATTCTTGAGGTTCTGGTTTTCTCAAAAGTACAACTCTAGTGCCTTAAGAGGAAGCTTAAAAGAGGTGTGTCAAAGAAGAGGTAATCTCTTCAACCGATTCTTTCAAGTTTCCTTCTTCTTCAACTTCTTCTTCATTAGTTGTTTCATTATAAAGTAATAAAATCAGTATCAATAATATACTTATATGTCATTATAAATATGAAACAACCCCATTTCACCGTCAATCCAACCTACGGAAAATGAAATCACCGCACGTGCGTACGTACGGAATACCATCTCCACGCCATGGTGTAATCTGTTTTTCCACCACCACCTTACTTGGATGGGTATAATGGTGTAAAGAATAACTATATATATGTTAATTATAACATGATAATAATTCTGAGATATTATATCATCCACTCTAATTCCATTCAATAATTATAGGAACGATGTCATTGCGCGTGCGTACGTACGGATTATCGTCACCACGACGCGATGAGATTTATTCTCCTAGTTAACCATTAACAAATGATTATAAATTATATATATTTAATAATAATAAAATATATGATATATTAATGATACTGGACTTATGAATATGTTATTTACTTACTTCTATTCAATTTTATAAGGATACGAAAACCGTGTTCATGCATACGTACGACCTACTGTCTCCATGAACGGTGTATTTCTTTCAATTTATCGATCATTTATATATATATATGTATATTATGAAAATATATTATATATAAATCATTTTTTACATTCTATATGTAATTAATCATGATCTTAGTAATCATATGAATAACTACAAGTCAAAACACGGATTACAAATGAAATGATTTTACCCAAAACGCTACTTTAACATGAATTTACAAAAGAACGGGTAATATAAAGTCATAAGTGAACCATATATGATATCTTAACAATGAATATGATTATGTAATAATAAAATGAAATTATTTAAATCTTTATATAGGATGTTAGGATACATACAAATCATATCATACATAAGGTAAGGGATAATTTTTCAAATCTCATTTTTATCTGAGATTTCTTATACGTAAGTATTTATTGGGGTTATGTTTATCATCCATATCTATGTTTTCTAATTTTTTTAATAAAATGTTTACTATTATTCCATGTATGTTTAAATTCATTTTTACCCTTTTATGACTTTTACCACATTATATTGAAGGAATCCTTCCTTTGTTTACCATATACAGTACTTTTTGACATTTCCGTAAAATGTACGAGAAGAATGATTTCTTAACTTATACGGTGTGAATGGATTTTTACGCTTTCATAATGTATTATTTCCATGAATATTCCTCTACACGATTTCATGATTATTTTAAAAAAATTCTTTTCTTTTAAAATTGCACGGAATTTTTAGAAAAGAAAATGATTTTGAAGAAGAAAGGATATTTTCCTCATGAATTCATTTCAAGTGTTTTGTCGAAAATATTTTCCATCTAAGATGACATTATTTAGTATGATTATGTTTCAATTATAATGTATCTATTATTTAAATGTTTTGATTTTTGTTTTGATGAAATGATATCCATTTGTTTTATATGGATTATGTTATGATGAGATGATGTTTATGAAACCCATTTTATTATTTGGGTTATGATGAATGATTTCTGTTTATGTTGTGGAACACTTAAGAATTATTTCATTATGAGATGGGTGGGACCTATATCTCCCTAGAATGCATTGGGTAAAGATTTATATCTCATGATATAAAAATGGCTGGAACGGTAAGTTAATATGGTTCAATGATATAGGACTGGAATGAGGAGTGAACTCGATTCAGAAATGGACTTTGTACACTAAGATGGTCTTGGTAGCAATGCCTTGGCTACTATAGAAATCATATCATGTGATTAATGGTTTTCCACAATTACATGTTTTCTTCCCATGATATTTTATCATGATTGATGTTCCATTATGTTATATGCCTTACATACTTCCAAGATATATGTCTTTTCTTAAGATGTTGATGTTTAGATTTTATGTTCATGTTTTTGCATTCAAATGTTTATGGATTGTTTTATGTTCCCTATGTTTACACTTACTGAGCATTTGAGCTCAAACTTTTTATTTTTTATCTTCCCCATGATATAAAGAAATTTTTTAGGTAAGAAAAAGGGGAAAATCTTTATGGGAGATGTTGAAGATCTTTCCCCATGATTAGAAGTTAATGTTCCATCATTCCTAAGACACTAAACTATTACGGTCCTTTAGTGTCTGTTTTTTGTTATGTATTAATAATTCCAAAAAATTTATTGTAATGTCTATGTACGTCAAGATATGGGTCTCTACAGTTGGTATCAAAGGAATTATTTAGTCAACATTTGGAAACTAGGATGCGAGAACTTTAGTGAGATCCCTAGAGATATTTATAAGGTATGTCTAGGGATTTCTATACGGTTAAGTATAAGTATAGGTTATAATCATAGAATTATTGTAATTATATTATAATAAAACATAATATGTTAGATATTGAAGGTACTCCCCCTTTATTATGCTTGATTTTTTCCTCTCACGCTATTATTTTTGGGTTTTAGAGGATGGCTAGAACCCGAAAGAACTGTGTTGATCAATGTAATGGACAATGCTATTATTGTCCACCCGAGCAACCAAATATGATGGGAGATGGAGTAAAAAACTTTATTTCTATACTTACACAAGTTATGAATCATTCTGGATTTCCAAATTATTAGATAAGGGAACAATATTCTATTGAGTCCTTCATGAGGCAATGTCCATCATCTTTCAATGGGTATTCTGATCCACTTTTTGCTGAACAATGGATCAGTACCATTGAAAAGATATTTTCCATACATTGCTGTTCATAAAATGAAAAAGTCATTTTAGATATTTACCATTAAGAATATGAAGCAGACCAGTGGTGGATTCTAATAAAGAATACAAGTCCCCAAGATGAAATTGAATCCATGGAATGGGACGAGTTCAAGAACTTGTTTTTCAGTAAGTACTTCTCTTTTATTCTTCAATCAATGATGGAAATGGAGTTCTTTGATCTGAAGTAGAAGGATGATGAATCTGTTGGTATATACAAAGAGAATTTTATAGGATGTTCAATGTATGCATCTGGATTTATCATCCAACCTTAAAGTAAAGTTGATCGATTCTTTAGTGGCTTAAAACCAAGTCTTCTAAGGATAATAGCTATATGAGACATCAGTAGCTATGAATAAATTGTGTGTTGTGCTATCAAGGTATAACTGGAAGTTTTTGTAACATATCCATCACATGGTTTTGACAAGAAACGAAATATGGAGTTCGAGAAAAAACCTCGGAACAATGGTGAAAAAATGCGAATGTTTCTTTATGCTCAAAGTGTGGAATAAAGCATGGTGGAAATTGTCTAAAAGGTACTAGAAAATTTTCCAAGTGTGAAAAAGAAGTTCATCAAGAAGCTGAGTGCCGAAGTAATGGGAAAAAGGTTTCTAATGATGTGAATAGGGAAAAGACAACAGAGAACGCTCCACCAACACTTCAATGCTTCAGGTGCAAGGAAATGGGGCATTATGCTAATCAATGCCCTAATCCAAGGGTTTTTGATGATCGACCTGATCTACCTCTTAAGGAAAAGGACAAAGTGAAGTCACATGTGATTATTATTGGCGATGTTGAGTATGAAAACGATGTAGTGGAATGATTGTGTGTTTATGTAACGAGATTCCCAAATAATGTTGTGGAATCTAATTTATATTACTGTGGAGTATTGGAATATCAATGTTTTGGTTTATTATGGTTTTCAATAATAATATGGTACCGGTACCCATGAAAAGAAATTCAAATATTTTGGAAAGTAGATGATATGAATAGAATGAATGGATATGGAGAAATTAATATTAATGAGCTCATGACTGTTATAAGGACAAAGTGATATCATGGTTTGAGTATATTGAAATTTTGGGATTTTGGTATGTGGAAAGAGTTACCTTTTGACAGCATTCATGTTTTTACAATGTTTCTATGGTAATTAATGATGCAAGAGAATATAATATTAAGGTTTTCACATGTTTGGAATGCGATCAACAAGATATGTCTTATGATATATGGCTATAAATGATGGTATTCACATGCTTGGTTAATGAAATTTATACTAATCATTTTCTTTATACTATGATATTGGATAAGTGTATTTTGGATAAGTATAAATACTAGAATGGATTATGTCAGACATCATATAGTATCATTTAAGGCTAGAAATTTTTTTGATATTATTTCTATAATGTTATAATAGTGAGGTTTTAGAAGAAAAAAAAAGACAACCTATAGGACGGGAGACAACCCATCGCGTCAGACAAGGTTTCGGGAATTGAACCCACAACCGAAGTGTGACAGGCATTTATTTCCTACCACTGTCCTACAGGAAGTCCCTAGTTAGTAGAAACTAGTTTTATTAAGTGGTATGATAGATGAAGTATAAGTCCATTTTTGGAATCATATACGATTAACCTCACCATAGATGGACTTATATATATTTGATAACTTTTTCTAACCTTTTGTTTGAGTCATATTGAATCCCCCATAATTCCATCACATGATCTGCTAACACTTCACAGATGAATAATTCAACTTCATTTCTTTATTTGATGAAGTGGAAATTGTTCAAGGGATGAAAAACTGTGAGAATATACCGAAATAAAGTGAGTATTTCTTCTAATTAAAATTATTCAACTTTAGGTAAATGATCTTGAAAACAAAAAATGTTGTCTTAGTGACCTTATATCTGATTAATCAGATGGTACCTTAGATCATCACAAATTTATGGCTTTGTGATTGTTGGCTTTTTCATAGCGATGTTCTCTACCACTCTCCATCAGAACTTGATGGTTATGTTTCTCTTCCATATCTATATTTTCACCTATTTTCTCCGATGTGGAAACCCAGTGATGAGTTAATTTGGGTGACCGATATGTTTCGTACTTCACTTTTTAAAATTATCTTTTGGAATTCTATTTTAGGATGTCGGTTTCTATGAAATAAACTTTCAGTAGTAAACCATTTATAACCCCAGCGAATTTTAAGGAAGAAATTAATTTTAAGGGGGGTAGAATATAACAACCAGAGATTTTAGGAGAATTATTATTTTAAATTTCATTGATGTCTTGTTTTGTATGCTACACCAAAAGGATATTTAACTACATGCATCCCTGAATTGACTTTCATTACATTAAATCGCATCCTTCCTCAATAGCGTGTGTAGTATGAAAAACTGGGATTCACTAAACAACGATATATTGTTATAATATTATAATGGACTAGACGTTATGAATAGTATTAACTAAATTTTGAATTTTATAACATTATTATTAATCATACACATTTTCTAGAACACTTTATGAGAACAAAATAAATTTTTCAGGGTAAAATAAGTATTTTTCAAAAAATGCAGTTTTGATGCCTTTTGATGGAACACCCACATAAAATCTAGTTTTTTACAAGTTTATAAGTTAAATTTGACAAAATAAAATTATTATTTGGAGTCAAGATATAAAAATTTACTTTGGATAAATTTTTCATAATATTCTGATAACTTTCATATTTTAATGAATAGTAAAAACACGCTATAATTTAATTAAAAACACATTTTTTCGTCGCAATGATTTATATGGTTAAATTATAATATTGAATTGTTTTAAATTATAAATAGATTATATTTTTTCCATTTAATTTATTTTATGTCATTACCATTATTTTTACATTGAATTCACAGGTAAAAAGATTTCAATCTTCGGAAATATTTTAACATTCTAAACCCGTTTTCTTAACAACAATATAAATTTTAATTTATATACTGAAACTTCTGTGTTTTTAATTTTGAAAAATGGATTCCATATTTGGATTCAGTGGGTCCAAAGTATGTTAATATGTAACTTTTTTGGATATTATGAATAATATGTACGGTAATTTTTATTTATTTCAGTTAAAGATAAATCGGGTAATTAAGGGTAAACCTAATATTATAAAATTACCCTAACACATGCAAAAATTCTATTGGATGACATAAAGTCGACTGATATCACCTAAGGTTCGGATTAGATTCATTATATGGACTTTTGACCATGAAAATAATTTAATTATTATCAAAACGAAAGAAAGTGACAACATGTCACTCTCTTAAATGTAATAAGTATAATAATTTTCATTTAGTGATAAACATCATGAAACTTTGAACATGAATAGTCTAATGAAATATAATAAAATTATCTACATCATGCGGGTTTTTTAGAATTTTTAGGGATTAAATAATTATCATTAAAGGTGACACAATAGTGATTTTGAAATTATTTTATTGATTGAAATATCAAATAAATGGTTTTAAAAATGTTAAAATAAATATTATATGAACTATTTAATGTGATAGACTAATTTTATAGGCAAATATGACATGTCATTATTCTATTAAATCTTTTATTTTGAACATATCTTCTCTGAGTATTTTATTTAAATTCAAATAAATGAATAGTGTCAAAATTGACACTATTGTTATTTTATAAAAATAACATAATATAAAATTGTTTAAAAATCACAAAATATTTAAAAATTATAAATTAAAATTTATATCGTATAAAATTTCATAATTTATCCAATTATGTACAATTCACAACACAAAAGTAATTATTTAAAGCAATTAAAAATTTAGAATCTTATTACCACAAATAAAATTAAATAGATTAAATACGGATAAATCAAGTTTATAATGTTTAAAATAAATTCCCAACATGTATAAATTTTATTGGTTGATGATATTAGAACCCTATATCATCTAATATTTGTATTTGAGTCATTTTGGAAGCTTTTATGTTGGGATTTAATTCATTATAAGTTAATATTTCGTAGGTTTTCAAAGGTTCCCCTTTCCTCCCTTATAAAAGGGCACCTCTTCCCTCTCCTATTCATTTCACTATGAGACATCAATCTCGTCCATACCCAGACCATTTCTCTTCTACACTTCTTTATAAACAATCTTGAGGTTTTGGTATTCTCAAAATACCAACTCTAGTGACTTAAGAGGAAGGTTAAAAGAGTTGCGTTGAAGAAGATGTAATCTCTTCTACCGATTCTTGCATGTTTCCTTCTTCTTCAACATCTTCTGATTTAGTTATTTCATTATAAAGTAATAACATAAGTATCAAAAATATAATGATATGTTATTATAAATATTAAACACCCCATTTCACCTTCTATCCATCCTACGGAAAATGAAATCACCGTGTGTGCGTACGTACGGAATACCGTCGCCACACCGTGGTGTAATCTGTTTTTCCACCACCACTTTACTGGGATGGGTATAATGGTGTAATGAATAACTATATATATAGAAATTATAAAATGATACTAATTCTGACATATTATATCATCCACTCTAATTCCATTCAATAATTATGGGAACGATATCATCGCTCGTGCGTACATACAGATTACCGTCTCCACAACACGATGAGATTCATTCTCCATGTTAACCATTCAAGAATGATTATAAATTATATATATATAATAAACATACAATATATGACATATTAATGATCCTGGACTTATTTATATGTTATTTAGTTACCTCTATTCTGTTTAATAAGGAAACAAAAACAACATTTATGCGTACGTACATCCTACCATCTCCATGATCTGTGTATTTCATTCTATTTATCGATCTATTATATATATGTATATTATGAAAATATATTATATATAAATCATTTTTTACATTATATATGTATGTAATCATGATATAATTAACCATATGAATAAATACAAGTCAAAACACGGATGATAAATGAAACGATTTTACCCAAAACGCTACTTTAACATGAATTTACAAAAGAACGGGTAATATAAAGTCATAAGTGAACCATATATGATATCTTAACAATGAATATGATTATTTAATAATTCAATGACATTATTTAAATAATAATACAGGAGGTTCGGATACATATGAATCATATCATACATAAGGTAAGGTATAATTTTGCAAATCTCATTTTAATATGAGATTGCTTATACATAAGTATTTACTGGGTTATGTTTATCATCCATGTCCTTGTTTTCTAAAACTGTTTTCATAAAATGTTTACTATTCTTCCATGTATGCTTAAAGTCATTTTAAACCTTTTTTGAATTTTACCACATTGTATTGAAGGAATCCTTCTTTTGTTTACCATATAAGGTACTTTTTGACTTTTTTGGAAAAAGTACGAGAAGAATGTTTTTTTAACTTATACGGCGTGAATAGATTTTTATGGTTTCATAATGCCTTATTTCCATGAAGAATCCTCTAAAATATTTCATGATTATTTTCAAAAAAAATCTTTTCTTTTAAAATCAGACGACATTTTGAGAATAGAAAATGATTTTGAAGAAGAAACGATATTTTCCTCAAGAATTAATTTCAAGTGTTTTGTGTAAACTATTTTCCATATAAGATGAAATTATTTAGTATGATTATGTTTCAAGTATAATGTCTTTATTATTTACATGGTTTGATTTTTCTTATTATGAAATGATATCCATTTGTTTTATATGGATTACGTTATGATGGGATGATGTTTATGAAACCCATTTTATTCTTTGGGTTATGATGAATGATTTATGTTTATGTTGTGGAACACGTAAGAATGATTTCATTATGAGATGGGTGGGACCTATATATCCCTCCAATGAATTGGGTAAATATTTATATCTCATGAGATAGACATTGATGGAAGAGTAATTTAATCCGGTTTAGTGATACATGACTGGAACGAGGAGTGAAATCGATTCAGAAAGGGACTTTGTCCACTAAGTTGGTCTTGGCAGCAATTCCTTGGCTACTATGGAAATCATATCATGTGATTAATGGTTTTCCAAAATTACATGTTTTCTTCCCGTTCTATTTTATCATGATTGGTGTCCCATTATGATATATTCCTTACATACTTCCATGATATATGTCTTTGCTCAAGATTTTGATGTTTAGATTTTATGTTCAAGAATTTTCATTCAAATGTTTATGGATTGTTTTATGTTCGCTATGTTAACCTTTACTGAGCATTTTAGCTCACCCTTTTTATGTTTTATATTCACCAAAATATAAATAAAGGTTTTAGGTAAGAAAAAAAGGGGAAGATCTTTATGGGAGATGTTGAAGATCTTCACAATGATTAGAAGATTGTGTTCGAAGTTTCCAAAGACACTAAACTATTATGGTCCTTTTGTGTCTGTTTTTGTTAAGTATTATATATTACAAAAAATTAATGTAATGTCTATGTATGTCAATCTTTGGGTCTCTATACTTTTTGAATGAAAAAATGTGGGTATCACATTTTTTTCTCAAAAAATCCATGTCTGTTCACTCCCCCGCATATAAAATGACCCCCTCTTCTCCATTATTAACAGTTCCAAATATATTCGTTATATGCAATACCTAAAAATATATAGTTCTCACATACCACCCCACATATTAGTGGAATTATATTTATTAGGTTTCCAACATAAGAAATATTTATGTATAATCTTAAAGAGGCCCTCAAAATAAGAGGTAAAATTATGAAATGATGGAATTTGATTTATTAAATCTTACACCAAAAACATATTTTTATTCTACAATGATTATATAAAAACGCTAGTACTGATTAATTACTAATATTTTTTTGATTAGGAGTAACTTATATCTATCTCTATTTCTATCAAATGTTTAATGACTCGAATTGTTATATATAAAATTTAACATTTGACTTAATTAATTGCCTTATTATGTCTTATGGTTATTGAAAACGCATATACATACATTGTTTTTTAAATACTATCGGATTTAAAATAATATTAATTATTACTCTCATTGATAATATAGTGGTTGAATAGTTATTATATTATTATTATAAATATAGGTTTTTAACATATCCACTTGACATAGAAAAAGGATGTTATGGCCTCAACTAGTAGGATAATACACTACAATGTCCATATATTGGAGCTTAGAAGGTAGATAACTACCCTGTGATTTTCCTTTGACAAAGACCAAGATGATATCCAAAAATATAAGCATTTGAAAACACAGTATTAGATAATTTTAATTACATTGGGATGACGACCCAAACCTTATATGTTAAACCACATCATGAAATACACGTTATCATGAACATTATGAAATTATGTTGTTGAAATGTAACTATTATATTCTATGCCAAATAAAATTTAAAGTCAATACCAAAACCATTTTCTATCAAGGGTTTTCACCATTATATACATATATCTATTTTAATTGGTATTTAAATGTATATCTTCTATAGTCTTTGACCAGGGAATAAAATATGATGAAGAATTAATCGATGTTGTATGATCTATTTGGAATAGTTAATGATGAGAATAAAATGACTGTGATGAGTGTGACATGCAATATATAACACTTCAATGCATTGGGTAATGTTTAGTCTCATTATATTTCATGATGGGACATAGAGTAAGCATGTTTCCTTTTTGAAAAGTTTCCCATATTAATTTCATGGAAAAAATCCTTGAAATTTACTTATGATGTAGTATTTTAATATTATTCCACATTTACCATGTTGAATTTATGGTTATCATACTATATCATGTCTCATTACTCTTATTTATGATTCCTACATTTTTATTCCCCATTGATATGCATGTTTTCTAATATATAATATAATCTTCATGTTATTTAATTTTTATTCCCTTACTGTTATTTATAGCTCCCCCCTTTCTTTTTTATTATCCCAGGTTATCCATTGCAGTTTTAACTGAGTGCTTGTTAAATATGTTTTCAATAATGATGATGTTTTGTGATTTTAAGTTGTTACGCATTATGCCTAATTCTGAAATAAACTATACTTCCCATTCATCCATGTTTTATTCTTTTTACTTTTATATAAAAAATTAATCATTAATGTACAATAAAGAGAAATTGTTTTATAGTTGGTATCAAAGGAAGAGATTCGTTATTTTAGGATTAGGATTAGAAAAGTTTTGGAGAAAATAAATAGGTATAAGAATAATTATAAGAAAACATCCATAAAATTTTGGATGTATATATTAATTTCTGTATTAAAAAAATAAATCTCTTTCTGGATAATAAATGTGGACATGGTTCTCGCATTGATGTACTAAGTGGTCACAACTTCTACAATGTGCATTGGGCCCGACTCAGCATAACTAGGTAGATGAAAACATGCCTTACTGTGAACCTTCTTTGACACTCCCTGGGGATATCAATTGGTAAAATCATTATCTCATTACAAACCATTACTAATGGAATTAAAATTTCTTACAATACTATATGTTCAAAAACAGATCATTGAAAACATGGATTGAAACCTATAAGTCCATAAGTTAGGGAAATAAATGTAAATCAAAAGTGGTCTCTTTAATGCCATCAAATTCCCATTTATGTTTTTAATAGATTAAAAACATTCATTACTAATTTTCCCTTTATTATATCCAATGTCCATAAATATGATGAATTGGGTAGACAATCATTGCGATGAGAAATGTGATGATAACCAAAGAGACACCAAACCCTATGGTGGATAAAATTTCAATATTTGTGTTGATACTCTTTCATCATACTCATGATCAGAAGAGAATCCTAAATTAGGAAGATCACCCAAATCCCCGTGACAGAGAATAAGCTATTATTGTGATCATTATGTCATAAAGGCCTTCAAATTTCAATTTCTCATATAATATTTTAATCAAAAAACAATGGATCAACTTTAGTGTTAATATTTTTTCCATCCCGCAATGTTCTCATCAATATAAAGTTTCACTAGGTATTTATCATTTGGATGGACTAACTAATCAGTGATGGAGACTGATCATTAATACAACTCATGATAAAGAGATCAGAGAGATTGGGTTGAAGGAATTTATACAAAAAAAATTTCAATAAATATTTTCCTCACACTCTCTAAACAAGTTTGAATGGGGCTTACATTACATCAAGAATAATGGAAATGAATCTATGAGGTTATAGGAAGAAAAATTTGAATGACTTGTATGATATTCCTCTGTCTTTTTCATTACCCCCAAATATATGGTTTACTTCTTATTTTGTGGGCTAAAAACTAGTCTTTATAAAACCCCAGATATCCACAAATCTGATAGCTATGAAGAAATTGTTTTATGTTCCCTCGATGTTAAATAGGATATCAAAAAACATTACGGTTTTCAATGGGATAAGAATATGAAAGTGTATTTTAATTCTATAGGTTCTATGAAAAATTCTAATAGTTCCAAGAAATTTTAATATCACACATGTCAATGTTGGGAAAAAAGAACTTTCTTGAAATTTCATAAGGGGGGAGGAAATGCTTTAGGTGTAGGATAGATGAGAACCTAGCTAGTGATTTCCGTTAAGATATACCCACTCATGCACCTGAGGAAATGAATGTTCTTGACAACCCTTGGCACATTCTCCATTACTCTAAATGCATGGAACCAGTGCATTTTGAAAACCAATGCACTCAACTAGGTGCTTTTATAGACAACCACCAACCTCCACGGTTGTAAGGGATACATTTTTCCATCACAACCACTGAGGTGGATCCTAGAAATTATATATTGACATCAATACCGATTATTTACTTAGTAATAGTGATTGTAAATTTTTATTTGTGTTATACACATTCGTTTATATCACAAAAAGATATTTGAAATATATAAACACCACCAGAATGTGTGGAAGGAGAGATTTTGTGGAAAATAAAAAATGGGGTAATTATTGAATCCCATTTATATAAATCCTACCTTGTAAAATTTTTCGGACTGAAATTCACAATGAACCTTGTTATACTACCTCTAATGAAATTTCATTCAATTATGGCCATGGATTTTCTATCCCAACATATAGTCAATATAAATTTCCAAATGATGTAAATCAATCCCTATTTTGTGAATAGACCCACAATTTTATACAAGTGGAAGGAGGAGGATTAGTATTCTTTATCACTAACATCACTAAAATTTATATTCATGCACTATGATCAAGCATATCTATCTCAAATGACTGATTCTAAGGAAAGATTCATCCATGAATACATGCCTATTATGAGGGGATGTGATGGCGTGTTTCTAGAAGAATTTCATGGTCTTACTCCTAGATGAAAGGTTGAATTTTTTATTGATATTATACCGTGATAATTATCATTATCTAATATAGAATATAGAATAGATGTTTCGGAACATGAGGATCTGAAGAAAAGATAGAGGAGAATCTAGATAAAGGGTCCACACACCAATTTTCTTTTCCCTGGTGTGCACTGGTTCTCTTCTTCAAGAAGGATGATCAGTCTATGTTCCTATGAAATTATTATTGTGAGATCAAAAAGATCATGATAATGAAAATTTACCTTCTATCACTGATTGATGACTTGTTCTATTAGTTACATGGAGCACAATTCTTCTCCAAAGAGGATCTACGTTTGGGATATTACTATATTAGGGTCATAAATAATGATATCCCCAAGACTTGTTTTCATAAAAGTTACATGTACTATGAGTCCATAGTAATGAAATTCATACATAATAATTCTAAAAAATATTCAAGGACTAGATGAATAGAGTCTTCAGATATTAACTTGACAAATTGTTTATAGTCTTTATAGATGTTATTTTTATATTCTCTAAAACCAAGGAGGTTCATGAAAAGTATCTTAGTATTGTGATAGAGACATTAAAAATTGAGAATCATTATGATAAGTATATGAATTGTGAGTTCTGTATAAAGAGTATATCATTCCTTATGAAAATCATATCATGAAATGGGATATCTTTTGTCCGTTCAATGAAAGAAGATATTGAAGGATGTTTGAGGCCAAAAACAATGATAGATATACATAGTTTTTATAGATTATCTGGATATTATCATTGATTTTTCAAAAAAAATTCTACTATTTTTCAAAACTAGTTTCCAAGGTTAATCATAAGAGATTTGTGTTTTCATGGAATGATTAATGTGAAGAGATTATTAAGGAGTTAAATAAGATTTATATCTCTTCCCCTAGGCTCAAACTACCCACCAGTAGATATATTTTCATCTTATTTAGTGATTCTGTGAAGAAGGGATTGGGTTGTGTGTTAATGTTGAATGACAATATCATAGCCTATTATTCAAGATAGTTGATAGTCCCAAATATAACTACCTGACACATGATCAAGAGTTTGTTGTATGGGTGATTCCATAAAAATCTGTATGCATTATCTCTTTGTGGAGAAGTATGAAATATATACAGATCACAAAATTCTCAATTATATATTAAAATAGGAAGAGATGAATATGTCCTAGCTAATATGTTTAGAGATAATCAAGGAATGTTACATCTCATTCCAATACCATCCTAATATGGAAAATAAATTCAATGGTTCTTTAGGTAGAAAGGATCCAGTAATTCGATCATTCATAAGAATTGAGAGGGATCCGATCATCTTAGACATGAAGAAGATGGATAAGGGGTTCATAAAATAAGTAACACCATAAATCGTAAAAAAAATTATTACCCAACCATATATTTTGAAAAAGGTTAAGGATTCTCAATGAAATTGTATAGGAATCTAGATGAATATGGGATCATTATGTAAATTTATATTCTATAAGTTCAATTTCAATGATGAAGGAGGTGTATGATTTAGTCACTGATGTATGAACCATCTAATCAAGGGATGGAGATACATCTTATGGAAAATACACGTATATTTATTGAAAACTGTAATAGAACTATTATTAGGACAATATGGAGAAAAAGATCACTCAATATACATCAATATTCCTATATGTCAGCAAGTCAATTCCCAAATGCCAAATTTTAGGGGGATGGTGAAACCATTACCCATACAAACATGGAAAATGAAAAATCATAACTGTTGAACTTTTCATCAAAATTTGGAGTCCATACAAAGGGAAACATTCTATATGGGTATTTATGGGTATTATTATAATGATACCTCCCTTTATCACAATTTGAGAGGACTTCTCACTCGACAAACATACATAGATTTACATCAAATAAGTGGTGAGGATTGATGGATTGTTATTATTTATTTTATCTGATCGAGATCAAATTTTTACATCAATGTTCTAGAAATGTCTTTAAAATGCTCAAAATGTATAGCTAACATTTTTCTACAAACAATCGTCATCAAATTGATGGCTATTCAGAGAGGTCTATTCATAGATAGTAAGTCAAGTTGAGAGCTTGTTCCATGGACATCAAAAGTTTATAGGACCAACATCACCCCCTTTTCATGTTCTTATACAATAAAAGTTTCCACTCTAGAATCCAAATTGATCCCTCTGAATCCCTTTATGAGAAGAGATTATGAACACCTGCATGATGGGATGAAGTTATAGAACAAAACTTTATATGTCTTGAAATGGTCTAGAAATGGTGGAAAAGGTAAAGAGCATTGAACATCACATTAGTGCTACTCAGAGATGACACAATAGCTATTCTGAAAATCTTCAAAGAGACATTGAGTATTATGTTAGAGACATGGTATTTCTTTTCATATCTCCATGGAAGAATGTAATTAGAGTTTGAATAAGGGATATATTAGTCCAATATAAAACATTCCCTTGGAGATATTTGATCGCATCAGAGTTGGGGCCTATTGACTAACACTCTCACCTAAGCTATCTCAAGTACATGATGTATCCCATATATCCCTATTGGAGAAGTATATATGGGACCACTAATATGTCCTTAATCCTTATGTGTTTTCATTAGAGAATGATCTCTTATATGAGGAGTATTTGATGAATATCTTAGATATTATATACATATATCAATGAAATATGGTAACACACATTGTCAAAGGGATTTGGAGATACAAATATTTTTGAGGAAGTGATTTGGGAACCATAAGAAGTAACGAAACCAAGATACCATCATATATTTTAGCATAGGAAATTTAAGTATTGATGGTGATATTACTTTAGGGGGGATATTCTAATGTCCTAAACTTTTATTAATAAAATTACCCATATGAATCATAACTGTTGATAATATAGTTGTTGAATAGTAATCCTATTATTTGTGTAAATATACGGTATTAACAAATCCAATTGACATAGATATTTGAAGTGATGGACCCAACATGTATGATTTTACCCTATGATGCACTTTGATGAGTGTTTCCAAGGGATATAAAACCCCAGGTACTTTCCCTTGACCAAGACAATGACGAGATCCATAATTTTAAAAATGATCAAATATGTTTATGGGAGATGTTCAAGCACATCATTATCATGTTCCAAACCATGTGGGTGAACCACCCCAAGAAACTATCGTCAATACACACCATATCCAAAGGGAGTTTTATGGTGTGTTAAAGGTATATGTATCAAGAACATAGAAATATGAGTATGTATATCATTTTTTAAATAATAATGAATATATTTTCCTCATATTATTGTTACATTATAAATTATTTTTATTTTCACACAATAAAACAGAAATTGTATTTTTGGGTGATATTAAAATTTAATTAATGAATTGAATCTGATGAATTGAGAAATTTTTTATATAAATATTGTTTTAATAAAATATTTTTATTAAATATTTTTTATAAAATATAAATGATCATATATTTTTTATTATGGCATATGTAATTTTTATATGGATTTGAAAACTGTTATTTTCCAAAAAAACTGATCATTTCTCAATAAATGTCGATTATTATATTGAAATTTGAATTACACATTATAATTCCCTGACCCCAGAATCTCAGGGCTAGTGAATTATTTTAATACATTGGAATGACTACATGGAATCCAGTCTCAATGGACCGATCAGTTTAGATGTCTTGTAAAATAGATTACATACATGACAATTAAAATACAATTAAAAACATAAAATACAACATTTATAGTACTTTGAGAATTCCATTATTCTCCTAGCTTAAACCTTCATATAAATCATAATACACTTCTTTGAATCCATGTAAAATAAAACATAAGAAATGGGTGAGCTCATATGCTCATAAATATAAACAATATAGAGGAGGCTATCATAAATAATCCTAAACATTTATGCCAAGGTATAAAATTGAAATAAAATACCTTTAATAATAAACTTCAAACTATTATGGAATATTTAAATCAAATAATGCCAATTTCTTATTTACAAGAAAAATTCTATTAGTCGAATAATCACATTTACCACTAACAACTAATGTCATAATGATGGAATGCATAATGTCGGACATCTTAACCACATAGCCAATGTCTCGTTCCAAGACCCTAAATATAAATTTTTTCAAGGCCTTATTACTATACACAATTTTGTATCATTAGAACTACTGATGCATCGAGGGGATATAATAGGCCCTGCCCGTCACTTACTGTTTCCAATGCATTCCATATATGAAAATGTTGAATCATAATATAAATATTCGTATTACAACTAGCATACAAAATTTCAATACTTTAACCGTAAAACATGAATGGTATAAAAACGAACATCCATATTCAAACATATCATAACTCATTAAATACATTATCAAAGATTGTATTATAATAAATCAACCTCAATTAAGAATAATATCAATTAAAGGATGCTGATATAGTTGAAAATGATCAGTAAAACTGACTAAGATAAATATCCACATTTTTGGTGAAATCATTTAAAAGTCACACATTTATAAAAGAAAAAATATAAAATAGATTTTTAAATCAACATTTCCAACAAAACATGGAATATTTTGAAAAGGATTTACATTTTAAAACAATAATTTCCATATAAATAAATCCTTAAAATCATTTTGAAAACATTAACATTAATTCAAATGATTTTGAAAAATAAATCATTTAAACATTTCAAATGATGATCTTGCACAATACTCCCTTACAAACATGTTAAAATATTCCCTTTGAAAACATTTTTATGAAATAGGGGCTTCGATGATAAATATTTTCCAGTAAATAATTACACATTAACATTCTTAGATAATAATGAGATTGAGGAATTAACCCTTACCTTGATGATTTCTTTAGTCAAGGGTACGTTTAACATCTTTATAGTGATCATAATATGTTATTAAAATAAATAAAAATGATATTAATATTTATGATATCATATATGATTCATTTATGAATTTATACTAACCATTTAATAATAATTTTCTTTGTTAATGAAATAATTCGGTAATAATCACTTTCTTTATCGTACATGATTTAACTTATTATTCTTGATCTTATCACATAGATCACGATTTACATACTTCTCAAATATGAAGAATTATTTATATATCATATATATTCCAAATATAAATATGTATAATATATAGATATATGATATGAAAAAAACTATTAATGGAGACGGTAGTCCATATGTAAGCATGGACATTGTTTCTATTTTCTTATCGTATAGTATGAAAGTAAGTTAACAAAATATATTTATCTACATAAATATATATTATTATAGTAGAAATATTATTTCATGTATCTCATACATAATCAATATATATATATATATATGATAATTCTTTAATGGTGATCGTTGAAGGTGAACCTTATCGCTCCCTGGAGACAGTAATCTATAAGTACGCATGAGCGACAATAGTATTCTATCAATAGTGAAATGGTGTTTAATTTGATTGTATATTATATATATAAATAATCCTTACCACATTAAATTTAAAATTTTAATTAATTATAATCTTTATTATACCGATAAAAAATTGAATAACAAACTACACTATTGTGTGGAGACGATAAGCCATACGTATACACGTTTGGTGACTTTGTCATTCATATGATAGATAGAATAATTAATATGGTTCTAAAATATTTATAATCACATAAATGTATTTAGATGTTAGTGGAGTTATTTTTTTAATGGAAACAAAAAAGAAAGAGGTAGTGCAAGAAGAAAATAACTTTGAATGAGGTGATGAAATAATTACCTCTTCTTCAGGTGCTTCCTTTTTATTTGAACAAAAGGAATCAATAGAATGGATTTCAGATAAATTTAATGACTCTATAATGATGTTAGGGTAATTGGTAGTATATTTGAGCTGGGGTTGGCTGAGCCAAATGGATTTGGAGTTGTGAAGTTAGGAGAAGGAGATGTACCCTTTTATAAGAGAGGTGAGGGTCACCTTAGGAAATGCTTGAAATATTGATTTATTATAAAATAATTTTTGGTTTCTAACAGATTACAATAGATTTATTTTGATTATAAGGTGGTTATGGGTCTAAATCATCTCAAAAATAGGTTTTATACATGTTTAGGTCACCATATTAACATTATCTCTTAGATTTAACCCTTAGTAAAATAGTTTAAATTTTACCATATCTTCTTGTATTATTATAATACATGGTCAATAGACTTACTATAAAATTTATAGAGGACTATATGTTGTTAATTAATGAATATATATATTATTACATAAGTTCATTGACCTATCATTAGATATTTAGGACTATTATATAATTTAATAAAATAGTATTTGTTTTAAAAACACATTTATATCAATTTTGACACTGTTTAGAATTTGATTTTTGTGAAGGTGATAAAAACATGATTAAATAGAAAAAAATTCATGAAATAAAACCTATCATGTCATATTATGTTATAAAATTCTTGTAATGAATCAAAGGTATCAATTTATATTTATTTTAATATTTATAATTTCTACTATTTTAATCATTCATCAATAATGTAATTACTACATCATCATTTTTTCATAAATATATTTAACTATATAATATATAAAGTATTTAAATAAAATAACATGATGTAGGAAATATATTCATATTCATATTCATAATTTATATTTATAAACTAATTTATCATAGGAATAACCTGATATTAATAATTGTTTAGATATTAAAATTTGAATTTAACACTTTTAACTCTTTCTTAAATAAAATATAATAAATATCCTAATCTAATCCAAGTGGATAAAAAGGATCATAATTTTGTCCTATGGTTTATTTTGGTCGAAATATATTTAACAATTATAATTATGACATTTTTTAGGGTAATTATAATATCATTTTTATCATTAATTACAATATTTACTTGTAATCGTCATAAATAAAGTTTAAAAGTAACTATTCACAAAAAAATTATTTTCATCTTATTGAAACAAATTTTACATATTGATCTCAACCGTGTGTCTTTTATTTTTTAAATTAAATTCACAAGAGTGGAAAAATTATGTTTTATGCAAATTAGGAAATGTTCTTAGAAGGTGGCTAAAAGTCATTATAAAGTTTCAATAAAATTTTATATGCCTAATATTATTATAGAATGACTCCAATGAATTAAATTGGACTAATATGGAATTATGAATATATTTTGAATTTAAAATTAATTTAAATAAAAATATTAATTATTTAAATAAAAAGTTGGTTTTATACAACAATGCAGTGTTTTTCACTATTCATAAAAAATTGAATGTTTTTAGAAAAATTTCAAAAAAATCACCCTAATCTAATTTTGATATTCCAAATTAAAAAAAGATTTCTATTTTATAAAATTTAAATTATATAAATTTAATTATTTAATTTAAAATTAATTCTCATAGTCAAAACAAGATAGCGGGTTTTTAAAAAGTAAAAACTATCAAAATAGTGACATGTGTTTATATCCAATTTAAATGTGAAATTAATTAAAATAACCTACATTATATTAAAACATAAAAATAATAATCTAAATATACTTTAGAAACACTCAAATAAATAATTAAACAATATAAATTATTTTGATTAATAAAGTTGTTTTCAATTAAAATTTAGTATTTTCACTATTCATCAAAAATATGATAGTTATCAGAAAAATAAAAATAAATTATAAAAACTAAATTTTTATGTCATACATATATAATAAGAATTTAATTTCATTAAATTGAATATATAGAAGTGTCAAATATTGGACTTAAGATAGGTTTTCCATCAAAATGTGGAAAATGACATTTCATTATAAATACTTCTTCGGTATGAAAATTTGAATTTTTCGATATATTATAACTAATAAACAAAAAATATTAATGTTAAAATTATATAAGATATATATGAAATTCAAAATGTGGTCAATATTATTCATAACCACTTTTTAAATGGATAGTTCGGTAGGTCATTATGCGCTTGAACTCGATGTTCCGTGTAGCATAAGCTATTGAATTATATTAATGAAATAAAATAATATGAAATATAGGGGTGTTACATTCTTGCATCCATCAATAAATTGTGTCATCGGAATTTGAAATTTTTCTTCGAAAATAAATGGTTGAAAATAAAAAATAACATTGTTGAAAACCCACATCGGAAATAGAGTTAAAAAAATGTAGTCTTAATAAGAGGGAAAAGGAAATGAAAAAGTCACCACAAAATTAGGGTTTTGAAAAAGATAATAATTATGTAAATTATAGACACATAATTTTAGAAAAATTGTATATATTTATTCGGTGTGATTGAGGTCATCAATCACAAACAAGTGAACAATAAATGTAAAATTTAAGGCCTCAAAGCCATAAATCTATGATGATTTAAAATATCAGTGGTTCAACAAAACATAGGGTATCAAGATAAAAAAATTTGGATTTTAAGATTCATTCCCTAAATTTTACGTAAAGAAGGATTACATGATAAGTAGAGTTCCATCCTTTAACTAGTTTCAACCATAAATTAATCTTTCACTCCGAAAGATACATAACTCAAAAAATTCAATTTAAACAAATTTTTTAGGGTTAAAGAAAATGAATTTATAATTCATCTATCACACAATTTTAAAAAAACAATATTATACAAACTAGGACATCATGTAGACCGGTGTTAGGTGATACACCCTTGTCGCCCTTCAGTTGCAGGATTATGTCTCGTAACCTTGCCGGACGTGATGGGTTTTCGCCTGACATCCTGCATGCCATTTTTATAATAATCAAAAATTAATCATAAGAAATTTTTTAACACTAAAAAATAGTATAGAATGTCCAACATAATCCATTCCAACCTTTTGACTTATCCAAAATATCTGTCTCTAAACTCATATTCAAAAAATTTATAAGTAAGGTAAACAAAACATAATGATGATCTATTTTATCATATAATAACATGTGAATACCTTCATAATGTATTCTATTAAAACAATTTAAAAACCTGAATAACAATAAAACCTTATTGAACATGTAAATTCTCCCTTATTCCTTAAAGAATACCAGATATTCTCCTTAAATCCAAAAATGTTATAAACTCCAAAAAACAATTAATTATTTCCTTATTAGTCAACAATATCTAATATAATTTATAAAAATCAATTATATCTTATTCCAAAATCCATACCTCAATATCAGGACCATATTAAGGTTTATCATCCTCTCAACCATATATTTTCCTAAATCTTTATCCATCTATTTAGTCACTTTTCTTGGTACCAGACAATCTCAAATCCTTAATAAAATAGTACTGTAGTACAATCCTTGTATACTCTATAATAATTTTAACTTGTACATCATTAACAAAATAATCAAATGACACAATTATTTAATAAAAATATATGAACACTAATTATTACTCTTTATCTGTTGTAGTATCATAAAAAGATTATTATCATATATCATCATTTATTGTATACACTGATGATTGGGACGTTGATTAGCGTAGTGTCCCACCTTCATAAAGATGAAGCATTGTACATTTGAAACCTTTTTCATACACTTTAAATCATGTACTTAGTGTGAATTTTCTCCACACTTATAAAAAGCATTCATTCCCTTCTAGAATTTACCAATGTTATTCTTTCCAAAGTTATCACATATGGGAAAATACTTTTTTTCGTTCTTCCCTTTATCTGCCATTTCCTCTTTAATCCTCTTCTTCTCTTGATTCCCTTCAAATCCATAGGACACAAATACTTCTTTACATTTCTTATTAGAAAATTATAATATTTAATCATGTGTTGAGAATACATGGATGACTATTTCCCTTCTAAATTTTGGCTTAAGACCATGAAATATATGATCCTTGTTACTCTTTAGATCATGTGTATTTAAAGAGTTCTCATTCTTTCTAGTGGGTACCTTTTATAAATGATTTTATACACTAGGTTTGATCATATTTAAATTTATAATCCAAAAACTAGAAAAATTTTCAACCTTAATTGATAATGTTCACAGATCTAGTATCATAATCATAAAAATGTTTTCGTTCCTAACATATTTACTCATAAATCCTTCATAATTGTTTGTAAAGAAAATATGAATTATTCTAAAAATGTCTACTGGGAATATCAGTCCAGGTGCAGAGAAATACTAGTTGTCAAGTACCAGGATACCCTAGGTCCAGGCCAAAACACCATGTAAGATTTTTCACTCTTAGGTATATCTATGCAAGAATCATGTCCATATATAGTATCCATGAAGGGATGTATTGCTTGGAAAACCCATATAATATATACATTACTAATTTTTTTGGATTTTCTTCTATATTAATATTCAAATTCTATCTTAGGGTAATGTTTCATAATCCTAGTTTACCTAAATCTAATTTCATGGTAAGTGTTGGTTCATTATTTTAATACATTGTCTTGATTAAAAGGAATCATGTCCTGAAGGACCAATGGGTTTATCAGTCTCAGAAAATCGATTACATAAATGAAATTTAAAATAAAATTTAAAACATAAAATACAACATAGATAATCCTTTTAGAATTCCATTATTCTCCTAGGTTAAACCTGCATATAAATCATAATACACTTCTTTGAATCATGGGAAAATAAAACATACGAAAAGGGTGAGATGAGATTCTCAGTAAAGATAATCAATATAGAAAAAGCTATAATAAATAATCATAATAATTTAGGGAAAGGTATAAAATTGATGTAAAGGCCCATTAAACAAAAAATTCAGCATAATATGGAAAAGATAAATCAAATAATGACATTTACTTATTCCCATATATATTCTTCTAGTCTTATAATCATATGTAACATTAATAACAAATCTCATAATGGTGGAATGCCTAATGTCGGACATCTTGACCACAATGTCAAGGCGTCATTCCAAGACCCTAAATATAAATTTTGTAAAGGCTTTGTTCCAAGACACTTTTTTGTCTCATGAGACCTACCAATGTATCAAGGAGCTATAGAAGGCCTCGCCCGTCACATACTAAGTCCAATACATTCCACGTATTAAAATGTTGAAACATAACTTAAGCATTCATATTAAAACAAGGATATGAAATGTCAAAACATTAACCATAAACCGTGAATGGTATAAAAATAGCACATCCATAGCCAAACATATCATAACTCATTAAATCAATTATGGAATATTTTATTATAATAAATAATTCTCAATGAAGAATAATAACTAGTAAATGATTTTGATATTATTGAAAAGGATCTGTAAATATCATTGAGAGAAATATCCTTTTTTCTGAAAATAATTTAAAATTCACACACATATAAATAAATTCATTTAAAAGATATTTCAAAATCAAATTATCCCTTACCAATTTGAAACTTTTGAATAAATTATCATTTTTAAAACTTCATATCCATAGAAGCAAATCCTTAAAAACATTTTGAACACATGGAAATTAATTAAAAATATTTAGAAAAATAAATCATTAAAACATTTTAATGATGATCTTGAAAAATAATCCCTTCCAAAAAACCATAAATTTTTTTCTCAGAAAAATGTTGAAATATGTACATTGATGATAAATATGTACCAGTAAATACATACACATAAACAATCTCAGATAATAATGAGATTGGGGAATTAACTTTTACCTAGTACTTTCCTTTAGTTGAGTGTACGTTTAAACTTCTGTATAAGGACCATAGTTTGTTATTAAGTTATACCAGAACCATATTAATATTTATAATATCATATATGATTAATTTATGAATTTATACTACCCATTTAATAAAAATTTCTTTGTTAAATTAACATCTCGGGTAACAATTGATTTCATTATCGTACATGTTTTAACTTGATATTATTGATTGTATCACATATACCATGATTTAAATACTTACAGAGTATAAAAAATGGTATATATATCATATCCATTAAGAATATATATGCGTATGATATATAGATATAAGAAATGGAATCATCGTTCATGGAGACGGTAGTATGTATGTACGCATGAATGTTGTTTCTGTTTTTATATTGTATAGTATAGAAGTAAGTAAACAAAATATATTTATATACCTAATATATATTATTCTAGTAGAAATATTATTTCATATATCTCATACTTAATCAATATATATATTTTTAAAATATTTCCTGAATGATGAACATTGAAGGTGAATCTCATCGCGTCGTGAAGACGGTAAGTCGTACATATGCACGAGCAGAAATATCATTCTATCAATGGTTAAATGGTGTTTAATTTGATGATATTATATAAATATACAGAAAAATTACCACGTTTAATTCATCATTTAAATTAATTATACTCTTTATTATACCCATCCAAATAATAAAGATTTCTGAATAACATACTACACCACGATATGGAGACGGTAGGTCGTACGGACGCACGTATGGTGACTTTGTCGTTAATAGGATGGATTGAATAATGAATATGGTAGTATCATATTTATAATAACATAAAATTATGTAGAAAATATTGGAGTCATTATTTTTTTATGGAAACAAAAAAGAAAAAGGAAGTGGAAGAATAAAATAACATTGAAAGAGGTGATGAAATAATTACCTCTTCTTCGGGTGATTCATTTTGATTTGAACAAAAGGGCTACATAGGTTGGATTTATGATAAATTTAAGGCCTCTATGACTATTTGAGGGATGTTTGGATAATATATGGTAATTATTTTACCAAGAAAATTGGCTTTGGAGGTGTGAAGTTAAGACAAGGGGAATTATAGTTTTTAAGAGAGGTGAGAGTCACTTTAGGAAAAGCTTGAAATATTAAATTATTATTAAATCATTTTCTGTTTATAATACCTCCAAATTGATTTATTTCAAGGATAAAGAGGATAATGGTTTAAATAATTATAACCAATAGGTTTTAGATAATTTTAGGTCAACATATTAACCATATATTTTAGATTTAACCCGTAGTTAAATAGTTTAACTTTTATCATGTTTTCTTATATTATTATAATAAATTGTTACCAAACACAAAATAAAAATCCAATTGAACATAATTTGGTTAATTAATAACATATAAATATTTTTATAAGTATTTTGGCCTACCCATATATTTTTAAAATAGTTATATATTTTAATAAATTAATATTTTTTAAACCCATTTACGTCAATTTTGACACAATATAGAATTAGTTTTTTTAAAAGTTATAACAACATGATTACTTCAAAAAAAATTATTTGAAGAAACCATAACATGTAATATTAAAAAATAAATTATTTTAATGCATCAAAAGTCTCAATTCAGATTTATTTTAATATTTATAATATCAATTATTTTAATCTTCAAAAAATAATATATTTACATTATCATCATTGTGTCATAAAAAAATGTAATTATTTAATGTCATAAAATTATAAATAAAATAAAATTATGTATTAAATTGTTTTATCTTTCTAATGAATATTTATAGTAGAATTTATCTCAGGTATAACCCTATATTAAAAATGGTTTAATTATTAAAATTTTAATTTAACAATTTTAACTTTTCTGTAAATAAAATATAATAAATGTTTTAATCTAATCAATGTGGATCAAAAAGGATACTTTTTTACTAATTTTTTTTTTCTCTAAATTAACTTATAAAATATATTTAGGATATGTTTTTTTGGGTAATTATAATATCATTTTTTCTTTTAATTACCCTATTAACTTTTAAGGGTGGTAAATAAAAATAAAAAGTTATTATTCCCCAAAAATTGGTTTCATCTTATTCAACCACATTTTACTTAATAATGTCAACCATGTCTATTGGATTTCTGAAATTTAGTTTAGAGGAGTGGTAAACAAAAGTTTTATGAAAATTTGTAAATGTGCCAAGAATGTGTGTAAAAGACGTTAAAAAGGCTCAATAAAAATTTATATGTCTAATTTTATTATAAAATGAATCAAACTAATTACATTGGAATAATATTTGTTTTATGTATCTATTTTTAATTTAAAATAAATTTAAATAAAAACATTAATAATTTAAATAAAAAGTTAGTTTTTAACAACAATGTTGTGTTTGCACTAGTCATCAAAAAGTGGAAGATTTAAGAAAAATACAAAAAATTCACCATAAGCTAATTTTGATATTAAAAATTCAAAAATGAAGTCTATTTTATAAAATTTAAAAAATCCATGTTTCATTAAATATTTAAAATAAATTCTTGCTGTTAAAACTAGAAAGTGGGTTTTAAGCTGTAAAAACTATCAAAAGATTGACATGTGTTTATATCCAATTTAAATGTGAAATTACATAAAATGAATTAAATTATATTAAATGACAATAATATAAAATAATTTTAATTTAAAACCACTCAAATTCATAATTTAACACTATAAATTATTTAGATTAAAAAAGTTGTTTTCAATTAATATTTAGTATTTTTCGTTATTTAACAAAATGTGAAAGTTATCAGAAAAGTACCAAAAAATTATCCAAATTAAATTATTTATGCATTTAATATAAAGAATAATTTAATATCATTATTTTTAATATTAAAAAGTGTCAAATATTGGATTCAAAAAGGTTTTTCCATTAAACGGTGGAAAAATGACATTTTTGAAAAATACATCTTTTATTTAAAAAATTTAATTTGTCCATATATTATGATTAATAACCACAAAATATGAATTTTAAAATTATATAGGATATATATGAAATTCATAATTTGGTTAATATTATTCACAACCACTTTCTAAATTGCTATTTTGATAGGTTGTGATGCGCTTCAACTCGGTATTGTATGTTGCACATGCTATTGAATTAATTTAATGATAGAATGTACTTTTAAACCCTGTGGTGTAACACACATATTTATAAAATGATATATATATTATTAATATTGTATTTGGAATTGTAATTTCCACATCACCCCATAGTTTATTATTCATAATTTTATGAGACAGTACAATTTTCGGGTAAAATTAATATACCATATAAATATATATTCTATCATATGACATCATAATGACCAAAAAGATTTAATAAACACTATAATGTGCATCCATGACCAAATATATTTCTTCCATTTTAAATATTTTTTTTTATGTTTATTTCATAAAATTTATTAATTCATTATGAATCCTCCATAACAATTAATATATTTTATCGTTTTAAAATAATTTTAAGGAGTGTGACTCTCCAACACATAAGAAAGTGAATTATTACACTATGATTAAACCCTGGACTTATAAAATAATTAAAACTAATCCCATTTTTAATAAAAAATTAGAAAACACATGGAAATGTTTTTGGTTTTCATAATTTTATAATATAGAGTCAAAAAACAATGTTTGAGAAATATTAAACAAATCCCCAAACATTTCCTATATAAACCCAACCAAGATCCCATTAATATTCACTATTTTTTTGGATTATGTCCATACACTCCCCTATATTATTTATATTCCTCACAAGGTTCCCCCAACCTCTCATAAAGATACACCCATGTAATTAGAGTCACACAATCATGTAAAGGATCCTCTCATTCTCCCCATTATTAAAGTTTCTATAGAATCTCATCCCTTCAATTTTATAATTAATAATGTTGGGATATTTCATTACATGTACCCATTTATAACCATTTTATTTCAAAATTATGGTTGAATCTTTTTTCTGTCATCAAACAATTTTTTTATTTTTTATTGAGGTTGTTATGCTGATGAAATTTCAATGCGATTTTCCATACCAGAAAAATTACATAGTGAATACCTTACCCATTTCCTATCAAGGGTGTTAAAATTAATATACATATAGATAATATAATTGGGAGTAACATGTATTTATTACACACTAATTTTTAATGGAATAAAATATGATGATAAATTAACACATGTTGTATGATCTATATAGCACACATAAGAATGAAAATGAAATGAATGTGGCGGATGCGACCAGAATTATATAGCACTACCAAGCATTAGGTAATGTTTAGTATCATGATAAATCAGTTTGGTATAGGTAGTGAACCTTATTACTTTATTGGACATTTTCCATCATTATTTATTGGAATTTATCCTTCACTTATGTTTATGATAATGTTTTTTATGTTGTTTCCACATTTCCCATGTTTCCATTATGATTATCATGTTATATCATGTCCCATTGTTCATTTTTATGGTTCTTAGAGTATTTATGAACCATTGATAACCCTATTTTATAAAATATATTATTTTCATAATTTTATTCCATGTTTATTACCCTACTTGTCTTTATATCTCTCCCATTTCGTATGTAAGTCCCCATGTTATCCCATGCAGTTTTAAGTGTACTCCAAGGAAATAAGTTTTGAATAAAGATGATGTTTTTATATTTTAATTTATTATGTAATGAAAATTATTTCCAAATGAACTATACTTATAGATCATATTTCTTGTATTTCTTTTTATTGTATTTAATAAATAATTTATTAATATAAAATAAATAGAATGGTTTTAATAAAATGGAAAATGAAATTTCCAATCATGTGTATGGTAGACTACCTCCTCACAAACCAATGTAATTATATTTAAATGACCAAAATTAAGAGTTGAATATAATTATGGATTTAACAAATTTATATGATATTTATGAAATTATTAAAATCTTTTGATTCTTATATCACATAAAACTTCTTACCTTCAATTCCATGGGAGAATAAAATAACGATGATCATGTACAATATACAACTACATCATAGAGCAATGTGATTCATTTTTCACATAATAATTACATTGAAACTATTATTGATAAATTTAATTAACATATATGATATTTAGGACCTAAAATTATTTTTTAATGAATATTATAAAATATAAATTCTTACTTTTCAATCCATTTGAAAAAATATAACACCTTTTTTATATATATGGGGATTGTCGCTACCACATTCAGATATGAAATGTTTTCCATTTTATTTTTACATAGATGGTAATATGTATTGATTTCATTAATATAAATTATATATAAATATAATAATAATGATTTTTGATAGTTTAATTAAAATTTATTTTTCTTTCTTCCATCCAACATGAAAATAGAGATTGTCTTTAAGCGTTTGTAGAACCTATCATTGCCATGAATGTTATAATTTATTTTTTATCATTAAAATTTATGGATTAAAATAAATATATAAATAATAAATATATACTATAATTATATCATTTATATATTTTTTAGGATGATGTGACAATTTTCAATGTAAACAGACTGAAATTAATGAACAAAAACATACATGAAACAAACCAATTATAGTTTTAGAGAGTGATCTTAATAAAGAATTATTAATAACTGGGTCACAAAAGGAAATTAATAAATAAGTAATGTAACTAAATTTCTTATCACTACTTAGTAATATATTTATAATATATTTATATTTATTATATAGAAGGTATGGACACGTATAAAGGAAATAACATCTAAGGTGGGTGTTTATCATCTAACGTTTTCATCTGTGAGGCATATGTCATATCCACCACTTAATATTTTTGTGTGGTGTATATACTTATCATTATTATTTGTTAAATCATGAATAAAATTTTATTTATGGTATTTAATTTTTAATTATAATTTTTTAATTTGAAGAGGCTTATGATTAAAAAGTTTCCAAAGTGATAATAAATTATTTTACAATCTCATTGTTTGTTGAGATTGTTTATGATTAAAAAAAATGATGAAATCAAATTATATATAACTTAAGAAACTAAATAATATTCTTCCAATATTTTTATTAGTTAACTTTTCCAGTAATAGTACAATTTTCTTGACATTTTTACTTAAAGAGGTGGAGAAAATGTTTTTAGAAAAATTTGACATTATTTCTCAATTCGATCAGAAATAAATTTTCATCCAAATTCATTTTTTAAATGATTTAATTTTTTTAATAAAAATATCCAAATAATTTATTGGTGATATTTTTAATTATGTTTTAGTTTTAACAAAATTATTTGAACGGAATAATGTTTCCATTTTCTAAACAATGTATGTTTAGCTTTTATCTATAATGTGAATGATTTTTTTATATATATGGAATGTACGTAAATTCTTACCATCATGACCACTAATTTTTTTAATGATTATTTTAAATTTTTTCAATTCTATTTTCAATGAAATAGATTTTAATTTTTTTTTAGAAATTGCAGATTTAAAATATTATTTTCAAATTGAAAATTGATGCTTCCCTCAACAATTTTTTAAAGGAATTTTTATGGTATATCTATTATTCAATGAAAAAATACAAAATTTTACCTTATTCTAGGTTAGGAATATGTTTTAATGATACCATACTAATTATTAATCTAGATGTTTTATGAATAGTTTACTCGGATGTATAATTTTGATACCATTCATCACATTACTCGTTTTGGATTATGATTCTATTTAAATATTAGGAAAATTATTAATATTTCATGTTCTATTTTTTCTAATATAAATGATTAATTTATTATTGTCCACTACATTAATTTTATTAATGAATTGGACATAGTATGTGATGGTTAGGAAACACTATATACCTTTGATGCATCTGTAAGACTAATGGGACACACTGTCATTGGTTTTTCTGTATGATGCCTTACCAATTTATGTATGATTTATTCAAATGATTCCATGAAGATATGGTTAATAAATTCATCATTATAACTTTATTCATCATAAAATTTATTATTCAGGTCCATGTGATTATTTATTAGTCATATAGTACACAATTATGTTTCAAGATCATGTGTTTGCATATATGGAATTATTTTTTCATAATGTATTCCTACAATATTACGCTCAGGTAATTGATTTAATTCCTTACATTTAATTTATATATTTTATAATATTTATTGTTATTATTTATTAATTATATCTTACACTATACCCATACCTTTATAGTAGATATGATCTCTCAATCCTTATGTTTTATTTTCCCCAGGATATTAGGAAGTGTTTTATAATTTATATGCAGAGATATCCTAAGGGGAATAATGGAATTTTCAAAGCCAATTTTTTTGTCTTATTTTTGTAAAATATAATTTATATTTCAAGTATATATGTAATTTTATTAGACTTATAATCTATTCAATTTTACAAATTTTGATTTCTTTTATCTTGTTCCAATGTGTAAATGTAACCACAATCATTGGGTTATTGTGGTGTGGGTCATTAAACCCATATAGAAAACTAAATTTTATATAAATATGACATTATTAAATATAGGAATATAATTTAATAATTTTAGTATTGAAGAACCCAATAATGGAAATGAAATGTCCAATATAATAATTATTACTTTTGGAATCAAAATTTGAGTTATCAATAACACATAAAGGATTCATAATCCCTGAAGCAAGAAATATTTTAAAGGTGGATTATATATAAAAAATTTAAATAATGAGAAAATACCACATAATAAAATCAGTAGGTAGATTTTTCATAACATATATTAAAAAAAATATACAAATTCATCATGACTAAAAGATAAAAAAATTTGTAACAAAAAACTCTTAAGAATGGGGTATCACTTGAATGAAATTTTATTTGAAGAAAATACCTCTATTTTTAATCTTTATAATAATATTTAAATAAATTAATTATAGAACATTTATGTTATAGTAAATCAACAAAAATATCATATAATATAAATATGGTGCATAAAATGAAACGTGTTTCAAAGAATCATAATTAAGTCCAATAAAACTCTTAAATTTTCTTTAAATGTTGAGTCAAAAATTCTATAGGAGACTAAAATTGGACTACAAATCAATAATGTAATATAAGATAATATTTATATAAAATGTTAAATGGTTATATTATACAAAATTACAAGGAAGAAATGGTGTATAATAAGAAATATGTCAAAAAGAATGAAAATATAAGAGAGGAAACCCAAAACCTATTATCATGGATTCCATTAATGCACTCAAACATACAAATTGAGAAAAAAATATATGTCAATAAATTATATGAAAATATTAATATTACATTTTACATTTATAATTATCATTTATAATCATTCCCTATATGAATTATAGTTAGTTATTAACTATATCCAGTATCAGATGAATGTAGTCTTGATCGTTCTGAACACTTTCATAAAACAAGTTGATAGTAATCATTATTTCTACAAATCTAATAGTTATTAGATAATTATAATTAATAGAATGGATGTTAAATATTATTTATAAATTCATAATATTATTCCATGGTAGTTTTGTTTCTAAACCAAGGAGATGAGATCAGTGACTATCATGTTTTAGAAATTCATAACCAATGAAAGGGATTATATTAATTAATGATTTTAATAATAAAGATACCATTATAAAATAAAAATAATACCATTATTTTCATATTTATATAAAATTTGACCATAATGAAATTCCATAGTCATAAATGATATAAATTTATATCATTTTTCAACTAGCTGCTTAAACCAACCCAAACATGAACAATCCATAATGGAATAATGATTACGAAAATATTTAATAGAGATATAAATATACCAAAAGCATAATGATCTTATCTATTATATATTAGTTCTATATATCAGAATAAAAAAATATTTATTAGATGAAGATACCAATAAGATGTTACATTATAGTGTGAATTTATTATTTGTTTCCTTATAACATAGTATGAGACCGTTGAAATTACCATTGTTTTTAATCATTTTTTAATAGTTTTCCCTATAATTTTATAGAAAAAAATTAATTTCATAAAAATATTTGTTATCTATTAAAAAAATTCACATTCTAGTCTATATATGTTTTCTATGAAAAGAAAAAATGGAAATAAATCATTCCATGGAGGTATTCATCCACACATAAGAATTGATGATGATTTTGTTTTTCAAAGTGTTAGAAAAATATGTAATTTGTTTTAAATTTTTAAAATATAAAATATGTGACAAATATCATACTTATTTATAAAATTCAATATTATGACAATCCATGTAATTTGGTTATGGAAAAAGAAACTAGTTTCTTTATAGATGTAGAATTTTACATGTATATAAGATTTGTGTATTAATTTTTCTTGAAGGAAAATAGATAAGTAGTTAATGAATTTACAATCATTATAGTAACATACCAAAATACTAATGATATCGTTGTTATCATTTTAAGATTGTTTATTTAAATTTGAGCAAGAATAAGTGTAACATCCTATGTAATATTCAGATAAAAAATTTTCTTTCTCATTAATATTCATTAATTAAATTTAATTGGGTTATATTCATTATAATAATATTTATATATTTTTTAGAATAAAGTAAAAGAATTTATTTATTACCAAATATGGTTTTTAATTGTTATATGTTATTATTTAGATTCTTAATGTAACATCCCCTACCAATAAGCCACTAAACTAGTGCTCTAAGCCAGGTCGCCACAAGACCTCAATCATGCCTCCCCAAACTCCAGAGTTTTCCAACTATAACACAATGTATACTAGGTTACGTGGGAAGACTATACCTTCTTTCCTAGGGTAATCCCCACTAGAAAATAGTTTAAATAATTGAATCCAAAGGAAACAATCAATAACGGACATAAATAACCAATTCCCAAAATGGGTACAACCCTATACAACCATAAATATGTCATTACATTCTATAGTACCAAGTGAGAAAACCCAAAAAGAAAGGAAAACATCAGGATCCCCAAAATGGTCGGGAATTCATGTCTGGAACTTCACCCATACATGTCCTACGTCATGTAACACCCGAGATTTTTTGAGAAATATTTTGTTTTTATGTTATTTAAATCATCAAAGGAATATTTCACTACACAAAACACTATCTTGGCTTACTTCAAACGCAATCACGAACTTCCTCGATAGTTTGCGTCATACGCAATACCGAGTTTCACAAAACAACAATATGCTATTAAAATATTTTTAAAAATAACCATTATGAATAGTAATACCCACTTTTTGAATTTTTGTAAATTTTATTTTTTAAAATGGACTTTATTTTTGGATTCGGAATATCGAAATTAGCCTACGGTGAAATTTTGGAATTTTTCTGAAGACATTCAATTTTTGATGAATAGTGAAAACACAAGGTCAATATTTAAAAACTAACTATTTATTTAAATAATTATTTATTTTATTTAAATTTATTTTAGGTCAAAATTTATACATAATACCTTTATAATTTCAAAGTAATTCATTGCAGTCATTTTATAATAATTTTAGATATATAAAAATTTTATTGAACTTTTCACCATCTTTTACCCACCTCCTAGGAGAATTTGCAAATTTGCATAAAACATAATTTTACCACTTCTGTGAGTGGAATTTCAAAAATCCGAGAGACACGGTTAATATCGAGGAATAAAATGTGGTTCAATGAGATGAAAATATTTTTTTGTGAATAGTAACTTTTTACTTTTTTTTACCACGGTTAAAAGTAAATAAGGTAATTAAGGGTAAAAAATGTTATTATCATTACCCTAACACATGTCCTAATTTTATTGGATAAGTGTAATTCGACAAAAAACAATCTTAGGAATCAAATATGACCATTTAGGCCCACTTGGATTAGATTAGGACATTTAATATTAATTTATTAAAAAAAGGGTTAAAATAGTTAAAATCATAGTTTAATAAGTAAATCATTTTTAATATAGGGTTATAAATAAGATAAATGAGACTATAAATATTCATTATAAATCTAAAAATATTTCCTACATAATGGTATTTTATTTTTAATTTTTATACTTTAAATATTTTAATTTATTTATGACACAATGATGATGCAGTAATTATCTTATTAATGAAATATTGACATAATTGATGATATAAATACCCAAATAAATTTAATATGAGAATTTTTATGAATTAAAATAATTTTCTAGGTTAATATGACATGTTATTATTGATTTTATTAACTTTTTTAGAACTAATCTTCTTGTTATTATTTTCACAAAAATCAATTACCAAATAGTGTCAAAATTGACATAAAATAGTTTTCAAAACAAATTTTATATTATTAAATTTATTTTGTTCCTAAAAATATAATTATCATCCAAATGACTTTGATAAGGTTATATATATTAATAATAAACAACTTTGGGTTCGTTTGTCTTGTTATAGTAAGTTTATTAACCTTATATTGTAAGAAAACAAGAAGACACAGTAAAAGTTAAATTATCTAACTTAAAGTTAACTCTTAATGATAAGGATAAAATAGAAACCTTAACTTGTCTAAATTCTATTGTATGAGAGCATTTCGACCCATCCCTACCTTAGATTCGAAATAAATCAATTTGGAGCTATTAGAAACGTATATGACTTTATAATAAAATAATATTTTTAGTTTTTCCTAAGGTGCCCCTCTCCTCCCTTATAAAAGGGAACCTCCTTCCTCCCCTCCTCACACCACTTTGAGCCTTCAAGCTCAGCCAACCCCTACCAATTTCTCCTCTCCACTTTTCTAGAAGCATCCTAGAGGTCCTGGTCATCTTCAAAGACCAATTTTAGTGCCCTAAGAGGAGGTCTCAAAGAGGTGCTTCAAAGATTAGGAGGTTTGGATACTTATGAAGAAAATCGGACCAAAGGTAAGGGAAAATCTCACAATCTCATTTTTATCTGAGATTGTTTATAATTCATAATTTACTTGGGGAATATTTATCATCCACATCCTTTTTTCTTAAATATGTAATATTATTTCTATCCTCCTACAATTATTTAAATCCAATTTTACCCTTCAGTGCGTTTTTAGTAAAAGATATGAATAGAATATTTTGTTGTTTTCCGTACGAGGTACTTTTTGACTTTTTCCGCCAAAGTACAAGAAGAATGTGTTTTTAACTTATATGGCATGAATGTATTTTTAGATCATTATTTCCATGAAGCTCCCTTTACATGTTTTCAAGTATATTTTTAATCAACTTCTTTTAGTTCTAAATTATATGAAATATTAAGAAAGGAAAATGATTTTGAAGTAGAAAGGATATTTTCCTCAAAAATAGAGTTCAAGTGTTTTATCAAAATTATTTTCCATCTAAGATAATATAGGGTTCTATTTATATCCCTATTTTTACATTTATTTGATTATGTTATGATGGAATTATTTTTACGATATCCTTATATGGATGATGTTATGATGGCGTGATGTTTAAGAATACCATTTTTATTACATGGGTTATGCTATGATGTATGGTTTATGATTTTGTGGCACACATAAGAATGGTATCATTATGACATGGGTGGGACCTATATCTCCCTCCAATGCATTGGGTAGAGATTTATATCTCATGAGATAGACATGGCTGGAACGACTGGTCAATCCGGTTCAGTGAAACAGGACTGAAACGAGGAGTGAACTCGATTCAGAAATGGAATTTTTCCTCTAAGATAGTCTTGGCAATGAGTCTTGACTACTAAGAAATAATTCTCTATGATTATGTGTGTATGACACAAAGTTTCATGTTTTATGTTATGATTATTGGGATTACATTTCACTACTATGATTTATCCCATGTTATGAAATTATGATTTCTTTTGCAGATTAAGATTTCCAAAATGTTATGTTCTTATGAATATGATGTGATTGGTTTTTTTCTTTTGTTTACCCCTATTGAGAATTTGAGCTCACCATTTTATATTTTTTCTTTCCCCAAGTAAGGAAGAAGGTTATTAAGTAGGATATTCCAAAAGGGACTATAGATATGATGAAATAAATGGTAGACAATGTAGATGCTTTAGGAACCAGTTGTTTATGTTTCCCAGTTTCCAAAGACACTATACCTATACGGTCCTTTCATGGTTTTTTATATGTTGTAATAAGTGTACTTAAATTTTTATGTATTAACAATGTATGTAAATTATGGGCTGTTATAGTTGGTATCAGAGGAAAGGTATAGTCAACCTTTGGAAACTAGGATGTGAAAGCCTTAGTAAGAACCCTAAGGATTTTTCTAAGCATAGAACACAATCATAGAGTTTTAGAAATGGCCCTGAATAACCTATGATAAGACCTAAATTGTAAAAAAAAATTATTGATTATGTGTTTTTCCTATTATAATTAGTGTTGCTCACACTACTCTTCTTGGTTTTAGTCAATGGCTGGAACTCAAAGGAACCGTGTTAATGCGGAATGCGACGGGAAATGCAATTATTGCCCCCCCTGAGAAACCAAACGTTATGGGAGCTAGAATAAAAAATCTTTTAGCCATTCTCACACAACTTTCTCATGCTATGAATCATGTATGACTTCTAAACGAGCAAATGAAGGAGAAATATTCTATTGAATCCTTCATGAGGCAGCGTACACCTTCATTCAGCGGGTCTAATGATCCATTAGTTTCTGAATAATGGATCAGTACCATTGAAATGATATTTTCAGTTCTTCAATGTTCTGAACATGATAAAGTCATCTTAGCAGTATATCGTTTGGAAGTATACGCTTATCAATGGTGGAATCTTATCAAGAATATGAGGCAAAGAAATAAAATTGATTCCATGGAATGGGACGATTTGAAGAACATATTTTTCAATAAGTACTTCCCCAGTATTCTTCGAACAAAGATGGAGAATGAGTTTCTTGAAATAAAGAAAAAGGATGATGAATCTGTTGGTATATATGAAGCAAATTTTACAATACTGGCAAGGTACGCTTCTGGTATTATTATCCAACCTGCGAGTAAGATAGATCGATTCTTTAATGGTTTAAAACCAAGTCTTCAAAGGGCGTTAGCCATAAGGGGCTTCAACATCTATTAGGAAATTGTTCGATGTGCTCTCAAGGTTGAGATAGAGATTGGAGTAACCCATCAGTCATATGGGTTTGATAAGAAGAGGAAAATGGAATTCAAAGGAAAATCTAAAGAGCACACTGAAAGGAAGATGAGTTTTCCCTTATGCTCAAAGTGTGGAAAGAAACATGGACAGAGTTTTCTTAAAGGGATAACTAAATGTTTCAAATGTGAAAAGGAAGGTCATCGGGCATTTGAATGCCACAATGATGGGAAGAAGATGTCTAGTGATGCGAACAAAGAAAAGGCTACACAGAGTGCACCTCCTACACTTCAATGTTACAAGTTCAAGGAAATGGGGAATTATGCCAATAAATGCCCTAATCCAAGGTTTGTTGATGATGATCGACGTCAACAAACTCTTAAGGCTAAAGACAAAGGAAAGTCACATGCAATTTTTATCAGCGATGTGGAGTAAGATAATGAAGTGGTGAAAGGTACACATTCCATCCACTATAATGTAGCAAATGTTTTATTTCATTTTGGATCCACCCACTCTTTTATTTCTGAAGTACTTTCTAAGGGTATCACCATATTACATCAACAATTAGATGTTGAGTTTGCTCTGACAACTCCTAATGGCACAACAGTCGCATCAAAAGTTTATAATTCTTCTCCGATTGAAGTTTGTGGGAAAGTGCTTCCTGCAAATCTTTGATCCTTCCTATAGTGGAATTTAATGTGATTCTTGGAATGGATTTTCTTTATTTATATGGAGCTCATATCAATTTCCAAAGAAGGGAAGTCACATTTAATATTCCAAATCAATCTATGATCATCTATCGATGCAAGGATGAACATAACCTTCTAGTGGAAATTTCTTCAATCTTATGGGTCTTGATTCCACTAAATAAGGGTTATTTATCTCAAATGGTTGGAGAGAAACTCATGATTAATAATATTCCCATTGTACGGGAGTTTGACGATGTCTTTCAGGAGGAATTTCCAGGTCTTCCACCAAATCGTGAAGTTGATTTTTCAATAGAACTCGTACCAGGTTATTTTCCTATTTCAAATACACCTTATAGAATGGACCCAATTGAGATGCAGGAATTGAAGAAGCAACTCCAAGAGAATCTTGATAAGGGATTCATACGCCCTAGTGTGTCACCTTGGGGAGCACCTATTCTGTTTGTTAAGAAGAAATATGGATCAATGATAATATGCATTTATTATCGAGAACTTAACAAGATCACTATCAAGAAATAATATCCTCTCCCATGCATTGATGACTTATTTGACCAACTACGCAGAGCTCAATAATTTTCCAAGATTGATCTTCATTCAGGGTATCATCAATTAAGGGTCAAAAGGGAGGATATACCAAAGACGGCTTTCCGTACAAGGTATGGACACTATGAATTTATAGTGATTCCATTTGGTCTTACTAATTCCCCTCCTATCTTCATGGATCTAATGAATAAAGTCTTTTGAGACAATCATGATCAGTTTGTTGTAGTCTTTATAGACGATATTCTTGCCTATTCAAAGAGCAAGGAAGAACATGATGATCACTTAAGAATTATATTGAAGACCCTGAGAAAGGATAAGTTTTATTCCAAATTTACCAAGTGTGAATTTTGGCCTCAAAAAGTTTCATTTTTGGGTCACATAATCTCAAAAGATGGGATTTCTGTGGATCCAGCAAAAACAGAGGTTATCGAAAGATGGTCGAGACCAACAACAGTAACCGAGATCCAAAGTTTTATTTGTTTGGATGGATATTATCGATGTTTTGTGAATGATTTTTCACGATTATCTAATCCACTGAATAGTTTGACTCGAAAAGGAGTTAAGTTTGTGTGGATGGAGGAATGTGAATAGAATTTCAAGGAGTTGAAATGAAGGTTATTCAGTGCACCTGTACTCACACTTCCTTGTAGTGGAGAAAGGTTTGTGATCTAAAGTGATGCATCCAAGAAGGGGTTGGGGTGTGTTCTAATGAAAAATGATATGGTGATAGCTTATGCCACACGACCGTTGAAAATCCATGAGCAAAATTACCCAACTCATGATTTGGAGTTAGCTGTGGAAATCATTGCATTAAATATTTGGAGGAATTATCTTTATGCAAAAAGGTGTGACATTTATACTGATCATAAACGTTTAAAGTATATTTGCACACAAAAGGAGATGAATATGCACCCAAGAAGATGGTTGGAGCTGATTAAGGATTACAACTTCTCAATTCATTACCACCCTGGGAAAGCAAACAAGGTGGCGGACACATTAAGTCGACAAGACCATGCTAGCTTAACCATGATGAGGATCACAAAAGATCCAATATTTATGGATTTACAAAGGATTGATCTTAGAATTATAATGAAAGGGGAAAAATTGTATCTTTCTCAAATGAATGTTCAACCATATATATATGTGAAGATTAAAGAGGCATAGAAAGAAGATGTAGAGTTAAAAAAGAAGGTGAGAAATGTTCCTGAATTCAACATTGATTGTGATGGGATAATAATGTTCAGGAATTTGGTTTCTGTTCCTCCCACCCTAGAATTAAAGAAATAGTTACTGGATGAGGCTCATAGTTCTTAATTCTCTATTCATCCTGGAAGCATGAAGATTTATAGGAACGTGAAAGAGTACTTCTGGTGGGATGGCATGAAAAGAGATGTTTCTGAATATGTCTCTCGATGCTTGGTTTGATAGAAAGTTAAAGCTGGGAGATAAAAGTCTAAGGGGATGTTACAACCATTACCCATACCTGAATGGAAATGGGAAAACATCACTAATGACTTTGTCACTGGAATTCCTAAAACATCCAAAGGAAATAATGCTATCCGGGTCATAGTTGATCGTCTTACAAAGTCTGCACACTTCATTTCTATTAGAGAAGATTTCTCTCTGGATCAGCTTTCCAGGATATATGTAAAGGAAGTGGTAAGATTGTATGGAGTACCACTTTCCATTATATCTGATCAGGAACTGAGATTTACCTAGAAGTTCTGGCGAAGTCTTCAGCATACTCTGGATACAGAGTTGAGTTTCAGCACTGCTTATCATCCTCAGGCAGACGGTCAGTCTTAGAGGATAATTCAAACTCTAGAAGCTATGTTTAGAGCTTTCTCTATGGATTTCAAAAGTTTTTGGGATCAACACCTACCATTGGTGGAAGTTTCTTATAATAATAGCTTTCACTCTAGTATTCTGATGGCTCCTTATGAAGCTCTCTATGGAAAGAAATGCAGGATTCCAACTTGTTGGGATGAAGTTGGGGAAAGAAATCTATTAAGACCTAATCGTGTTGATGAGATGGAAGAAAAGGTCAGATATATTCAACAAAACAAAAGAGTGGATCAGAGTCGACAAAAAAGTTATGCCGACAACCGAAGAATATAATTAGAGTTTGAAGTGGGTGATAAATTTTTCTTATGAATATCTCCTTGGAAGAGAGTAATGACATTTGGAAAGAAGGGAAAGTTGAGCCCCAGGTATATCGGTCCTTTCGAAATACTGGGTCGTGTTGGGAAGGTAGCTTACCGATTGGCGCTTCCACCAAATCTCTCTCAAGTTCATGATGTGTTCCACGTATCTCTCCTGAGAAAGTACATACCTGATCCTTCACATGTACTCAGCTCAAGAGTTGTACCGTTGGAACAAGATCTTTCTTATAAAGAACAGCTGATAGAGATTCTCGATCATAGCGAAAAAGTCCTACGGAACAAGACCACTCACTTGGTGAATGTTTTATGGAGGAACCACCAATTAGAATAAGCTACATGGGAGCTTGAGGATTTGATGAGGGAGAGCTATCCTCATCTGTTTGTTACAAAGTGACGAATTTCAAGGGCGAAATTCATTTTAAGGAGGGTAGAATGTAACACTCAAGACTTTTATGAGAAATATTTTGTTTTTATGTTATATAAATCATCAAAGGAATCATTCACTACACACAACACTAGCTTGGCATTCATTACACGCAATCACGACCTTCCTCGATAGCTTGCGTCATACGCAATACCGAGTTTCAGTAAACAACGATATGCTATTAAAATATTATTAAAACTAGCCGTTATGAATAGTAATACCCACTTTTTGAAATTTTATAAATTTTATTTTTCAAAATGTACTTCATTTTTGGATTCGGAATATCGCAATTTTCCTAGGGTGAAATTTTGGTATTTTTCTGAAAACTTTCAAATTTTGATGATTAGTGAAAACACTAGGTTACTATTTAAAAACCGTCTTTTTATTTAAATTATTATTTATTTTATTTAAATTTATTTTAGGTAAAAATTTATACATAATACCTTTATAAGATCAATGTAATTCATTGGAGTCATTTTATAATAATTTTAGATATATAAAAATTTTATTGAACTTTTCACCGTGTTTTACCCACCTCCTAGGAGAATTTGCAAATTTACATAAAACATAATTTTGCCGCTTCTATTAGTGAAATTTCCAAAATCCGAGAGACACGGTTAATATCAAGGACTAAAATGTGGTTCAATGAGATGAAAATAATTTTTGTTGAATAGTAACTTTTAAATTTTTTTACCACGGTTAAAAGTAAATAGGGTAATTAAGGATAAACAATGTTATTATTATTACCCTAACACATGTCCTAATTCTATTGGATAATTGTAATTAGACCAAAAACAACCTTAGGAATAAAATATGTCCATTTAGCCCCACTTGGATTAGATTAGGACATTTAATATTAATTTATTTAAAGAGGGATTAAAATAGTTAAAATCTATGTTTAATAAGTAAATCATTTTTAATATAGGGTTATGCATAAGATAAATTCGAATATAAATATTCATTAGAAAGCTAAAAATATTTCCTACATAATTGTATTTTATTTGTAATTTTTATACTTTAAATAATTTAATTTATTTATGACACAATGATGATGCATTAATTATCTTATTAATGAAATATTGACATAATTGATGTTATAATTACCCAAATAAATGCAATTTGAGACTTTTTATGAACTAAAAAAAATTTCTAGGTTAAAATGACATGTTAGTATTGATTTTATTAACTTTTTTAGAACTAATATTTCTGTTATGATTTTCACAAAAATCAATTACCAAATAGTGTCAAAATTGACATAAAATAGTTTTTAAAACAAATATTATATTATTAATTGTTATTTTATTCCTAAAAATCTAGGGTTCTGCCAAATGACTTATATAAGGTTATATATATTAATAATAAACAACTTGGGGTTCTTTTGGCTTGTTATAGTATGTTTATTATCCTTATAGTGTATGAAAACAAGAAGACATGGTAAAAGTTAAATTATCTAACTTAAAGTTAAATCTAAATGATATGGTTAAAATAGAAACCTAAACATGTGTACATTCTTTTGGATGAGAGGATTTCGAGCCATACCCATCTCATATTCGAAATAAATCAATTTTTAGCTATTAAAAACCGAATATGACTTTCTAATAAAATAATATTTATAGTTTTTCCGAAGGTGCCCCTCTCCTCCCTTATAAAAGGGCACCTCCTTCCTCTCCTCCTTACACCACTTTGAGCCTTCAAGCTTGGCCAACCCCTACCAATTTCGTCTCTCCACTTCCCTAGAAACATCCTATAGGTCCTGGTCTTCTTCAAAGGCCAATTTTAGTGCCCTAAGAGGAGGTCTCAAAGAGGCCCTTCAAAGAAGAGGAGGTTCGGACACTTATGAAGAAAATCAGACCTAAGGTAAGGGAAAATCTCACAATCTCATTTCTATCCGAGATTGTTTATACATAAGAATTTACTGGGGAAAATTTATCATCCAAATCCATGTTTCTTCAATATTTAATATTATTTATATCCTTCTACAATTCTTTAAATCCAATTTTACCCTTCGATGTGTTTTTAGTAAAAGATATGAAAGAGATATTTTGTCGTTTTTCGTACGAGGTACTTATTGACTTTTCCGGCCGAAGTACGAGAATAATATTTTTTTTAACTTATATGGAATGAATGTATTTTTAGAACATTATTTCCATGAAGCTTCCTTTACAGGTTTTCATGTTTATTTTTAATCAACTACTTTTAGTTCAATATTATATGACATGTTAAGAAAGGAAAATGTTTTTGAAGTAGAAAGGATATTTTCCCCAATAATGGAGATCAAGTGTTTTATCAAAATTATTTTCCATCTATGATAATATAGGGTTCTGTTTATATACCTATTTTTACATTGATTTGTTTATGTTATGATGGAATTATTTTTACAATATCCTTTTATGGATTATGTTATCATGACATGATGTTTAAGAATCCCATTTTTATTACATGGGTTATGCTATGATATATGGTTTATGATTTTGTGGCACACATAAGAATGGTATCACGATGATATGGGTGGGACTTATATCTAATTCCAATTCATTGGGTAAAGATTTATATCTCATGATATATACATGGCTGGAACGGCATGTTAATCTGGTTTAGTGAAACAGGACTAAAACGTGGAGTGAACTCAGTTCAGTAATGGACTTTGTCCGCTAAGATAGTCTTGGAAATGAGTCTTGACTAATATGAAATGATTGTCTATGATTATGTGAGTATGACAAAAAGTTTCATCTTTTATGTTATGATTATTGGGATTACATTTCACTACTATGATTTATCCCATGTTATGATATTATGATTTCTTTTGCAGGTTAAGATTTCCATATTTTTATGTTCTTATGGATATGATGTGATTAGTTTTTTTCTTTTTTTTACCATTAATAAGCATTTGTGCTCACCCTATTGTATGTTTTCTTTCCCCAGGCCAGGAAGAAGGTTATTAAGTAGGATATGCCAAAAGGGACTCTAGATATGATGGAATAAATTGGAGACAATATAGATTCTTTATGAACCAGTTGTTTTCGTTTCCCAGTTTCCAAAGACACTATACCTATACGGTCCTTTCATGGTTTTGTTATATGTTGTAATAAGTGTACTTAAATTTTCAAGTATTAACAATGTATGTAAAGTATGGGTCATTATACGTCCTACTCAACTCCCTAGCATATGGACCCTCCCATTGTCCAAACCAGCAATCATGAAATCTACTAAGGTACCCAATGTCGGCCATAGTAGGGTTTGAGTATAACTTAGTAGTCCAGCATCGAAAATGCCTAAAAAATCCAACTAAAGTAGATAGTGCATCAATGTTCTAAATAATGGAAAATAAAGCTAAATAGTTCAATATTTCATTCTAGACAATGTTCTTTTTTAGTTACCCTACCATTGAATCTGATTTCACTAATTAGGTATTCCATAAAATAATCTACCTTTTTCATGTGATCAATGGATTAGTCTAGTTCAGCATTCTCAACATATAGAAAACAAATCAAGTCTTATCTCACTAGGCATCACATTATATCAACCTCTTAATCATCACCCTGAATCCTCAGTCTACGTGGAATGCAACCAATATGGGAATATAACTATGCCCCTTCCCTAACCAATTCATTTAGGGGTAGAACTAGAACATCAATCAAACACAACCCATGGGTGTAGAACCTCATGTCTATACACCACTCTACCAAGACATGTGAAAATGATTATTTATGATTCACCTAAATCAACTATATCACACTATTCATAACCAATATGAATTGAAACATTACAAAAATATCAATTAATGGGGAATTAAAAGTATTCCCCAATCTGTAAACACATTCATTTATTATATTACATAACCCTTTAGCCCCATTTCCCATTTCCCATTCCTATCTCCCTAAGAATTTTCAATTGTAAACATGATTATATATCATATTCCCATTATCCCTATTTAAAAAATTTAAATGTCAAAAAAAAATCCCTTAGAATTTAACCATATTATAAAAAAATTATCCACCATCCATTACAACACATTGCATGAACCAATTAGCCTACTTTTTATGTCTCTATACTATTATGTGCCAATTTCAAAACTTAAATTTATGTTACCTCAATCAGGATGGCCGGAACACCTAATGGCTGGCCCTAATTTTGTCAAGTCATCCTCATTGCATCCCATGGGGATCAAGAGGGTTTCAATTAATTATGTATACACTAAACATGTCATATAAAACCAAATGAACCAGGAACTCATCAAAAGAGGGAATTAATATATACGCCACCAGCATGAATCTACTCAAAACCCATTAGATATAACTTGTAGAACACCTACCTTGAATCCATTGGTGAACGCACTCCCACGAGTGGTCTTATAACCCGATTCAAACACATTTTAAAGCCTCAAACTAACTCTTTCTAGAAAGATGTTTTGTGAGTGCTTTAGAAGGAGATATAAGAAGGACGGTAACCCTAAAGTAAAAAGAGAAGAAGGTAGGAGATTAGCCTTACCAGGGTCTTCAATTAACAATCAACGACACTCTAAACAACCCTAAGATTAGGGATACTGATCCTTACAATATCTTGGAATATTTGGTACTTTAATAGGGATTCAAAAGGCTAGGAGGATGTAAATCATGGGTTTTGTACTATATTCCCCATAATTGTATTTTTTTAATTTTTTTAATGTTTTTCAACCGCATGGTTTACATACACGGTTTGAAAAAATTTCGGCAAACCATTCGATGGACACATCCCAAAAACATTCTTCTACATAGTTTACCTTGGTTGTACGCATGTCTATGACTAACCATGTGCAGCCCATGCATCTTGCCCCAAAAACAATTTTCCCGTTATTCAGGTGATGAACCCTTAGAACACATCTAAACCTTCTAAAGGACTTGGTGAAACACACAATTGACCAAAATAAAGAGTTTAAACTGAAGCATAAAAAAACATATCTGATGGATAAATATATGTTCTTACAACCTCCTCACCATATAATGTCTCATCCCCATGCCACTCTTTCTGACCATAATTGAGTCCCCAAAGAAAAGAGATAGGTCCACCAGGCCTAAATATTGGATTCCCACCCACATGTTTCTTCTTGAATGTTCCAATTTTTTCATAGAACATGAATAAATGGCACATCATTTTCCCACAACATTTTCTCAATATGATTCACGGTATGAGCCAGGTGCTCGTAAAGGGACACATCATCCTCAAGCTCGACATATTTTCCATTTAACACATTAGATAGATCGTGGTGATACCATCATTTTTGTTAATCATTGAAAAATCAAGCATCCACTTTACAATTGTTGAAGATCTAATTTTTATTCCAAAGGTCTGATCCTTTCCAAAATTTCAAATTGCCCCACATATCTTGGTTCCAACTTTCCCTGCTTCCGAATTCGATAATGACCAAACCTTGGCCACACCTGAAGAAACACACCATTACCGACCATGAACTCAAGTTGTATATGATGACAATATGCATATGAAATCTACATACTTTGAGCTGTTTCCATACATCATTGATTCAAATGAACCTTATCCAAAGACTCATGCACAAGACTCAGTCCTAACATCTCAGACTCCCCAACCTCCAACCAACACTATAGAGATCTACACTATCTCCCTTAATGTATATAAAATGGTGTCATCTAAGAAATATCCTTGAAGCTATTTTTGTAAGAAAACTCAACAAGAACCAGTGATATTCCCATGAACCAACAAATCCAGAACACGTCATCTCAACATGTCTTCTAACACCTGGATTGTATGCTCTTATTTCCGTCCTGTGTAAGGTTGGTAAGTCATACTAAAAACATGCATACCATGTGCCTTTTTTAGTCCCCTTTAGATAAAAGAGGATAAATGTTGATCATGTTCTGAAACTTTGGTTTTCGGCATTTCATGAAACCTTAATATTTCTCAAACATGCAATTCCTCCAACTATTGGACTGTATATGTCTCTTGGATTAGAAAGAAATGATCCACTTTTTTCAGCTGATCTACCACCACCCAAATTGCACCATTAACCTGAGGCATCATTTTAATAACCAATATGATGTCCATCATGACGTCATTCCACATCCACTCTAGAATAGGAAATGACAGCAATTTCCCACCATCATGCTGATGTTTATCTATCACCTACTGACAAGTAAGTCATCATTCCACAAAACATTCCAATTTTTTCTTCATTTCTATCCACCAAAACTACCTATGAAGATCATGGTAATGAAAATATCCCCCCAGAGTTCCTCATCTGCTGCCACTAATAGGATGACCCATGGAGCTCCCACTACCTATGTGATACGAGGAAACCAACCCCCTGCCTATGCTCGGTATCTACCTCTTGCCTCTGTCATTTCAAAACCACCATAGTTTTCGGAAGAACCTTTAAACATGGCCTAACCTTCTGAACGCTCGACACTCGAATGATGGGTGGGGATACTAGTCAGGCTTGTTCCCCGATCTTCCACACTGATAACAGAAGACATGGTCACCACACTAAGAAGTTGAACCCCTCTTTTGACTACTCTATGCGCTTCCACCTTGCTGAAAGATTACAAAGAGGAACTTCCTACTATCAAAATTTTCACAACATTCTCACCCAGATGGATCCATAGGATCAATACCTGAAGCTCCCTTTAGGTTCCCCGATAAGAAAAGGTCTTGATACCCCACTTCAAAAAACCTTTTCACACGAATGTGATTCACCTAAGATCTGATCTTGTGTCTCGTCCCCACCTAGAATACTTTACCTATGGCTTCCTCATCTCATGTTAATGTCTAAATGAAGAATCTCGAATTCATGAAATGACTGGAATAGTCCATTACCGACATTCTTAACCTAATTAATCTCATAAAGTCCACAAACTTCTCAAGACTCACTGTTTCAAGGTAGAAGTTCTCAAAAAACTTCTCTTGAAAATCGTTCCACATCATTCCTTCATCCTGCTCCGTCTGAACCATGATGTCCTACCAACGCTATTCTTGGGCTCTCAGTATATAGTCCACTAACATGAATTTCTTATATATATGAGACAGTAGATAGTAAATAATAGTTTGGATGTAATCTATCCAAATCTATTCTACTTCTATCCCACCCTGTCTGATAAAGGTCGGAGGATGCTATGGCTAAAACTCCATGGTCAACTCAATCGTACTTGGTGCAACCCACACAAGTTCTTGTTCCATCATCTTCATAAAATGAGTAATGTTCTGATAAAACATATCTTCCATATTTTCTAGGATCACCACATTCTACTGCTCCAAAACTATAGGAGGGTTTTTGGAAACTTCCTCATGTCACCCAACCATCACACATTGTCGAGGTGTAATTTCTATACACTGCCAAACATGAGCTTTAGAACACAACTGTAACACTTTTATGAAGGTAAAAAATATATATAGGTAGAATAATTACATTCCATAATAAAACGAGTTTTCATACTCTACCCAAATGAGCCCACTCACAATCGGAACACTAACCTTTTCCATCTCTCCAAATTCCATGGCTAACACAGTATCTAATTCACACGGTTACAAGCCTTATCTTTTACCCAATTCAAAATTGATTTCATTTGGTAATTTACTCTTACAACATGTTATTACACTTTTACTTCATTATCAAGCACCATTTTCTAATTACTACATATCCTTTCTTACTTTCCTTTTAAACATTTGATACCATCCCATTATGTACAATATTCATTACTTCTAAGAAAACATATGCAACCTAACCTTCATATTCCACACACACATATCTTGTGAGTCCGTTTCGTGATGCATATCACCTACGTACATAGGTTCATAGGATGATTCATGAATGGAAATCCTCATACCCTTCCATCATGAGATAAAGATCATATAACCTTCAAATCAAACAACATGTGCATCACCCAATGGTGAAATAACATCAAATATTACAACACATAACAATAACAACAATCCAATCCCATGGTGACTTGGGTTTTCCCCCATATATGGAACATATACTACCAAGAAAGATCTCATTGCCATGGCCGGACACTTTTCAAACCTCTTATCTACCATCCCCAAATACTAAGAAAGAGAAAATAACTTCTTCGATACCACATTGTAGTGTACCCGGCCTAGAAGCTACAAAACTTGTGCCACATTCTAGGTTTCCACATGACCTAAAGCACACCTTCCCATACGTCAAAGGTTTATGTCTAGAAGTGAGGGTATAATAAAATATGTGGGGGAGACTATAAATTTTTTATAAGAGTAATCCATAGCAGAAAACTTTTCAAATAATGAAAACAAAAGGAAACAATCAATAACATGTATAAAAAAAATTTCCCAAACTGGGTAAAACCATATAAAAAAATAAATATGTCATTCCATGAAATAGTTCTAAGTGAACAATACCCCAAATAAAATATAATAGTTGGATCCCCACAATGGTGTGGATTCCTAGTCTAGGACCTCTCCCATACAAGTCCCATGTCCAACGTAACTCCCTAGAATAGGGCACATTTCCTTGTCCTATCCCGCAAGCATGAAATATTCTCGGGTACCCAATGGTGTCCTGAGAAGGGTGTGAGTATAACATAGTATTACACCACTAACAGTGTCTACAAAATATCTATAAAAAGTAGATAGTGCATTCATGTGAGAAATAATGAAAAATTAAGGTAAAAAATTCAGTATCCAATTCTAGACATTGATTCATTTTAATTACACTACCATTGAATCCAGGTTCAATACATTGTAATTTCATGACATAATATACCTTTTTCAAGTGTTGAATTAAATTAGAAATTTTCAACATTATCCACATATGGAAATTAAATAAATTTATATCTCACTAGGAATCACATTACATAAACCTCATAATCCTCACCTTTAAGCCCCAGTCCCGGTGGAATGAAACTGTTTGGGGAATAGTACACTATCCCCTTCCCTAACCAATTCATTTATGTGTGGGTCTAGAACCTCGGTCCAACTCAACCAGTGGGTGTAGAGCCTCAAGTCTGTTCCCCACTTTACCCACCCATTTGCACATGCTTATTCATCAATCACCATAATTAACCACTTATGCATGTGGGTGTCAGGGAGGACACCGCGGATGATGAAATGGTTTGGATGTGAATTTTTGGATTCTTTCTAATTCTTGGGTTGTTTAACTTCTTTACATTCCCCAATGCTCAAGGAAGCTGGTCTTGCTTACCCTTATTTCAAAAGAGGTTATGATGCATGGGGTTTTCCACATGCTTTCTTTGTTTATCTTCTCAAGGTAGGATGGGTCTACACTCATTCTATAGGCAGTAAAGACTCAATGGGTAGTTCATCTTCTCATCATGTGGAGCCCCCTTCTGTTTAGTATCATAGAATGTTATTCTAGAATTCTTATGAATATCAGAATTTAATGCTGTAAATAAATAATTGAATAAATGATATTAACCCATGGGGTAGGAGTTTGTGGAGACACAACACTGGGGTTACAATTTAATGGGACATTGGAGTTTGGGTGTGATTCTAATTAAATATAATGTGGAAATTGAAAATGGTTAATTATTGTTTAAATAATTAATTTACATAATGTAAATCTGATAAAAAGGGAATGATATAATGTAATAATGTGCTTTAAATGGTTGTGTGCTTATAGGATACCTAGTTGTAGAAGTGGTATCTGGGAGTCTGATAGACGTTAGCAGCAGTTGAGTCTAATACTAGGTTACACCAATAGTTCAGTTGTGAGCTATAGTATATTCTGTAATTTTTGCATTTCTATATGCTACTCCACCATGTCAGTTAGGGAAACTGACACCCACAAGATTTTGATCCATGGGGGGTGTTTTCCCCATTATTCTGGTGGGAGGATGGATGGCTGACTACCCCCTTTGTCCTTGCTCTCTTCTCTTGGTAGTTACTTGTGCTCGTAGGAACAAGAGTTAGTTTTCCCCATATATGTGTGTAGAGGTTTGTAATGGCTTGTCATTATTCACACACACATATTCTAGATATAGTATCCTATGGACTAATATAGGCATAACATGTATAGGTTGTGAAGGATTGAAGATTATTACTCATTGTGTGGGATATAATGGCTTGAGGTATAATGCCCGATGTATGATACACATTATGCGATCTGTGGTGTCTCCTAGAAACTACCTGTTAACTTTATTATGTGGATGTGGGGGTTTTGTTACATGAGGTACATTTTGTGGTGCTTCACCCAAGTGTCTGCAGGCAAGCCTTTTTGGAGAGAGATGCATAGGACGTATGACATTGGGGAAAGGCGACAAACCAGTGGGGAGGTAGTAGCGGGATACCCTTGATATTATTTATTATATTATGTAATCTTTAATTTGTTACATAGTGAGAGTATCCATGGTGAGGATGGGAACATAGTATATCTGTTTAGGTGATGAGTTAGTTTCACTTGTTTTTTAATATGCTTTAGCATGCTTTATTTACTTTTATATGAGAGGCTTTAGGGAGGATCCCACTGAGTATACTGTTATATTGACCCAATGTATATAGAATTTTTTTTTCAGGTCTCTTAGAGAAGGTTGTAGATCAAGATAATTTCTACTATCATGGGGTTACATGAGTTGTTCAGGCTTGCGGTTGCGACAATTTTTACTCTCTTTTGGGTAATTGCTGTTTTTTAGTTGTAGTAGTTTTGAATGAAATTGCATATGTGTACTTGGGATTTAGTTTTTTTGAGTTGGAGTTGGTTGTTGTCTATATTATCTCTCTCTTTTGCATGTGATCAGTTATAGGATAATTCCACCCATTTGTGTGTTTACTATACCCTCGGTGCTAGTCGCTAACCCGGGGCCTACTGGAGGCGGGAAACATGGGGTCATTATCTCTTATCTAACATTGATAGCCTAAGAGAGGTACACCATGTGGGGAGGGGGTCATGATAAATATCCTTATAGGGATTAATCTATAATGAAACGACAGATAATTGAACAAGAGATCTAGTCCTTAACCCAACGTTTTAGTATTATTTATTCCTCTAACTCCATCAAATAATAACAAGATATTATGAAATAATAACACTGTTATCTTTAATATATTTAAATTTTGTTATGTTAATATAAAAACATATATTAATACCCTATTCATCAAATTGGTAATGGAATCATTGTCTAATTGTATTGTGGACTACTACAACATGAACCAATTTAATTTTTTTTGCACCACCACCTTGAATGGATTCTTGTACTTATTTATCTAGTATAAATATATAATATTAATGGAATAATTATAAATTTTAAAATATAAAATGTCAAATATATTCGTACCCTTCTGTCCATTGAAAAATGATAATGTCATTCGATGGAACGTTTTGATTACTAGCTCCGCAACGAGCTGTGATTTAGTTTCCATTACTGAAATACATTGATTGTATATATATTTTTTCTAATGATATAATATGATATATTTGATATAAATATACCCATTTAGATTTAAAATTATACTTACCTTCTTTATCTCATTCTCTTGAAAAAATGAAATCCTTACTCTTGTATATATAAGACTTATTGTCTCTATTATTATTATGTAACAGGTTCTTCATAACTATCATTTATTGTGTTTTTAAGAGTATAATTTTTTTATTGAGAAATATAATTATTTCATAAATATTATTCTATAGATGATATAAAAATAACCACTTTGACCATGTTCAACAAACCAAATACATTTGGAAATTATAAATTGAATGTCTTCAAATCACATGACCTGGGCATAACTGATTATGTAATGTAAAATGTCACCATAATAAATGAAAACATTGTTTAATAATAACTTTTTTAAACATATAAAAGATTTTTAACAATGAAATTATTGTTATATGTTTATTATAATGATGTTAAAGGACATACATGGACTGTCAGGAATCATGGTAAGGTATTTCATCTCATTTTCCCATCATTAAAACATTTTTTTGATGTTGTACACCGAAATAATTTACATTGGTGTATATAACATCCCTTTAAAAATTTCTTCCCTGAATCATCCATAATTTAAAAAATCTTACAATATAATTCATTTCTATTCATCAATGTGATTTTTTATCATAAGATACCAATGTGGATTGGGTTCTTAGAAAATGATATTCATTATTTAAGTTATATATCTTATTTATTCATTATATTATGCTAAAATTATGTGTCTGATGAAATTTTATTAATTTATGTTTTATTTTATCATATTTTATGTTGATTTACATTGTTTTAAAATAGTCACTTCCTTGATTAATGATCCATTATGTTATTTGATCTTGGTATGGGTTATTCATAAAAATTTACATTTCATTATGAAATATGTATTTTATGAACCTATCTCTTTTTTTTAGGTTTAGACGATGTCCCATTACAATTTATATCGTATATATCATTATATTCATTGTATTTAAATTTTCATTGGAAGATATTTCTTTCACTGGCTTACGATTAAATTGTTTCCATATTAGTTATGATTTTTATGATATGATGTCATCTATTTTCGAAATTCACCATGTTAAATATTCTATAGGGATGGATCATAATATCTTATTTTTATTTTTATTTTGATATGGACCATTATTGTTGACTAAATAGACTATAGTCTTTTGTTAAAACCAAATTACATGATTTATGATTTATGAACCATTTTTATGGGCATGAACTTTATTATATTATTCTCATGACATTTAATTAGGCCATTATACTATTATTCATATATTAATATCACTAATGAAATTAATATATTAATGTTAATGTTTACCCTAAATTATTATTTGATATCACCCTTCTTATGTTTTCCAATTCCCTAACCTATGAAAACTATTTCTAAATAAATTATTTCTAGAAGAGTTTCATATAAATTATTATTATGAGTTATTATAGAATTATAAAATCTCAGTATAGTAATAAAAATATTACTTAAAGGCATGGTAATAATTATGCAACAGTATTTCCTAATTATCTTTTAATCTAAAACTAAATGGTCATCGTCTTTGTAAGAGATCGAATATTTCCTTTTGATATTTTATGTTTTTATAGCTAAAATAGTGTCACGTTTTTCGTTATCAATCTAAAAATATTATGATTATATTTTTAGAATCATCTTAGGGTGTGTGTGTTTGGGGTTATTATTACAAGTTCACATAATGATATATAAATAAGAAGGGAGTAGTTACAATTTTATACCTCACATCATGGATTTTTTATATTTCAAAGGGAGTTAACATTTTAAAGAATGGTCTTTTCATAAGGTTATAACCTATTTAAGGTGTGTTTGATTGTTTATAATATGTTTAGTTGGATTATGGGATAATATAGTTGTTTTTCTGTGTGATAGGATAATTCCATAGGTTTTCACCTTTTATTTGTGAAATATGATGATTTTTTTTATAAATACAAAAAAAAATTCAATAATGGGAAGTCACACTCAAGAAAAGATTCTCCAAAATGATGGAATTAATATATATGGGAACATATAAGGTTGATATTTGACTCAAATATCCATTACCCCTCATTCTCTAAACATATTTTTAATCTTTCTGTCTTGGTTAAACCCTTTTATCCTTTTTATTTTTAAGAAGGTAAATTTTTTTACAAAAGTAACTTATCAATTTTCATTAAAATAAATTAGTCCTTAATGTATATTTTTTAAATTAAAAAGAAATAATTTAAATACATTTTGTTATATTATGTTTCTAAATGTGTTGAAAATTTATTGGAAAATACTACATGTATAATTTATTAATAATAGTTTTTTTTAAAAAAATAACTTACGATCTCAAATATTAATAAAGATTTGTTAAAAAAATAAGAATTTTAACATTATTAATTCATTTATAAATTAAATTTTTGGTATTATAAAAAAAATTTCATTAATTTTCAATTCATACTTATATACTCATAACATCATAAATGTTTTGATATTTTGAAGAATTTTATAAAAACAATTCACATAAAAATAAATATTTTATAAAAAATAATAGTTATTCCACAGAAGAAAATATTATTATGGAGAATCCCAAAATAATATTGATTTTTTAAAATATAAATTAAAAACATTATATATTTATATTTTAAATAAAATTATAAAATATAATGAAAAACTATTTTTTCAAGAAAAACTATCCTTTAGAACAAAATTTAGTTTTATTCTTAATAAATAAAATTCAATTAATATTGTAAAAAAAAGATTAATATAAATATATATTAACATAAATACATCATATTTTTCTTGTGATAGATATCATTGTGTATAAAAGTAATTTAATGAAAAATAAATTTTCAATCTTAAAATAATTGTATTAGTAATTTTAGCTATACCAATTTAATTTTATTTCTATTAAATATATTTTTTTTCATTATCTAAAGATTTCAAAATTATGTTACTCCTATTTATTCCCTCTAATTCATATTCTATTTTTTAATGATTATTATTTAATATATATATTTACTATATTTATATATATTGTTGTTTCATTTTGGATTGCTGTTGTGTGTGGAGAATGTTGTTGTACACATTGACTTATTTAAAAGTAATCAAATATTAAAATATATGGTTGTTTCATTTGAACATATAATTGATATATAATTTAGATGAGGTAAAACATAATAGTATTAATTTCCAGGACTTGTACTCGATCATATGAATAGTTGTTATGCTGGAAAGGTAAATTCTATTTTTGGGGTAAGACTATTATCAAGATACCAACTAGTTAAGACATTCCATAGATGGATGTAGACACCTATAAAAATAATATAAGGTATCAACTTCAATAATCTACCCTCACACTTGTTACTATGGAACCAAGGTCAAAAAATAAACATTGGAACATAAATTCTTATGATATAATAGACTAACGAAAAAGGTTATAGAAAGAACAATCCAGACATTAGTGTTATGGGGTTTCAATGTTCCATGACCAAATCGACCCAATGTGTACCACTCCGGGTCCAACAATGAGAGAAGGGAGATGGTGACCACCCAATGTAAACATCTAAAAGCCCAAGGATGGTGAAAATCACCAAGGGTGTATCATGAATAAAAATGGGAGGAATTACCCTTTAAGAGAACATATCAAAGAGAGAATGAATAAAATTACACCAATCAAATCCAACTCATAATAGTAAATAAAAACAATTACATACTTTCAATGTCATGAAAATAAATAACAACATAATTGAAATAAAAGTACTAAAATAGAAACCCGCCAGTGACACTAAATCCACGAAATCTCTTAAAAATGATACTCTACTTCTATTCACCGGGTCTACAACCTTCTCCGTATGACTAGAATAAAAATTTATATAAGTAAGGTGGTCATAAATGGAATACTTAGTAGGATCATCCCAAGAGCCTCTTGTGATAAAAGATAATGAAAGCATGATGAAGCTTAGAGAACAACAAGTGAATATAACTTATCACCTAAACGGGTATACTAAGATCCCATCTTTACTATGGTTATCTCTCACATAGTATCACATATAAGAGATAATATATTATAAAAATGAAACATGTGTATCACTGCTACCACTTCATTATAAATTTTACTCTCAACGCCAGTGTCGTAATTCCTCATCAATATCCCTCAAAAAGTATCCTTCCTAAATATTCTAGGTCTCACGTATAACCAAATCAATCACTTACATAACATCATATCATCACCTCATATAAATAACTATATAGTAAAAAAGTAGTTTTTGGGAGTTTTCACATCCCCTGTGATAGGTATCATGCATTAGGTATTATAACCCAAACCATCACCTCTCATACAGCGAGTACTATATATTGCGGCTTCACATTATCAAAATTCCATACTTATAATAATCCCTTGGAAACTATTTTTTTAGATTCATATGTGTGAAATAAACAAAAGACGTAAAATACCTCTCCAAACATTAATGGATAATCTAACCACCAAACATACCATCATATAATAATAAAAAGGGGAGAGAGCTGAGCCAATGGGGTTGTCTGCCATTTGTCCCTCACTGATAAGGATGTTGGAGAAAACTCTCTCCTTGATTTTACTAGGTGTTAATCACCGCAATTAAATGGGTTTTTTATATTATAAATCAAAAATGATAAATGATATAATATATTTTATAACAATACTTCATGAATATCCTAGTCCAAGAAAAAACTGTAGCTATTTTCAATCAGACACCTATCTTCCAGTATTAGGGTCTATATATCCCATATCCACTCTATAATTTAAGAAGCCTCATGTTTAATTAATAATTTAATTTTTAAGAATTTATAACAATGATAATTAAATAATTATCAATTAATTAAATTTATTCCGTTGAGATCACATGAACCACCAATTGAAGTCCCATACCACCTTGTATAATCCAACTGAGTATACAATTTCATAGGATTAACATTATCATTTTCATTACAATAATCACCAAAACCATTGGTTAAAAAAATTATTAAAAATTAAATTAAATAATTCTTCGAACCCTAGAGTCACCTTACTCTACAATAATATTTGTATAACTTATCACATATAGCTTCCTCAACAAGTGGGGAAAGAAAATATATAAAATGTAACTCATCTATTCATCCCTTTTTAATCAGATTTATTATGAAAGCATCCCAGGATTAAGAGAAACATTGGGTAATGTATCTAAAATGGTAATGCTAGAATAAATATTTTTATTATTTATTAATATTAAAGATTAAGGTTTTTATATTCATTATAAACATGTTAATTAATTCTTAAAATCATTTAAAAAGTGGTTTTATTAAACTCATTTATTATAAGAATTAATTTAAAAGAACAAATTTAAAAGTATTAAAATTAATTTTTAAAATTTAAAATAATTTTTAACTTAATTGTCTTAAAATAATCATATTATTAAATTGTTATAATTTTCTTAAACTAATTTATTTTTCGATGACTAGTGAAAAATATATATTTTTATAAAAATCTCATTTTAACTGTATTAAAAAGTTTCTTATTAATAAAATTTGATATAAAAGTAATTTATGTTCTATTTTGTTATATATAATCTTTTTAAATACATTATAATAATTTTTATATATAATATTTTTATAAGTACTTTTTACCGTTAAAATAAACTTTTCAAGAAAACAGTTTTCATGGACTATTGCGTGATTAATTTTTAACGAAAAATATTCACATATGTGATTTCAATCGTGAAAAATGGATTCCATATTTTGAATAGTTCTGTTCAAATTTTATAAATAGATAACATTTATTTTTTTATAAATATCCAATATAGTAATTTTATTACCATGGTAATGGTAATTATTTTAATTTATGTAAAAAATGATAAGAACAATAAAATAAACTAACCACTTAAATAAATTTAATTTTATGAGTATATAACAACACTAATCATCAAATAGTAATATATATGACGTTTTTGGGACACTGTTAAGAGATTATGACTTTTATAGTATTTTATTTAATGAAAAGTTAAACATGTCACACTCTTGTTTTTAATATGTGTAATATTTTTAATATATAATTTTATAGGAGATATGTTCGACTATAAATAGTATTTTGAAAGATAAAATAGTTAACTTAATAATGGAATTTAACATTAATTTATAGTGAATAAATAACTTATTTAAATTTATACACAACATTGATGAGGTCATTATTTATTTAAGAATTAATCAAATAAATAATGTTAGAAATATTACCAGTTAAGAAATTTGTGATGTTTAAGGAGATACAGAAGTTATATTTTTGACTATGGAATTATTAATAAATGGTAATATATATTTTCAGAATTGTATTATTTTTATTGATATTTTTAATGAGAAATTGATGTTTTAATGTCAATGTAATTAATAGTATCAAAATTAAAAATATTGATATATTCTTGGAGTAATATTTTATTAAATTATTTAAAAATTATAATAATGTTATATAACCACTAAGAGGATAATATATGGTTGAATATGTCTTCACATGTGATTTTTTGCACATTTGGGAGCATTTTTCTCTATAATAGTATTGTTATACTTAAATATTTTGAGAAAATCTAAAAGTGCCCCTCAATTCAACTATAAAAGGGAACCACATGCATAACTTATTCACACAACATTGATCCATATAGACTAACCAGCCCCTAATAAATTCGCTTTAAAATATCATTATTTATCTCCATTATGTTTTTACACTTCTAAATGACATATCCTAAGTCTCTTAAAAGATGTTATAACAGAGGTTCGTCAATGAAGAGGTAATCATCATTACCAGATCATTCATATTTATCTCTTCTTATATACTATCTTCATTTTTGTTTCCATAATAAATTAATAAATCAAGGTTTATCAATATAATTACATTTTATTTTGATTATGAGGAAACAATATTCCACCCTTTTCCATCCTATGATAAAATGAAGACATTGTACATGTGTACCTACAACATACCATCTCTACATAACATTTTATATATTTTTTGAATACGACAATTCATGAATGGTTATAATCATGGAAATGATATATATATGATAATTTTGACATGATATTAACTCTGGAAAATTAATATATCATGAATTTCCATACCTATTATTAATTAAGGGAATAATACTCTTACATGTATGTTTGTAGAACCTACCATCTCCTTTAATCACTATGAGTCATTTTACATATACAAATTTCAATAATGGTTTTAAAAATGAATTAAGAAACTAAATATAATCGTTATAGAATTAATAAAATTATGGATATGATGAAACTATATCTTATGAACATAAATCAGATCTTATGTGAAAAAACATGAGTGAAAAAATGAAGCCATTAACACCCTAAAAAATTGTAATAATGAAATATTATACAAATGTGTGTTAAAATGTTATGTAAAAATTATAATATATATAATAAATACAAATATACTTCTATTATAAATTAATATCAGGATACTATACATAATACTTGAGGTTAATGTAGGATCTAAATAATGATGTAGATGTTCAATATACAAGTGGGGGTGAATTGTATGCTTTAAAAAATTCATTTGGAACTTTTAAAGAAAGTAATTTTTTACAAAGTTAAACAAGGTAAATTCACTAGACCTCTTAGTTCTAAAAACATTTTTGATTCTAGAAATATGGTTCTAGAAATGAAACTTATGGAAATTGTACATAGATAAATATTCTACCCTAAAGAATATATAATTTTACTAATAAGAGTACAAATATAAGAAAGTATAAGATAGTTATACTTTTAGTATAGATCAAAATGTAGAAAATAAAACATGAAACAACACAAGTAACAATTAAGAAACCTTTTAACCCAAAGAGTAGGGTATCCAACAGCCTTGGATAAAAGTTCCTTGATTTATACTTTCCAAAAATTTTGTCTTACCCACACCAGGGTAAGGATTCGATACGAATATCAGAGTCTGTCTCGCTATCCTTGGAAACACACAAACCTAAATGTAGTCAAAGCCTATGTCTTTCAATCCCCAGAATCCCTCGAATGTACTCAGCAACATTCAAATTTTCACGAAGCAATTCTGAACATGATGTTTAGTATGCACAAAGCATGAGAGTCTCTCTCTATAAATAACTTCATCATGTAATCTCTAGAGTTCTAGAATAGTCATTAATGTTGTGAGCTCTTTCAAATAATATTATATTTATCGGAAAAACTTCAACAGTTGGCTCCCTCCTCCAACGGTCATATTTTTCCTTGAATTTCGGAGGGACCTGTACATGTGTCACTCAAAAAACAGTTAGTTAGAAACTGATTGCACGACATTGTTTCAAAACAAGCTAATCAAAAGAATGGTTTCTTGATCAAATCCATTTTTGGTGTCTAAGGAAATAAAAGTTCAATGTTTAACCAAAAACCATTCGGTGTCAATAATACAGAAATATTTGGATTCTATATTCAAAATAATTCAGAACCTGAATTATATAGAATTCAGGAGTCTAAATTTAAAATAAATTCAGAGTCTGAATTTATAAGAATTTGGAGTCTCAATTCATGAGAATTAGGAGTCTGAATTCAAAAGAATTCGGAGTCTAGATTCATAAGAATTTGATTCTGAATTCAGAATTTTTGGATTCTGAATTTTGAGAATTTAGAGTCTTAACTCAGAATGTTCGAGGTCTGAATTCAGAGAATTTAGAGTCTAAACTCAGAAAGTTCTGAGTCTGAATTCCGAGAATTCAAAACCAGAATTCAGATCCTGAAAATAGAATTCTATGTATCTATGTAATTATAAGATTCTTATGTTTTAGATACGAAACAGAATTTTTCACTTAGAAATTAAATGATTTAGGTATAGGGAAATTAAGATATGAACAACGAAAACATGGTAAAGATAAATTTCCTTGGGGAAGGAAAATTGTCCTTATTAAGATAAAACATAGGGTAAAAGAAATTTTCCTTAAGATAGAGTGATTGGGATTTTCAGAATATGAAAGAATGAAAAAGTCATAAGGAAACCTTATTGACTAAACAATCTCCCCCTTTTTTAAATCACATACATCCTTACAAAAAAATATATAAGCACATAGAAAATATTTTTATGGACTTTGAAAATAAAACTTATCTTCCTTAACACATTGGGAATGATGAATACGACTAACTCTCCCTTAGGCTTTGGAAACACTAAGGATCATATTCTTGATTTTCAAATTGAGACTTAGTATTTTATTACATATGAAAATCATATTGGATAAGAACTCCCCCTTAGATGAACTCCCCCATACTTTGTGAAATTTCTTCTTTACTTAGTATTCTTTTTATCATTCCTTTTTTCACTATTGTGATTTTCAAAAATGATTAATGGTAATGGAAAAGAAAATATGTTACCTGAAATATTAGTACTGAACAACCAAAATTATAAAGATAACCCATGTAACACCCTAATCTTTCACAATACGCTTTTCTTTGAATAATACAACAGCATGTGTTGTATGTGACTTCGAGTAATAACACACCACAACCAATCTTACTAGCCATTATGAATAATAATATCCACTTTTGAAATTTTATAAATTTTATCATTAAAAATGGACTTCATTTTTTGATTTAGAATATTGAAATTAGCTAAGGGTGAATTTTTGGTATTTTTCAGAAAACATGCAATTTTGATGAATAGTGAAAAACAATGAGTTATAGTTTAAAACCCAATATTTATTTAATTAATTATTTGTTTTATTTAAATTTATTTTAAGTCAATATAGGCACATAATACCTATATATGTTCAATTTAATTCATTTGAAATAGTTTATAATAATTATATATATATATAAATTATATTGAACTTTTTACCGTATTTTACCCACCTCCTCAGAGCATTTGTAAATATTCATAAAACATAAATTTACCACTTCTGTGAGTTGAATTTTAAAAAACCCAGAGACACGGTTGATATCAGTTTGTAAAATGTGGTTTAATAATATGAAAATAATTTTTGTGAATAGTAACATTTTACTTTTATTTAACATGGTTAACAGTAAATTTGTTAGTGAAGGGTAAAAATGATATTGTTATTACCCTAACACATGTCACAATTCTATTGAATAAGTATAATTAGGCCAAAAAATCCTTAGGAATAAAATATGAACCACTTTGGTCCACATGGATTAGATTAGGACATTTATTATTATTTTACTTAAAGAAGAGTTAAAAGAGTTAAATTCAAAGATTAATAAGTAAACTATTTTTAATATAGGGTTACAAACAACATAAAATCTATAATTAAAATTAATTAGAAATCTAAAAATATTTCCTATATAATTGTGTTTTATATATTATTTATAGATATTAAATAATTATATTTATTTATGACACAATGATGATGCAGTAATGACTGTATTAATGAATGATTAATATAATTGATATTATAAATATTCAAATAAATATAATTTGAGACTTTTAAGGAATTACACTAATTTTATTGGTTATTATGACATTCCAGGGTTTGTGAGATGAATTTTTTTGGAAGTAATAATTCTGATATGAATTTAGAAAAAGAAAAATACCAAGTAGTGTCAAAATTGACCTGAAAGAGTCTTTAAAACAAATATTACATTATTAATTTTTATTCTGTTCATAAAAATCAAATGGTTGGCCAAAATAATTATATAATGATAGGTGTATCATTAATGAACCACTTGGGTTAACTTGAAGTTTATAGTATTTTATTCACCATATAATATAAAAATATAATGAGACATGGTAAATTTCAAACTATTTTACAAAGAGTTAAACCTAAAAGATAAAGTTAATATTATAACACAAATATCTATAAAACATATTGGTTGAGTGGTTTTCGACCCACCCCACCTTATAATTTAAATAATTAATTTTAGAGCCACTAAAAACTGAAAATTATTTTATTATAAAATAATATTTCTAGCTTTTCCTAAGGTGCCCCTCACCCCTCTTATAAAAGGGAACTCCACCTTATCTATAATTCACACCTTGAAAGCTATTTGGATCGGCCATACCTTGCTTAAATACCCTATCAACTGTCTTCCCTTATTCCTATAGGCCTTCCTTTAGTCAGAAATCAAACTTATGTATCCATTTTGATCAAATCAAAATGAAGAACCTGAAGAAGCGGTAAATATTTCATCACCTCTTTTAAGTTCCATTCTTCTTCCACATCCTCTTTCTTGGTTTTTTTATTATAAAATAACAACTCAAATATCCTCTATATATTTTAATATTATTATAAATATGGTACAACAATATTCATTAATCTATCCATCCTTTTAATGACATGTCACCATACGTGTGTACGTACGACTTACAGTCACCACGTCATGGTGTAATTGTTATTCAATACATTATTATTTGTTTGGGTATAATAATGATGTCTAATTGATCTAAATAATTAATATAATATGATAATGATTCTTTATAAATGATATAACATACAATTATATATTATTTTTATATCAAACCAATTATATTGTCTCTCGTGTGTATGCACGGATTACCGTCTCCACAAACATGATGAGATTCATTCCCCATCGTATCTATTCAAGACTAATTTTCATTAGATGATTAAATATAATTTTTAAAGACTTAGTATCATTCTGAATATTAATAATACACATCCTATCCATAAAAAACATTACTTATGTAACAAATCATATAAAGGAAAAAGAATCAGTTAACACCCGAAACAACGATAATACTAAGGTATTATTAACAAAGCAATGTTAAAAGATCATATATGATAACATATTAATGTATATGATTCTTGTATAATTTAATAAAATTTATTTCACCATTATACCTGAGGTTAACCTACCCTCGTCCAAGGAAATGTACAAGGTAAGGGTAAATTTCACAGTCTCTTCATTATCTGAGGTTGTTTATATGTAATTATCTACTGGGAACTCTTTATCATCCACATCCATGTTTCTTAAAAATGTATTTCAAAAACTTCTTACTATTTTATAGACTATGGTTTAACGTAATTTATACACTTTTTTGACTTTTATAAGATGTTTATAAAGTAATATTTTCATCGTTTTCCAATCAAGGTACTTTATGACCTTTTCGACAAAATTAAGGTAATAATTTTTTTAACTTATACAGCCGGTGCAACTATTTTCTACAATTATAACATCTTCAAAGCTTCCCTAACATGATTATAACAATATTTTCATATGTAAATTCTTTCTTTTACAATTACATGACTTTTAAATGATTTCAAAATAGAAAGAGATATTTCTCTAAAAAGGTATTGATTTCATCTATGTCAACATTCTTTGATGGATTTTAAGATTGTTTGAAGTTGATTTATTATGATACAAACATCCATATTTTATTGAAGATTTTGTGATATGTTTGATTGTGGATGGGTTATTCCATACCATTCATGGTTTATAGATAAAGTATTGACATTTTTATGCTAGTTTTAATACGAATGTTTATGTTATGTTTAAACTTTTTTATATGAGGAATGCATTGGACTTAGTAAGTTATAAGTGCAGAATGCTATATCTCTCTGATGCATTGGTAGGTCCCATGAGACAAAATAGTGTCTTGGAACAAGGCCTTGAAAAAATATTTTTTGTAGTCTTTGCACAAGGCCTTGACTATGTGGTTATGAAAGTCTAGCATTATGAATTCCATCATTATGAAAGTGGCTATTTATATTGCATGTGATTATTAGACTAGTAGAATATCCATGTGAGTAAGTAAATGGAATTATTTTGATTTATATTTTCCATATTATGAAGAAGTTTACATTGAGAATTCTTTTTTTAGTTCTATACATTTCCGTAAATATTCATGATTTTTTATGAAAGTTTCCGCTCTTTTTTTATCCTTATTGAGCATCTGAGCTCACCACTTTCTATGTTTATTTTTTCCAGGATGCAAATAAGTATATTATGACTGACCTTCAGAGATAGTCTATGGGATCTCAGTGGTTTCAATAGAAACAATGTTGTAATATTTTTCTATTTTATGATGTAATGTAAACCTTATTAATGTATCTAGTACATCCAAGGCTACTAAATTAATCGTTATTTCGAGAATTGATCTTTTCTGATCATGGAAATGATATGTAATAATGCACCGACTCTGGATTTCTGTGGTCAGGGCGTTACATTTGGTATCAGAGGAAGTTTAGTACAATCCTTGGAAACAATATTTAGATAAACTCTGATTAAGAACATATCCCTAAGAATGAATTTGAGGATTAGTATATAAGAACTACCTAGGGTTAAAACCCGAAACCACTGCTTTGAGCAAGACTTGAACGGGAACTCGTGCACGACAACGAGCCTTGATGCACTCTTGGATAAGACAATACCAGGGTATATTCTTAGGATGAATCTCATTTTCATTGCAAATCATTATGAAGGGTTTATGATTATATAATTCCTCAATGATAATTTTTTTTATTATTATGAATTATATCCATAAACTGCCCTATTTATGTTATGTGTTTTACAATTTTGGAATTATGTATTTCAATTCATAAACTAATCTAGTTTTTTCATTGTATAGAAATGGTTCCTAGTGAAAGGAATGAAGACCGTATCAATGCACACACTCCATGTAGGGATTTCTCTCCTACTCAAGATAATTATTGTGGAGCGGGGGATGCAACCAGTGTTGATCAGCTAATCACAATACTGGGAAAACTAACTCAGGTTATGAATAATAATCTTACCCGTATAGAGAACCCTAATCCGAAGTGTGTAGGATCAATGTTAGATCTCTTCATGAGGAAACAACCACCAACATTCAATGGAGGTACAAATCTAATAGTAGCTGATCAATGGATAAATCCATTAGAAAAAATATTCCAGGCCTTGGGGCGTAGTGAAAGGGAAAAAGTTTTCCTGGAAGTTTACCGCCTCATTGGAGATGTTGATCAATGGGGGTCATTGATTCAAAACAGAATGGAAGATGATTAAATACCAAATATGGAATGGAGGGAGTTTAAAAATAATCTTATAAAAATACATTCTTCATGACCATCGAGCAGATATGGAAAGGGAATTTATGAGTATGAGAAAAAAGGAGGATGAGAATGTCGCAAAGTATAAAGCTAACATTACAAGGTTTGCGAGGCATGCTACTGATTATATATGCAACCCAAGAATTAATATTGATCATTTCTTTGATGGGTTAAAACCATTTCTCCCTAAATCATTAGTCTCACAATCCTTCTCATCGTACGAAGATATTGCCTCATGAAATATCAAAACAGAAAATGAATTCTCTAAGTCATACGACTTCAAATAAAAGCAAGAGAATAAGAGATCTATTGAACACTCTAGAAATAGAAATAAGTGGATGAAAGGGAAAAGTTGAATATCCATCCTATAGTAAATGTGGGAATAAACACTCTGGTACTTTCCTGAAGGGAATTGATGTCTGTTACAAGTGCGGTGAAAAAGGCCACCAAGCTCGTTATTGTAAGGGGAAGAAAGTGGTTGTCAATGTTGAATGCTAAAATTTTAGAGAAAGGGGTTATTATTCAAATGAATGTCATAATAATTAGGGGAACATACCTCAAAAAAGGATAAAGGATCAAGGACAAGCATCTGATTTCACTACTGCTGAGTTTGAAGCTCCAAATGATGTAGTGGTAGGTAATTTAAAGGTTTCCTTAAGTTTAGCCAATGATTTTTTTGATTCTGAATCATCTCATTGTTTCATATATTCCTAGTTTGCTATGAAAATTAGATATTTCCAATTTTATTTAATAAGGGAGTTTTTAGTCAAAATTATTATGGGAAGTATCATTACAACAACGTTTTGTGAATACATCCTCATTAGGGAATATAAATTTTCGTTATCTTCTAATCTCATCATCATACCCATGATTGAATTTGATATAACCCTTGGTATGGATTGGATTTCAGAACATGATGCAAAAATTTATTGTAATAAGAATGATGTTACTATTTTTGATGATGATGATAAATAATACCATATCTTTAGAGGAGAATCGTCACGATATAATCCTTATCTAGATCCACCCCCAGTAGCTCCACTAAATTCTATTATTAGGGAGGAGGAGAATTAAATAACTATTCTTGAGTAAAATAATGTTCAAATAGGGGATGTACCTATTGTGCAAGAAAATGTTGATGTGTTTCAAGAAGATTTACATGGACATCCTCCAGAATGAGAAATTATGTTTTCCATTTACTTAATTCCCAATTCAAGGCCCACATCGATGACCCTTTATAGAATGGAAACTGTGGAAATAGTGGAACTAAAGAAACAACTAGAGGAATTGAGTAATATGGGATTTATTCTCCCTGGTGTTTCTCAATTGGGATCCCCAATTCTTTTTGTTAAGAAGAAAGATTAATCTATGAGGTGGTGCATTGACTATAGGGAGATCAACTCTATAACAATAAAGAACAAGTATCCCCTACCTCGTATTGATTATTTATTCGACCAAATTAATGGAGCTGAATACTTTTCAAAGATTAAACTTCAATCTGGATATCATCAGTTGTGTGTAAAGAAGGATGACATTCTGAAAACAGCATTTTGAACCAGGTATGGGAATTACGAGTTTAAAGTAATTCCTTTTGGATTGACTAATGCACCCTATGTCTTCATGGATCTAATGAATAGAGTTTTCAAGGTATATCATGATGAATTTGTAGTGGTATTTATTGATGAAATCTTTGTATACTACAAAATCTATGAAGATCATGAAAATCACTTACGTATTATTATAAAGACTCTAAGAAGTCATGAATTATATGGGATGTTTAGCATGTTTGATTTCTAGCTTCATGAGATTTCTTTTCTTGGCCATATTGTCTCGAATGATGGAATCTCTGTTGATCCTTCTAAGACCAAGGTAATCCAAGAAAGGCCAGCACCAACGAGTATAACTGAGGTATACATTTTTATTGGTTTATAAGGTTATTATCGACGTTTTGTCCAGATTTTTTTTTTTGCTTGGTTAACCCATTAACCAAGCTCAAACGTAAAGGGGTTAAATTTGTTTGGACAAAATAGCATGAATAATTTTTTGAAGAACTAAAGATATTATTAGTCAATGATAATATCTTGACTCTACCGTCAGGGAATGATGGGTTTGTTATTTACATTGATGCATCCAGGAAAAAAACATGGTTATGTCCTTATGCGTAATGGTAGAGTTATTGCCTTTGAATCAGGGAAGCTAAAAATTCATGATCAAAACTATCCTACTCATGATCTTTAGTTAGTAGCTGTAATATTTTCTTTGAAGATTTTGTGACACTATCTCTATGGTTAAAAATGTGAGATTTATACTGATCATAAGAGTTTGAAGTATATTTTATCTCAGAAAAAACTCAACATCATGAAAATACGATGGCTTGAACTACACAAATATTATAATAGCAATATACACTACCACCAAGGGAAGGAAAATAAGGTGGAAGATTCTTTGTGTAGAAAGGATCATAGAGTTCTGAACAAGATGAGAGTTAACAAGGATCCTATTTACAAGGATCTTGCAAAGTTGGGCATGGGTATAACCATGGAATGTGAAACATCAAAACTTTTTCAAATGGGATCAAAATCAAATTTACTAGAAAGGATAAAGAGTTCTCATAATGAAGATGAATAGTTTCAAACATGATTAAATCTGTAAATGATGTTATATTGAGTGACTTTGTGTATGAAGATGAAATTTTTGAAATTTGGTAAAAGAATTTGTGTTCCTGATATACCTGATCTAACAAGGGAATAGTTGGATAATGCAAATAGTTACAATTTCTCTATACACTCTGGTATCACCAATATGTATATGGATTTGAATGAAACATTTTTGGTGGGACAACATGAAGAGGGAGATTTCTGATTTTGAATCAAGATGTATGGTTTGTCAACAAGTGAAAGTTGGAAGGCAACATCCTGGAAGATTCATGCAACTTTTTCCCATACCTGAGTGGAAATGGGATAATATTATGAAGGATTTTTTCATGGGACTACCAAATAATCCTAGAAGTAATGATTCAATATGGCTCACTATTGATCATCTTACCAAGTCATCACATTTTATTACTATAAGAGAAGATTTACCACTTGAACTTGTAGAAATAATATATTTTAATGAAGTTTTGAGACTTCATGGAGTACCCTTATCGATTGTTTCTGATAATGATACATGTTTTACATCATGATTATGGAAAAGTCTTCAAAAAGACTTGGATACTGAACTTCGTTTGTGCACTGCCTACCACCCCCAAATCGATGGACAATCATAATGGACTATTCAAACGTTATAAGACATGTTGAGATCATTCTCACTTGACTTTCAAGGTATGTGGGATCAATATTTACCTACAGTAGAATTTCCCTATAAAAATAACATCCAATCAAGTATTCAGATGTCACCATATGAAGCGTTATATGGAAAGAGATGTCGCACACCAAGCTGTTGAGATGATGTTGGTTAAATAAAACTCATAGGACCAGAACTTGTGGAGGAAACGACAGAAAAGGTGAAGGTAATACAGACCCACATCAAAGCAGCTCAAAGTAGGAATAAGATCTATACTGATAACAGAATGAAGGATTTGGAATTTCAGGTAGGAGATCCTATTTTCATGAAGGTATCTTGATGGAAGGGCGTTATACCATTCGGTAAGAAGGGAAAATTAATTCCCTGGAACATCAGACCGTTCAATATTCTAGAACTATTTGGGGTTGTAGCTTACCATTTGGTAATGCCGCCATTTCTCTCCAAAGTTCACAATGCGCTCCACGTATCACTGTTGAGAAAATACATGCCTGACCCAACGTATGTACTCACATATGAAGAATTAGAACTGGAACCATATCTGTCTTATTTTGAAGATAATTTCAAGGTTCTTTGATACAAGATAATAAGTGCGGAGAAACCGGATGAATCGTCTAGTAAATGTTCTATGGAGTAACCAAGAGGCAACGTGGAAACCCAAGGAACTTATGATAAAGAACCACCCGATTATTTTTATGCAGTAATATAATATAAATTTCGAGGATGATATTATTTGAAGGAGGCCAGAATGTAACACCCCAATCATCCATGGTACGTTTCTCTTTGAATAATACAATAGCATGTGTTGTATGCAACTTCGAGTTCTAACACACCACAACCAATCAAACTTGCCATTATGAATAGTAATACCCACTTTTTGAAATTTTATAAATTTTATCTTTCAAAATGGACTTCAATTTTGGATTCATAATATCAAAATTATCTTAGGGTGAATTTTTTTTATTTTTCTGAAAACATTCAATTTTTTATTAATAGTGAAAAACAATGAGTTATAGATTAAAACAGAATTTTTATTTCAGTAATTATTTATTTTATTTAAATTTAATTTAGGAGAAAATAGATTCATAATACCTATATAAGTTGAATATAATTCATTTGGGTTAGTTTATAATAATCTTAGATATAAAAATATTTGAACTTTTTAAAGTCTTTTACCCACCTCTTAGGAGCAATTGAAAATTTACATAAAACTTAATTTTACCACTTCTGTGGATTGAATTTTAAAAATATGAGAGAGGCAGTTGATATCATAAAGTAAAATGTGGTTCAATAAGTTGAAAATATTTTTTATGAATATTAACTATTTACTTTTATTTACAACGATTAAAAGTAAATAGGGTAATTAAGGGTAAAATGGTATTATTATTACTCTAACACATGTCCTAATTATATTAAATAAGTATAATTAGACAAAAAAACATTATTAATAAAATATGAACCACTTTGGTCCAGTTGGATTTGATTAGGACATTTATTATTATATTATTTAAAGAAGAGTTAGAAGAGTTTAATTCAATGTTTAATAACTAAATCATTTTTAATATAGAGTTACACATAATATAAATTCCACTATAAATATTCATTAGAAATATAAAAATATTTCCTACATATTGGTATTTTATTTATAATTTTTAGACATTAAATAGTTAAATTTACTAATGAAACATTGATGACAAAATAATTACAGTGTTAATGAATGATTAAATCAATTGATATTATAAATATTCAAATAAATCTAATTTGAGACTTTTTTTGAATGAAACTAATTTTATATTTTAATATGACATGTTAGTGTTGGTTATATGATTTTTTTGAAGTAATAATTCTATTACGAATTTAGAAAAAACAAAATACCAAATACTGTCAACATGAACATAAAAGAGTTTTTGAAACAAATATTATATTATCAATTTATATTATATTCTTAAAAATATATGGATCAGACAAAAGACTTATATAATTATAGTTGTGTAATTAATGAACCTCTTGGGGTTCTTTTGTAAGTTTATAGTAAGTTTAGTAACCATATAAGATAAAAATACAAAGAGACATGATAAATGTCAAACTATTTAACTAAGAGTTAAATATATATGATAAAGTTATTATAGTGACCCAAACATGTCTAAAACTAATTGGTTGAGTGTTTTTCGACCCATCCCCACCATATCCTTTGAATAATTTATTTTTGAGCCATTAGAAACTGAAAATTATTTTATTATAAAATAATATTTCTATCTTTTCCTTAGGTGCCCCTCACCCCTCTTATAAAAAGGCACCCCACCCTTCTCTCTAATTCACACCATAAAAACCATTTGGGTCGGCCAACCCCTACCCAAATACCCTATAAAATTTCTTTACTTCATCCTAGAGGCCTTCCTTTTGTCATAATTCCAACCTATGGATCCCATTTGATCAAATCAAAAGGAAGAACCTGAATAAGACGTAAATATTTCATCTCCTCTTTCTTGTTTCTTTCTTCCTATACTTCCACATTCTTTTTTGTATAAATTATAAAATAATAACTCTAGTATATTTTATATAATTTTATGTTATTATAAATATGGTACATCCATATTAATTATTCTATCCATCCTTGGAATGACATGTCACAATACATGCGTACATACAGCTTATCATCTCCACGACGTGATGTAATTGTTATTCAATATATTATTATTTGGATGGGTATAATAATGATGTTTAATTTATGTAAATAATAAATATAACATGATAATGATTCTGTATATATGATATACCATCCAATTATATATTATTTTAATATCAAAATAATGATATTGTCACTCGTACGTATGTATGGATTACCGTCTCCACGAACACGATGAGATTAATTCCCCTTCGTATCCATTCAATACTAATTTTCATTAGATTATTAAAAATAATGTTTAAAGACTTCATATCATTCGGAATATGAATAAGATACATACTATCGATAACAAACATTACTTTCTTAATAAACAATATAAATAAAAATTAATCTGTTAACACTTGAAATGATGATAATACAAAGATAATATTAACAAAGAAATGTTAAAAGATCATATATGATATCATATTAATGTATATGATTCTTGTATAATTTAATAACAATTATTTCACCATTATACAAGAGGTTAACCTACCCTCGACCAAGGAATAGTTAAAGGTAAGGGTTAATTTCACAATCTCTTCATTATCCGAGGTTGTTAATATGTAATTATCTACTGGGACCACTTTATCATCAACATCCATGTTTCTTAAAAAGGAATTTCAAAAAATTATTAATATTTTATAGACTATGGGTTAAAGTCATTTATACACTTTTTTGACAATTATAATATTTTTATAAAGTAATCTTTCTGTCGTTTTCAAAATAAGGTACTTTATGACCATTTCAAAAAAATTAAGGTAAGAATGTTTTTTTATGTTATTAGGTGGGTGTGGCTATTTTCCACCGTTATAATATCTTCGAAGTTTCCCTTACAAGATTATAATAATATCTTCAAATATAAATTTTTTGTTTTATAATTACGTGACTTTTAAATAATTTCGAAATAGAAATAGATATTTCTAAAAAAAAGTTTTTATTTCATCTATGTCAACATCTTTTGATGTATTTTATGTTTGTGTGAAGTAGATTTATTATGATACAAAACATCCATATTGTATTGAAGGTTTTTTGACATGTTTGACTGTGGTTGTGTTATTTCATACCATTTATGGTTTGTGGATAAAGTATTCACGTTTTTTATGCCAGTTTTAATACTATGGTTTATGTTATGTTTAAAAATTTTCATATAAGGAATGCATTGGACTTAGTATGTGGTGGGTGGAGCCCACTATAGACCATAGATGCATTTTTAGGTCTAATGAGACAAACTAGTTTTCTGAAAAAATTCCTTGACAAAATCTTATTTGTAGTCTTGGCACAAGGCCTTGACTATGTGGTTGTGAAAGTCTGGAATTATGCATTCCATCACTATGAAAGTGGCTATTGATATTTCATGTGATTATTTTACTAGTATAATATCCATGTGAGTATGTAAATGGAATTATTTTGATTTATATTTTCCATATTATGATGAAGTTTATGTTGAAAATGCTTTTGTTTTAGTTCTATAAATTTCCTTAAATGTTCATCTTTATTTATGAATGTTTATTCTATATTTTTATCCTTACTGGGAATCTGAGAACACCCCTTTATATGTATTATTTTTCCCTGGATGTGAAGAAGAATATTTTGGCTGACCTAAAGGGATAGTCTATGGGATCTCAGTGTTGTCTATGAAAATAATGATGTTGAATTTTTCCATTTTATGATGTAATGTAAAACTTATAAATGTATATATTACTTACAAGGTTACTAAACTAATTGGTATTCCAATAAATGATCTTTTGAGATCATGACAATGTTATGTAATAATGCACCGACTCTGGGATTCTGGGGTCGAGGCAATACAAAACCAAAATTTCATTATCATTGGAAAAATTTATATAAGTACATAAAATAACAAAACATCATATTTGAGTTGGATTATGCTTCTTTCTCTTTGAGAATTATATTCTTCACTATGGTATTGAGTTTCTTGAGTTCTTTGTGATCCTCCTATACACATTTGAGAAGTTGTTCCTGATCTTCTGCTTTCTTTTCTAAGGATTTGATGTTTTTTCTTCCTGAGCCTTAAGATACTTTTCCTAGGCTCTCAGAACTTATTATTTCTTATAAATTTTCTCTTCAATATCAATTATGAGATCCCTTTCCCTCTTACAACTTGGAGCAACTGATTATGATTTACAATACAAATCATTCAGTTCTTGCATCCAAGTATTTTATTCAAGAGATACCTTTTCTTCAAAAGACATGGTGAGATATTTGAACTTACTATCTTTAGTTTCAAGTGCATCCTTGACATTATCTTAAAACTCGTCAAGAATTCTCATATCTTCTGCAGTTTTCATTGACCATCCAGTCATCTTCCTGAAAGATCATTTGTGGGATTAAAAGTTTATGAAAAAGGTTTTGAAATCAGCCTCAAATTTGAAACACGTATCCCTAACCATGGATACTGAATCAAATTTTTTATTTATGTTATGTTGAAGCATCTAGATTTGATTTATATGCTTGGAAATAGAATGATAGTTCCAACAAGCCTTTTAAAAAAACAGGACTACAAAATCATGTCTAAGAAAGGATGATTCTGAATCAGAAATTTTACTTGGTGATGATTTTTTTTTCGAACTCAGCATGTTTCTTCTTCAATGAAGTACCAACTTGTTTCTTCATCACTATGGATTTTCAATGTGTATTAACAACCACATTTTTTCCTTATCATCTTTCAGAATGACTTCTTCTTGATTGGTTGATTCATGTTCACTATCAGATAGTTGCACAATTTTATCTTCATCTACCACTTCCTTTGAAACTCCTAACTCAGCATCCTCGGGCTGAATGGAATCATGGTTACTACTATTCTCTTCAGACAACTTGTTCACTTCATCCTCACCCTTCTCATCTATTCCTCGTGTAGCAAGTTTTGAAGACTCGGTTTGAAAAGATCGTAATGATAATTCTTCATAAGGGATTTCCTTCTCCTAGAAATCTTCTACTTCCTTTATCAATTCTTTGGTATCACCACTACCTTATCTTTTTTCTTTTCTACAATTTTTTTATACTTATTTTTCTAGGAATTTTATAGAGTCATAGATTTCTTTCCCAGAGCCTCTTGTAATGGTTCTATCAGAAAGGATTCTGGTACCAGAATATTCTCGGATGCTTTCTCAACAGCCTTCAGAAGTGATTGGACTATCTCTGCCTCAGTCAATTTTTTCTTCGACTTCTTCTCTTTCTCTTTCTTCTCAAGATCTTCATCTACCTTTTCCTTCAAATATTTTTCCTTAGCAGGGTCCAAGCCAAACTTAGGCTCCCCTTCTTTTTGATTTTTCTTGTCTTACCTCCACTTAGCTACAACCTCATCAGGATATGCTTTATTTTTTGGCATTGGTGGTGCAGATTGAGTTTCCTTTTCTATTTGGGGTTTTTCCTTCTCTTCCACTTCCTTTACCTTCCTCTTCCTTCCACCCTTTTGAGATGTTACATCCACCTCTCGTTTCTTTTAAAGATCATCAACATCCTCTTCAAGAAAATCATAGAATTATTCCGATTCTTTGGAAAAACCAACTTTCATCCTTCTCAAGGTGTCATCATTCTGCAACATGACATTGAAATTTCTTGACTTAGATTTTCAAGGAATTTTGAAGGATTCTAAACACCAAACAATAATCTATGACTGAATGGATGGATACATAATAATATGATCTTTCATATTTCTATTCATTATGTTCTCATTCATAACCAAGATATTCTTAACAAAGTTTATCTTTCTTATGTTTAACAGGAAATCCAGAATGTAGATGTCACTCTTCTTTAATGTTTCCTTATAAGCTATTCTCGAAATGATGAATCCTTGAACCCAAAATTACAGAATCTGAAATTTTTTTGATAGGTGAATAATATTCATAGTCTTCACCTTTGAAAGACCAAGATAAGCCCTGGATTTTTATTTAATAAAACTTCTTTGAACATCATGCAGCTTATGTGAGCATAACACTTCTTGTCCTTCATAATGGATTCAAATAAAACTAGAAGCCTTGTTATATGAAATAGAATATATCTTCTCATAACACTTGAATGAAAAATTGTTCCTTCCTTCTTCGTTGAAGAATGTTACTGTCTCATTGAATTCAATTAGAAACTCCAGATACACCAGATCCTGCACTTTCCGTTTCGAAATGCAAACACTCTCTCACCCTTTCAGCTTTATATTCTTAGAGATAATGGTCTCCTAATTAGTGATGAAATTCGGATGAACCAACATTTCTCTATAAACCTTCCCCTTTAGAGATTTCCTAAATAGATGAAATTTATATTTGAGACGAAGCTTCAACAGACATTCAGAGCTGAGGAAAACTTGAATACCTAGAATGAGCTTATGTTGAAGGGTTGGATCATTAGCACCTGAAGGCATGAGTTTGGATGTGGGAAAACCATCTAGGTCCTTTATATTGGCATTTGAGGCATCATTTCAGCTTCCATACTCAATCCAATAGTTGATAAATCTTCTGATTAGATCTAATGGCTTAAAAAATGACCGAAGAAGAATTTGGATGGATTCCGATCTTTTGAGGTTTTTAATAAAAACATTCAAATTCAATGAAAAGACAATATGAAAATTTGAAAAACAAATGAAAATACCAACATGTAATGGATGATTATGAAAATTTAAGAAAAGGAACATACCTTTCGGATTGCTAGGAAGATTATTTGTAATGAGTAACATTCTTTTTGAATAACTTTAAATTCTGACAATTTTATTATAAAAACATTGACTATGAAAAATTTAAAAACTACGAAGATTTTATTATGAAAAATCTAACTATGAATATTTTTATTACAGAAAAAACACTATGATGAATTTCTATTATGAAAATTTTAAATTACAAAAATCATCATTACAGAAAATTTTGAACTAAAAAAATATTCATTATGAAAATTTATGAACTACAAAAATCCTCATTACAAAATTTTTGTAACTACAAACAAAATCTTCATTCGAAATTTTTTGAACAAACTAATAAGAAAATGTACTACCCCTATGAAAAAGAGTTTCTTACCGTAAGGAGATAGGTTTCAAAAAGAAGTAAATAAGGATGATTACCTTACATTTATCATTCGTAACATCTGTTTAATGTATTTAAATCTATCAAATGGTAATGATTTTGTGAAAATATTAGCAAGTTGATATTTTGTTCCAATAAATTGAAGAATGATATCATTTTTTTGTGTGTAATCCCTATTAAAGTGATTCCTAATATCTATGTGTTTTTCTCAAGAGTGACTTGCGGAGTTTTTTTTGCATACCATAGTCTGTGAGTGTGTGTTGCATCCACAACAATTGATCACAACAATTTTCAGCTGCTATATATTCATCTTTAGCAATGGAAAGTGCTACTGAGAGTTATTTTTTCCATGACCAATAAACTAATGAATCTCATAAGAAATGTCAAGTTTTGGATGTATTTTTCTTATCCATTCTACATCCACCAAAGTCAGCATCCAAAAAACATTTAAAATAATAATAAGTTTCAGAAGTGTAAAAGTGTCCAAGATTCATGGTCCCCTTTAAGTCGTGAAAAGTCCTTTTCACTGCCTTTAAATGAGATTCCATAGGATTGGATTGATATCTTCCACATAATCATATTGAAAATATTAAGTAGGTACAACTAGCTGTCCTGTAAAGTATACTTCCTTTAATAACTCTAAAAGATGTTTGATCTACTGTTTTCCCAGCTTTATCAAGGTCAAGTGAATTTGAGGTACCAATGGAGGTACTTATACTCTTAGTGTTGTCATATACATTCTTTTTAATAAGATAATTAATATACTTATGTTGGTATATATAGATTCCATCTAGTTTTTGATAATTTTGAGAACAAAGGAAAAAAAGTTAACTCACCCAATTTACTCATTTCGAACTCATATTTCATTAGATCCACAACAGAATCAGTTAAATATTTATGATCTGAACCAAATATAATGACATCAACATAATTTTGAAAAATCAAAAAAAATATTATCTTTCTTTAAAAAAAGGGTTAGATGAATATTTCCCTTAACATAATTAATTTGAAGAAAAAATCCTATTAGTTTATCATAACAAATTCAAGGGGCTTTCTTATGTCCATAAAATGATTTGGTAAGTTAGTAAACATGTTCAGGATGTTTTGAGTCTTAAAAACTAGGAGGTTGTTCAACAAAAACATCCTCTTGTACAAACCCATTAAGGAAATCACATTTAACATTCATTTAAAAAAGTATGAAATTGAAGAATGCTGCAAAGGAACGTTGAATATGAATAGATTCAAGTCTAGCTACTGGAGCCTATGATTCTTCCTAGTATATTTCTTCTTTTTAATTATTTCCTTTAGAAACCAATCTAGCTTTATTTCGTACTATGATTCCATTTTCAGCACATTTATTTCTAAAGACCTATTTTATTCCGATAACAGAAGTTTTCTTAGGTCTTTAAACCATGGTCCATACTTTATTCCTTTCTAATTAATTTATCTCATCTTCCATATATTTTATCCAATCATCATCACATAAATATTCATACGTGATTTGTGGTTCTAATAGGGAAACGGAATCTATATGATCTACTTCATTTATTATGGAAATTCTTGTCCTTATAGGTTGATTAACATCACTAAGAGTACTATCACTAGGATGATTCTTTAGAAACAACTAATTTGGGTTTTGAAAAACCTATTCATAAAAATAGGGTAGAAAATCTTATAGAGTAAATTTCTCAAAAACATTTTCTTGAACATTTTCCTTATCACAAGTATATTCTAACCAGGGTTGATAATCAATTTTTGAAAAAACATCCGAGGATGTAGGTTGAAGTTTTTTTTAAAAGGATCAGTTTCATCAAATTTAACATGTACTATTTATTTTACAGTACATGGGTTTTTATTGGAAACTCTATAATCCTTAAAAGTTGTGGTGTTGCCTAAGAAAATTCCTTCATATAACTTTTTTGTGAATTTATGTAGATTATATTTGGTATTCAGAATGAATACTTTTAAACCAAAGACCTTAATGTAGGAAAGTCTAGGTTTTCTACCACTCCCTAACTCATAAAGAGTTTTATTAATTTATGTTCTAATCAAAACACAATTTATAGTATAACAAATAGTCCATACAGCTTCAGCCCAAAAATGTTTCGCTACCAAATATTCACTCAACATGGTTCTTGTTATCTCTTGATGAATTATATTTTTTATTTCCACAATACCAATTTATTGAGCTGTTCTGGGTGCCGAGAAGTTTTGAGTAATTCCTTTTCTACTAAAAAAGGTTTCAAATTCATAATTTTTAAATTCACCTACTTGATCAATATGAATAGTTATCAAAGGAAGGTTTTTCTCATTTTTAACTTGGCCTCTAAATGTTTTAAAATAAGAAAAAAGCTTCATGTTTACTTCATACAAATTAGACCCACATAAATCTAGTGTAATAATCAACTAAGAAAAATACATACTATTTTCATTTAGTGCTTCCAGTATATGTTGGACCAAAAATATCTATATGCACCAACTAAAATGAATCAGGGTTTGAGACTTCACCAACCGATTTAAAACTTGATTTAGGTTTCTTTCCATATTAACAAGGATTACAAACTTTTGATGAATCAAATCCATGATCTGGTAGATCCTTAACAAGTCTTTTCATAGAGAGTTTTCATAGGTTCCTAAGGTTATTGTGTACTAACCTTCTTATACCACAACCAAGAATGATCTTCCATTACTCCAAGGCAAGGTAGATCATAGATTCTAAGGTCATCTATGTTTAATGTGTAAACATTATCTTTCCTATTGGTAGAAAGAATAAACTCTTTGGAATTGTTTACAAAGAACTTTTCATTCCTAATTTTCAAAAGGTAACCTTCATCACATAATTGACGTATGCTAATGAGGAAGTGATTAAGACCGTTAACAAATAAACCATTTGAAATAAATGTTTTTCCAAGAAGAACATTGTTACCTATACCAATAATTTATCCCTGAGAATTATCTCTAAAAGTCAATTTTCCCTCTTTAGTATTGATAATCATTTCCATGAAGTATTTGTTACCAGTCATATGCCAAGAATATCAACTATCCATGTACCATGTATTTCTGTTGGTACTATTTTTACATTCTTGAAAATAAGTGTGTTAGACTTTCGGAACCCAAAATTTATTGGATCTGGAAACTTAGGAATGAAAAATTTTAGGAATCCACGTTTTCTTTGAAAAATCGTATTTATGAAAACCAAAAGAATGAGTTTTGTTTAAGGAAAAAAAATTTCCCAATTCCCACCACACTAACACTTAGTGATGAATGGTGATCTTTGAGGAAAAAATAATTGTTACTAAAAATCGGTTTTGAACTTGTATAACCAAAACCAGAATTATTCTTTAGAGGTCAAATTTGGGAGTACATCTTATCAATATTTTCTTTACCTAAGGTAATATTTTACAAACACTTACTTGGGAAAAATATTTCTGACTTTTGTATAATAACTATGTTTTTATCCTCCAAAACATCAGTTTTATCACTAGAGTTTGGCTCGAAAACGTTTTTCTCAGAAATTACTTTTTCTAGATCCTTATAAAGTTTATCCTTCTCAAAATTATCTTCCTCAAGGTTTTTGAAATACTTTTAAAATCAAGTGTTTCTTATCAATATTTTTATAAAGATATCATATTTCCTTAGTAAGAATAGAAATTCTAGAATTTTTTTTATCATGATTTTTCTTGACATTAGAATTCTCATTCTCAAGAAGCATATCAAACATAGAATTTTCTTCGTAGGTAGTTAACGTATTAACTTTATAAGAAGAAGATTTTTCATCAAAGGATTCATAGTATTTACTGTAACTATAATTAGTATTCAATGAAACATTGGTTAGGGATTTAGAAATGTGTACCTTAGACATTAAACAAAGATTTTGAATAGGTAACTTTGCAAGTAAACGATGATTCTTCTAACTAGAAGATTCATACTATGAGGATTCTTCAAAATAGTCTCCACCACTGGCACTCCAGTTGTCATTAGCTTTCAATACTTTCTTAGATTTAGCATTGTAGTACTTCATTATATTTCTTTCAGAATTTTTTTCCTTTATATCTTTTCTCTTAAGCATAGGACAATCTGGCCTTATATGTATTGATTTTTCCCATTCATAACAAGTGACTTCAGGGTATTTCTTTTCCTTTATTTATTTCTTCTTATATCTATAATAGAACTCTTTCATCCCAACTATCTTGTTCATCATTTGAGAAATATTATATTTTTCATTCTCAGAATGTTCACTTTCACATGATTCAGATAAAACAGTGACCTTCTTAGATTTAGATCTCGTAACTTTGTCAGGAGTCTTGGATTTCATATAATTTGAAGTAGTTGTAAATGAAACACTTTTATTCCCGTTGTTTTTCTTAACATTTTCTCCATCTATCTTTATTCTAGTATATTCTTAAATAATATTTCCAAAAAACTCATCACGAGTGATCTATGAGACTTTCCTATTTTCATCAATAGATTTCCTCTTCGATTCCCACTCATTAAGAATGATGTCTATAATATTATCTACAAGTGCCTCATCATACAAACCTTTTTCACCCATGGATTGTAAGTTTTTGACAATTTTCATAAATCTATGTTGTACCTTAAATATACGTTCTCCATAAGGAAAGTAAAAACCATGGCACTCATCTCTAAGCATAGCTATTCTTGTTTCAATAAAATTAGAAGTTACAAAATGAGTTTGTTCAAGATTCTTCCAAATACAATTTCCTGCGTCACAAAAAGAAATCTGGGTATATATATTCCTGGTCATAGTACATAATTTTTTTGCATACCTTGTAGTCAAGTTGATATTTGGACGTCACTTGATTAGTAAAAGTTCTGACTTCCTTATCAGGAATCTTGAAATTTCCAGTCAGCATAACAAAGTTGTCCACTCCAGTATTGATGACAAACATATTAATGCGATCTCTCCAATATTCATAATCATTTCCATCAAATATAGGAGGTCTAAAAGGATTAATATTTTCAATCGAACCAACATTCATTCCTTCCATCTCAATGAAAATATCATTCCACACAAAAATGTCAGTAATAAATGGTTGTAAACAAGAAAAAATTTCCTCAACAAGGAAAATATTTTGAACAATGAAAAATGTGAGCAAGAAATCTTATATGTGAATAGAAGTTTTTTAGACACCTCCTTTGATACCAAATGTAGAATCTAAATAATGATGTAGATGCCCAATATATAGAAGGGGGTGAATTATATACATTAAAAAATTTCTATGGAACTTTTAAAGAAGGTAACGTTCGACAAATTTAAAAATTGTAAATTCACTAAACATATTAGTTCTATAAAAATGCTTGATTTCAGAAATATGGTTTCCTGAAATGAAACATACGAAATGTTTTCAAAGATAAAGATTATACACTAAAGAGTATGGAATCATACTAATCAGAGTACATGTATAAGAATTTATAAGATTGTTATACTTTACTTATCAATCAAAATTCAGCAGATAACAAACTTGAGACAATACAAGTAACATGTAAGAAATATTTAAACCCAAAGAGTAGGGTATCCAATAACCTTGGATAATGGTCCGTCGATTTATATTTTCAAGAACGTCTTTCTTACCCTCACATGGGTATGACCTCGATTCGAATATCAGAGTTTGTCATGATATCCCCACAAGCCCTAGAACTTCAAGGTAGTCGGTACCTATATCTTCCTATCTCCGGAAGCTCTCAAATTTAATCAACAACATTCAGAATTGCACGAAGAAATTCTCAAAAAGATGTGTAGTACACACAAAGCACGAAAGTCTCTTTCTATAAATCACTTTAGCATGTAATCTCTAGACTTCTAGAACAACCATCGAAGTTGTGATCTGTTTAAAAGGATCTCCTATTTATAGGCATGTATTCAACGGTCGACTCCGTTCTCCAACAGTCATATTTTTCCATGAACATAAAAGGGACCTATACATGTGTCATTCAAATGAAGGTTAGTTTGAAACTAATTTCATGACATCATTTCATAAAAAGGTAAGAAAAATAATGGTTTCCTAATAAAATCCATTTTTCGAGGTCTAAAAAAATAAATGTTCAGATTTTAACCAAAAAATCATTTTGTTTCTATAATAAATTAAAATTAAGATTCTATCTTCAAAAGAATTCAAAACCACAATTCTATAGAATTATGGAGTCTGAATTTCATGGAAATTCGAAGTCTAAATTCATAAAATTCAGAGTCTGAATTAATAAGAATTTGGTCCTAGATTCATAATAATTTGGTGTCTGGATTCATAATAATTCGGAGTATAAATTCATAAAATTTGAAGTCTGAATTAAGAGAGTTATGAGTCTGAACTTAAAATTTTTGAATTCTAAATTCAGAGAATTCGTAGTCTATACTCAAAAAGTTCAGAGTCTAAATTCAAATAATTCAAATCTTGAATTCAGATCCTGAAAACATAATCCTCTATATATATTTATTTATAAGATTATGTGATTTTAGATACGAAACTGAATTTTATACTTAAAATAATATGAGTTAGGTTTAGTGAAATTAAGGCTTGAATAATGAAAACATGGTAAGGATAGATTTCCATGGGGAAGGAAAATTATTATTGGTAATATAAAACATAGAAGAAAAGAAAACTTCCATAAGATAGAGTGTTTGTGATTTTCAAAACATGAACGAATGGAAATGACATAAAGAAAACTTATTGACTCAACAACTAAATCATGTTAATCTAAAGTAAATTTCAAGGTTACGGTTTCTCATCACACTTTTACTTCTAGTAGACATATTCCAAATTCAAAACTTTTTTGTATTATTTTCTGTATAATCATACCATTTAATATATTATATCATGAACCTATTTTACTTCATGGTATTTAATGTTTCATTTGATTTTATTTATTTCATGGGTCTTACAAATCAAATGTTACCAATGTTGAAAGGGTTTATTTTACAATCATGTTATTATTTGGGATAGTTTATTTTTTTCTTGGTTGAAGAATACTTCCCTTTCATGTAAATGTTTTATAAAAATATTTTAGTTTTTTTTAATATTATACTCTGCTTTTAGAAATTCATTTTTACCCATGATTCTATTTTTTAAAAAAATTAGTGGAATCATTTTATTGATGTACCTTGTAAATTTTCTAAATATATATATATAATAAATAATAATTAAATTATATTATGTGAACATATTTTTATTTCACCATGAATAATATTTTATTTCAATAATTATTAAAAATATTACAGGGTTATTATAATATAAAATGGTGTCCCTCTATATTATTTAGATCATTTTTAAATGGGAATTTTCAAATATAAAAATATATTTTCCTCAAAAAAGTTCTAAATAATTTTTTTATAGTAGTTTTATTCATCAATGAAAAAAATATTTACTATTCTTATAGATCGGTGGGTATATGTTTTAATCATCTAATTATTAAATAATTTGCATAATTATGATCATTAGATATTGGATAGAACTTAAATATACATATTCTTGTATCATAGATAATATCATATCCAAATACATATACCTTTTCAAAATATGATTTTACATTTGGATTGTATTTGATTAACAGGGGAAGCTATTAATAAATATTTATTCATTACTTATGGATATTTTTTGTTAGTTCATATCGATTCATTAATTAAATATATCATTTAGATATATAAAGACTTTGTTGGAAAAGATGTGATTAGTGGGTCCAATAATTATATAGCACATCAATAAGTCGATAGGTATCATGAGACAAATCAGTTGAATAAATTAAATGGGGTTTTACCCATAATGATTAAATTGTCTTTTGAAAGGTATAGAAAGCTTATATACCCTGATATCTATGATAATAAAATTAAATATTAATAAATTCCCTAATTAATAATTTAGTCATTGTTATCCTTGATATTTTCACAATGATATTATATGTTGATATAGATTGTGCCCATGTTATTGAACAAATTAAACTCATTTATAAATATTTTCATTTAACTATTTACAAAACATTATTTATTTAAAATAGTTTAAAATGTATGTAACCTATACTGAGCAGTTGAGTACAACATATTTTGTTTTCCTTCACTAATGATATAGAGAAGAATATTTTGAATGAGTTTAAGGACATTGAATCCTTTTCATTATTGTGTTTAATGTTTTATCCCTAATTTAAAATGTGTATCATGTATGTATCTAGTTTACCGAAACTATTAAAAGTATCGGTACTTTAGGATTTGATTACGTGTATCTATGACAATATAATAATGTCTCCAAAAGCACTAGTCTTCGAGATCTGGGGTTATTTATAATTGGAATCAGAAAAAATTTAGTATATACCATGTGAACTATATTTATGAAAACATATATTAGAAAATATTACCTTATGACTGTATTTGGTTTAAAATATAACTATATCATAATATCTTATAGTTTTGTAATGACCATGGATAACCTAGGTTAAACCTAAGGTGTCATAGATTTGTAATAATGTGTCATTATTGAGACAAACATTGAATAATATTTCATGATTATTTTATATCTCACTCGAATTATTATATATTTATGTTTACACATTGATTTTTGGTTTTAGTCAATAGATGTAACAAGTTGAAATAAAATTTGATGGACAATATTGTGATCATGAGAAAATAAATTGAATGATAACATGAGTGACTGATATTCAAATGATCCATAATAATTAATTAAGATATATTATTAACAACCTTAACCATAACCAACTCTTAGAATCATCAAATAAAAGATGGTAATATATTTATAAGAGCTTAATCGTAGAGTCCATTAGGGAAATAAGGCTTAAATTTATTCATGATATAAATCTTTAAAGAGACAATTATAATAATAACTCAAATCAATCGTAAAATTGTTTAAGTGTTGGAAAAGTACATAAAGTAACTAATTGTTTAGGAAAAATGATGAGTTTTATTTAACTAAATCAATTTAATCATTGGGATGAACTTATTATTAATTATCTTAAATGTGGGGAAAATGTGAATTATTTAGCTCAATTTCCTATTCTAAATGTTTACTCATTTTCCGTAGAGGATTTTATATTTTAATTTTAAAATCGATGAATTTGACTGATGGAACTATTTTTTATTGAGACGCAAAAAATATTTTATAAATGTATTTTTACGATAATAATTTTAGTAATAAGTATCATGAGAAATCTAAGTATTGTATTGATTTTGGAATAATATACTTCTTCTTTAATATAATAGTTACGGAATCCATATTGGGTTTATGAGTTTAATGTTTAACATAATATTAAATTCTAAAACACACTAAGGAGATTTAATGTTAATGGAATTAATGACGATTAAGGTTATTTTTTGAGACATTTATGGAAATGGAACACAATTTAATAGTATATGTTTTACTAAAAATATTATTTATAGAATAATTCATTCCCATTTTTTGGAAATATGTTTAACATTACAAATACCATTTAGGGTTTATATAATATTTTATTTTATGGTTATAGTGGGTTATCATATTTTTTGGTGATGAAAAATGAATAATATGAGATAAAATTGTAGGTTAAAACATTTCATTAATGTTGAATATATTATGGTTATTTTTATTATTTATATCATATATTTAGGATTTATTTATGGAATATATTGATATATTTATATAAAATGGACAACATTAAGGTCGGGTGAAAACGTGTCTCAACCGAAAATGCTCAGAGGTGTTAACCAACAACCGAGGGATGAAAAAGGGGAATTTCCAACCACTATACCCTATAAAGTCTTGGTTAGCATGAAATGGTTTCTAATTATATAAAAAATATTATTGATAATGTTTATAATTATTTTTGGGACATATATTTTATCATATAGATAACAACAAGATTCGAAATTGTTGGGTGTTAATTGATTAATGTTGTTTTTGAAGAGGCATACATTTTTTGGAAAACTATATGATAAATGTAAAAATATTTTTATGGGATAGTATTTATTTATTGAAGGTTTAATTTTCATTGGGAGAAATATTTTATTTCATTTGGGATTTAAGGTGTTTTAGTTTTTTTAGGGAAATAATCAATTTATATTGATGATTATAGGTTTAAGGTGTACACATTTTTTGAGATAATAATTATATTTATCTTGGAAGACTTTGTGATAAAATATTTTTGAATATTGGGTGTTAATATTAGAATAGAATATTTCTTTTACTTTAATAAATACATATTTATTGACTGATCTAAATTTATTTTTGGGTGTTAGAATTTAACTTCTAGATATTAAAGTATATTTCCTCACATACTATTTTCTTCCTTTTATGAAGTATACATTCTTTTAAAAACCATAATTTTTTTCAATAATGTCTATAGAAAGATTAAATATACCATTTGGGTATTTTTTATTTATAAAATTTAATTATTGTGTTTTAGGAATATAAAAAATTCATACATATCATTTTGATCAAAATATGTGTCCACAATGGAAATTTATTAATGGATGAAAATATACTTATAAATTATGTATATATTTTTATTTTTATATTATATATAGTATAATATTTACTCAACTGTAGGAAAAGTATTTTGAAACACAAAAAATACACATTTAATTTTATTATAGAGATATAAATGTAATTTTATTCCATCAAAGATTTATAGTTTTGTGAATGTTGACTATCTCATGAAACTGTTCTCTATCACACTCTGTCTATCCTTGGGAGATTTTTCCTTCAATATCCACGTTCAAATATCTATTTTATTTTAAAATATGTGAAAAATAATTATTTTTTATTCTAGATAACCATTGTACTTTCATTTCTCTTTTTTCATGTTGATGTTTTATTGACACTTTTTATGATTTGGGATTTCAAATCATGTATTTTGAATAGATGAACCATGATTATTGATCCAAAGTTCAAAATTTCCAGGAAACAATTTTGAAAAGCGTGGGAAATGTAAAAATACACATAATGATAAAATAAATTATTTTAATACTTATTTGTATTTTTCTATTATGTTGTTATATTCCTTATCATATATATTATGTAATTCATAAAATTTAAAAAGAAATGGTTTTTTTAAAATTATATCATATAGTATTTTATCAACAGGTTTAACATTAAAATTGTTGAATTTTAATTTTAATAAATTAATTATATTTAAAAATTAATCATTTAAAAATTATATTATGATGAATTTTTTAGAGTTTTTGGGAAAAAATTATTTTTTAGTGAATATTGAAAAATAATGATTTCTATAAAACATCCTTTTTCTTCATATTCAAATAGACCATTATGAATTAAATTTTATCAAAAATTAATATAATAACATTTTAATTTCCAATACACCACATTAATTTAATTTTAATAATCATTATACATTATTTTGGTATAAGTACATTTTGGGAATTAAAATACATTTGTGAATAAATTTATTTTTCATTGTTTATTGTGTGATTAATTTTAGGTAAAATAATTCCATGTGAGTTAGAAGAATTGATAATAATGAATTAAATATTTGGAATCATTTTTTTTTATATATTTTAATTTGTTCCTTTTATTATTGGCTAATATTATTTGTAAATATAGTAATTTTATTACCAGGGTAATGTTAAATTTGGCAATTTAGGTAAAAAATGATATGAACCATTAAATAACCAAAACCATTAATTTAATCTTCTTTCATGAGTTTATTTAAACAATAATCATCCACTTATCTCATTTTTAACCAGTTGGGGCCACCTATATGAGATTACGACTATTATAGTTTTTTATTAAATAAAAATCCAAACATGTTATACTCTTATTTTTTAATATGTTTTTTATTTTCTATTTGGTATTATCAAGAGGGTATGTTCAACTATAAATATTTTTGTCCATTGAAAATTGTTTATATTATTCATGGTTTTTTATTTCTAATTTTAATTGAAGAAATAATATATATAAATTCTTATAAAACCATGATATAGTAATTATATAATTAATGAAATAATCAAATAAATGATACTAAAATATTTAAAAGTGATATAATTTTGATTATTTAAGGATATAAAAGAATTATCTATATTATCATAACATTTATATGATATAATAAAATATATATATACTAAATTTTATATTTTTTCTTATTATTTTTAAATTCAAATTAATGAATATTTTCAAAATTGAAAATAATTATATTTTATGGGATTAATATTTTATTAAATTATTTAAAGTCATAAAAATCTAAAATAAGAAATAAAGGTATATTAAAGGGTATAAAATTTCATCCAATGTACATTTATAAGCCATTCTATGTCATATATATATAGAGTAGTCATATTATACATTAATATTCTATGAAATTCCAAATGTGCCACCTCATCACTTTTAAATGGTAACATCCTCTTTCACACAGTTACTTCAATTTTAGGCATATATCTTGGAAAAAAGCTACCCATAAAGTTTTAAACATCCTTATTTATGTTCTTGATGATACGGTCTTTCCAAGAGACCTATCCTTGGTCCCATAAGCGAACTTTTAAAGGATGTATTTCATAGAAGAGGTAATCATCTTCAAAGACTCTCTCAGGTGTATATCTTATTTATATTTATCTTCCTATGTATTTTTAATCATAAATTTTTAAATATTGTTATATCCATATGATGATATGTTATTTTCATTATGATCCAATCATATTATAGCTTTTATTCATCTTATGCAAAAGGAAAACACCGTGTATGCTTTCGTATAGCTTATATCTCCACATTTCAATATAATTTGTTTTTCATTAGTAAATTAAATTTATGGTTATAATTATAGAAAACATTTGTATATATTATATTTATAACATGATATTTATTATTTAAAATTAATATGTGTTCCCTTTCCCTATCCAATCATCATTAAGGGAATGATATTTTCTTCCATTATACTGATGTAAAATGTAATATAAAGATTAAATAATATATAATAATTTTTTATATGGTTATGTTATAAAAATTTAACAACATATAAACCATTATACTGATGTAAAATCACTTTCATGTAGTGGAAATTATATGGTAAGTGTTTCTCATTGCACTTTTACTACTATGAGACATATATCATATTCGCCATTTATTTATTTTCTATAGGATATATAGTGTCCCTTTTATATAATATAACATGAATATATTTTTCCTTCATTATATTTAATATTTCATTAGATTTTATTTCTTTCATGGTGATTAATATCAAAATCAAACTAAAGTTGTATGTATTTATTTTAGAATCACATCAGTCCTTATGATTTTTATTTTTAGTTATCAACTTAAGAAAATTTCTATTCAATTTTCTTGTTTTATAAAACAAAATATTATTTTACATTATCCAACAATTTTTTATTCTCATAGTTAAATGTGTTATACTTTTTACAATGTTTCTGGAAAGAAATATTTTTGTTGAGGTATTTTGTGAATTTTCAACAAAAAAGTTTATATGGAATGATTTTTTAAGTTATATGGCTTGAAAGGATTTATCCACCATAATAAAGAATATGTTTTTAAGATAAAATTACATTTTTAAAAGTTCACTTTCATGTAAAATGTTTTCCCTTACTATTTTAACTATTTAATTTTAAAAGTGAATTTTCGATGTGGAATCAATATTTACAAAAAACATGGTTTTAAAAATATTATTATAGTATATTTATTCATCACGGAAAAAACCCAAATATTCTAATTATTCACCACTAGTTATATTTTTTAATGATAAAATTATATTATTCATTCATTTAACTATGATCATTAAATATTCAACTTCACATAAATATCATAGTTATTGTATCATGGATATGATTTCTGACTATGTCATGTACCACTTCTACAGTCGGTGATACATTTAGTGTGTATATTGGTTTAATGAGTAATTTTTAAAAAATATTTATTCTTTACTCAAATAATATATTTGGTGATAATTCATGTTGAGTATTTAATTTTTAATTGATAATTTTGATATGTGAGGAATGAATTGGTGCAGTAATGGGTGGTGCCTAAAATTATATAGCCTCTCGATGCATTAGTGGGTCTCTTGACAATTTTTTTAAAATAAAATTGGTTTTACCCATTATTAATAAACTATATTTCAAATGGATTTGAAAATATAAATACCATTATTTCTGAGATCATGGTGTTCAATATTAACCATTATCTCATTAATTTTTTTGTTATTATCCAGGATATTTTCACTATGATATTATCTATGGATTTAAGTTAGAAAAATATATTGATTAAATGGAATTTGTTTCTAGTTAATTATATATCCATACTAAGTATGCCTTGTTTTCTAATGATACACAATCAATTTATTAAATGGATTGTGTTTTCAATTATTTATTTCTCCATATTTATTTTCTTTTATTGATTCAAGAGAATTTTTTTTGTAAATATCTCTTACCGAGCATTTGATATCATCATTATTTTGTTTCCATTTCGCATTACATGATGTATAATACTTTTAATGAGTACATGGATTTTGAATTTTTTTCATTTTTTTTATATTTTATCTATAATTTAAAATGGCTATCATATATGTATGTAGTTTTTCAAAACTAATAAACTAATAGGTTGTTCAAGATTTGACAACATGGGTTTTTCCAATGTAAAAAATATACAACAAAATCTATGATTCTAGAGTTTGGTTTGTTATAGGTAAACCAAAATTTATCATATTCCATTAACTTTGTTGACAACCCAAATTCTTTCTTGTATGTCACCATGTATATTTTCTTTTTTGGAATGAACGGTTACTACAAACTTGAGCCTCACCACCCATATTTCATCATCCAATAGTATTATCTGGTTTATATCTCCTCACATATAATTGATAACATCAATATCAATATAGAATATAGAGATGCAATATATATGATCAATATGTCAAATAGGCTTTAAAATTCGACATCCAAGCTTTACATGTAAACAAATCATCTAACCGAAAACAAAAAGAATATAACATTTATAAAAATACAAAAACATGGCCCCAAATATTTTTTCTTTATCAAAATACTTATTATTATTCCCTTCCAGTTTAAATGATTAATGTATCATAGGTTATGTATATGGGTAACCTATGGCATCACTAATCACAATATGTATAATTATTTAAACATAACCTCTATCACCAATTTTAGTTTCAATCAATAGTGAGAATAAAAATAATAATTTTTATATGAACTTAATTATTATCATCAAAAAATCATTACATATAAGAAAAAAGATAAATTAATCATGAATTTAGAATAGATTTGGTTTCCATAAAATTCTATTAACAATCAATGCATTAAACATTTGTTTTTACATTTATTTTTTCATCCAATAATTATTGTATTTATATTATTTATCCCTTTTCATTAAAACCACATGTTTAACAAAGAATAACATACAATCTATAAATTAACAATTTCAATATAAAAATATCAATTGATACAAGAAGAAACCAATTATCATAGTGTAATAACATAGACTCTTTCTATCCATAAAACAATTCATTATTAATATATGTTTTCCATTATTATAGTCAATTACACCACCACCCAAATAATCTAATTAACCACAAATTTTTAATTTCTTGTAAATTAAATATAATTCGTGAAAAACCCACCTCAAATAGTTTGAAACCTTTTAAAATAAAATAAAATGTAAAAACAAATCTCTAATCATGCCTCTCATCATAATACCACTATCTTATCATATATTTGTTCCATAGATGCACCAACTAACAACAGCGGAAATATATTATAATGTTGATGATCAAAATCTATAACATGGAATGATGAAATGGGTAAAATTTATATAGTTCAAAGAAAAAACAACAATAAATATTTAAAATACCATAGTGATTCACCATAGATAAATATCATTATTTAGAGTACTAATCCTAATTTATTGTGGATTTAAAGAGATAGAATTTATTTCCTGGGATCCCTAGGGTCGAGAGGTAAACTTGAGAGAAATTCGGTATAGATGGTGGTTCATGTTTTAATAAGGAAACTAAAAATTACAAGGCCTCAATATAGCCAGATAGACTACAAAAAAAATCCTTAAAATATGTAGGACTAAAATATAGTGTATGGGACCATAATGTTTCCTTCCTCATAAAACCCACATTTTAGGAACATGGAAACTCCCATAGTTCTAATATTAAAATATATGTATAGGTAATATGGAAGAAGGAAACCCAGTACACAATATAATCTATTTTCCCATAAGAAGGATACACTTTTTTTATCCCCCATACAATAAAAAATTAAAAAATGGATGAACCAACCAAAACCCCTAGGTAATATTCAGGACCGCATGCCACAACTACTCACCTTTTATGGAGTATCCAATTCAACTACCTTCCTCCATAGTGTAGCGATTATAAAAATGATGGTATCTTTAATTATCATTCCACATGGACTTTACACCATAACAGGGATATTTACATAACATCCACTACCCTTTTGGTGAAAACTATGGCTCCAATATGTACAATCCAATTTTAAGATGGTATCTCTCCTTAACCCCTCTATTTCATTTTGGAAACACCATGGAACATTCTCCTGAAACCTCCACACACAAATACTCACAGTGTAATAGGATATTAAGGACCAGAACATACAAAAAGTATCCATTTCGATGGAATATAAAAGATGAAATATTAGATTTCATAAATGTACTCAATCTATAAGGGTTTGTAAATTACATAAGGAAAATGGGTCCACCTATTAGGATTATCCCCAGACTCTATTCTAATATAAATTTTCAAAACATGAAAAGATTTTATTATAATATATAATATGAATTGGTTTAACAAAATTTTAATAAAACTCTTTAATATATTGAGGATTATTATGTGGGATTTGGTTATTCCATGTAAATTTTCAATGATAATGTTACATAAGGATATGGTTGAATGTTACAAATAAAAATAGAAAAAAAGGTTATAGAGATTCTGAAATGAAAAATAAAATGAATAAAAACATGTTATGATATAACTTTTTTTAGACATATAAATTTGAGGAGGAACTCTCATGAATACAATAACAGTTTTAATAAACTCCAGGGAGAATTCATATCCTGTAATACTTTTATATAATACAATTATTATATTCTGAAGATTAAATGATATCAGCTATATGTTTCATAAATATTATAAATATATTGGATTTAATAATTGATGTTGTTTTGTATATTTTTTTATAATGTTTTAATTTTAAAATTATAAATATTAGTCACTATATTATTGTGTTTTTTGAGAAAAAAAATAAAAAACTAAATTTGTATTAGAATTATGATTATTTCGTTCTCATATAATTTACATATTATGTGATAAGAAGTGTTTTTATGATAAAATTTGTTTTTATTTCTCAAATTAGAGAGTATTTCTAATTCATCATGTTTCGAATGATTCAAATTATAAATAATATTTGAAAATTAAATAATTATATATCTAAAAATGAATCAAAATCCAGAAAATACAATATATGATATTTAAATTATTGTTTACATATTTAATAATGACATATAAATAAGAAAGTTTTATTTCATGTACCAAAAAAAATTGTATCATAGAAAATTATTCATGAAGTAATATAGCATATATGAACCCTACAAGAAAATATTTATACTTTTAGAAATATAAAATTGACTTATAATTTTTTTTACAAGTTAACATAAAAATGTGAAAATCACTTATCATTATAAAAGGTTTAGTATTTGGTGTTTCTGTATTAATGAAATCTGTTACATTGATTTCCAAAATATTGCAAGGGATTATTTGGTGGAAAATATTTTTTGGAGTAGGATAATGATGACCATAGAAATAATTCTATATAGAAAATAGAAATGATAAAGATTGAAATAATTGAGGTTAAAATGAAGAGTATGATAACTTGTTCATAAAGTGAAACATTATAAACATGATTCTTATGTATTACCCTTTTTTGAAATACATTTCTTTTTAATTTTGAAAAACATATGAGTTTTAGAGGGTGTTTTTTATAGGAATACCCAACTATATGTTTAATATATTATATAAAAATATAATGAGTTTAACAAAAAAACTAACTCTATATCAAGGATAGTGTTGATCTAGATATCTATCATATATGATATGTTTGAGAGGCACTTTAATATTGTTCTATCAAAATATTATTAAGGATTTTAAGAATATATAATGGATCATGTTATACCAATGTTATCCTAACTTCCTCATTACTTCATTTTTGTAGCATATATCTATATATCATTATGAAAAATAATGATTGGATAATCAAAGTGGGGATTTATGTTATCCCTAACTGATGTACATAGTAGAGTGTTATATTTTTTCATGAAATGTTAATGATATTATATTTAGTATTCATGTATCAAGAAAAATAATATAATCATGAGTCACAAAATGTATTTTTTCCATGGAAGATCTATCAGGTATATACTAGTAAGACTGAAATACACTACGTATTTTGTATGTTTTCATACATGTTTTATAATGAATGATCAAAACATTAGTTAGTAAGATAATTAAGATAAAACCCATCATATTTTGATACTTTTCTTAAAAAATACTTCAAGATTATCTAATTTGTGGGTGGTTGTGTATATTCCAGATCATTTTTTGATTGGATCGTATCCATGAATGTATATTTCTACTTGAATGATTATTGTTATATTTGGGCCCTCAATTTTGATAGGCCGAGAAAATGTTTTTCTATGCTTATATAGTTCATATGATGTTCCTATATACTTAGATGTGGGCCATGAAATTTTATTATTCACTAAGATGAATGATATATTATTTATATGCAACAAACCAAAAAAATTATATAATATTTAGTTATAAGTCAGGAATTCACCCTTTTACTTTGTTGGGATATTTTCAGTTCATTGTTTTAATCAATTATGACATAATTCGTACATAAAAATCCATATATTATAATTTTATAACTTCAAATAATTATATATTTTATAAAAATTTATGATATTTATAATTAAACACATTTTATTTCCATGGCCATCAATCACGAATTTAAATATTACTTATATATTGTTCATAATCATCCTCAATCCCTATGATGTTTTTAAAAAATCAGCTAATGAAAAAATCATAGAAAGGGACATATAAATATAAATAATGAGGCATTTGTTTATATTTTTGAATAGTAAGATCATAAAAGATATTTTACCTTTAACATAATAATCATTGTGATCAAATAATCATTTACCTAAACACGAAACCATATTTAATAGATGATGTATTTTTATAAAATTATTTAAAATAAAATATAATTTAAAGAAACAAAATTATGAAGGCCTTAAAATAAATAAAAATCATGGAAAATAATTTTCATAAAAAATACTTCCCTATACAACAGGTAATATTAATTCCTTTAAAAAAATCATCACATTACCCTATAAAATAAAAATATTTACATGATAAATCATTATAAAGCATAGAATAGTCATGTAGGAAACTTGGATCATTATTTGCATATCACTCATACAATCTATATTACAAATAGAATAACAAGAATAGAAAATTACAATAATATTATAGGAGAAAATTATAACTAGTTTTCTTTATACCTTTATGGTTGTGGTAAAAATCATTGAATTAATGTACGATAAAATAGATAATTAATTTTTTTCTTTCTATCAAATTATTCTATAAATAATATATAAATAGACTAGTTTTTTAATACCTTTGAATAAAATTATAATGTGACATGAAATATTATTGATGTCTCATTTTGTTCCATTTAAATATATCAATTAAATAAATTTAAAAAATTTGACATATAAGAAAAATATATAAAAACTAATTCTTTAAAATATTTAAAATGTGGTTTTTGTGATAAAGTGTATCTTGGCTCAATCCTGACTCATCACGTAGTTTCTTTATCTCCAGTATAACGAAATTTAATAAATGATAATTTTGAAAAAAAACATTTTATTTTTTCATACCTTATATTTAAACTAAATTGTTTCATTTATTTCAATGTCATATCTAATTAAAAAATTGATTACATCCACAATGGGAGTTTTGATGATATTCGACTCGTAGGTGCAAAATGAGTTCTGTTGATTTTATATAGACAATGTTTTTATTTTTATATTATATAAAGGATAATTTTCATTAAATAATTACCATGGTTATAAATAAAATATAACATTAAAACAAATCTTAAATTATGGTTGTTAAAAATCAATTACTTTACAGTCAAAGAGATTGTTGAATGTACATACAAAAGAGTAACATTTTCATTTTTGAAATAGCATGATATAATTAATGTAATTATTATTTTATATTTCCATAATAAATATTATATCATAAATATAATAATTTTTATTAATTTAAACATATATATAAGCCATGTGTTAGGGTCAAAAAAAAACAAATAACATCTCTTCATAGAGGTGTTAATCCACTTGTACGCAGGAACGATGTTATTAAATTTCAGTTGATATAAAGTTAAAAATTATATGATATATTTTCTTTTAAAAAATTTAAATATGTCATTAATATATTATATGAACCTTAAATACATCATTAAAACTATGCGGTAATGAATTGTTACTGAAAAATTAAATCATTTCTAGACATAGTTGATCACCATACACATGACCAGTGGTTTCATTTACCAATTGATGGAAGTTTATTATGATATTGGTTATGAAAATAAAAATATATGCAAGATATTTCTGTTATTTTTTCATAATGATTAAAGAATATTTTATGGATGTATAATAATAAATATTACTAAAAAATTCAAATAAAAAATATACCTTTTCCTCCAACAACCTCTTATTTGTTTCACATACAACCCAACAATGATAGAACTATACCTAAACTATGACATCCATAATGTCAAAAGGAATTATGGGAAAGAATTCTATCATGTCATTTTCAATATAGAGTGCACAAAAAGAGTTATTATGATAGGAGGAAAGGTTCCATTTTATTATTGATGGGAATGACACACATGTAATTACGTAATATAATAAATAACAGATATATCATAATCTTTTGATGTTTAAAAAAGGCCTAAAAATTATAATATATGATTTTATATGGTCTAAATAAACTAAAAACCCATATTTGGAAAACTATTTTGACACACATTATTCCATATAAACTAGTTTACCCACCTTGAACTCATGATAACTTTATGTGTGATAATATTACATCTTACCACGGTAACATAACAATATCATATGAAATATAATAGTATTTATAAATAATACATTATTATAATTATGGATTTGGAATCCATTTAAATTTTTAAATTTTATTAAGGTGTAACAAATTAATTTTAATATAAGAACACATAAAATAGGAAAATAGTTTATAGGAAAATAACAGAATGAATCATAAAAAAAATTTACCCTAAAAAAATGTAATAAATTTGTTTGCATTAATTTTATTGGTTAAATAATAAATAAATTATTATTATTTATAATTTTTTAAAAAATTATAAATAGTGCAATCTTCCAACCATTCTACTAAATTAAATACATCATAAGTAGTTTTAATATTGAATAAAATATAACATATGTTCTCAAAATCTATGATTTTGTTCCCAAAATCAGATTAATGTTTTAAAATAAATTAATTAACCCTTATAAATATATATTTTTTATAATAACTCTTATATAATAGGATAATAGAAGGTGTTTATGTAATTTTAACCCCATTTAGTTAAGTTATCCCTTAGTAAATATGTCTTAACCTTAATCATGGAAATAGAATTTACGATTTAAAATATTAATTATACCATAAAATTAAGCTAATCCTATAACACTTTGGTAATTATTCAGAAAAAAATATAGAATATATTTTATAAAATTAAATTCACCGAAGTGGCAGATTTTTTTTAAAAATCAAAACTATAAGATGTGTTAAAAAGTGGGTTTTACATAATTTTTTTTCAAGCATAGAAATGTTTTCATACCAAATTAAATAATAATACTGATTATAATATAATTTATTACATTTTCAAACCAAAATTAATTATTTTTATATTAAAAGTATTCTAAAATGGAATGTTAAATTTTAAATTCATTAAAAAAATAATTCAATAAAAAAAATTCGTTATTTACCGAAAAGTAAAACATTCTAAAAAATTCCCAAAAATTTATCCAAAGATAATTTAAATTTTATGAATTTAAATTACAATAACTTTTTTCCAATACTACATATTAATGTGGTACAAATTATTTATAATATTTTCTAATAGAAATCTATAAAAACATTTTGGAATAACACATACTTTTGAGGCATAAAATGGCATTACATAAAATGGAATTATTATATCTTATGAATTAAACATGTATGTTGAGTATAAAATATATCTATATATATAATGATGTTATTATTATTTGTATTATCCAATTTAGTGTCTAGGTTATAATTTTCATATTTAAATGATAATATTTTGTGTTTCGTTTAAAAATACTATTCCATGTCACAAATACAATTGACGGATATTTTATTATCCTATAATATCATGATGTGATATTGCCCTTTATTTAAAAAATTGAATCCTTTAAATATTCACATGAGCTTAATAATGATAGTTTTTATGTTTTAAAATACCATTGTTCATTACTCACATCATAAAAAGGTTAATAAAATATCCTGTTGAAAAGTGGGAATAGGAAATAAGAAGGACATATGGTATAACACATAACTATGTTTCAAAAAATGGAAAAAATAATACAGAATTGATAATATAGACCTGGAGGAAAACGGTATGTCCAAACACTAAAAGATAGTAATAGAGAAAATTGTTCACAAGAAAGTAAATGATAATAAAAAATTAAATGACTACAAAATCATAAATCAATGTTGTATGAAAAACACAATATATTCATCATAAATTTTCCCATAGGATATCATTTTTTTCAGGATCCCTTTATAAGAGTTGATGAATTTAATTATGCTATAGATTATAAAGATAATAATATATAATTTCTTGACAATTATAATATCAAAAATTAATCAATTTCCACCATAATATTATCTTATTCCACAAAATATGAGTATTCCTAGGTGAATTATTCGTTCTTGGTTCACAAAAATAAAATAAAAAATATTTTCATAAAATAAAAAATAATAAACTTTTATTAATTTTATATTTAGACATTATCAAAAACCCAAATTTTTATAACAATGTTACATAAAATCCCAAGAGAATAAATCCTTAACTAATATTAAATTCCATAAAAAACACCTAATATTAAACATTAACAATTCCATATATAAATATTGAAATTTACCTAATATGAAAACCCAATAACAATAGGGACTTTATCATATATTCATTAATGAATAATTTAACATTTATCACTGAACAGAAATAGTTTGTAAAGATGTCATAGAACAAAAAAAATCCTTAATCAAATAATATCCCAAATATGATAATCAATCACATAAATAACCAATATCACCTTAAAAGCACATTAAAATGAAATATTACTCCAAAAATACAATTCAAACATTATTACTCAAATAAATTTTTATATTATCTAATAATATGTTGTTTACCTTAATCATATAAGTTTCTGAAAAATTTTAATGATCTTATTTTAAAATTAAAATATTTATATAAAACTCAAATCATTTTTCAAACCAATAGTTATATATATGATAAAACATTTGTTTGAAAAAATTAATAACCAATAATTACCTCATCATCAATGTTCATATAAAACAAAAGTATTATCAATAAATTTTAACTTATGTCCAGTGAAAATAAAATAATGTTTTCTCAAAGATAATTTTTACATGATAAATTTAAGGGTTGAATATATTTAAAAAATCAATTAAAACTAACTAAATTCCATTAAATGTATAATAATCACATAAATCCTCAAAATGGGAATCTATTCAATTAAACATATGGTTAACACTAGACTTATCAAACTATGACACTGTATTTTTATCCCATATCACTATGTATTATCATAGGATTCTATAGGTTCTTTCCTATAATTTAACATAACATTTTATAACATAATGTGAATTGATTAAATAATTATCCCCAATGAGTGTTTTTTGGGGTTTGAAATATTATTACCACTCATAGTATGCTAGTGAAAATTGAGTTAGTACCCAAACTACCCATTTGAAAGTTTTCAACCCTATGTGCATCTATGCCACAAACACATCCACTTTCCAGTATCTAGACATGGATTTCATTTCTTGTAAATAAAAAAATATATACTTTACCAAATTATTTAGATGTAATTTTTATCTTACACTCATACCCATGTATTTATCAATTTTATCTAATCCTAATCTCAAATGTTATAAAAAAATTCCTATGATACCAACTATAATGATCCATCCTTAAACATTACATAGTCTTTAGTTATATGTCAATAAATTAGAATCTTTCGATTTGGTTATCTCTTAAGTATATTTTTTAGATAACTAATTCATATTATGAAATATAAAACCCAAATATTTCAAATTTTACACTTCTACTCTGTATAAAGTTTTTCAAAATTTTTTTATAATGAAATGTGTTTTATTTTCATGATAAATACACATGCCTTTTAACATGACAGATTCTTATTTTTTAACATCCTAAAACCGTTTTAGAAAAAATTCAAAATTTTTTATGAGAAAAAAATCTCAATAGGGGACGCATATAAATAAATAATTAAACATGTTAGTCCATTTTTAGAAAATGACATCATAAAAGAGAGTTTACCATTATTATGATAATTTTTTAGCTTAGATAATTATCTCCATACATATGATATCTTCTTTACTACCCAAATAATTTTTTGGAAAAAATTACTATAAAAGCTAATAATAAAATCATAACAATGAGGGATTACTTATAAAATATGAGAATCCTTGAAAAAAAATTATGTAAAACATTTATTTTACATAAAAATGTAATAAATATTCTTTACAAAAATTATTTTATTACCTTGTGAAATAAAAAAATTTCCCTGAAATTTCAATTGTATTAATAGAAAATTATTCTTTGTTACTTGACACATAATTTTTATATTTCTCTTATATTCACATTTATAACTCGAAGAAACAACCTAGAAAATTAAAATAATCTCTAGGGATAACCATATAACTTGATAACTCCATCCCTATTTTCAATGCAATAGAGATCTATATTAGGCTCTAACATCACCATGATATATATACGGCTAACCAATCATCATAAACAATAGACATGAAAAATAATATTATCATAATGCATTAAATATTGAATTTCAATCATCATCGAAATTAGTAAATTCATTTAACCCATATGAAAAAATTATGTATAATTAAATCTCCATTTTATTTATAACCCTTTTTGAAAACTGAAATAAAATGAGTAAGTTATTTTTTAGAATGAATGAAATCTTTTAAAGAAATCTAAACATAATACAAGACAAGAATTGTTTTTATTAATAATGAATTATTTTACAATCATGGAACATGTATGTCGTACGTAGTCATGGGTAACGTTTCAATTTTTTAAATAGAATGATGTAAAATAAATTCATGTTATATTTTTAAAATTATTATTAACTAATAATTATAATATTATATTTTTATGTACATTTTAATATATTATTCATGGGATTTGGTCATAGAAAAAGTATCACATCACTTCATGGAGGTAGTAATCCCCACGTATGCATGAACGACGTTATCATTTCTCAATGGATGAAAAATTAAGAAATTATATGGTAAATTTACTTTCAATAATTATAATTATCTAATTAATATAATATATAAAAATTAATTTAATTTTTATATCCACTTGATAGAGTTTATGATGCGAACTGAATTACATCGGCATTCGAGGTGGTTTCCCATCACACAAACAATAATGGTTAAATACATAATTTTATAGAAGACTATATATATTTAGAATAAAGAATAAACATAAAAAAATAACATTACATATCAGGTATTTGTGTTATTATTTCATAATTTTTATAATACTATTTCTAGTATTTAAAATAAGACACATAACAGAAACATTAGGTTAAATGTGAAATGTATTATTTAGACAACCTCTATTTCATTAAAAAATAATACCTATAAGGGTAATATTGTTACCAAAATAATATCTAAAAAATCTAATAAAGATTTTGGGAAGATATTTGGTTAGCTATTAGAGAATATTGAGTGTTCACAAGGTGTGAGGATGAAAGGATATTAAGATCTTTTTTATAATTGAGGGGAAGTAGAGAGTTGGAATAACTTAAAATAATAAATTATATATATATATATATATACAATCACATGAATTGGAAAAATGCCTAAAAAAATTAAAATATAATATTTTATAGGTTCTAAAAATACACAAATGATGTTTTTTAGACTAGTTTTGGAGATAATTTAATGCTTATATCCTAGTTATACTACTTTAATCTCATTTTCATTATAACCGTGTTGACAAAACTTTTCACCGTGATAATTTAAAAATATAAAAATAAAATAATATAAGACTTGTAAAAAATGAAATTCAAATTCAAATTTTTGAATTAATATTATCTGGTACAACTTATTATGGTAGGAGAAATTAGATCTAATATAAAAATTCAAAACTCATGAAAAACATATTCTAGAAAAATACTGCATTTAACAAATATATATTTTTCTGAAATAATATTAAATTTTTTTAAATGATGATTCTTGGTTGGATAATAATAAAATAAGGTTTTTATTCTTTTTAACAATAAAAAACCCACATTAATATTCAAATCATAAGATTAAATGAAAATAGGCTGTAATAGATTAAATTTTTTAAAAGGTATAAGTTATCTTCAAAGAAGTATATATTTGTATCCAAATTCAATGAATTGTTTTAATAAAATTATATAACTAATTAAATACATATTTTTTAGAAAAAAATTAGTAAATATGATAATTTAATTTATTCAAGTAATTGTAACCCTTATCTCTTTAGTTGAACCCCCATTAAACATGTTTTCGCCATAACTAAGGTAACAAATTTTTATTATGATCAATATTCTTTATGAAACAAATATACTTGAACATATTTAATTATATAAGTTATGAACATTGTAATTATGGAATTTTTTATATAAAATTTTATTCAAATACCTATTATAGATTAATTTAAAATTAAACTTGTAAAACAAGACACAAAATGGATATTTCAAAAAATACAATTTAAGCACAAAAATGTTTTTATACCTAATTCAAGTGTACATTTTATTAAAATAACTTCCACTATATTATTTTAAATAAATGTTATAATTAAATTTTAAAACAATTAAAAATTAGAAAATTACTTTTTAAACAGGTGAAATGAAAATAAAATTTTCAATTAAAGAATAATTTTTCAGTATTCAATGAAAAATTAAACAATTCAAAAAAGATTTACAAATAATCCCAACATAATATTTATAAGTTTATATTAAAATTAATTCTATTTATATAGGAAAAAACTTATATAATTATATAATAAGTAAATTTCATTTATAAAATAATTATCAAAATATTAACAGTTTGAAAATCAAAAGGGGAAAAGTTTTAACTAAACTATTTCTCATAAGGTTTTATATAAAAGTTTATTTTATGAATTTTTAAAAAAAATTAAAAAATTAATATATTTTTGAAATAATTATAAAAAATATATACTAATAGAACAATTTTTTTATTTTTCAGACAATTTTGAAATTTCATTCAATAATAAAAACTTTTATTTTTTCAAAAAAGTCATTCATATTCAAAAAATTAACTAAATTAAAATTGCCCTTTTTATTTTATTATTATTTAAATTAATATAAATATTACCTAATATTATATAATAAAATGAATCTCATTTTAATTTATTTTATATTTTATTTTAGTAATGGTTTTTTTCGGTTTCAAAAATAGGGATGTTTGAAAACTGTTTTAAAATGTATAATGTTTCCCCATTTTAATTAATTAAAATAACCCCAAATAAGGGATTTTTTTAATTAAACATATATATTAAATAAATAAGTATGTATTAATTTATATTCATATAATAATAATTATTATTATACGTATATTTAATACATAATAATCTATTTCTCGAAAAATAAATTTCTTGAATACTTTCTTTTTCATTGCATCTTGGGGTTTTGATTTGAATTTAATGTTCAAACACATATGAATGAAGTTTTATAAAATGATTTCAATAATTTTAATAGTAATATTTTATATTATATAATATTTGAAACATACTTTTTGACCAAAATGTTTCACAAAAACCTAAAAATTAATAACCATGTTTAAGGTAAATATTGATTTACTAATTGTTAAACTGAAAACATAAGGAATAAAATGGCCTAAATCTTATCTAAAATAGGTTCTATGTGAATATTTAGAACTTATATTTTATATTTATTAATAATAATATATTTCAGAAAACATTTTCGAGTGAAAATTTTCGGTACACCTTTTTATTTTCAAAAATTACAAGTGCGTCACTCACCTCACTTATAAAAGGACACCCAAATCATCTATTATTCAAACCTTGAAATGATTTTGGTTTGTAAAATATGTTCCCAAATAAATTAATAAATTATATCCCCTTTTAATATAATCAATTTTTATGTCAAATTAATTTAATGAATAATATATGTATAATCTAAAATAGCTGGTCCATGAAAAGGTAAAATATTTAATTCTATATTTTAGTTTTTTTTCACCTCCATAAAATAATATTAATTTATGAAAATATAATCAATAAAATTTCTACCACATACATATATGACATTATTTTATGTTAATTACTTATATATATCTCCTCTTCCTTGAAATACGAAATGAGAACGTCGCTCATGTGTATGACGGACAACCGCCTCACGAACCAATGTGACATGTTTTCCAACAAAACCTCTCATTATGGGGTATGGTGATGTCTATATAGTATATATATATGATATTTATAACATAATTATACATCATTAATCATTATATTATATATAAATTATTTACCTTTAATTCTTTAGGGGATACGATAACCTCCCTTTTGTGTACGGTGGAATACTGCCTCACAAAGCGATGTGGTTCGTTTTTCACTAACCCTTTACATGGAAGGTAATAAGTTTACATTTGAAAATATATGTAAACTAAATGACTTAATTATTATATTCATGACATATTCATCATTTTTATAGATAATATATATTTTTCATATTTTTCAATCATTGAAAACACATAAAGTCATTTGTGTACTCGTGGACAACTGCTTTAACGAATCGATGTAACTCTCTTTTCATAAAAAAACACATGGATGATATATATAAATATATTTAAAGAAATATTATGATATATATGATATTATTATCATTATATGATTAGAAAACAATACTTATATCCTTTCAAGAATGATCATTGAATAATAAGAATGTTACTAATTTGTACGTATGGCCTACCGCCTCCATGATCATAACATATATAATTTATCAAATCCAATATTCATGAATGTTCTTAAAATTATATTTTATGTACAAAAATGATATTTATTTCATGAATATTATACACGTTATTTTTAAATAATGTCCTCTTTTACATTAGTAACCCCACCAAATGTGTTTTCAACACATAAGACGAATATGTTCAAAACATATGACATATAAATAATTGATAATGTATTTATATATATCATGGTAATAAGTTAAATACATTGAATAAAGAACATTATAAAATTATAAATAATGCAAATAATGTACCTAAGAATTTTATTCATGAAGATAAATATTATATTTGACAAGTCAGACTCATGGTAAGCGACTACTTCTCAATCTCTTTTCATTGGGGAATATAGTGAATTTACGAATATATATTCTTTTATTAGGTATATATTAATTCCAATTGACATGCTAAATCATGAATATCTGTATTAAATTTTTTTAATGTATTTAAATGTTATTCATTAATTGGTATTTTAAATCAAATTATTCTAAATTGATAAGTTAATTTCATTAAAAATATTTTATTTATCTTTTATCTTTTTAATTCCCATTTCCATAATTATACATGTACTTAATCTGGTTTTATAATAGATATTATATTTTAATAAAGATATATATTTTAATTATTTCAATGTTTTTGAAAAAAACGGTATCATTTTACATATTTTGGGGATTTCTAAAAAAACTAAAAAAGTAATGTTTGCTGGCGTCCCACCTTTTTATTTCAAAAAAAATCAATACATGGAATAAAAATGGTACATCTTAAAGATTAGTTTCATGGAAATTTTAAAATAATACAAGAAATCATAAAACATTCTTCAAATATATGTTGAGGTATTCTTCATGGGTTTTCCATATGAAAATTCTATTATATCTTGTATCCTATGGACATACATCAAATGAAAGGGGTCAGCATGTTCCCCATTAAAGAATAGGTAAAGGATACATTTATAATGTGAACATGTGGTATATTTGTATGGAAATTATGTATAAAAATATAAAATATAAAATATAAAATAAGCATATCACAATAAAAATTACAGAAATCATAACATTGATATGTGGTTATAACATATAAATGATACATTCATAATTATATAAACGAGTTCAATCACCAATATGTAAAAAATCAATGTTACCAAGGTTAATAAATAAAGTATCCTAAAAAATGTTATATATATAGAATAACTACTTTCCCAATGAATTTTAGTACCATTAGGGTACACCTATCACATTTATTAATTAATTTTATCCATACTGATCATAATAAGTTATTTAATTTATAACCCTTGAAGAAAAATAATGGGTTTATTATCAAAAATAATTGTGTCTAAAAGAACATAATGACCTGATCATTATATCATTATTATCTTATGAAAAATGAATGTGTGTTTAATATATATAAATCAATAAATAAATAAAATACATTTACATCTAGTTTAATACCCATTAATTATGAAATGGTTTGGTTTCCACAATATAATAATATATTATGCAAATGTGGTATGTTGAGAAGTAACATCAGCATCATTATGTATATAAAATAGGGATATATAAAAAGTTAAATATTGAGATGAACTATGATCCCCATTAATGAAAAATATTCTAGAAGTAAGGGTGTAATAAAAATAATAATGAAATAATATAACATACCCTTTTAAAAGACTTCAAAAAAATATTATTACACGAATGGAAAAGAAGATAATGAGAAATACCTTACCTTATGAGTTTCTTCTAACCCAGGTGAACTAGAAGAGAGGGGTTTAGAGACACCTTGCGAGTAAAAAATATTATAAATACATAGAATATGTTTTGGAGGTGAAGGGGAAGGGTGAAGTGGTTTGGTATTTGTAATACAATTAATGGAATTATTTAGTAATCGTTTAAATATAGGTCATGGAAATCATGGTTGGGAAAAATAACAAAACGTATCCAATGGAATCAATTTATCATTTAAATTTATATAATAGTATTATATGTGACTATTTGATGAAAAAAATGTTATTCAAAATACATGAGTTTCTATAAAAGTTTATATATTTTTTTAAAAACAAATATGTTTTATTTGTATCCAAAAAAAACTTTTCAAATTGATATTTAATAAATTTATATTTATTAAAATAAACTATTCTAAAAATTGGATTTATGGTATTAAAATTTTATTTATAAAAAGAAAATTAATCATTTTAAAATTATTTATTGTACATGTATCCTCTTATTACACGGGATTACTTCATAAGTTTAAGGTGTGTGATAGTCATAGATTCGTGGGGTGGAGAAACTAATATTGACAATGTTTTAATATACACTAACATGTGATTCACCCATATTTATTTCTATTTGATCATCACTTATTGATGCTCATCTAGAGATTGGTCCAAGGATAAACCCAGTGATTCTCCCTCTCTATAATTTTTTGAAAAATGGGATTCAAACAAAATGACACTACATGTCAAGGCAATAAATTTTAATTTCTGTATCAATTATCCATTTTTATTACTAATTATAATAACTAATTATCATGGTGAAATTATTATTAATGGATATATATCCCAATTAAAAAAATAGACCAATGTTTTTATAGACAAATGGGCATATTTTTTCCATGGTCGTATTATTTTCCCAACATTTACATTGCTCCCTATAAATAACATTTCATTATATCACTATATTTTCAATAAAATTATTCATAGGAATATATTTTCATTTTATAAGATGTTGATTATTTAACTATTTTTTTCATTTATATAGTTTTTACATTGAGGATGATTGTTCTAGTAGATTGGGCCATTAATATTTTACCATTTTATCTATTGAATTTTATATTTTTTGTACAATTTTAATGATTGGAATTTTAATTGGTATCATATATAACTAATGTAATGATATTTAATAATTAGATAATATTTTATTGGATCCTATATGTTTTATATGTGAATAATATTATATAATATAACATAATTTTTCAGTGGAAGAATGTATTATTTAAAAATCCAGCATCATTAAATCCTTCCCCCCTTTATAAATCTCTTACTCATAATTTCAACTCATATTCTCAGTGGAGAATAGTTGAAGTAAATTTTTTTCATTATATATTATCATTCCCACATTTTCTCTTAATAGTTATGGTTCTTCCATAATAATTTTATAGGGACATTTTTCTGGTTGCATAGAACTTTGTCTCAATGGAACAATATCACCACTAACTACACATAATAAGATGGTCCTAGATCCACTTGTACCACCTTTGATGTGAGTATTTTTAACGGATCAGTTATATACTTTTTCGAGAGTGATACATGGAATGAAACATGAACATAACCCATATTTGGTAGATTTTCTAGCTAATGGGCCACTTATCCAATGAGATCAAGGATTCTGAAGAGGCCAATGTTGAAAGGGATATTATTTCCTTTCTTTTAAAACAGCATGAATTGATTCCATAGTAAAATCCTAATGAAACAATTTTATCCAAAAACAAACTATATGTCCCTTCAACAGTATTCTACACAACTCTTCTACCGACTTAAAAAAATATTTTTTGTTGAAGTGAATCACACTATTTTATCATCTATTGGATAATATTATACCCATGTTTCTTTCTCTCACCAACATCATCCCAACAATTTGAGCTTTTAGATTTCTTCATATATAGAAGATCATATGGCTCAATTTGAAAACTAAAGAGGAATTCTTTTTTGCATTATAACTCCACTAATGGGAGGTAGTGATCCCATACACCATTAAATTCCATTGAGCTTTTTCATAGAATACACTAAAATTTTAGGTTATTCCATTAATATTTTCCATTTGGTTAGGGGTGATAAGTCATACAAAAAATCAATTCAGTATTCAGATCATTTTGTGGTCGTCTCCATAATTTATATGTGGACCTTGGATCAAAATTAGAAATGATTAAAATTGGATCCCTATGTAACCACACCACATCCATTATGTATATCATGTAAATTTGGCCAAGAGAAAAATTTTCATAAATAGTGATGAAATGGGTAGTCTTGGAGGCTTGCTTCACTATCACCCATATCACATTATTTTCTTTGGATGTTCTTATCAGACTAATGAAAAACTCTATAGTGATATTGTCTCACTTACATGTTGGTATGGGTAGTGCTTTTAATAACCCATTATGATGTTTTCATTCCTCATTTACATATTTACACATGAAGCACCTTTCAGTGCAATTATGAATATCCATTTCATCTTATCTGACTATTAATGTTCACAATGATCCTGATACATTTTAGTGCTTCTTGGATGTATAGTGAATGTTGAGATATGAATGTCATCTATAAGATTCTTATCTATCTCCACGATATATTGGAATCATATCCTCATAAAATATTTATGTATCCCTTCTTGATCAATGATGAACTCATGAAAAATCTCATTCATTAGACCGTCTATAAACTTTTTAAAAAAATGGTCTTTCCTTTGATCCCAAATTTTCTTTTCTAGTAATAATGGTTTAAAAATCAGTTGGGATAGTATTGATGATGTATCATCCCTTATTATTCCTATTTATATACTTACTAGATCCTTGATCAGTTGATCCCCATAAATCCTCCTCATTGCTAGCATAATATGGTCAGTCCTATTTAATACAAAAATTAATTTTATTTCTCTACTACATTGATAATATATTTAATAGACATTTTATATAAGAATATCCAACCATCTCTTTTAGCTCATGTTCAATTCTGTTTTCTATGAATACGTACACAAACAATTTGGTGTCCTGTGTATGTATTAACTTTCTCCTTATAAATATAGTGTCGTGATATCTTCATAGAAAAAATGACTTCGCCTAAATCCATTTTATGTAAAGGATAGTTCTATTAATGATGATTTTACTATCAATATCCATATGAAATAACCCTAAAATTTTTCACAAATAAACACCCATGAACTTTTATAGATTCATCACTATGAATAATAAATCCTTCTTGAATAGAGGGTAGAGTGAAGAGATGTTTTGTAACAAGTTTATTATTTAATTACTAGAAATATTCATCACAATCATTTGCCTAGATGAACTTATCTAAATTTCATGTTAACTTTTTTAGTGGACCATAAAATTGTAATTGTTTTTACAAATATACTCTAATATCTTTCTAAACCATAGAAACTATGAATTTTTGTTACTATTATACAATGAGGTAACTCCTCTATAAACTTTTTCATGGTAGAGATAACTATGATTCCTTCACTAGTTAAATTGTTTCTCATGAATTCGATATCTTAAAAACATAATTCATAGTTTCTAAATTTTAAAAATCAATTTTCTTTTTTCATAGTTTTCAATAGAACACTTAAATGATCCTCATATTCGACATGACTCTTAGAATATATCAGAATATAATTAATAAAAAGTAAAATGAATTAATCAATGTATTCCTTAAATACTATACTTATAAAATCCATAAATAAATAGGGATCATTATTCAATATGAATGTCACAAAAACAAACTCATAATTCTCATATATTATTCATAAGGTGGTATTTGAAATATCTTTTTTCTTCACCCTCAATTGATGATACCTGATCAGATTTCAATCTTGGAGAAGAATTGATCCATGTGAAGTCAGTCAAGTAAATTATTAATCCATGAGAGATGGTATGTGTTATTCACTATGATCCCAATATATTCTCAATCTTCAATCCATATCTGCATTGATCCATCCTTATTATTTATATAGGAAAAAATGTCTCCCAAAGGTGAGACACATGGTAATATAAATCCATTCTCCAAAAGATGTTAATGTTATTTCATTAATTACTCTAATTCTATGTTTTACTTTCTATAAAAGGTCTTTGATATATTCTTTGATCTAGGTATGAGTTTCATGTATAAATATACCTCTCTCTTTCAAGGAGGTCTAAAAAACTATTCCATAAATATGTTAATGTATTCTAGAACTGTGGGGATATTTTCTATCTATAATCTTTCATTTCCTTCTCCATCTTTACTGGGAATTTTATAGTGATGGAAATGGGATGTTCTTATAAACAAATCTGAATCTGAGATAACACTCCTTCAAAAATAAATATTGGATATCTATTCAAGAATACTAATAATTAGAAACTCCTGTAATTGATCATATCATTTTACATTAAAATGTAGTTCATCTCTAGTATGGTGTCAAATTTCACAATGGGAATGACCACTAGATTTCAAATTTAATTTTACTCAGTGAAGATCATACTAGAGTTTCTGTATATTGCTCATTCTAGGATATTCCTATATGAGTCCTGATTGACAATTCCTATTTTATCAACATCAGGATTGATTCTATATAATTTTTTAACATGGATAATATAAAGGAATTCATAGAACCAAAATCGACCACTATACATGATATATTTGATATAAAAAAGTGTACCTAAAACCACATCATTTAGGACATCTACATCATTTAAAATGGTATAGAATTCCTATCCTTTATCCCTTGTATTACACTAAGCTTAATAGTTGTTTCCCACTATTATACTTTAATTTGATATTTTAATAGAAATTTTCCAAGATGTCTAGACATGATTAATTGAATGTCACGTTATCATTTCCCTATCATGAATTTTTTGTTCATGTTGCGATGTTAAGGATTCACCTCAACATGACCATTTTTGTGCTATATGGAAATCTATGTCTCACCTATAGAAAATTACACACCCAATAAATTGAATCCGTACATTCATACTCCAACATTTTTTCATAAGGGAAGTATCACTTTCTTTGTTAATCTTCAATTATTAAATTTCATCTCTATGTTTGGCCTCGTTTATCACTTCTTTTCATTCAAAAATGTGACCATTGTGTCCTTCCAAGATCCAATTACAACTGCATAGTACTACACATTATCTTCTCATATATTTCATAGTCATGATTTGATAAATACCTCCACAAATTGGGTCTCAATCCACTGAATAATATCAAAATTTAGATTAAGATTAATTTCAATGCTAGACATATATCGAGGCTGTCTTATAAGATTAATTTAACAGTTTCTTATTGATTAATTTTCCATCATAATTAGAACTAAGAATTATTTCATTATTTATTTCATATAAAAAGGAGAAATAATTATTGAAAAATATTCCTTTGAATACTTCCCACACTATATAGTCAATATACCTTCTAGGATTATTGTTTTCAATGTATTTCCACCACTTATAATCTTATCAATATAAGAATTATACTACAAGAGTGACTTTATCAAGCTCAAGAAATTTGAGTATACTTAATATCATTTCTATATATGTAATCTATTTTATATTAATCAATGGTTTTGTAGATTTACAAAAATAAATTGGTCAGCGACACATGAAGGAATCAATTGAAAATATTTTCCCAATATGGAGAATCTTGATATTCTTCTTGATTCACATAATTATTAATAACCATAGATATTATTTTCATCATCCTTATAATATTTTTCTTTCTAATTTCCACCATAACTCTATTTTTTCATCATTCATTTCAATCAAAATTTATTTGGTTCCTTTTATTTCCCCCATTTTTCTATAATATAAAAATCATTGAGAGAAACATGCTACATTCAAGAATATTATAATTATAAATGGAATTCAAGTCATAAAAAAATTATTATGTATGTTTTTTATTAATATCCTCAAATTAAACCTATATTTTCTAAATATATTTCATAATAGTTCATAAAAAACTCATATATAACTAAACATATCCACTATTAGAGTCAAACTAAGTGTAAATGAAGAACCATTATTTTTCACCAGTTCCTGATTAAGTCTATGTTAATAAATTATTTTTAAGGACTTTACCGAATTTTACATCTCTTCTAGATCCACGTCCACTGTTTGAATTCAGATTGGGATTTTATTTCATGGAAACCACTCAATTAACACCTCACCAGAATTTCGGGATTGTTACATAAATTTAGACGTATAATTTGGGTTATTAATTTTTTTTCTTGTACTAAATCCCAGGAATAAATGAACTGCCATTAAATGGAAAATATGCAATAATTTATTTTTTATTATAACATATATTGATTAAATGGAAAAAATTCATGTTATTTTTTATGATTCACTTTCTTATAAATTAGGATCATAATAGAAGGAAAAAAACACATTCACTTGGTTCATGAGAAATGAATATTCATCAGTTCAACCTAAGTTACTTTTACTATATCTCGAATCATGGGGAAATATATCAATATAAAGTGGCGAACATGATCCCAATAATGGAATATGAGATGGAGACATTTAACATGTGATATATATATTGATTCAAAAAGGGCTACCTTATAATATTTCCATTCCTTCATACTTGGGGGAGATTGTAAGAGTCAATAAGGTATCCTTTTGACTTTACCATTCCTTCTTGTTCTGAAAATCACAAACACCTTATCTTAAGGAAAATTTCATTTACCCATTGCTTTTCCATCATTAGAAAAATTTCCTTCCACAAGAAAATTCATCCTTATCATATTTTTCATTTTTCATTATCATGTCTAAATGTAAAAGTTGGTTTCATATCTAAAAACATGAAATCATGTTATAATTAGATTAATATCATTCTGTTTTCAGGATCTGAATTCAGGTTCTAAGTTCTCTGAATTCAGACTCCAGAGTCTTCTAAGTTCCAAATATTAGTTCTCTGTATTCAGACTCTGAACTCTTCTATGTTCTGACTCTGAGTTATCTAAATTCATACTCTGAACTCTTCTGAGTTCTAACTCTGAGTTCTCTGATTTGAGACTCTGAACACTTCTGAGTTCTTACTCTGAGTTCTTTGGATTCAGGCTTCGAACACTTTTGTGTTTTGACTCTGAGATCTTTGAATTCAGACTCTGAACACTTCGGAGTTCTAACTCCATGTTCTATGAATTCAGACTCTGAAATTTGTAAGTTCTGACTACAAGTTCTCTGAATTCAGACTCCTAACATTGTAAGTTTGGACTCAAAATTCTCATGAACTCTGACTTTGAACTTTGTAAATCCATATTCCAAATTTCCTTGAAATTCAGACTCTAAAATTCTATAGAGTTCAGGTTCCGAATTCCTTATAAAACAGAATCCAAATTTCCATGTATTATAGACACCGATTGTGTTTTTGGTTAGACTCCGAACTTTTATTCGCATACATTACGAATATCTATTTTTGTTTATGTAACAGTGTTTCTACTTACACTTGTTTTTGTTATTAAATGATGTCATGCATTCAGTTTCTAAATAACAGTTGTTTGAGTGACACGTGTAGTGGTCCCTCCGAAATTCAAGGAAAAATATGACTGTCGGAGGAGGGAGCCAACCGTTGGAGCTTTTCCTATAAATATGAGCTCATTTGAACAAGCTCAAGACTTTTACATCAACACATTAACTTTTGTCATTTACTTTGTACAACTTTTCATACATTCTGTTGAAGTGATTTGTAGAGAGATAACCTCTTCTAAACTCTCATGATTCGTGTATAAAGTTTAAACGGGTTGTTCAAACTTTTCTTCGTGAAGATTTTCTTTGTGCAGAGGTGTTATTTCTTTGAAATCAGATAATTTGGGTTGTGAATTTAGAGGTGCTAATTTCCTTACAAATGAAGGGCTTGTGGGGATAGCAAGACAGATACCAATCTTTGTAATGAGGGCTTACCTAGGTTTGGGTAAGACAGAGTTTCTTGAATGTATAACTCAGGGGACCTTTATCTTGGGTTGTTTGATACCCTTCTCTTTTGGTTAAAAGAGTTACTACTTGTTACTTGTAGTGTTTCAGTTTTTTTTTCTTCTATAAATATGGTTTTTACAGAAGTATTATTACCTTATACTTCCTTAAACATGTACTATGTTTATATAGGATTCTATACGTTTTAAGGTAGAATCATAGTTGTTGTAAGCTTTTGTTATGTTTCATTTATGAAATCACTTTTCCAGAATCAATAAAGTTATTAGAATTTAGAGGTGTTACGAATTTTGTTTATGGAAAATTCCCTTAAGGTTTTTTAAAATATAAAATTCTCCCCCCTCTTGTATATTGATTATCTTTATCATAATTTTATACTATAATTAGTATCATATCTATTGTACTATCAATCCAACGATTAATATCAGAGGAGGTGACCTTGTACCCTGAACCAATACAACAATTGGTATCAGAGTTTGGAAACCTTATACCCCAAACCAATAAATTTTTGGCTTCAGAGTATTTGTTCAATCTGGATTAATCTCATGATTTGATTCAGGAGAGAAATCACATATTCAGAATCATCTTTTCAGATCAACAATTTTGGATTCATTTTGTCATAGAGATACTCTAGTTCTACATTTTTCTTTCTGAGGAATATTTTTCTTATTTAAAAACTATTATTTCTAACAAGATTGTTTGCCATGATTTTCCTTAAAATGGATGGTTCAAATGGTGGTTCAATCGACAATATAAATCCTACCAAACCTCCTATTTTTGATAGAAATGATTATGAGTACTGGAGGGATAGGATGAAAACTTTTGTTATTAACACTAGAGTTGATAACTACATAATGATGAGAAGGGACTATAAAATTATTAATAAGGAATTAAGAACCTTTAATAATCAGGAGAAATAAGATTATGATGAAAATTTCAGAGTCATAAATAATTTTCTATGTTCCATGACTAGGAACATCTATAGTCAAATATCTTCATGTGAAGCATTAAAAAACATTAGAAAAAAACATGAAGTTTCACATTTTGGTACTTTTAAAGTTATAAATACATAAAGAGCTATGATTTGATCTGCATACCATGGATTTAATTTTATTTATAGAGAACCTATAAGTAATATTCAGCAATGTTTTATGACTATCATGAATAGCTTATAGTCTATGGAAGAAAAAGATTTGGATGATGAGCCTCTTGTAGATAAAATCAAAGATATCATTCTAAATGAGTGGGAGACCAAGAGAACATCAATTGATGAAAACATGAAAGTTACCAAGATTTCATTAGATGAATTGTTTGGAACACTTCTTCGCCATGAGACTAGAATGAAGAGAGATGCTGATAATATAAAAAAGAATAGTAGGAATGGAGGAGTTTCTTTTACAACTTCTTAAAAACATATGAAATACAAGACTCCAGAAAGATTTACTATATGAAAGTCAAAGAAAGATACTACCCAGTTAGAATCTAGTGATATAGAAAATTCTGAGAATTAATTAGCTAATCTTTCTCAGAAAATGAATAAGATAGTTGCTCAAAATAACAATAAGAATAAATTCAACAAGAGAGACTACAAAGAGAAGAAAGATGAGGATGCTACTTGTTATGAATTTAGAAGAACATGTCATATCAGACCTGATTTCCCTCTATTGAAAAAGATTAAAAGATGGAAAGGAATTTAGAAAGGGACAAGAAGAAGTTATATCGCTCAAAGCACAAGAAAAGTATAAAAGCAAACGATACTTGGAGTGCTAGCTGTAGAGAATCTCCGGGAAGCGAATTTTTGAATATGAATTGTCATCACAGAAAAATATTAAATTCATGGTTACTACTTATTTCAAAAATACATATTTTATGGCCAAGGTATGCTCTACCGGGGCTTTAACAAATTTTTATCTTGATAAGAATTACTATTCTGGAGATATTACTTTTAATGAAGATACTTCATCTTCAGATAATGAAGAAATACCTTCATATGAAAAAGTATCTAGATTTTCCAAATTGTTAGTAGAAAAAAATTTAAAAACATCTTGGAATTTGGACATGGAAAATACTAGAGACGAAGTTCTTAAAAAAGTGATTTTAGACCTCTCCAGCGATCTTAAATATAAGGATTGGATTTTAGAAAAACTTTCTAAAGACCTTAAGGAAATAAATTCTAAAAGGGAAAAAAATTCTAAATATCATAAGAAATCTATTTTATAATTAAATTTTTTTGAGGAAAAATATAACTCTAAGGAAAAAATTCTTGAGGATAGGAAGTTAGTCATCCGACTAAAATCCGAAGTATATTCCCTTAAGATACATCTTAAAAACACCAAATCTCGTAATGAAAATTTTGACAAGATTAATTCTCATATCAAAACTGAAGGAAATACTACTGGAGTATGTTATACTCACCAAAAACCTATTTTTAAAAACAATTATTTCATTCCTTCCATATCCCCTTTTTGTAATAAATTCTAAAGTGGTGGGAATTGGAAGAAACATTACTCTATGAATAATGTTCAATCTCTTGGGGTTTATAAAGCAGTTTTCTCTAAACAATTGTGGATACCCAAAATTTTACTGTCTAAAAATTCCAGATCCAAGGAATTTTGGATTCTAAAAGTCAAAACATCTTTTTTTCAGGAAAATAAAGAAGGTACTAACATAAATACTTGGTACATGGATAGTGGATGTTTCCAGCATATGTCTGGTAACAAAAAAGTTTTGAAAAGGTTATCAAGAATAAAGGAGTAAAAATAACATTGGAAGATAATGCTGAGGGAGAAATTATTGGTATAGGTAACATCATTCTTCTTGGAAAAACATTGATTTGAATTGTTTTTTTATAAGTGTCTTAAGCACAATCTCATTAGTATAATTCAATAATGTGATGAAGGTTACCTTGTAAATTTTCAGAATGACAAGTGATTGGTACACAATTACCAGGAATAATTTATTCCATTTTCCAATAGGCAAGATAATTTTTACACCCTAAACATATAAGACCTTAGAAGACAAGACTTACCTTACCATAGTGCAATGGAAGATCATTCATGGTTGTGGAATAGAAGGATAGGTCACTGTAACCTTAAGAACCTATCAGAACTCTCTATGAAAAGATTACTTAAGGATCTACTGGAACTTGTCATTTCTTAAGAGATTCATTAGTATCATGGGAATGTAAGAAGGAAAACTCAGTAGAACTTTTCACTACTGAAGAAAAATATGTAGCAGCTGGAATTTGATGTGATCAAGTATTGTGGATGAAAAACACACTCAAAGACTATTGTATGAGTTTTACCAAAATAACAAAAATTCTATGATAATACTAGTGCCATTGCCCTATGTAAAAACCGTGTACATCACTCTCGTGCAAAACACATAGATATTAGGCATCACTTTCTTAGGGATCACACACAAAAAAGAAAATATCATTCTTCAATTTATCCGAACACAAGATGAACTTGCTGATATTTTAACAAAATCTTTACCCTCTGATAGATTTTAATACATTAAATAGAAGTTTGGAATGATAACTGTAAGGTAATATTACTCATTAATTTTTTTTTGAAGTCAATATCCTTATATTAATAAACTCATTTTCATAGGGGGTAATTTTTCTTGTTAGTTTAATGAAAATTTTTTGTAGTCAATCTATTATCAAAATAATTCATAATGAAAATTTAAACTATTCGTTTTGTCGAAATTTTTCATAATGATTTTTTTTCGTAGGCAGTTTTTTAAACTTTTTCATAGTCAGAATTTTCATATTCAATTTTTCAAAAAATTTCGTAATAGAGTTTTCTGTACTCAAAATATTTCATATTGATGTTTTTGTTTTCGTAATAATTTTTTTGAAATCTAAAGTTCATCAAAGAAAATTTTTCCTATAACGAATAATATTCCAAGAAATATGAAAGGTATGTTTCCTTTCTTATATTATCGTAATCATATTTTACTTGCTGGTATTTTCAATTTTTGTTTTAAAAATTTTCTTATTTCCTTTTCCTTAAATCCGAATATTTTTCTTTAAAACCTCAAAAGATAAGATTCTTGCATGTTTTCCTTGTAGCTATCATTTCAACCGTCAGATCTAATCGGATGTTTTCTCAACCGTTGGAGTGACTTTGGAATTTCAACTGTTGCTTAAAACACCAATATAAAGGACCCTCGACGGGATTTCCCACATATGATTTCAAGCCTTTGCGTGCCATAGATCTGACCCTCCTTAAAAATCCCGTTATGAACAACTCAAATCTTGGTCAAATATGAATGTCTGGTGAAGTCCCTTCTCAAGATATATAAACTGTCAAGTCAATTTTAGAGAGGCAGATTTACAGAGAGAGGTTGGTGCATTCAAATTTCATTGCCAAGTATGATTCCATTATATCTTAGAAAATCAAGTTGAATGGATGGGAAAGTGTTTGTATATCAAATCCAGGACCTCATGATGTAGTTTATCGGGATCTTCTTGTGTAATTCTATGAATCTGTGAGTTTCTTCATAGAAGAAGGGAAGAGTATGTTTTCTTTCAAAATCTATCGAAAAAATATTCCCTTTCATACACCAAGGACACTATATTAGTGGGGTTGTCTCAGGAAGGGGAAGCTGGATTCTATTCCCATAAATTGTCAGATGTACAAGGATGTTTTTTCAAGAAGAAATCATTGGAGTGTCTTGGATTTTCATATGTCAAGACTCCGAAGATTTCTCATTTGTCAACAAATAATTAGATCCTTGAATTGTGGGTTCAAGGTTTTATCATTCTGAGAAAAGGTGATAAGGACACCTTAAAAAAGAGAGACATGTATATATTAGATTTTCTAGTGAATCTAAGGAAGACCAACTTGATAAATCATATTCTCATTAGGATTTAGAATATTAAGAATTGAAATCTAAATGCTTAGATTATCATGTATCAACACATCCTCCCTAAGCTAATTGTTCGGTTCCTTGAGTATTTAAAGATTCCTTATAGTTCTAAGACGAGGAATTGAAAAGTCATGTTTGGTATTGATGACCCATTGAAGATAATGAATATTGGTTACTCCAAAGACTCTGTGGAATTTTATGATCTACTAGAGGAAGAGGCTGAGGCTATTCTGAAGGAAAAAAAGTTCTCGAACCATAGAAAAATGGAGGAAAGAAGAGGAAATTGAAACAAGTAGTAGTTGATGGTAAAACCCCAGAGGCAAAAGGAACCCAATCCACACCTCCAATGCCCAAGAAACAAAAAACCTATCTAGATGAGGTTGTAGCCAAGTGGAGGGAAGAAAAGAAAAATCACAAGGAAGGAGAGACACAGTTTTTCTTGGATCCTACAAAGGCTAAGGCTTTAAAAGAAAAGACAGCTAATGAGCCTGAGACGAAAGATAAGGAAAAGTAGCAAAAGAAGAAGATATCAGAAGCTGAGATTGCTCAATCCCTTCTAAGGGATACTGAGAAAGCATCTGAGAATATCCATGTACAGAAATCCTTCTTGATAGAGGCCTTACCTGAGACACCAGGGAAGAAATTTCTCACTCCAGAAAATGTACAACACAAGATTATTGAAGAAAAGAAAATTGTAGAAGAAGTACAAGAAGAATAAAGCTTTGGTGACATAGAAGACATCATAAAGAAAGTTGAATACTTTCACGAAATGGAATGGGAATCCAGAAAATTGTGAATCTGGACCTCTCAAGCCGGATCTTCAAAGCATGATACTCCCGGTTCAGATGAAAATGATGAAGAAGAAGTGAATAATCCCCCTGAGGAAGAAAGTTATAATCATCATTTCATCCACCTTGAAGATTCTGAGACATGAGATGAGATGGAGAATATAAATGAAATATAATTGTTCAATTGTCTGATAGTGGACAAGAGTCTCTGGATGAGGAATCTGTTTAGAGAACTGACAAGGGTAAACCAATGGTTGTTGATACACCTACTAAAGCGGTTGTGAAGAAGAAATATGTTGGTGGAAAATCAAAGAGGAAACTTGTTAATCTAGGAAAGATCCCTTACCAAGAAAAGTCTCAAATTCATAATCATCTTCACATATACCTGATTTCATTGTCTAGTCATTAGAGAAGTTGGTTGGAACCATTCTGATCTCTCCAAGAATTGACTCGAGATGTCTGATTCTCCAACACGAAATGAATTAAAAATAGGATTCAATATCATTGGTGATGGACATGTGTGTCAAGTTGGAAGAAGACTTCAAATATTTCCTTATCAACTATGAAGCCCACAAAAGGTCCTACAAGAAAATGTTTGACTTGTCAAAGAAGAAAGTTTAAGATTTGAAAAAACATGATGAGTATCAATATGGTGTCAAGGAGGCTTTGACATTGGATCTGGTAGAATAAAAGATCGCAGAACTAGATTTGATGAAAAGTTAAATCTTGTGCATAATTCCCGGATACAAGAAGTAAAATATCTAAATTGGATGTTTTATTCGGTTTCCCAAAGTTGGAAGAGGGAAAGGGATATTTGGATCGAGATTGAAGAGAATTTAGTTAAGCAAGATGGGTTGTAGAAGGTTCAAGCAGAAGCTCTGAAGGCTCAGGAAGAAAAGATCATGGAATTAGAGAAGAAAGCATAGGATCGGTATCAAATCCTAAAGAATGTAGAGGAAGACCATAAAGAAATCAAAAAGATGAAAACCATAGTGACTAAATTTATACCCAAGGATAAGGAATGAAAATATATCCAATCTGATATTTTGTTGTATTATTTCCTAGTAAAATTTTTTTCTATCATAATGAAATTTTTGGTTGCTCGTTTTTTTGGATGCTTTGTACTAATATTTTAGGTACTATAATTTCATTTCCATCCCATTAAATTCATTTTGAAAATCATAAAGGGGGAGAAAGGAAAAAAAATATGTTAATAAGATATATCCCTAAGTAAGGGGGAGGTTATCTAAGGGGGATTTTTCATTACATTGATTTCCGTACTCAAGATAATGAAAAATCTCATTCCGAAAATCTAGAATACATTCTTTAATGTTCCAAAGCCTAATGAGGAGTTAGTAATATTCAATATTTTCCATATGATAAGGGATATAAGTTTCATTTTCAAAGTATAGAAAAATATTTTTCTAAGTCCTTATATTCCTTTTCTTAAGGATGATTGTGGTTCCCAAAAAGGGGGAGATTGTTGAGTCAATAAGTTTTTTCATTATGACTTTTCCATTCCTTCATAATTGAGGGAGATTTCTGAGACAATAAGGTTTCTTTATGAATTTTCCATTCCTTCTTGTTTTGAAAATCCCAAACACATTATCTTAAGGAAAATTTCCTTTTAACCTGTTCTTTTCTTTCATAAGAAAAAGTTCCTTCCTCATGGAAATTCATCCTTACCATGTTTTTCATTGTTCATTATCATGTCTAAATATAAAATTTGGTTTCATATCTAAAAACTAAAAATCATTTAATACTTAGATAAAGAGAATTCTTTTTTCAGGATCTGAATTCATGTTCCGAGTTCTCTGAATTCAGACTCCAAACTCTTCTCAGTTCTGACTCCGAGTTCTCTAAATTTTGACTCCGAACACTTCAGAGTTCTAACTCTGAGTTATCTGAATTCAGACTCTGAACTCTTCAGAGTTATGACTTCAAGTTCTATAGATTCAAACTTGGAACTCTTGTGAGTTCTGACTATGAGTCCTCTGAATTCAGACACCAAACTTTTCTGAGTTCTGACTTCGAGTTCTCTGAATTCAGACTCTATACTTTGTAAGTTCTGACTTCAATATCTCCGAATTCAGACTCCAAACATTGTATGTTTTTACTCCGAATTCTCATGAACTCTGACTCCGAACATTGTAAATACATATTCTGAATTTCCTTGAAATTCAGACTCCAAAATTATATAGAGTTCAGGTTCTTAATTCCATAGAAAACAAAATCTGAATATTGATGTATTATATACACCAAATGTGTTTTTGTTTAGACTCTAAAGTTTTATTTTCATACATTCCAAATATCTATTTTTGTTTATTTAACCATGTTTTTGCTTGCACATTTATTTTCTATAAAGTGGTGTCATACAATCAGTTACTGACTAACCATTGTTTGAGTTACACATGTACAAGTCCCTCCAAAATTCAAGAAAAAATATGATTGTTGGAAGAGGGAGCCGATCGTTGGAGATGTGCCTATAAATAGGAGCTCATTTCAACAATCTCAAGACTTTTACTTCAATACATTAACTTTTTTACATTACTTTTGACAACTTTTCTGGCATGCTATTGAAGTGATTTATAGAGAGAGGTGATCTTATAAATTCTAAGGCTTCATATAGAAAGTTTGAATGGCTTGTTCAAACATTTCTTGATGCAAATTTTCTTTGTGCAGAGGTGATATTTCCTTGAAATCAGAGACTTCGGTTTGTGAAGTCAGAGGTGTCGATTTCCTTACAAATCGAGGTCTTGCAGGGATAGCAAGACAAATACCAATATTTGGATTGAGGGATTACCTGGGTTTTGTTAAGATAGAATTTCTTGAAAGTATTAATCAAGGGACCTTTATCCAGGGTTGTTGGATACCCTTCTCTTTGGGTTAAAAGAGTTACTACTTGTTACTAGTACTGTTTCAGTTTTTTTTCCACTGTAATATTGGTTGTTAAGGAATGTATAACTATCATAAAATTCCTTAAACTTGTACTCTTTTTATATAAGATTCTATACGCTTTATTTTAAAATCTTATTGTTGGATTCTTTTGTTAATTTTCATTTCCAGAATCACTTTTTCCGAATCAAGCAAGTTATTAGAATTTAGAGGAGTTGTGAATTTTGTTCATGAAAAATTTCCTTAAATATTTATAAAATATACAATTCACCCCCAATGGTAAATTGAGTATCTGAATCATAATTTGATTCTATAATTAGTATTATATCTATTGTACTATCGATCCATCAATATTGGTATATCAACAAGAACATGACGTATAACAAAATAACATGATAAAGAGAACCTGAGGAATATAATAATAAATATGGAAAGAATTATAACATATAAATTATGATACAACATTTAATTTATAAATTCATAATCAAATAACTATGGTTTATCACCAAGGTATCATAAATAAAAAATTACTAAGGTTATTAAACATGGAATCATAAAACATGTAATCTCAAGAGAGTAGTTATTAAACAATGAATTGGAAAATTTTCATAGAACATCGTTAATATGTCTTAATTAATTAGATCCACATAGGTCATAATAAATAATTTCATTACTGTCTCATGGATAATAAATAACATGTTTCTTGTCAAAATCATGGCATAAAAATTAATTTATAACATTATTATTGCATCATTATTAACCCATAAAAAGGGAATTTAGGTTTCATAAATTTAAATACCATAATAAATATATTATATTAGACACTATATGAATCATAATGAATAAATAAATTTCTTGTTTACTCACAACGTAACATTTTTTAGGTAAAATATATAATTTGATAAATAAATTCAGAAACATGATAGGTATAAAATGTGTATTTAGAAAAGGGTAAATTGAGAGAGGGAAAACGTCTCTCATTGATATAATATTATTTTAGTAGTAAAATTATGATTAAAATAATAAAAAAATTGAAGTTATATACCCTTCAAAAGATGCACAAAAAAAGTTTTATATGAATGAAAAATAATATGACACGAATTCCTTTACCTTGAAGAGTTTCCAAAAAATCATTAAGATTGGAAAATAATGTAGGATCATAAAAATTATCATATATGGTTATTATTAAAATAAGGAGATAATTTTATTTTTGAACTTAATTTTATATAATTAAACTACACAATACATTAATATTTCTACTCATTTTTTTGATTAAATGATCTTTAAACTACACAATTATTTTTGACATGATTGGTGTGGCATCCTAGAAAAATAACATGATTGGTGTGTCATGATAGAATAATAATTGTGTAGTTTATAGATAATTTGAGAATGTTATAATCACTATTGGGATTGTTTATATATTATTTTTTTATATATCCCTTTTATGCTATTTCTGTCATTAATTCTTTTTATTGAATAATTGGAAATAACTCTCTCTCAAAAATATTTTATTTTCCTTTACATGCAATTGAATAAGAATCAACATAGATGATAGATGATTCTTTAAAAAATAAACCATCATTCATATTGACATGATTGGTGTGGCAATCAAGAATAATAACATCCTCAAATGATCTTTCAACTCATATGAAAAAATTTTCACAAATCGTATATTTTTAAACTTCTTATTTTGTTTCTTTTAGTATGATTATACTTTTAGCATATGAGCTGCCCTTATTTTTTAATCCTTGGATTATGTGGGGTTGATACCAAACTCCATATCATAGGATTATTTTTATATTTCTTTTTCATCCACCCTTCCAAATCATTGTATGGTACTTTCTATTCAATCATTCATTCCATCAGTGGTGAGGTTTACACCATTATTTTATTAGTTTTCTTGTTATCATCCTTATAATTTTTTGATAGATGGAAATCAGACACAACAACAGAATCCTTTTCCAGTAAATTTTTATATTTTTAACAAAATCCACATTCATTTATTTTATCATACAATCACTGATTTTGATATATGTTCCCTTAACATATTCGATTTATTTTAAACCTTGTAAATCACAATAAATTTTATAAAAATCCTGATTATAAAATATGAAAACAAAATGATATTGGATTTGATTGTGGATGTTATGATGTTTTCCATAGTAATAAGTAAAAAACCAAAAAAGATCCATTTCATCATATTGGCAAAAAAATCTATTATGAAAACATATGATACCTTTAATGTATATTTATCTCCTTTTCATAAATAATAAATATATACATCTATATGATGACAACTCGATTATGTAGAGTGCGATGTGAAACATTTCTAATCTTTTTGTAATTTTAATATAAGTACTCTGTCGTCTTCTTCATATTAAACCTACTGAGATCAGTAAGAAACCTATGTGAAGGAAAATGTGATTCAACATTTGAAGTTATTAAAAAAAATAACCTCAATTTTATTATAAGATAATATATATCTTTTTCAATATATATAAAAAGAAGCATTTTCATTCACATATTATTTCCTAACCACAATTGATGCAAAAAATTCATGAACTATCTTAGGAAAGAAAATATCATAATCATTGTCTAGTTTTTCCCCATATATTGATTCCCATCAATGGAAAGTAATATTATTATTAAAATTATAATTAAAGTATTCATAGAATTATCTTTTAACTAGAATGTCCCTGAACGTGAACCATTTCATAAAATACTCTTTATCTAACATTAGATGTGGAACTAAAACTGAGAATTTAATGAAAAAAGAAACTTATCGTACTAGCTAACTTGTAAGATACATAATGTTAGTAGCAAAATTACTAGATTTCCATCATCAGACAAGGGTTGTTCTCTCAATATGTAGTCATTCATGATAATGGTTCATCTTCTATAATATAATCATTGGTTGACATAGAACCCCTTCTGATCGTGCTATTGAAATTCATCTGAATAAGGTTTTTAATGAATTTTGAACTCTCAAAAAATTAATTTTTTTAGAATAACGATGAATGAGATTAGGAAATGTTTTAAAAATATGACAAAATATTATAAACAAAAAAATATTTCAACAAAAATTTAATAACTATCTTATTGATATATTGAGAAATATTAAAATAATGTAAGAGAAGCTTTCAGAGTTGAATGACCCTTTACGATGATTATCTAGTTCTTCATTTTTTTGTTAACTAAATAGTTTACAATAGATATAAATAAAAAATGAATATTATATTTTTAATATGAATGAAAAATATGAGAACATTTTGAATCCAAATATTTTAATAAAAAATTTAAGAAGGGAAATATTAATGACTATTTATTTGTCTGTTTATCCTTTTGAGAAATATAACTCTAAAATTTAGAATAAATATGAGTCTGGAATTCTCATTATGAAAATCTTATGAAAAATAAAAAATTTGTAAAAATAAAAAATTTTAAGAAATAGATAATGTTTTTGAAAAATAAAACACAGGTACTCTCCTTTTGAAAAAGAGTAACTTAATGTAGTGAGATAAATTATTAATAAGTAGATATGAACTATTACTTTAAATTAGTAATTTCTATATTCTATTTAATATATTTAAATATATCTGAAGAAAGTGTATTTTTAAAAATATTAGCAAGTGGTACTGGTTTTCTAATTAATTGTAAAATTATACCTCCTTGATGAAATATGTGTCTCTAATAATGATTCTACAATAGCCACTATCTATGTATAATAAATTATTTTTGTTGGTACTATATTTTTAATCTTTAAAAAAGAAATATTATAATTTCGAAACCCAATCCTTCTTATGTCTAGTATTATTAGAATAAAATGTAAATAGCCACAATTTCCCATTATTTTTTTTGGGAGATATTATTTCTTCATATATATAATCTTTATGGAATACCAGTGATTGTATTCTTTTTCAAGAAAAATATTTTTTCTACTTACCAAAAATATTGAACTTCTCACAAAAGTATAGCCTTTTGGAACAATTTAAATGTCACTGAAAATAAGGTTTTTATGATTAAAACCCATTCGATAACTGTTTCTAGGTGGTTTTATTGTTTTATAAATTTTATTTAATTTTTTTTAATAGTGGTAAAGCCTGATAAATGTTTTCTCAAACTATAAATTTTTGTATTTTTGTTTTACAACTAAATATTTATACTCATTAGTATTAGTTTTAGACATATTTTTTAAAACATATTTATCCGAATAAAATTCAATATATTTTGACGTTATTTTATTCAAAATCAATTTAATCGAGATATTTATAAAGATACGATATTTCAGTTTTTTTTAAAATATCCTTGAATGGGGATTAAAAATTTCCACTTTAGAAATATCAATTTTTTTTAATTTTTACAATTCTAATTTTTTAAAATTTATTCTATGTGGTAAACTTCATCATAACATGGAAGGGGAATTATCTTCTACCGAGGATTATTTTTCATTAGAAGATAGAAAATTTTTCTCATGAGAATATTATTCATTTAATGAAATATTGGTATGGTTTTCATCTATTCTTACCTTATCCATGAATCATTTATTAACCATGGGAATATTTTCAAAAATAATTATTCTCCTCTTACTAGAACATTCATTACCTGATGAAAATTCAAAATAATCACCTCTATTGGCACTCCATGTGTCAGCAGAATTTCAGAATTTCTTGTAGTAATATTTGTAATAATTTTTTGTGTTCCTTTCTGAATTAATTTCCATTCTATCTTTCCTATTCATCTTTATAAAATCATGTCTTCTTTTTCTAACTTTCATTCATTCATATCAAATGAGTTCATATTTTTTCACTTATATCCTAATTAATTGTGTTGTATCGGTATTAGAAATCTTACTTACCAGCAATCTTATTCATCCTTTTGTCCATGTTTTTAACTCATTATATGAATTCTCAGGTTTACTCAGGTCATATTAAAAAACAAATTTTTTTTATTTGTTATGAAATTAAAAAAAACTAGGTGTCTCAATTTTAGAAGTTATATTTGTAGAAGAAAAAGAAACACCTCTATTTATTCATATATTTCTTGACAACACTTTAATGTATACCCTCATATTGAATAAGGGTACCAATGAGATAATCCAAAGTAAGATGATTCATATTGGTTTTCCAATAAACAAATATTCAATTAGATTATCATTCATTGGGAATAATATTAATCATATTTTCCACATGGATTTCATCATCAAGACCATTCATACCAATATATTGTAAATTATATTTGATTTTCATGAATCCTCAATTCATTATTGCAAGGTATTCATCGAGATAAAAATCAACATTTTGATACTAAGATCTAATAATATCTCTCATGGACTCAAAATATAAGGCTCGGGCCTTAAACCTTACTTAATATTGAATTAAATGAATAATTCACATTGAGGATATTTTCAAGTTTAGAGTTTTAGAGAATTAGGACATAACTATTACTTCTCAAAAGATTACAAAGTAGACACTTCTACTAAGTTTACATAAAATAAAAACTCTTAAAAAGAAACATGTCTAGTTCCATGTTTTAGATAGCATGACTTTTCCTTGATCCCATCCTTTACCCTATTCCACATTAAGTCCTATGAAAAACATTTCAAAAACATGGGATGACCATAAAAAACTCAGTATGGGATATAAAAGTACGAAATGAAAACATTAGTCCATGTATGAAATCATAATTTACTCATGAAACATAAGAATTTTAACATACCTCATCAAATCATGAAAAAATCCTAGAAATCATAATACATAAAGGTTACTTGGGGCACTCATAACATTCTTAAGTAGGGAGTAACCCTCATGGTTATGTTTGGAATACCCATCACAGTATATTCCCTAAATATCTTCGGAAAAACCTTAACGTTAAACTCCTTCGTGTTACCCAATGCATTGGAGAGATATATCGGGCTCACCCACCCTTATTTTATCATGGAACCACCCATCTTCATTACAATTCCCAAGTACCATAACATAATCATATCACGTAAAACATGCATAAATGAAACATAACATTTCTACATTTCAATCAAAAGATATCAATACAACACATTGATATAATAAAAAAATCATGAAAACCCTTTTCAATACCAAAATAAAAGAAAAGTAATACATGGTATTTATTTTTCATTTTAAAAAAAGTTTGGTTATGGCTTGTAGAGGAAGCCTAAACTCAAATAATAGCCACGACGGTGAAGAAGTCGTTGTCTCCACATACGTACAACAAAAAAAACATTCCCTTTTGTCGTTTAGTAAAACACTTCGTATAAAAAAATATTACTTTTGAATAAGCATAAAATTAAAAGGGGTTTATACACCATATAAAAGAAAGTTGTGTATTAAAGAAAATATGCCTCAATGAATTGATATTGAGAGGATGTCCCTTACCTCGTGTCTGACGTGACTCGATTTCTCTTTAATCTCTTGAATAATAATCATGAGTTAATTTCTACTTACTTAAGAACCTTTTTCAAGTTCATTATTCCTTTTATATAACGTATTACCATGTCATGAAATCTATGTTATTATTTAAGTTAGTAATAGTCTTTTTAACGATCATTGGTACTTGAGTTAAAAATAAACTCTTTATAATTAAAATTTGTTCATGTATCCATTATATCCAAAGTTATATTCATTAGGTAGATATCATATATATCATATATATCTAGTATATACATGCATTTATAATATTACATAACATTTAGAGGTAAGAAATGAAATTTACCGTTCATGGAGATGGTAAGCCATATATACGCATGAATGCTACATTCATTTCTATTTCATATTTTATGGCATTAACGAATCAAATCACTTTGAGGGGGCAGTAGTCTGCACTTCCTAAAATGAAGATATTGCGTATACCCATAATGGAATCCAAAAATGTATGCCATGAATGAAAAATACAGATGATTAAGGAAAACATAAACATATTATATATCATATATAGATATAGTGTCATATTAGTGGCCACCTTTGAAGGTGTTAGAAGAATATTGAACAATCATCATTTCGTGAGGCAGAAATTCACCATCCACGGAAATAATATGCTCTTTAACCATTAGATGAAGGTGTGTGTATGTTCAGATCTAATACTTCTCATAACAACATCCTACTATATTGAAGATAGTTATTATGTTACAAAATAAAGGAATAAAAAGAGTTTAGGGGGTTGGAGAAGCAAAATAAAACATAAGAACACAAGTGAAGACACTACCTTTAAAACGGGTAACTCTTTTTGATTTGAGATCAAAGGCTTCCTTGGAAAGACTTATCCCAAAATTGAGACTTCTAGGAGTAATAGAGAGATGTGGAGAGAAAAAATGGGCAATGGTTGGCCGAGCCAAAGGCTTGAGAGGTGTGGGTAAGGTGGTAGATGTGGGGCCTTTTATTAGAGGAGAGGAGCAGCACTCTTGGGATGTTATAAAAGGATACTTTATTAGAAAATGCTTTTCGGATTTGAAAGGTCCCAAAATTATATATTTCTAGGATATGGTGATAAGTGTTCTAAATCCACCCATCAAATAAGTTTTTGAGAAGTGTATGTCTTATATTTTACATTATATTTTCATTTTATTTAAATCGTTAAATAATGAGGTAATCACTGCATCATCATGGTGTCATAAATAATTTAATTTATTTAATGTCTAAAATTTATAATAAATATATAATGATGTAGAAAATATTTTTATCTTTCTAGTGAATATTTATAGTAAAAATTATTACTTGTATAACCCTATGTAAAAATTGTTTTAGTAAAACAACACATGTTTGTGATATTTTTATTTTAACATTAAATAAAAAGTTATTAATGTCATTTTCCAACAAAAGTGGCTCCATGGGGTCACCATGTTGACCCATGGATTTTCTAGGTCGTCCATGAAACATCCAATATGGGTAGGACATGTTTCAAGGTCATTTCATATTATTAAAACATTATTTTTACCTTAAATTACTCTAATTACCTATAATCGGGATTAAAAACATAAAAGTTATTATTCACCAAAAAATTATTTTAAACTCATTGAACCACATTTTAATTCATAATGACACCCATGAATGTCGTATTTTTGAAATTCAAAACACAGAGCTGGTAAAATTTCATTTAAACGAAAAATCAGTTTTTTTAAGTACCACTTAGTGGTTTCACTATTCATCAAAAATTGATGTTTTTCAGAAAAAATACCAAAACATCACCCTAAGCTATATTTTATATTCCTAATTCAAAAATTATGTCTATTTTACAAAATTCATAAAATATAAGTTACATTAATTAATTTAATAATTAATTCCTGATGTCAAAACAAATAGCGTGTTTTTATGAAACAATATATATCAAAAGATTGACACTAGTTTTAGTCCAATTTCAAAGTGAAATTAATTCCAACGACCACTATTGGATTAAATGGTAAAAATATATTATAATTTCACTTTAAAACTAATTCAAAAGATAATCTAACCAAATAAATTAATTAGATTAAAAAGAGGTTTTCAATTAAAATACAACATTTTGCACTATTCATTAAAAAATGATATTAATCTGAAAAATAAATAAAATTTACAAAAAGTAAATTATGATGCCCCAATTCTAAAGAAGAATTTTATTTGGTCCAAAAGAATGTATAAGAGTGACCAAAACTATATTTAAAGAGGGTTCTCCATCAAAATGTGATAAGTGGACCTTTAATGAAAATTAGAGTATATATGCCTAAAATTGAATTCTTTTCATATTTTAAGCCTTTATCCATATTGGATAAATTTAAAAACATTTAACAAACATATATAATCATATTTTAGTTATTTCTATTCATTCCCGCCAATACAACGGCTATGTGTTAACTACCAATTAAAATAATATTATTTTATTACTAGTGTGCAACAGAAGATTTCAAAGAAACTCTTTGTTGCATATCGGGTATGCAATCGAACATAGCAACCCCTTTAAAATAAAATTAATATTTAATTCATAAATATAAATAAGTATGAAAATGTATTATTCTTTATTTACCTGGGACGTTACATCCTTCCCCCCTTTTGAGAATTGCATCCTCGCAATTTTATTCACTTATCAAAGTAAGTGGGGATATTTATCCCTCGTAGCATTTTTAGATTCCCACGTTGCCTCCTCAACCATATGGTTTTTCCACAAAACCTTTACCTAGTGAATTACCTTTTTCCGCAACACATACCCTCTATGGTCAAGAATCTGGACTGGTTGTTCTTCATAAGAGAGATTCACTTCCAACTGAACTACCTATGGGCTCAAAACAGAAGATGGATCTGGCATATACTTTCTCAACACCGAAACATGAAAAACATTTTGTACCTGAGATAAACTCAGAGGTAAAGACACTCAGTAAGAAACTGATCCAACTTTTTCCATAATTTCATATGGTCCAATGATCCTTGGACTCAGCTTTCCTCACGTACCAAATCGCATCACAATTTTCCACGGTGAAACTTTGAGAAAAACATGATCACCTACCTCGAAATATAGATCCTTCCTCCAGTTATCCGCATAACTCTTCTGTCTGCTCTGAGATGTTCTCATGTGTTTCTGAATAAACTAAACATTTTCTTCCATCATTTCTACCAATTCTGGTCCCATCATCTTCCTTTCACCCACTTCATCCCAGAAAGCTAGAGTTCGACACCGCTTCCCATATAATGCCTCAAACAGTGCCATCTGTATACTGGAATGAAAACTGTTGTTATATGAAAATTCAACCAAAAAAAGATGTTGGTCCGAACTTCTCGGATAATCCATCAAACAAGCACATAACATATCCTCCAAGGTCTGAATTGTTCATTCTGACTGCCCATTCTGATTGAGGATGAAAAGTTGTACTAAAATTTAATTCAGTACCCAACGACTTCTGAAAGCATTTCCAAAAGTTAGAAGTAAACCTGGGATCACGATCGGATACAATGGATAGGGGAACTCTATGCAACCTGAATATCTCTTTAAGATACAATTGATAAAGTTGATCTAGAGAGAAAGTGTCTCGAATAGGAAGGAAATGGGAAGATTTAGTCAAGAAATCAATAATAACCCAGATTGAAATATTACCTCAAGATATCTTCGGTAATCCCACAAATAAGTCCATGGATATATTTTCCTATTTCCAGTATGGAACTGGTAAAGGATGAAGCATCCCTTTTAGTAACTGCCACTCTACTTTAACATGTTGACATGTCAAACACTCCACAGTAAAATCAGTAATATCTCTTTTCATTCCATCCCACCAGTAATACTCCCGCATTTCTCTGTACATCTTAGTACAACCAGGATGAACTGAAAATGGATAACTATGAGCTTCACATAACAACTCTCTCTTCAACTGTGAATCACAAGTCACACACAATCTCTTCCCAAATCTCAAAACACAATCATTATCAATATTAAATTCAGGCAACTTACACTTCTGAACCAGCTCTACCTTTTTCTGCAACACACTGTATTTCTTCTACACTTGCTTAATTCTGTCTGATAGAGATGATATCAATGATACCTGAAACAAAACAGAAGAACTTCTAGAACCAACAACTTATATGCCAAAGTTCATCAAACCAAAAACCGAAGGATCTCATTCGAAACGTAGCATCGTTAATGAAGCATTACTTTTTCGACTCAAAGCATCAGCCACTTTATTTGCTTTTCCCAGATGGTAATGAATTGTACAATCAAAATCCTTGATTAATTCCAGACATCTCCTCTGTCTCATGTTTAATTACTTTTGAGTGAATATATACTTTAAACTTTTGTGATCAGAATATATTTCACACTTTACTCCATACAAATGATGCCTCCAAATTTTTAGAGCAAAAACAACAATAACTAATTCCAAGTCATTTATAGTGTAATTTACCTCATGAGTTTTCAACTGACGTGAAGAATATGCAATTACCTAATCATTATGCATAAGGACACAACCAAGTCCCTTCATCGAAGAATCACTATATATAACAAACTCACTATTCCTGGAAGGAAGTGCCAAAACTGGAGCATTCACCAATCATCTTTTCAACTCCTGAAAACAATCATCACATTCTTTTGTCCAGATAAACATAACACCCTTCCGAGTTAGCTTAGTCATTGGACAAGACTATCGTGAAATTTTTTTAACAAACCTTCGGTAGTAACCTGCCAAACCATGAAAACTACAGATCTCGGTAACATTTGTGGGTCTTGGCTATTCCTCATCAACTTTTTTTTTTCAGGATCTACAGTTATTCCATCTTTAGAAACAATATGACCAAGGAATGAAATTTTTTATTACCAAAACACACACATGCTGAATTTTCCATACAGTTTATTTTCTTTTAAGGTTTGCAAGATAACCCTTAAATGACTTTCATGATCCTATTTACATTTAGAAAACACCAAAATATCATCAATAAAAACAACCAACATTTTTCACCTGAGTCAACTGAGCCATCACTGCAACAAACTGTTTAGTTATGATTCTGACCATCTCAGGATACTAATTTGAAAAGTCATTTCCCTCTGTATGCCTTCCGAGAAAAGATGTTCTGTTTCCTCTATGAAAAAACCATTATTAACATAGGAATATCTTAGGTGAAGCATCGTGGTAATCTGTAAATGCTATATTATTTAAATTATACCATAAATTAATTTACAATTTAACAATTTCCTAACTCATAAAGCTGTCTAAACCGACCTCTGATACCAACTATAATGCCCCGGCCTAAAACCTTACTTAATATTGAATTAAATGAATAATTCACATTGATGATATTTTCATGTTTAGAATTTTAGATAATTAGGACATAACTGTTACATCTCAAAAGATTATATAGTAGACACCTCTACTAAGTTTCCATAAAATAAAAACTCTTACAATGAAACATGCCTAGTTCCATGTTTTAAATAGCATGACTTTTCCTTGATCCCATCCATAACCATATTCCACATTAAGTCCTGTGAAAAACATTTCAAAAAGTTGGGATGATCATAAAAACCTCAGAATGGGATATAAAAGTACGAAATAAAAACATTATTCTATGTATGAAATCATACTTTACTCATGAAAAATAAGCATTTTAACATACCTCATCAAATCATTAATAAATCATAGAAATCGTAAGACATAAAGGTAAATTGAGGCATTCATAACATTCTTACATAGGGAGTAACCCTCATGGTTAAGTTTGGAATAACCATCTTAGTATATTCCCTAAATCTCTTCGGAGAAACCTTAACGTTTAACTCCTTCACGTTACCCAGTGCATTGGAGAGCTATATCGGGCTCACCCACCCTTAGTTTATCCCGGAACCACCTATCTTCATAACAATTCCCAAGAACCATAACATAATCGTATCACGTAAAACATGAATAAAGGAAACATAACATTTCCACATTTCAATCACATGATATCAATACAACACATTGATATAATAAAAACATTTTGAAAACCATTTTCAATATCAAAATAAAAGAAAAGTAATACATGGTATTTATTTTTCATTTTAAAAAAAGTTAGGTTATGGCATGTAGAGGAATCTGAAACTCAAATAATGGTTACGGCGGAGGAGAAGTCGTTGTCGCCACATATGTATGACAAAAAAACATTCCCTTTTGTCGTTTAGTAAAACGCTTCGTATAAAAAACGATTCCTTTTGAATAAGCATAAAAGTCAAAGGAGTTTATACACCATATAAAAGAAAGTTGTGTATAAAACAAAATATGCCTCAATGAATGGAGATTGAGACGAAGTCCCTTACCTCATGTCCGATGTGACTCGATTTCTCATTAATCTCCTGAATAATAAACTTTAGTTAATTTCTACATGCTTAAGAACCTTTTTAAAGTACATTATTCATTTTATATCACTTAATACCATGTCATGAACACTATTTAATTATTTAAGTTAATAACAGTCATTTTAACAATCATTGGAACTTGAGTAAAAAATAAACTCTTTATAATTAAAATTTGGTCAAGTATCCATTATATCCAGAGTTATATTCATTATACAAATATCATATATATCTTATATATCCATTATATACATTCAGTTATAATATTACATAACATTTAGAGGTAAGAAATGAAATGCATCGTTCATGGAGACGGTAAGCCGTACGTACGCATGAATGCTACTTTCATTTCTATTTGGTATTTTATGGAATGAAATCATAGTGACATAAAGGTATATTATAATTATAGTATACTGTCATATATAATATTATTAACTCCATCCTATATACATCCCACATATGACATTAACGAATCAAATCACTTTGAGGGGGCGGAAGCCCGCACTTCCTAAAATTAAGATATCGCGTATACCAATAATGGAAGCCATAAAGGAATGCCATACATGAAAAATAAAGAAGCTCAAGGAAAACATAAAAATATTATATATCATATATAAATATAGTGTCATATTAATGGCCACCTTTGAAGGTGTTAGAAGAATATTGAACAATCATCATTTTGTGAGGCATAAATTCGCCATCCACAGAAACAGTATGCTCTTTAACCATTAGATGAAGGTGTCTGTAAGTGTAGCTATAATCCTTCTGATAAAAAATGCATATTATATTGAATATTTTGGTGTTGTTACATAATAAAGGAATAAAAAGAGTTTAGGGGGTTAGAGAAGAAAACTAAAATATAAGAACACAAGAGAAGACACTACCTTTAAAACGGGTAACTCTTTTTGATTTGAGATCAAAGGCTTCCATGGAAAGACTTATGCCAAAATTGAGGCTTATAAGAGTAATAGAGGGATGTGGAGAGACAAAATGGGCAGGGGTTGGCGGAGCGAAAGGCTTGATAGGTGAGGGTAAGGTGGTAGATGTGGGGGCCTTTTATAAGAGGAGAGGAGGGGCACTCTTGGAATGTTATAAAAGGTTACTTTGTTATAAAATGATTTTCGGATTTAAGAGGTCCCAAAATTATATATTTCGAGGATATAGTGATAATAGTTCTAAATACACCCATAAAATAGGTTTTTGACAATTGTAGGTCTTATATTTTACATTATATTTTCATTTTATTTAAATCGTTAAATAATGAGGTAATTGTTGCATCATCATGGTGTCATAAATAATTTAATTTATCTAATGTATAAAAATTATAAAAAAATATAATGATGTAGGAAATATTTTTATATTTCTAATGAATATTTATAGTCAAAAATAGAACTTTTATAACCCCATTTAAAATTGTTTTAGTAAAAAACACATGTTTGTGACATTTTTATTTTAACATTAAATAAAAAGTTATTAATGCCATTTTCCTAACAAAGTGGCTCCATGTGGACGCCATGTTGACACATGGATTTTATTGGTTGGCCATGACACATCCAATAGGGGTAGTACATGTGTCAAGGTCATTTCATATTATTAAAGCATTATTTTGACCTTAAATTACACTAATTACCTCTAATCACGATTAAAACTTAAAAGTTACTATTCACCAAAAAATTATTTTAATCCCACTGAACAACATTTTACTTCATAATGACAACCATGAATGTCAGATTTTTGAAATTCAAAACACAGAGGTGGTCAAAGTTCATTTAAACGAAAAATCAGTTTTTTAAGTACCACTTAGTGGTTTCACTATTCATCAAAAATTGAAGGTTTTCACAAAAATTACAAAACTTCACCCTAAGCTATATTTGATATTCTGAATTCCAAAATGATGTCTATTTTACAAAATTCAACAAATATAAGTTAAATTAATTAATTTAATAATTAATTCCCGCTGTCAGAACAAATAGCGTGTTTTTATGAAACAATATATATCAAAAGATTGACACTAGTTTAAGTCCAATTTAAAAGTGAAATTAATTCCAATGACCACTATTGGATTAAATGGTAAAAATATATTCTAATTCAACTTTAAAACCAATTAAAAAGATAATATAATCATATAAATAAATTATATTACAAATAGGTTTTGAATTAAAATACAACATTTTTCACTATTCATTAAAAAATGAACTTTATCGGAAAAATACCAAAAATTTACAAAAAGTAAATTTTGATTTCTCGATTCTAAAGAAGAATTTTATGTGGTCAAAAATAATGTATAATACTGATGAAAACTATATTTAAAGAGGGTTCACCATCAAAAGGCAATAAGTGGACCTTTAATGGAAATTAGAGTATAAATGCCTAAAATTGAATTCTTCTCGTATGTTAATCCTTTATCCGTTATTAAATAAATGTAAAAACATTTAAAAAAACACATATAATAATGTTTTAGTTATTTCTATTCATTCCCACCAATACAACGGCAACGTGTTAACTACCATTTAAAATAATATTCTTTTATTACTAGTGTGCAACGTAAGATTTCAAAGAAACTCTTTGTTGCGTATCGGGTACGCTATCGAACATAGCAACACCTTTAAAGTAAAATTAATATTTAATTCATAAATATTAATAAGTATAAAAATGAATTATTCTTTATTTACCTGGGATGTTACAAAAAAACTATGGAAGTTCCAAAGTTTGTAAGTTAATGTCATTTTCATATACAATTTACATCTTTACATGAGGAATTATGACTATAAATAATTTTTTCAAAGGAATATAATAATTTATTCCTTACTCTATATTTTAATTGATGATTCATTTTTTCTTAAAAGACGTTATATCCTTATCAAGAATCTTATAGTCTCTTATAAGCATAAAAAACATACCAACTTCAGTATTTATAAACAAACGTCATCCTATCTCTCTAGTGCTCATAATCGGAACCATCCGAGATAGGTGGTATGTTTAGATTTATATATTAAATAGAACAAAAAATAATACCTACCATATTAAATCAAATAAAAATATTAATTTCCATAGATACATGGTAGTGAAAATATTGGTTTATAATCTAAAATATTATATCATAACATTAAAAACCTGCAATAAGTTAAGAAATTAAAAAACACAGAAAGCTATAATTGGTGAAAACACTTTATGATAAAAAATTTAGGATCGTAATATTTAACATACATGGATATAATAAATAAAATGGGGTGACTTGTAGTCTTAAAATATTTTAGGAAAAAATTAAACTACAATATATAAAAACCACTAAATGTATGGTTATCAAACTCTCTCTAAGTCTAACATAAAATGTCATAAAATTATAATCACAGTATGATCAATTATATAATAGGAAAAATAAAAATCATTATGGATTAGATTTATCATATTATATTTATTATTGTAATTATAATTAATAGAATAAAACAAACAGAATAGATATGTGAATATGATTACTCACTTTATATAAATTGTGTAGTAAAAATAAAAAATGTAAATGAAAAGTAATAAAATATCTAAAATATCTAAGAAGGAATTATGAATTATCTAAAAAGATATCCCTATTTTAACCTTAACATTAATATAGTTAATAACCCTGACTAATTTTATCCAATATTTTATATTTATATTAATTTTGGTCTTTCATAATGAGGTAAACCCTTGATATGAAGATCATATTGGATCTATTTTTTATCTCGTGAATCCCTTGATAGAATGATAATATTTTTCTTACTATCCATGCAATCCCTCGATATGATGTATCAGATTCCAAGTATTTCTATCCTCTAAATTTCATGATCGTAAAAATAATTAGACCGATGTTACAATTTCATATGTCCTTAAGGAAACAACCATTATGATGAATTTTTATAATGAAAACAAACTAATGAAAAAATACATAATAATGATGGATTCACATAGATCTCTATTTAAAAGTGATAAATAAACTTACTACTAGCTCTAAAATGTTTAAATGACAACATAATTATAAGAATACTCTGAACATTCAGATAATATTTATATTTTCCTATTTTTTCAATGGTCTCAAACAGTTTTTTATTGATATCTCATCATCAATGAATGTCCAATATCGCATAGATTAACACCATTGTAGTATTAAATGTTTTCTTTAAGATGGAATCAATTCTTCCATGTCCCAATGAAAAACATAATTCATTCTGATGGATGTATATTACCATTTCAGTACAACAATATTTTTGTGGTTCATCCAAAAATATTTCTATGAGAACCAGTCGGATAATTAATAATTTTTGAATGTATGATATATTTTTCTAAATTCTAACTTCTATTTGAGTATAGGTTGGTCCAGTAAACATAATTTTACAAAAATATTATTGTTCTAATGAGGAAGTTATTGGTTATATTATGTATAGTTTCTAACTTATTATATGAATGGTAAAAAAAATTTCATTCATAAATATAAAAAAACATTTGGGATGTAAAAATTTAATAAATATTTTATAAGAAGGTGGTTTTGTTTTATAAATCTAATGGAATGTGAAAGTAATAATTAGAACATGTGAATCAATACATTATGGTATTATATAAAACATTGGGGTATCCTTGGGAAGAAAATGGCCATATGATTTTAGAATAGTGAATGGGTGTGAATGTTAATTTTGAAATGGTTGGGTATATATTGAAATAGTGGGGGAATTGTTTAATAATTTCCCAATATAGGTCTCATAAATAAATGTTGTGTAAAATGAAACAAAATTATCATAATCATGGTTATTGCTAATGGATTTAGCTATTTTCAGAAAATAATATGATATTTTAATCCCTTATAATCTTACACCATTTTAGTACCTCTCTTGACCCGGAGAATTATATTTTTTACAAATTAATGTTTTGGAAATCAAATTTTCCATGTTATACTTTAGATATTAACTTTTAGGCTCAAAAATTGAATACATTTTTTTAAAATACATATTATTCACAAAATAAAATATTTTAGGTCATGCATATTGTTAAATTACTAATTTCTTATTTATAAAGTTAATATAAAGTCATAAAACACCAAATAGTGTTTTAACACTATTCACAAAAAAAGTATTTAAGAAAATTCATAAAAATTTACATTTACCTAATTTAGTGTTACATATTACAAATATAATAATTAATTGATCAAAATAATTTTATAATTAATAATGTTTTATCTTTTAAATATAAACATCCTTAACTGTTTAATAATAGAATTCTTTAAAACACCCAAATTTCAGAATGCTATAATATTTTACTAGGAATTTTTCTATCATTACAATTAAAAAAAGTGTTTTAATAGACAATTTAATTAAAAAATTAATTTTTAAAATACCTGAGTTAATGTAATATAAACATATTATTTAAAAATAAAATTATTCTTCATTTGCATCCAACAACAAATTTGTCTAATTGGTCTTAGATAAACATATATTTGATTAATAAAACTTATTTTCAAGATGGTTTTAATGGAATAAAAATTTATATATGAAAATAAAATTACACTTTATTCAACTAAGACATGGACATGTAAATAATTATTACAAATGTGTACTCCCTATGAGTAAGGTGTGCAATGGGTATAGTTTCATGGGGTGGCATGGCTAACATTGACCAATTAGTAATATCCCCTAACATAAAATTCTTCTGTATCCTAATTCATTCAACCCTCACTTATTTATGAGTGATTGGTCTTGGTCAATGGTGAACCCTATGGAACATGCCTCGATCGCTTGTTCTGAAAAATTGGATTCAAATGGAATGACTATACTAGTTGGGAATATCATTTCTCTTTTCTACATCAGTTATCCATTAGGGTTACTAGATATAAGCATTAATTATAATGGTAATATTATTACCAATGGGTATAGTTACAAATGGTATAATATAATTATGTTTATTTTAATGAATGATCATATTTGACAAATAATCATATTTAACTAGGGGTGTAATTTTGGCATGACGACCAGAATTCTTGAGAGGCCTGGCCCGAAAGCCCGAGCGGCCTGTCCCAGAAAAGCCCACGTCGGTCCAGGCAGGTCTTGGGCCATAGGTTCATCAGTACACTCATGGGCCTGTCCAGGAAGGCCCATAGGCAAAGCTGGACCAGCCAAAAAAAGCCTTCCTTGCTGGCCCATACGAAGCACTGCCTGCTGTCAAAAAATATAACGGGACGCTGCTGGTAGAGAGACTCGATCCCCCTACCTTAGGCTTCCACGGTTGAGCCTAGACCAACTGGTTGAGGCCTTTCACCTATTATATTCTCAATAGACTGTATATATGTATATATATCAATGATATATGTGTGTGTGTATATATATCATTATATATTAACATAAAATAATATATATATATATATATATTGTCTATATATATATATATAAATTTTATAATATAAAATTATAATGTGCATGTTTTTGTATTTATATATATACAATGATATATAATTAAATATATATATATATATAATATTGAATATATATAAACAAATCCATTAATAATACATATTAATTAAGTGTGAATTTTAAACCTCCATTAATATTATATATATAAAAATAAGTCTATTACTATATATATATCAATGATAAAATACTATATATATAATAACTTGTTGTATATTAATAAAAAAATAACACTCACATAATGATTTTCTTACATGTCCCACAACTTCATTAATTTTTTTATATATGTTACAACTTTCATATATTATATATACTACACATATATAAATCTATTTAGAAAAACAATTCACCTGCCCACTACTGCGCACCCCTCAACCCCTAATTATTTTTTTTACAATTTTAACATATTATATATATTTATATATATTTATCATGTAACATTATATATATAATCGATTATTATATATTAACAAAAAAATAACGCACTTACCCAATGATGTTCTCACACAACCCCCAAGCTCATTAATTTTTTAAATATGATGAAACTAGCATATTATATGAATATACATGTAAAAATTCTATTAATAATATATATCTATGATATGATGCAACATAAATATATATATATAAACATATCCTATAATAATATATATATATATCACTAAGTGTGGATTTTAAAAAATCCATTAATATATATATATAAATGATTTAATATTATATATATATATTAACAAAACTATTATTAATATATAATTATATCAATGATTTAATATTTTATATATAATAACATATTGTGTATTAATAAAAAATAGCACACTCACAATATGATGTTGGCACATGCCCCCCCACCTCATTTATTTTTTTATGTATGTTGGAACTTTAATATGATATATATAAATCTATTTAGAAAAAAATTAACCCACCCATGGCGACACACCTCTCAAACCATAATTTTTTTTACAATTTTACAATATTATATATATATAATAACTTATTATATGTTAAAAAAATAACTACTCACCCAATGATGTTCGCACACCCCCCAAGCTCAGTAATTTTTTTAAAAAATAATGAAACTTGCATATATTATATTATATATATATATATATATAAAAGAAATTAACTTATACACTATTTCTCACCCCCCAACATCTCATTATTTATTTTCTCATAATATATATAGATTACATATGTCAATTTGTTTATAGAAACATATCATCTCATTGTAAAATTTAAATAAAATAGAAAATAAACCTTCTTTTAAAAAAATTGTTTAACCTTTATTAAAAATACATGTAAAAACATGTGATTATTAAAATTAAAAATGATTTAAATTAAAAAAAATGCTGAAAAATATTATTCATAATAATTTGAAAAAAATAAATATAAAAAACGTTTTAAATAAATGATAAAAAAATATTAATAACAACACTTTAAACCAAACCATTGCTACGCAACCCCAATTCCTCATTATTATTATTTTAAATTTGCACACAATATATATAAATTCACACACATATATAAATTTTTTTTTAAAAAATAATATATCCACAAACTCTAAAATATAAATATAAAATATTTTATCATAAAACATGTTAAATGTTTCAAAAAAATATATGTAAAAAACAAGCGTTAAAGAAATTATATTAAATTAAATATCTAATAATAAATGTAATAATTGTTTTCAACTATTGTTAAAAATGTTTTAAATATAAATTTTTAAAAAAAGTTTTTAAAACAAACATTTTAGTTATTATTTTTTAAAACCAACACTTAAAAAAATTTACATTATAATTTTAATGAAAAGTTAAATGTTTTAAAAAATACTTGTAAAAAGAATGCATTATAAAATTAAAAAAATTAATTAATCATTTAATGATAAATGTATAAAAAATGTCTTAAATATATGTTAACAAAAGGTTTAAATAAAAATATTTACATAAAATAAATTAACAAATGAATTAAAAAATATAAATAAGTTAAAAAATATAAAAAAATGTTTTAAATAAATGATAAAAATTTAAATTATACATTTTTTAACTCACCCACTACTGTGCATCCCCCAACACCTCATTAATATTTTTTACCATTTTCAAATAATATGTATAGATTCACATATATAAATCTATTTAAGAAAAAAAAATAACATATTCCCAAACTATAAAATGTTAATAAAAAATAAAATAAATTTTTTTATAGAAAACATGTTAAACATTTTAAAAAATATATGTAAAAAACATGATTTTAAAAATAAATGTAAAAAATATTTTAAATAAATGTTAGAAATTATTTTAAAAAAAATTATTTTGAAAATAATAAAATCTGACGATGAACTGAATTAAAAAAGCATGGCCCAGCCCAAAAAATCCCAACTTGACTTGATGGTTTGGGTTGGCCCGAGGCTGGGATCAGGCCGGGCCGGATGGACCCGAATAGTGGTCAGTGGCCCGCTTTTTTCATGGCTAGACCGACCAAACCTGGCATGTTCTGGGCCAGACCTATCTGAAATTACACCCTTATATTTAACCAAAGGACATATTAGTATTCTAATGGTCAAATTGCTTCATATAAATACCAATTCATTATTTCAGACAATTTTCATTAAAATTACTCTAATGTTTTTGTTATTATTTTCCTATTTTCTGATTTTTTTTAGAAAATATTTTTCCCATTACAAAAGAATTTTTCATGGGGTGACTGTTATAGAAAAATACGGCAATCCAAATTTTTGCATTTTTTTTCTGCTTTATATTTTTTCAAATTTAAATTTTTAGAATTATAATTGGTTTCAATATTACTAATAAAATAATATTTATTAATGATATCTTGTTTTAATGGTTCCTTATATTCATTATATTTATAATATTTTATAATATAGTACACATTTTATCAATATAAAAATATAGTTTAAAAATCCTAGGATTCTACACATTTAATTTTTACATATATGGTGACAATGGATTTTCAAAAATTGAAAAAATTCTTCAATGTTTGGATTATTTTAAAGTCATTCTTGATTTATTCAAAACATATCTTCATTCCATTTTTTGTTGTTGTTGTATTGAAAATTAGTTTTTAAAAGTGGGAGGATATTAAATATAAAAAAAAATTATTTGGGTGAGGAGAATATTTTATGAATGTGATGTGAAAATGGAATGATTTTATTTGTTATGATTATGTTATAGTTCATTGAAATTATTTATATTAATAGGTGGTCACATCTTACACAAGGGATGGGTAGTTATGTCATAATCTAAAGACTGTAGTTATATTGTAATATGGGGATGGGTAGGCCCATGATAGCCCTCCATTGCTTTTGGTATGAAAGCTGACCATATGTTTATTAAATTTATATGAGTTATATGGATAATGATGACCCATGATTCCTATGTTATTTATATATTCTTTTTAATGTATTTAATTAGTTTCTTTGAGAAAAATGCCTTTTTGTCATGTGGAAAATATTTTTTTGGTAAGTGAACACTAAAACAATGGTTGACATTACATGGGTTTTCATGCTTTCACTTGACTAACAGTTTCGATTATTTTTATATCCACTGCTGTGATTTTATTCCTCATCCCCAATTTTAAATTTTTTTATCATGGTTTAACGATTCTTAATCGAATGTAAGAAGTCAAGCTGAAAGGCATGAATATTTGAAATGAAGTTAAATCAAGTTTTACTTAAAATGTTCAAATTGTGAAAAAAATGGAAACTAATTGGAATATTAATATTTTTGTTATATATTTATATTTTTTATGATTTGTGGACAATTATTATAAAACTCTAATATATGACATATACTCAAATCTCTGAGAATTAATTCTTGACTAAAAGCTATGGATTTTTCATTGTTTATGGTAAGGTCATTATAGTTTTTGTTAAATGATGGTTTATGTGAAATTATTGTTTAGAATAATGATAAAATGATTCCCTCGGAATATTTTAATTTTCAGATATGTAGAAATGATATAGAATTTTATAATTACTGTATTGCTTCATCAAATCACTATCTATTCATATTGTTTTTTCAAAGAGGAAAGAGGGGAGCTCTAGAAGAAAGGAATTGAGTGGTTAATATACTTTTAATTCCAAATCCCAATATGCATTCAGTTAAATCATAAGAGTTTTTTATTGAAATGATGGTTATATTGACATATTCTATAAATAGTGGTTTTAATCACACTAGGGAGAATCCAAATATACCCCAAATTATCAAGTGAATAGCTGATCATTTTATATGAAAATGTCCCCCATTATTTGGTAGATCGTCACACCCCATGATAGATGAATGATGTATTAAATCCATTGAAAATAAAATCAATTTCATGAGATGTTCAAATCATCAAAAGTTAAGAAATTATATATACATTTTTTATAGTGAAGAAAACTAGTAGTTTTCAATTATTAATAATATCCATGAAATAAAAATGGATTTATTCATAAGAATGGGAAGAAATTAAGAATATTCTCCAATTTAAATATTTTCCTATGGATTTATAACATAGGAGGGAAACATAATTCTTATAATTGAGAAAAAATGAGGATGATTATAAAGATTTATATACTTTAAAATTTACATGATTTGAATGGTCCATTCCAAATTTGATCAAACACATGATAATAATATTAAATGTTTTTTCACTGAATTTATTTCTTTATATTGAAGAGAATTGGAATATCATGAATTAAAAATCTATGTGAAAATTTTTTATGTAATGAAAATGAGTAAGTATACTTTTTTTGTGATCATTTATTCTATGAAAACAAATAAAAGAACAGGTCCACTATGAAGTATCTTGGGATGAATTCATAAAATAAGTGTATAGGTAAGGAAAATTTTCCCATATGGTGAGAATTGATTAAAAATAATCCAATAGAATGTATTAAAATGTCTATAATGTGCTTATGATGAGGTTCTTTTGGTCATATTGCTGATGAATTCAAGGAAAAATATTAGACAAGCAATGAAAATTTTATTAAAAAATTATTTAATTTCAATGAGATGGGGAATTGTGCTAAAACAGTTCCATTGTTTGTTATTGAGGGTGGAAATCAGCACGATCGAAAAAATGGGTGTGTTAAATAAATTTTCTATTACTATGGTCAATGTTGGATTTTCAAATCAATGGTTGATAAGTATGTCATTATATTATTAAAATTATTCCAATTCCCAATTAGATACTAGGTCTTCTCATGATAGCCTAATAAGAATATCAAAAAATGAAATAAAGATAAGCCTTTTGTTGAAAACATTCAGTATTAATGTTAAATTAACTAATATTTATTGTAATCATATTATTTTTATCAGTGGGATTGTATTTCATAAAAAACATGATTTACTTGTTATAATAGAGTATTATATCATTCCTAATATTGATTGGATTTTAGTTTATCATTATTCATTAGATTGAAGAGATAATAAATTTATGTTCAGTTATACCATTCCTATAATAAGATAACAAGAACCGTGAAAATCGATTATAGATAGTAGTTAATGTTACTAAGAACATATTATTGAAAATAAAAAAAATTCAAATTAGTGATATTTATATAGTAAATGAATAAATTGATTTATTCCGTGATGATTTTATTGGTGTTATTCTCGATTATTTGTTTCATAAAATCTAGGGAGAGTGGTATTTTTCAAATGATAATATAAATACATGGTAATATTAGTTGAAATTGATTGAATTGGATCTTCTAAATATTTTTTTTCAAAAAACATATGATAAATATGAGTTTGTAGTTTCACCTTTGTGTTGTCTAATGCACCTATTGTATTTATAGATTTAATTAATAGATTTATTTGAATTCTATCATAATTTTTTTTGATTATTGATGAAATTTTTAAATATTAAAATCAAGAGAAGCATTAAAGACACTTAATTATAGTTTTGAAACACAAAAAATAAGTGAAAATATATGGGAAATTTATTATTCAATAATTTTTGTGGAAAAAAATTTTATTCCTCTGTGATTTTATTTTTAAAGATATAATAATTTAGGACCTTATTAAAAAAAAGTTGATGAATAATGAACCAAACCAACAAATACCATTGATATCCATCGCTTTCTTGTATAATAAGGTTATTAATGTAGTTTTTTTAATACATTTCTTGGTTTTATAACCCTTTGAATAACTTAACTCGAAAATGGTTTTATTATATTTGGGAAAAATAATTTGATGATTCAATTCAAGAACTAAATAGAATATTGTTGAATGCTTTAGATTTCTCCTAGACATCCATAAATAGATATTGTTTCTAAAAAAAGATTCTTTTTTGATGGTACATGGTTTTGAGAAAATGAAGAGTGGTCATGTGTTGTTTATAATTCACATTAGATGAAGCATAATGTGTTATGTTAACCTATACATGATCTAAAATTAGATTATATGGTATATTATTTAACATTTTAGAGGAATCATTTATGGGCATTAAAGTTTGAAATATATACTGATCATAAAATTTAAAATAATATATTCACATAGAAATAAGTGATGATGTGTTAGAGAAGATGTCTAGAAAATAGAAATTATTATTATTAAATGATTTATTACAATCATAGGAAATAAAATAAATCGGTTGATGATTTGAAACAAAAAATGATACATTAACAATATTATTTTTTGAATATGACCTCTGTATAATGATTTCATAATTATTTCCTTATATGTTTTGGATGTATGTACATCCTCTATTTTTTTCATGTTTCACCACAGTCTACATTGACAGATTGTGTTATAAATACTCAAAACGAGAATCAATATTTGATTGAAATGGTAGAATCAATTAAGAAGGGTAAGTTTCTATATTTTAGTGTTAGAGATTATTATTTTATGATTTTGGAAAATATTACATTTTCCATATGATTCTTAGTTTAAGAAAGAGTTATTGATTGAATCTTATAGTTCATAGTTTTATGTTCATTTGGATAGCACAAATATGTCAACAAAATTTTATGAGTATTAGATGTGGGATGGTATGAAAATAGTTATTATTGGTTTTAATATGAAGTGTTTTAGCTTTCATTAGGTTAACATATAATAAAAATTATTGAATATAATACTTCAAATATTGTTGGTCCTTTAGTGGAAATTATAAAATATATCAATGGATTTTGTTGTGTGATTACCAAATACCCCACAAGGTGAAAATTAGATTTTTTTTTGATTAAATAAATAAATATATAAATATCCTTACAATTTTAGAATAAATGACTTTAGATCAAATTTTCCAACTCTATATAAATGAGGTACATATGTTACTTTTATTTCTTCTCTCAATTGTATCAGACCATATTCTGGGGTTCCCACCTAACTTTTTTAATGGAATTCAAAATTTATTGGGAAATAAATTAAATTTAAAAAATGATTTTCATCTAAAAACAAATTTCCATTCAGAGATAAATATATAGACAATGAAAAAAATTCATCATTTTTGTTCAATGAAATAACATGGAATTCGGGATCAACATCCTTCTATGGTTGAGTTTTCATATAGTAATTTTTTTCATTCTAGTATACAGATGGAAAAATTTGAGAAATTATAATAAATAATTGTTAGAAACCAAAATTTGGAAAAAAAATTTATGATAAATTAATTTTATATTACTAGATTTGGTTAGTTAACTGTCTTTTATGGTAATTTTGATTCATTAATAATTAAGGACCAATTAGAGGAAGCCAAAATTTTATTTTAATAACGATGGGGAATATCATACTTTTGAGGTAGGTGATAATTCCGTTCTCAAAATTCTCCATGGAAAAGCCTTAAATATTTTTTTTATTAATTGGATTCTTAGTCCATGATTCATTGGACAATATTAAATTCTGATTAAAGATATATTATTTTTTACCATGTGAACTTACCTCATATTTTATGTTAATTACACAATGTATTTCATTTTCAATGCTAAGGAAATTAGTTCCAGATTCAACACATGATTTTATCCCTGAAGTATTTTAGTTGTAATATAATATTTTTTATGAGTATCATTCGTATCACATTTCATGAAATTAGAGAATAATTTTTTTGGAATAATTTTATTCACCAAGTTATATCTTTAGAGAAATACTATATTGTAGAAGTAGAAACATGAGAATATAAAAATGTTATATAGGAATTATATCCACAATTTTTTATTATTTGAAGAAATTGAGAATGAATTTTTAAAATGGGACCAAATTTAACAACCCCATTAATTATTGAAGTCATTACATTCATGTTTACATTCATTGCTTAAATATTAATTAATTTTTTAATAAAAAAAAGAAACAGTTTTAACAAAACTATATTTTTTAACGTTTTAATTAAGAGTATAATTTAATAATTTTATAATTTCAATTTAAAGGAATGAGTATTTTTTTTTTAAATCATTACATTATAATTTATATAGGTTAATGTTTTGGTATTATTTTGGAAAATATTTAATTTTCAATGTTTATCAAAAAATACTGACTTTTGTAAAAAAGAAATTTCTTTTATATAAATTTAGTAATTTTAAATCAAAATTATGTTTTTATTAGTATTCGAAGTATCATAATCATTATTTAGTTATTTTTAACCAATATATTTATTTTTTAGTCAATATTATATTGTATTTTGCAAAAAAATATTTTTGAAACATGGTTTTTCTGAAAAATAATGTCAAATACATAATGTTTATTCATTTCAATTAATTATAATAAAACCCTAAGATAAATGTATTAAATGAAATATATATATAATATATAAATAAAAATTACTCTATATTCACAATATCATTGTTATTATTATAAAATATAATACGTAATCATCTATTTCTTGAAAAATACACATATAAAAAACCCTCTTTTTGTCACCTCTATAGGTTTCGTTTAAAAATGAATTTTTACAAATATATGAATTTAATTTGTTAATATGTATTAATTATTTTTATTAATTTTAATTTATATAATTTATTATGTTTAACATTATTTTTTATTAAATTAATTGTGAAAATAGTAAAAATTTATTTTCATGTTTAAGGTAAAAATGGATTTACAATGGGTTGAACTAAAACGATAAGGATTAAAATGACCTAATAATTGGTATAAAATTTAATTTACAGACATATTTAGACAATATCAGGTATAATAATTAGTAATAATGTATTTTTAATCCTTTTTTCATGTTAAAAATGGGGGTACATATTTCTCTTCCAAAGAATTACATGTGTGCCACTCACCTCACTAATATATGGTTAGACCCTATGCTCTCTTTTTTCACTCCTTAGAATCATTTTTTTCATCCAATAACTACCCAAATAACTTCAATACTTTAATACCATCATACTAATGACCTTTTGTATCATAAATCTATTCTTGAAATACTTTATGTATGATATTAAAGCACGTGTTGTGGAAGTGGTATTATTTCTAACTATAAAACATTATTTTATATCTTATTCCACCTCTTTAAAATATTCTTAATTAATGATTACATAAAAACAAAAATAGATTATATATTCTAGAATATTAAAATTCATGGTAATTACATATATCCATATACTATTCCATCAACAAGTAAACAATAGTGTCACTTGTTTGTGCGGAGGACTACAGCCTCACGACACAATGTGAAAGGTTTTCCACCAGCTCCTCTCAGGAGTGGGATTGATGATAGATCTAAATTATATATATGATATTTATAACAAAATAATAACTATATATTAAATATATCATCTATACCTTTTATCCATTCTTTGGGAGATACGATATTATTACTCGTGTGTTTGGAGGACTACTACCACACATATTAATGTAATTCAATTTTCACTAACATGTTACATGGAAGATAATAATGATAATTTAAATTAATATATGTGTTACAATGGTAAATATAATATAATTTATGAGATTTTTATATTTCTGAAAAGATAATATATGATTTTTTTGTTCTCTATTAACTCACTAAAAATGATCGCATCATTCAGGTATGTATGGACAACCTCTTTAAGGAAGCGATGTGATTCTCTTTTCATCACCAAAATACATGTTTTATATATATAATTATATTATTTAATATTTTATGTTATAAATGATATTATGGTAATTCTTGAAAAGTAAAATATTACTTACCACTTTTCCATAATTATATTCAAAAAAATGGAAATGTTACTAATGCGTACATACAACCTGTCATCTCTATGATTGTAACATACTTCATTTATCGAAAACATTATTCATTATTTGCCTTAAAATTAAAATTTATGTATAAATATTATAGTTATTACCTTATTATTATTTTTTATATGTTTACATAATGGCCTCTTTGACCATATTCAACCTACCAAATCCATTTTCAACATAGAGCTAGAAATGTTGAAAGCATCTGATATAAACTTAATTTATTATCTAATAAGATATAACATAGTGATAAGTTATATAAAATAAATAATAAAATATTACAATTTTATTAATAATTTAAAATATTAATATATTTTTATTATACAAGATGATAAATAATGTTGATGATGAGTCGAACTAAAGGTAATAGAGTTCATCTAAATCTCCATTCGTTAAGGATTATTTTGAAGTTATTAACTTATCTTATATTATGATGTTTATATCGAGTCACATTGACATACTATATAATTTAGTTCTATATTCTAATGTATTTTAATTTTTAGCTTAATTTTATAAAATCTTGGGGGGTTTAATAAAATGCATCCAATGTGATATGGGAGTTTTCATTTGAAAATTATCTTTTAATTTTTTTCCTTAAAAATATTTTTATATTCTATGTCACTTTTTTTAAAATAATTTCATTATGGTTATTATATTTTTATAAATTGAATTTTTTTTTATTTAATTAATTTTTTTTCAAAAATAGATTCCCTATATGGATTATGTGATTTTTTTACAAAAAAAATAAACATTCTATTTTAAACTATTTGATGAAAATCACTTTTCCATCATGGTAACCATTATTTAATGATTTTATTCCTTTATAATAATTTCTTTTTTTATTCAAAAAAATCCTATCATTTTGTTTTATGGTATTTTTTATTGAAAAATGGGTTTTTAAAAAGGGTAAGTAATTTTGATATCTAAACTTTTTTTCTTATGTGTGATGAAAAAGTGTTATGAGTGTGATGTGAAAATTTAATAATTTTATGTATTATGATTATGTTATTATTTATGGATATTATTTGGGTTGACAGTTGGTTGCATTATAAACCGAGTATAGGGGGTTAAATTTTAAACCAGGTATATGTGTTCATATTGTAAACCAAGGTTATGTGCGTCGATGATAGACCCATAATGCATTGAGTAAGGACATTGACCATATTGTAAGTTCAATTGTAAGAGTGACATGGATAATGATGTCTTAAGATACTGTTATGATTTATCAATGCTTTCTATAGGATTTAATTGTGTTATCTTTGAAAAATATAACTGTTTTCATGTGAAAAGAATTTATTTATTTCAATAAATGAACACGGATATAAAGGTTAAAATTTCATGGGTTTCTATGTTTTCTCTAAACTAAATGTTTTTTTTCATTTTATATCCCTAATTAATATTTTTATACTCCTCCCACATTTTTTTAAAAACATTCCAATGTTTTATGGATGTTTATATAGAAGGAAGAAGTCATGTTGAAATTCATAATAATTTTTCACTAAATAAAATCATTTTTTCTATTAGAATTTTCATATTCAGGATAAAATTCATAGTGACTATAATTTTAAAAAATTTCTTATATTGGTTTATTTTGTATGATTTGTGAAATAATTTTCAAAAAACATTTAACTAAAATGGTACTCAAATATAAGAGAATTAATTATTAACATAAAAATCAAGATTAGGAAATATTTTAATAAATATTTTTATGTTATCAAAATCAATTTATAAATGTGGCATAAATTATTTATTATATTTTATCACGAAAAAATAAAAAAAATTCAAGGAAACCAATTTTGGAAGAATGAAATGTATTTAAGAAAATTTTATTGGTTATATCATAATATTTAAATAATACATTGGTATTTAGTATTTTATTTATATATAATTCATTATTATTTTTTTCTTAATCATATCCTTTAATTTCATGGTTATGTTGTCATATTTAAATAATATTATTTTTTTGTATACTTGTACCCATTACTGTGTTTCATATAAGCTATTGAACATAATGTTGTTCTTTTAAAATATCAATGTGTTACATGATATTTCCATCAATATAGTAAATTTATACTAGAATATCTACAAACATATATAGAAGATATATGGTATTTACATATTCCATGTACTTTTTATACTCGATTTATTAGAAAAATATGCAATATAATTATTTGTACTTTCCTTAGATGAATCTTATTAACATTGGTATGGAAATACAAATGTTTAATAGAGGTAACCCATGATCCATTTATATATTGAGAATAAGTTATTATTTTCAAGAGGTTAAACTTTTCTTACATTTTATAATATGAGTATGCATATTTCATTTTAATGAAACAAAGTCATGTGGGGTAACACATTACGGTTGAAGAAAAATGGATTTAGTTTTATAAAAATCAATGAGTAATTATAAATGTAATTTAGATTTTATTAAATACAGTATTTTCATGCTCATTCACAATTTTATTCTTATAAGGAGTAAAATCAAGATATTTTCAACTAAAATGTCAATGTTCATTGGAATACATGATTTACCATATTGAGCATAAACAGACAAATATTTATTTATGATTAAATATGACCATTAAAACCTAGCCATTAAATTCAAAGGAATGAAGAGTAATAATTAATTTATTAATTAAATACAATTTTTCAAATTGATAAATATCTATTTTTATCATATTTGAAATATAAATACACATTATTTAGTAAATTAGTTTTATTCATAAAAAATATGTTTTCATCAGATATAAATTTTTCTTCATTTTATGAATGAGTATTATATTTTATAAAATTTACATAAAATATACTTGAAAACTTAATTTTAATTTCAAAATAACCATATCAAAATTATGTCAAAAACGTTTACAATTTTCATTTTTTTTATTTTCATAGAATAATAAAATATGCAGTTTTTAATGAAAACTGAATTTTATTTTAAATTATTTACCAGGTAAAATATTGTTTTGAATTTTTTTTAAATTATTATAATCTCTTATTTTATAATAATAAAATTATGGATATATAAACTAGATTTTATAAAATAATATATTATAAAAACACATTATATTTCAAAATGAGGTGTTTTTGGGAAAAAGTCTTTTTTCATTACATTTTTTAGGTTTAATTTAAAATTAAAATTATGAAAAGTATATGTTTTGAAATTTATAAAAATTTATTTCATATTTTTTAATAGTGGTTCTAAACTTACTGAATATTCTAATTTAATTTTTTTTCCACATGAATAATAACATTAGTAATTTTGGATACCTTGAAATTTTTAAATTGGATAATTTAGTACAAACATTCAATAATAAGAAACAAAAAATCACTCTGATAATTAAATAAATCTTATTGGATTAGTATATATCTCCAATAGTCATCCTATACTCTAATTTATGACCTTTTGGGTCATCTTGGACAAGATTAGGGCCCTTATAGTATTTTATTTAAGGAAATTCCAATCATGTCGCACACTTTTTTTAATATGTGTAATACTATTATTATGGTACTATAAAGTGGATATGTTTGACTATAAAATTTATTGTTAAATATAGAAGAGTTATATTCATCATCATAATATATTATTAATTTTTCTAGAGGAAATAATTACATCATTTTTTTCCAACACTATGGATAAATTATTCAATTATTTAAAAATTTCAAATAAATTATATTAAAAATATAATAATATATATACATTGATATGTGTAATTTGTTAAATTGATTCTATAGATTATAATATAATTTTAGGGATAAAATAAAATATTTTTTTATCTAATTATAAGTTTTATCTTGATATTATTAATGTCAGAGTAATTAATAGTTCTAAAAATTGGAACTATTGAAATTTTATAGTAAAGAACATTTTGTTTAATGATATAGGTTTCCAAATAATATACAATTAATAAAATTGATTATTACGAGGTAAAAACTATAAAACAATTTCCATTTATTTTATACTTTTCATTTTATATTAACTAAATTTATAAGGACCCGGCCTTATAACATTACATAATAATGAATTAAATGAATAATTCACATAGGGGATCTTTTCAGGTTTAGAGTTTTAGAGAATTAGGACATAAGTATTACATCTAAAAGACTACAAAGTAGAAACATTTACTAAGTTTCCATTTTTTTCACAAAATAAAAACTCTTGAACCAAATAGTCATGTCTAGATCCTTGTTTTAGATAGCACGACATTTCATTGATCCCATCCTTGACCCTATTCCACTTTATGTCCTATGAAAAACATTTCAAAAAAACATTGGATGAGCATAAAAAGCTCAGTAAGGATTACAATAATACGGAATGAAAACATTAGTCCATGTATACATAAGAATCAATGAAATCATACTTTACTCATAAAACATATGAAATTTAACATACCTCAGGAAATCATATTATTTATGTGTAACTCAATAGAAATCATAAGAAAAAAGGTAACTTGAGGCATTCATAACATTCTTACATAGGGAGTAACCCTCATGGTTATGTTTGGAATACCCATCACAATATATTACCTAAATATCTCCATATAAACCTTAGCATTTAACCCCTTCACGTTACCCAATGCATTGGAGAGCTATAACAGGCTCATCCGCCCATAGTTTATCACTGAACAACCCGTCTTCATAAACAATTCCCAAGAACCATAACATAAACATAATACATAACTTAAGTATAAAGGAAATATAAAATTCCAAAATTGCAATAATATAACATTTATAGATATTGAAATAATGAATCCATTCTAAAAACCATTTTCAAGACCATTTAAAACATTTAATAAAAAGATTTTTGAATCAAAGTGTCCCATACCACATTGAAGTTTTTAACATTTTAAACCATTAATATCCATATAAATAAATCCTTAAAACCATTTTGAAAACATGGATATTGAGGAGAAATATTTATAAGAATAATTCATTAAAACATTTAAAACGATATTTTAGTTAAATAGTTTTTAACAAAATGAGAGACTCTTGAATACAAATAATTGAGGAATAACATATACTCAGAACTTTATAATATCATAGGAATAAATAGATTCATGATATAATATTCCAAAGGACAATATATACACCATATAAGAGTGAATTGTAACATAACAACAGTGATGCCTAAATAGATATGTAAAATGAGATGAAATTCCTTATAAAGAATGTATCCTTAAATTATGGATAAATCAATCTCATAATTATGTGTGAAAAATATAAATACACCCAATATAAGTGGATATTAACTTTAAAACAATCAGAGTTAATTCACACATATTCATAGGATGACATATTCAATAACTACAAGTTGAACCCAAAGAAATCGTAATTGGGTTAAGAAGTTCCCTGGTAAAAATTTGATAGCCTAATGGAGTCACTTTAGAATTCATAAAATGAGTTGATGAGAAAAAAGGGTATCTAATATCTTGGAAATAATTTTTAAATCCATAAGGATATTGAATAAAATATACCAACACAGTAAGATGTAAATTAAAATACCTAGAAAAAAGAAGTCGTTTAAAAAGTGGACAGTGAAAGGTTCCCGTACCGACTTGGGTAACATTCGAAACGTAAACCCCATAAAAAAATTACAATAAAAAATTGATGTAAATACACATAAATGAAATTATATTACACAATTATTAGAATAATGGTCATTACATACACCTCTCAAAGGAAATGGTTGCATATGTAGCATAAATCCCACAGGAATAAAAGTGAGATGAAAATCCCTTACGAAAACTCGGCAGCCTAATGGCGCCACTTAAAACATCCAAAAATGGATTTATGAGATCAAATAGTGTCTCTATTAATATGAACATAAAAATTAAAGAATTAGGAATATAAAATAACATCCCCAAACATAATAGTGAAGAGATTAAAAGAAATGACATAAAAGAGAGTACATAAAAAAAGAGAGGTATCATCCCTTACCTCAAGTCTGACTTGTCTTGTTCGTTTGTTTATATTCCTGAATAGTAAAGTAGAGATAATTTATACATGATTGAGAACCTTTTACATGTTAATTATTCCTTTTATATCACTTATTACCATGTTATGAACATTATGTAATTATTTAAGTTTATAACGGTCATTTTGTCGATCATTGGTACTTGAGTCAAAAATAAACTTCTTATAATGACAAGTGGTTCATGTGAAACAATATCCATTATATACAGAATTATATTCATGATTTAGATACCATATATATCATATATACCCAGTATATACTTTAATTTATGATATTACATAACATTTATAGGTAAGAAATGAAATGCACCGTTCATGGAGACGGTAAGCCGTACGTACACATGAACGCTACTTTCATTTCTATTTTGTATTTAATGAAATTAAAAATAAATGAGATATATATATACTATAATTAAATTATAATATATATGTTATATAGGTCACATAAGTTCATTAATTTCATTCTTTATACTTTCCATGTATTGCATGAACGAGTCACATCACTTGAGGTGCGGTAGTCCACACTTCCTCAAATGAAATTATCGCATTTTCACAAAATGAAAAGCCTAAAGGTATGTTTTAAATGTAACATACAGAAGCATAGATAGGAAATAAATATAATATATATCATATATAAATATAGTTAAATCTTAATGTCCACCTTTAAATGTGTTAAAATTATATTGAACAATCATCTTTCGTGAGGCAGTAATCCGCCATCCACAGAAACAGTATGTTATTTAACCATTAGATGAAGGTGTGTGTAAGTGTAGCTATAATACTTCTTATAAAAACATCCTAGTGTATTTAATATACTGGTTTTGTTACAAAAAAATAGAGTAAAAAGTGTTTAGGGTGTTGGAGAAGCAAAATTAAACAAAATAACATAAGGGAGGACATTACCTTTAAATTGGGTAACTCCTCTTGGATTGAACGAAAATGGTTTCTTGAAGATATTTATGCCTAATAGAAGGTTTCTAGGATGACTAGAGGGATTTTTAGAGATATAATAATCAGATTTTTTCCAAGTCAATGGCTTGAGAGGTGTGGGTAAGGAGGAAGAGGTGGGGGCCTTGTAGAAGAGGGAGGATGGGAACTCTTGGAAAGTCATGAATTGTCAGTTTATTTTAAAATGATTTTCGGATTTTAAAGGTCCCAAAAAGATATATTTAGAGGATAAGGTTATAATGGTTCTAAATATACTCATCCAATAGGTTTTAGGAAAGTGTATGTCTTAGATTTTACATTATCTTTTCATTTTATTTAAATCATTCATTATTGAGATAATCACTGCATCATCATGGTGCCATAAATAAATTAATTTATTTAATGTCTAAAAATTATACAAAAAATAATATAATGTATAAAATCATTTTATATTTCCAATTAATATTTATAGTCCAAGACATAATTTACACAGACAAAACTAAAATTGTTTTACTTGGGTGATACATACTTTGGTTATACTTTCCTTTTAAAAACATAAAATTAAAAAGTGTCACTGTCACCCCAAAAGTGATTCCATGGGGTCCCAATGTTTGGAACAAGGCATAAAATGGTCGTAGATGACACAACCAGTAGCATTAGTACACATTTTGGGTTCATTTGTTATTATTATGATATTATTTTATTACCCTTAACTACCATATTACTAATTAATCACGATAATGAAAGATAATTACCGTCGTTACTATTCATAATGTCCAAAAACAAGAGTATTAATTACATAATTTGGACCTCATGATTCCAAATATGGAATCCATTTTATCAAATTCAAAACACAGATATTGTATTAATTAATTTAAATTTAAATCTCGTTGTCAAACCAAAAGACGGGTTTTTAAGAAGTAAAATTTATCAAAAGATTGACTTGTTTTTACAAACAATTGAAAAGTGAAATTACTTCCAATGAACAAAATAGTATTAAGTGATAAAAAAATAATTCAATTATACATTAAAAACAATTAAAATTACAATCAAAATTTATAAATAAATTGGATGAAAGGCAGTTTGGAATTAGAAAGTTGTATTTTTCACTATTCATTAAAAAAAGACATTATCAGAAAAATACCAAAAATTAACCCTAAGATATATATGATATTCCAAATTAAGAAATGATTTCTATTTTACCAAATTCAAAACAAAGAAGTTTCATTAATAAATCATATAGTTAATTTCCACTGGAAAAACTAGTAGCGTGTTTTTAAGAAACAATATCTATCAAAAGATTAACACTTGTTTATGTCCATTTTCAAAGTGAAATTAATTATAATGACCACCATTGAATTAAATGGTAAAAATATATTCTAATTACAGTTTAAAACCATTAAAAAAGATAATCTATCTATATAATTAAATTATATGAAAAGGAAGTTTTGATGTAAAATGCAGTATATTTCACTATTCATTAAAAAATGAACATTTGACAGAAATATACCAAAAATTTATCCATTGTAAATTTAAATATTCCAATTATAATGAATAAGTTTATTTTGAAAAATAGAGCTTATAAAACTGTCAAAAGATGGATTGAAAAAAGGTTCTCCATCAAAAGGCGGTAAAACAATCTTTTAAAAATATTAGAGTATTTATTCTTAATATTGGATTCATTTGAATTTTTATCCTCTAAAATTTATTGGATAAATGTAAAAATATCTAAAAAACACATGTAATCATTTTTTAGTTAGATCTGTTTATTACTGCCATTACAAAGGCAAGGCATTGACTATTTAAAATAATTATATTATTAGTGTGTAATGTAAGATTTCAAAGAAATGTGTTGTTGCGTATTGGGCACACTTTAGAACATAAAATATCCTTTAAAGTAATATTAATTTTTTATTCAAAAATAGTAATAAATATGAAAATGTTATATTGTTTATTTACCTGGGATGTTACATCCTTCCCCCCTTTTGGGAATTGCGTCCTCACATTTTTTTTTAAAAACCTGGGGCTCAGAAACCTCATTGAATGTCCCACATCAGAACAAGAGTCAGTAAAACTATCACTTTAAAATAAATAAAGAGAAGTACATAGGTCACTTGAGTTAACCCATACTAGGATTCCATGAAAACATGGATATGGAGGAAAAATCAAAGGGTCATGTTCTGATGGAGAGTGATAGAAAACATGATTAGGAGAATGTTAACCCCAAAAAAATCACAAACTTATGATGGGTTAAACGGTATGTGATTCCCTAGTCGGAAAAATTAACAGACAACATTTTTGTTTTAAATTACTTTTCATTGAGGAATTTATTTATGTTCTTAACTAAAACATAAGGAAACAGACTTACTAGTCATGTTGACTTTCTACTTTTGCTATATTTCTTACACAAACTTATATTTTCTCTAAAAGACGACTATTTAGGATGACTTGTTCACATTAAGAGCACTATAATCAACTTCTAGAGAATCACCTAATCCACAAAAGAGATCTATATATTTCCCATGTATTTATACCCTTACCAAATCCAAAATTGTTAGAACAAGATCAGATAATCCATAAAAGTATAATCTTTTATAAAAAACAAATCTATTCTTAATCTCCAAAATTTGTCCCAAAAAACCCAATGTTCAACGAAGACCATTCAATAAACAATTTGTCCATAAAATTCTTCAAATTAATCCAAAAAATGATTTAAACCCATATATTTCAAGGATTTAATCACATTGTATTCCAAGGTAAATATTAACATTTATCTGTAAATAACATCAATTGCTCTTAAAGTCTCATATTGAAAAGTAATTAACCTAATCATATATCCTCCATGATAGGTCAATATTTTCCTAGATAACCCAAAATCAACATATTACTATTTCATAAAATTATATAACTAAAATGAATTTTTCATACTAACCAGGGACTTTACATAGTCTAGTGGTAGGTGATAATTACCAGTCGCCCATTGGTTGTGGGTTAGATTCTGACAGCTTTGTCCGATGCGACGTGTTGTCACATGGTCTGCGTGTTGTCCTTTTTAAAAAACTATATAATTCTTCAAACATTCCAAAAAAAGATATAGAATCCTCAAAAATAACCATAACATAATTTAACCTCAACTGTATCTCATGCCTTTCATATTCCATCATATCATATAGCACCCCATAATTACCTCAAAAGTAAGGATCATATAAACCCTAATGTTTACCTTTATAATTATTACCTGAACATCCACATAGATTTGGTTATCTTGTACATGATGCATCAGAGATCATACCAAGGATCATGTGGTTAATCATGTCTCATTGATAGTTGGTTTAGAAAAATCACAAGATTCCTCATTGAATACCCCATTTCATCCAGTCTCATAATCAGAGAACCATCACAGTTTCCTTAAAACCCATTGTCACTATGGTTCCTACTAGATCCATCCATTTACTAAAACCAAAAATGTCAGTGTGAGTATATCAACATAAACATCATGTAATAATGAGGAATATAAACACTAATATATACTTACTTATTCACTTTATCTAAAAACTATGACTCTTTCTGAAATCCTAGCCATTATGGTAATGTCACTTATGAATAAATAATACCCTAACCTCTAAAGTTATCTAACCCGAACTTTGATACCAACTATAAGTACCCGACCTTATAACATTACATAATCATGAATTAAATGAATAATTCACTTAGAGGATCTTTTCAGGCTTAGAGTTTTAGAGAATTTGGACATAACTATTACATCTCAAAGATTACAAAGTATACAAATCTACTCAGTTTACATTTTTTCACAAAATAAATACTCTTGAACAAAAGAGTCTTGTCTAGATCCTTGTTTTAGATAGCATGACATTTCCTTGATCCCATCCTTGACCTTGTTCCACTTTTTGTCCTGTGAAAAACATTTCAAAAAAACATGGGATGAGCATAAAAATCTTAGTAAGGGTTATAAAAATATGGAAAGAAAACATTAGTCCATGTATACATAAGAATCAATGAAATCACACTTTACTCATAAAACATAAGCAATTTAACATACCTCATTAAATCAGACGATTTATGCGTAACTCAATAGATATAATAAGACATAAAGGTAACTTGAAGCATTCATAACATTCTTACGTAGGGAGTAACCCTAATGGTAACATTTGGAATACCCATCATAATATATTCCCTAAATCTCTTTGGAGAAACCTTAGAGTTTAACCCCTTCGCGTTACCCAATGCATTGGAGATCTATCACGGGCTCAGCCGCCCATAGTTTATCACGGAACCACTCGTCTTCATAAACAATGCCCAAGAACCATAACATAAACAAAACACATAACTTAAGAATAAAGGAAATATAAAGTTCCCACATTGAAATAATATAACATTTTAAGATATTGAAATAATGAATCCATTCGAAAAACCATTTTCAAAACCATTTAAAACATTTAATAAAGAGATTTCTGAATCAAAGTGTCCCATACAACTTTGATGTTTTTAACATTTTAAACCATTAATATCCATATAAATAAATCCTTAAAACCATTTTTAAAATATGGATATTAAGGAGATATATTTGTTAGAACAATTCATTAAAACATTTAAAAAGATATTTTAGTTAAAGAGTTTTTAAAAAAATTAGAGACACTTGAATACAAATAACTGGGGAATAACATATAATCAGAACATTATAATATCCTAGTAATAAAAGGATTCATGATATAATATTCCAAAGGATAGTATATACACCATATAAGAGTGAATTGGTGCATAAAAACAATGAAGTTTCAATAGAAATGTAAAATGAGATGAAATCCCCTATAAAGAAGGCATCCCTAAATTAAGGATAAATCAATCTCATAATTATGTGTGAAAAATATAAATACACCCAATATAATTTGATATTATTTTTAAAACAATCATAGGTCATTCACACATATTAATAGGATGACATATTCAATAACTTCAAGTTGAACCCAAAAAAATCGAAATTGGGTTAAGAAGATCCCTTGTAAAAATTCGATAGCCTAACGGTGTCACTTTAGAATTAAAAAATTGAGTTTTTGAGACAAACAAGGTATCTCATCACTTGGAAATAAATTTTACATCAATAATGATATATACGAACATATCCCAACATAGTAAGATGCAAATTAAAAGACCTAAAAAAAATAATTCTTTTAAAAAGAAGAGGGTGAAAGGTTCCCACATCGACTTGGGTAACATTCGAAACGTACACCCCATGAAAGATGGACTATAAAACATTGATGTAAATACTCATGAACAAAATTATATTACTCCAATAGTAGATTAATGGTCAGAACATACACCACTCAATGGAAATGGTGTCAGATGTAGCATAAATCCCAGGGGAATAAAAGTGTGATGAAAAATCCCTTACGAAAACTCGGCAGCCTAATGACGCCACTTAAAACATGCTAAAATGGATTTATGAGATCAAAAAGGGTATATCATAATATTAAAATACAAATTACATAATGAGGAATATAAAAGAACATCCCCAAACATAATTAAGATGATCTTAAAATAAATGACATAAAAGATAGTACTTAAAAAGAAAGAGAGAGGTAGGATCCCTTACCTCATGTCCCACTTGTGTTGTTCGTTTATTTATATTTCTGAATAATAAACTAGAGTTAATTTATACTTGATGAGGAAACTTTTTCAAGTTAATTATTTCTCTTATATCACTTATTACCATGTTATGAACATTATGTAACTATTTATTATTATAACAGTCATTTTGTCGATCATTGGTACTTGAGTCAAAAATAAACTTCTTATAATTACAAGTGGTTCATTTGGTAAAATATCCATTATATACAGAATTATATTCCTGATTAAGATATCATATATATAACATTTAACAACTATATACTTTCATTTATAATATTACATTACATTTAGAGGTATGAAATGAAATTCACCGTTCATGGAGACGGTAAGCCGTACGTACGCATGAACGCTACTTTCATTTCTATTTCGTATTTAATGAAATTAAAAATAAATGAGATATATATATATTTTAATTCCAGTATAATATATATTTTATATAGGTCACATATGTTCATTAATTTCATTCTTTATACATTCCATGTATTGCATGAATGAGTCACATCACTTGAGGGGCGGTAGTCCACACTTCCTCAAATGAAATTGAGGCATTTGCACAACATGAAAAGTATAAAGGAATGTTTTAAATGTAAAATACAAAATCATAGAGAGGAAATAAATATAATATATATCATATATAAATATAGTTACATCTTAATGGCCACGTTTAAAGGTGTTAAAAGAATATTGAATAATCATCATTTCATGAGGCAGTAATCCGCCATCCACAGAAACAGTATGTTCTTTAACCATTAGACGGAGGTGTGTGTAACTATATCTAGAATAATTATTATAAAAACATCCTAGTATATTTAATAAACTTTTTTTTACAAAATAAATCAATAAAAAAAGTTTAGGGGGTTGGAGAGAAAAATAAATCAAAAGAACATAAGAGAGGACATTACCTTTAAATCGGGTAACTCCTCTTGGTTTGAACCAAAATGGTTTCTTGAAGAGATTTCTTCCTAAGGGAATTCCTCTATAATAAATAGAGGGATGTGGAGATATAAAATGGTCAGAGTTTGGCCGAGTCAAAGGCTTGAGAGGTGTGGGTAAGGAGGTAGAGGTGGGGGCCTTTTATAAGAGGGAGGAGGGGCACTCTTGGAAAGTAATGAAATGCCACTTTATTTTAAAATGCTTTTCAGATTTTAAAGGTCCCACAAAGATATTTTTTGAGGATAAGGTAATTAGGGTTCTAAATGTACTCATCCAATAGGTTTTAGGAATGTGTATGTCTTAGATTTTACATTATCATTCCAGTTTATTTTAATCGTTCATTAATGAGATAATTGATGCATGATTATGGTGTCATAAATAAATTAATTTATTTAATGTCTAAAAATTATATTAAAATACTATTATTTATGAAATATTTTTATATTTCCAATGACTATTTATATTTTAAGATATCATTTACACAGACAAAGCTAAAATTTTTTTACTTGGGTGATACATCATTGTCCCCGCAAAAGTGCTTCCATGGGGTCCCAAAGTTTGGAAGAAGGCATCCCATGGTCGGAGATGACACAAACAGTAGCATTAGAACACATGTTTGTTTCATTTTTTATTATTATGATATTATTTTATTACCATTAACTACCCAATTACTAATTAATAACGATAATTAAAGATAATTACCATCATTACTATTCATACTGTCTAAAAACAAAATATTCTTAATTAAATAATTTGGACCTTATGATTCCAAATATGGAATCCATTTTATCAAATTCAAAACACAGATATTATAGTAATTAATTTAAAAGTAAATCCCATTGTCAAAACAAAATACATGTTCTTAAGAAGTAAAATTTATCAAAAGATTGAGTTGTTTTTACTTCCAATTGAAAAGTGAAATTACTTTCAATGAACAAAATTGTATTAAGTGATAAAAAAATAATTCAATTATACTTTAAAAACAATTACAATGACAATATAAATATATAAATAAATTGGATGAAAAGGCAGTTTTGAATTAAAATGCTGTATTTTTCACTATTCATTAAAAAACGACATTATCAGAAAAATAACCAAAATTAACCCTGAGATATATTTTATTTTCCAAATTCAGAAATGATTTCCATTTTACCAAATTCAAAACATATATGTTTCATTAATAAATCATATATTTAATTCCCGCTGTCAAAACAAATAGGGTGTTTTTAAGAAACAATATCTATCAAAAGATTGACATTTGTTTATGTCCATTTTCAAAGTGCAATTAATTATAATGACCACCATTGAATAAAATGGAAAAAATATATTCTAATTACACTTTAAAACCATTAAATATGATAATCTATCCATATAATTAAATTATATGAAAAATCATTTTTGAAGTAAAATGCAGTATTTTTCACTATTCATTAATAAAATGAACATTTGTCAAAAATATACCAAAAATTTATCCAATGTAAATTTCAATACCCCAATTATAAATAATAAGTTTATTTCGACAAATAGATCTTATAAAACTATCAAAATTTGGATTTAAAAAAGGTTCTCCACCAAAAGGCGGTAAAATAATCTTTTAAAAATATTAGAGTATTTATTCTTAAAATTGGATTCATTTACATTTTAAGCCACTAAAATTTATTGGATAAATGTAAAAATATTTAACAAACATATGTAATCATTTTTTAGTTAGTTATGTTCATTCCCGCCATTACAACGGCTAGGCATTGACTATTTAAAATAATTACATTATTAGTGGGCAACGCAAGATTTCAATGAAACGCGTTGTTGCGTATTGGGTACGCTATCGAACATAGAATATCCTTTAAAGTAATATTAATATTTTATTCAAAAATATTATTAAATATAAAAATTTAATATTATTTACTTACCTGGTAAGTTACAATATTAACCGTCAAAATTTAAAAATACATGTTATCACGGTAATAGTTAAAAGGGTTATGTAAGGGTTAAAACCAAAATATAATGGTATTAATATAGTAAAAACAAGTTGTATTTATATTATATTAGTTTATTTACACCCGTAATAATATTATATTAAAAATTAAGGAATTTTTATCTATTTTTTATAAAATATTATTTCATAATTAATGAATATTTTGAGATGTTCCAGAAGTTCCCCTTCCATCGATTATAAAAGGGAACCTCTTCATAACGTTTATACACACCTAAAACCCTTTTTTCATAAAATAAATACCTTAATAACAATATATAATGATCACTCTCATTCTATAAGTATTATTTTAGGATGAACATGAACGTTAATGTCCTTATGGTGTTATAAAAAAGAGTTGCTCTGAAGAAGAGGTATCATTTATAATCTAGCATTTCAGTTTCGATTATTCTTTCACATCCCTAAAAAAATATTAAAAATTTATAAATAAAATTATTGTCGTCCTTGAACTCAGATGTTATAATGTTAGTTTAAGGACTTATATATATATATTCACCTCCATTAATTTGGCAAACTATCCATCATCATGTGTACGATAGACTACCACCTTGCGAACTGAGGTAATTTGTTTTCCCTCGCCATCTCGCATGACTAGATTATAACGATTTAATTAATCACTACTGTGAAAAGTGATTTTTTCATCATTTTTTGTTCTTTTACGGCATTTTTAGAGTGGCATCATTCCAAGAAATATAAAAATCATATTTCTTTACATCGGGTATATATAAAATGATGTTAAAAAATATTATATTGGAGGTTTTCCATCACTGTTATTTAATAACCAATGTGAAAGACTCTTCTATAAAGGTTTTTAACATCGGTTATTTAAATAACTGATGTAAAAAATATCATACCACATCAGTTATATAAAAACTGATTGGGATGAACCTGATCCAAACACATTCTTTACATCAGTTACTAAATAACTGACGTCAAAAATAAAATTTTCACCTCATTTATTTAAAAAATGATGAAAAAACTATATAATAGGTCATTTATAAAAACCTGATACAGAAATACTATTTATTTTAATGTTTTAACGTTAGTTAATAAAAACCGTTGTAAAAAGTAATTTTTTTTAATAAAAAATTAATACCTCCCTCACTACTACAGACCCATACCTGAAAAAAAGCAAGACCACAAACAAAACCGGAAACAAGCCCAAAAAACAAAAAATAATAAAAATCAGTAAAAAAACTACATATTCACATTTACATCATTAAAAAATAATAATATTCACTAAAAAACCTAAATCCAACCAAAATGACTACCAAATACACATTTATGATTACAACATTAAAAATTAACATATTCACTAAAAACATATTAAAATCTAATCAAACCTATAATATAACTTGTCATTTCCACTTATAAGTGATTGACCTCATGTGCACTATAAGGATGATGGTCATCAAATAGATACAACTTAAAAAATAATGTAGTTCATATGTATGAAGAATAAAACAAACGAAATATTAATGAATGACTTTTATGCAATTCTAGCAATGTCGAACTTCATAACTGTTGAAGTTGTTTCTATTTCTTATATAAATCATCACATATAATACTTGAAATCGATTATGCGTTTTTTTTTTGTGAAAATTATCTTTAAATTTGTTTTTAATTTCAAAATATCATTTTATGTACTCTGAAATGTTCTAATTAATAATGGATATTAACCTTTACATTTATAAATTTAATCTTGGTACACATTTTCTATTTGGATATTTTAAATAAACCCCATCACCTATTTGAAAATAAAAGGAATGAAATAAATTTAATATTAATTTTAATAAAAAAATATATTAATAAATTAAAACATACTTTTAAAACACGTTCTTAAAATTTCCTCAAACATTTCCAGGGACATTTTATAACCAATAAAGTGTTTTATCCCTTGGATAAAAAATACCTAACATCCAATGGTCACAGAAATAAAATATAATATAATATTAATGATTATTATGTTAAAAGATAACTAAAAATATGTGAGACATATGTTTCATACCTCTCAACAAAATAAAACATCCAACATTGTGTAATTATATTCTGTTGAAATCATTCTACAAATAAACATTTTCCCTCATAAAATTCATTCCCATCAGGAGAAATAAATTGATGACCCTTCAACCCATATACAACTTTCAGCACATTCATATCATACATATTATAAAGATGCCAAATAGAAAATAGATAAGTTAAAAATTTTAAACAATTTAATATAGGAAAAGATTTGTATTAAGACGTAAATGGAAAAAACATGCACCACTTTGATGCCCAACATATATCTTGTAAACACATCTATTATATCATTTTTCAGAGTCCATACATCTATTTCATGTTCAAAAACATAAGATTACATTGGAAATGTATAATTACCTGCCAATAAATTTGAATATATTGACAATGTATCCAGACAAATAGAATCTAAATTGGATGTCATAGAACTTTATCATTGTTGTTGGCTATAAAATGTTTATTTACAGTTAAATTATTCTTGTAAATAAATTAGAATAATACATTAACTATAAAATGTTAAAAATAAAAATAGAAAAATAATATAAAAGATATAACATTCACATACATCTATGATAATGGGCTGCAGAAGTCTAGATGATCATACTAAGAAGTGGCAGATACTTTTTCCAACTGTCATCACCTCTTCTTTACGTAAAGGTACATCAGCAAATATATCTATAATATCATGTATAGTGACCCTGTTATTCTCTACCTATAACTCAAGATGATTAATTATATCTCCTATATAATATATCATCCCCTATGCAACAATATGATAGTGAGGATCATCAACATAAAACACACAATAACTAGGAAGCTATATAAGAGGGTGTGGGAGTAGGATAATGATGGGGTATGCAGGAGGAGGTGGAGGAAAAATAATGGGCTTTTTAAATGAAGTATGATGATAAATAATGGGGCCTACAGGTGGAGGTGGGGGAGTGGGAGCTACTAGTAGAGGTGGAACAAGAGCTGCAGTATGAAATTCTTGTTTCATGTTAAAAAATATAAATTGTACTGCCACTCTAATATTTTCCTCCATCACTATGTTAATATGTTGAACTTCAGCCTCCAAAGATGCTATTTTTATATATATCCTAGATGGAAGAAGCATAAGAATGTGGTAACACTTTTTATAAAAATACACCTACAGGGTATCCTCGTAGAAGACCTGTGTATTCGATATTCTCCCATGAAGAACAAAAAATAACATGCCTCCAATCAACTTTAAATACCCCATATGTGCTCTAATCCTCAATATAATATCATACAAATTCATTAAGAAGAAAAATTAATAATTCATAGTATATATAGAATTGAATTTACGTAAATAAATAAAATAAACTTACAATCCTCTTGACATCGACCCTAGATTTTTCTATAAGAAATTTCCCCAATTTTTTCAGCTGAGTTCTCTTCAATTTTCCATGTCTAGATTGAAGGGATTTAGGGAAAACCTCTCCTGATCCGGAGGACTCAACTCTTAGTTTTTTTAATTCATTAGCTATCATTTGTTCTTCCAATAACATATACCCTCCCAAATATAAAATTTGAGGGTATAAATTTCTTGATTAGATCGTTATTATCTTCTATTGATTCCAATAAATTATGAATTAGAAATCAATAAGAAGTTATTAAAAAGATCATTAATAAATAAAAACTTCTAAAAGATTACGTTAAACTTACCAAAAATGCTTCTTTTATTCTTCTTTGGAAAAATTGTATCGATATTTCATAATATATAAAATGATATATATCAGATGGAATGTCATTTTTCATATCCCTAAAAAATAAATCAGATGTGAGGGTTTATTTTTAATCCCTCCATTTAATAGAATCCATCGATAAAAATTTCCTCCCGACTCTTAAACTGTCAAGTATATCAAATGTCATCTAATAATTTAGAGGGAAAAATATTATATGATAAACATTAAATTATTAGTCAAAAAATAGTGAAAGATCATACCAAAATGGTCTCCCACAACTAATCTTCTACTGTTTTTTCAACACTTCTCCAATTATTAAAAAAATCACAACTTTTCATTTACCCTATGTTTATACTAACTCTGGAACTATTTCACATTAGGACCTCTTGGAAAATGATTATCATCAAATTATACAAATATTCTCTAGACTTAGGTACAAGAAATATATAATTTTGGTAAACATGTTCTTCCATGTTTACCAACCCTTTAAATATTATTTTCCATTATTATATTAAATAAAGAAGATTGTGGAACATCAAAAGAATCATGTGAATTTTCCCCCTAGAGTTATGATAATTACACTCATCTATAAATATTTGTGGTTGATTATTTGATTGATCTTCCATTTTCCTTCATATAAAAGAAAGAAACATCTAGTACACAAAATATACAAATTCACATATTATAATACTAATGAAAATAAAAAAATTATAAATCACATAAGTAAACTAAAACATAACACATTATTATTCATATTTTTTATAGTTAAATAAAATTATAACAATTGTAATGATATATGAAATGTCATGTAAATTAATAAAAAAAATCCAAAATTGTTATAACAATATAAAAAATTTTCCAACCTAATAAATCATTTTTTTTAAATAGTAATTTTTAACATATAGATTTAAAATTAATTTCATTAAAAAAAATTTATAAAAAAATATAAGTTATGTAATTGTAAACATGGTAAACTAAACATAACTAAACAAAAATAAACAAACATTTTAAATGATTCATTTTAATAAATGTTTTAATAATGAAAATAATAAAATATAACATTTTATGAAATTAATAAAAGTAAACAAGAAACAAATATTTGTTACGTATATTATTTTGAATGAACTAATGGATTGTTTTCCCAAATTTCTTCATCATGATTGTTCCTTATGAATAAAACCATTTTGAAAACATTATCATCATTAATATTTTAATATTTCCACGGAAGTAGGGATCTCACATAAATTATCATCTTCATTATGTTGATCACCACCAACATATGGGTTTTTCCTTATTATACAATAGAACACAGCATATCGGATTGATCAGGAACAAATAAACTTTATTTTTCATGAGTTTCCAATATAATGTTATCAGATGTGTCTTTTAATTTATTCATATTAACAAGTGTCATTCCAAATTCATCATTTCTAACAATATTATTATAGATAAACCATTTTTATGTATACACAATAAACTTAATTTTAATGTAATCAACCTCTTATAATTTTTCAATGACTCTATAATATTAACTTGATGTAGAAATTTGGTTTTTTTCTTTAAAACTCACAAATACATTGCTTTTGGGAACACCAATACTACACTATTTTGATCATCACTTTTATTACCCTGAGCCTTTGTGTAAAATATATTTCCATGAATGTCATACCCATACCATGATATCACATTTAAACAAGGACATCCTGATAACCATCATAATGTCTCTAATGCATCTAATTCACCAAGAATGGTCTTTTTACACTATAGTAAAAAAAGCTCATGCTCATTCAAAATCCTCATTTCCTTCATTATTTAATGACATTGTTTCAACTCATTAATATATAATGTTATATATAGTTGAGCCTCATCCATGTTATTCATGATTTATAAATTCACCTTCCTCATTTTTTCACTTGAAAATGATTTGACTTTCATGCCAAAAATCCCATTTCCCTCATTATTAACTTGTTTGTGGTGAGATGTAGGAAACCCCTTGTGGTTTTCCATAGACACGTAGCTGTACAAATCCCAAAAACCTCCACAAAAATATTCTATTCAACAATGTAGGCTTCAGGTCGATATAGGTTATTAACATATCCCTTCAATATCATCATATAAACTACAAAATGATACTTCCAACATAGATATACAAATCCAAAAAAATTTATTTCTTGAAAGAGATGAACCATTAAATACACTATTATAAGAAAATGGTGGGAGGAAAAAACATTTCCATTTAAAAACATATAAATTTTTTTTCTTTTTCGTCAATTTTCAAAGCATCCAGATCAATCACCTTATAAAAAAGTGAATGGAAAAAATAACCCACCTTTGTGATGGTCATTCTGACACAGATGGGAAATACTCCATGCAATACAACTGGTAGAAGTTGTTTTATCATGGCATGATAATCATGAGATTTCATAAGTGTCAACTTCAAATACATCAATGAGACATAATTTTTGACATTTGAAGAATAACACTATGAATTATTGATATCCTGAAGACATTGACATAATATAATTTTCTCCCCCTTGGATAATGTATGCCAAGATGGGGGAAGAAATTTTTTTCTTCCATCAGGTGTGGTAGATAACTCCAAACATATTCCAATTGATAGTTTGTTTAATCGTGTATTCAACAAATAATTTGTCTTTCCCTTAATATATGACAATGTTCTAATGAAATAGTCACAAATATTCTTCCCCACATGAATGAAATCAATGTTATGTTTCACATTATGATATTGTCACGACCCGTCCCCCAGGGCCCACATCATGACTACCCCAAGCTCGCCTTATATAGTCCAGGGGCTAGCGACTAGCATCAAAGGCATAATCCCCTAAAAACTGGTAAGGCATTGCCTTTATAAAACATAAACCCACACAACCAGAGTACAAGCGGAAAAAAACACTAAGTAAAAACTATATAACAAGTGTACTAAATGTAAAGGGGAGCCAAAATAAAAGAACAATAGGAACGTACAACTGAAAAGAGAGTACAACTAAAAAAAGGGACAAACTACTGAAAGGTAGAAGCATCTCCAGGATCATCGTTCGGGATTCCTACTAGAAGGGTAGGTATAGAAGTCCACCTCAACACTCCACGTATATCGGTCCACTCTGTGTACTATCTCGCTAACTGGTCCACCTCCGAATATCGTCCAGTCTTGGCTCGCTCTCGGCCTCTGTCAATGCTGTCTATCGTGTGCATCCAACAGAACGTGGTGCGGGCATATCCCATGTAGGGGTGAGTATAAAGTTACTCAGTAGGGATCCCGAGACCCTCATGGTCTCACAAAATCCAACAAGGATAAACCACAAAGTATGAAATCAATGGATGACCATTACGTAAGTATATGCCCATACATATACCTAAGTTATTATGTAACCCATCTCAATCATGAGGAAAACACAAAGGTCGTTGACTTAGCACAAACCAAGATTTTTATTACTGATGTCGAACTACGGCTGCTGTTGAAATCCTCCTCTGTTGAGTACAGTGGGCCTGTCGTTGCAACCAAGCACTTCCCACTAACCTTGGAATTATGAAGTATTCCACTTGTCGAGTACTGTGGGCCTGCTGCTACAACCAAGCGCCTCCCACCACAGGTCTGTTGCTACAACAAATCACTCCCCCTCATAGCTTATAGAGGTACTCCTTCTATCGAGTACCGCATGTTTTCCACTACAACCAAGGGCTCCTCTACCATGGGTCTACTGCTACAACCAAGTGCTCCCTACAGGGACATCTAAATCACTTCGAGTCGATCGATCAATAGTCGTCAAGTCTCAGCAAGCTACTAGGTCTCTGAAATCTGGTCGGTCATCACTGGGAGGGTCCGCTCCATATGATACAATCTGATACTCCAAGTGTCACTAAATATCACGTAGAAATATCACAATGACTGTCACGTCATATAGGTCTCAACGCAACAGACGACGCGTCAATCGGACACCCAGTCTGTGAGTTATTAGCATTTTAGTCCCGGGGGCCCGGTTGGTTTCGTGTACAAACCAACTTGACCGTATCTCAACTATACCCCAAACTCCCATGGGGTATTTTTAAAGAGACCGTTTCTCAGTGAGATTTCCAAAGCCGCTGACGGTTTGTCAAATGGACGTCTGATGCCAAAGATATGTCCAAAGTAAGCAATGGGTCATTAGTGGACCTGGGTCTGGTCTGACCCAGTCGGACCGACTCGGTCCGTTGGGTGGGTCAGCCTGCTATGTTTCGACCTGGTCTGTTAGGCCCGACCCAGCAAACTTTAAGGTCAGTTCGGCCGGATGCCGCCAGGCAGGAGGCATCGGCCCGAAAGTCGGGACTAGTTCGGACATCGTCGTGAAAGGGCACGACTCAAGAGGTCAGCAGCCGGGAGACTAAAGGGAAGTCTGCGTAGGGTGCGGGCTGGCCGGCGGGACTCCGGGCAGGCCGCAGGTGCACCAAAAAGGGTGCCAGGCAGTGCGCCAGCGCAGCGCGCTAGGTCGCGGATAGTGCGTCGGGATGATCGCAGCAGGGGGCTACAGGGGCACCGGTAGGGTGTCGGGGTGCCATGTAGGCCACCGGTAGTGGCCTAGAAGACCGTCGGATGGGTGCGAGTGCACCTGGTAGCGCGAGGGGTGCTAGGAAGGTCGTCGGCGGGGCGCGGGTGTGTCGGAGAGTGTGATGAGTTGCCAGGCATGCCCCCTACAGGGGTCCGGAAGGCTGCCGGCAGGGTGCCGGGCATGCCCCCGGTAGGGGCCAGGCTAGCTGCCAGCAGGGTGCGGCGGCGCCGGGCAGGCCGCTGGCAAAGAGTGGGGGCGCCCGGAAGGGCACGGGGGCACTGGGTAGGCCGTCACTGGGGCGTGAGGGATCCGGGCAGCGTGCCGGCGTGGCGCAGGTGCTGCGTCGAGGACGCCGCGGGTAGGCGGGTCGGGTGCCGCTTGGACGGTGATGTTTTTTCAGGAGAATCAGTGTGACGCGGGGGCGGTACGATTCACGGAGTCCACGGGTAGCGTGGCTATCTTCGTTGCCTCTTTCATCGTCGTCGCCTCAACACCTTTCCGTAGAACGCCACAAGAGAGAAGAAATTGACAGAGGTTGTCGGGCAGTGTTAGGTCGGCCCGCATCCTCCGCATTTAAAGTGATAACATTTTTCTCAATAGGAAGGGAGGAGATGTTATTCAATTGTTTTTTAAACTGTGCATCAAATCTTTTTCAATCCTAAGAAGATAAAAATAACATGATATTATTCTAGAAAAAAACCCCTACCTTGTAATTGGTGTCATTTGACGAAGTCATGGGATGGTGGCGTCACTTTGTCAAAGTCGGGTGGAGGTGACGTTGTCGTTGACAATGTTCTTCGTTGGCGGCGTCTCCCCTTCCTTTGCATCAATTGAAAAAAGAAGAAGTTGGCGTCGATCTTCGGTGGAAGGTGAGTTCTTCGCATTCTTCACTGGAAGAACAGTTCTTCGTTGGGAGATTTTCTTCTCCTTATCTCTCCACAAAAGAAATTCCCACCAAAGAGTATTATTCCAACGAAATAATAAGTGTTACTTTTTATTTTTATGTTGGCACAAAAATTCAAATGATAGAATTAAAACCTAGATCCACCAATTTAATTCTTGTGTAATGTCACATTAATTGTTGAGGAAGTAAAGACGCTCCCCATAAATGTTTGGAAAACTATTAAGTGGAGGAGTTGAAAAGTATATCCCCATTTAATGGGGAGTTGAGGAGGTTTTTATCCTCATCCATTAATAGGTGTTGGTTGGTCCCCACCCATACAATTTAATGGAGAGGTTATTCTCGGTTGGTCCACGCAAAAATTATCCTCCCAAGGGAGGTTATGTGTGGTTGGGACCCACCACCATAACCTCTCATGGGAGTTTATGGTGTGGTGGCCCCCACCACCAACCATCACTTGGTGGTTTTAACCACTACCAATAAAAAAATAAAGTTAACACATTATATTTATCCAACTAAATTAAAATTCCTCAAAACTATCTTCCATCCACGTCAGAACACGACTATGGTGATGGTCTCACTAAGAAATTAGCGATGCTGCGAGCTCAGTGGTGCCCTCAGATTAAAATTATGGGCGCCGGTTTAAATTTTATAAAAATTCCAAATGTATGATCACTAAACGTACCCAAACAAAACTTCAGAAATTGATTTCGAGAACACCAGGCCTCGGAATCAAGCTCCGTCCGAAACTGCGGACTCATAAAATTCCAATGAATTTAAGAAAAAAATATCCTTGATATTTTTTGGACTTTACATTACCCCCACCTCATGGATTTACGTCCTCGTAAAGCTAAAACACACACTAGGGGAACAAATGGGGGTACTGAGCACGCATCTGAGCATCCCGCTCCCATGTGATCTCTTGGAGGTTCTCGTGCTTCCAGTGAACTCGCACCAGAGTAATCGACCATCCACGTAGGACTCGCTCCTGTCGATCCTCAATATCTACTAGAACCTCTGTGAAAGTATCCCCGTCAATGATGTCAAGCTCCCCGTGGTCGATGATGTGGGACAGGTCGTGCATGTATCTCCTCAGCTGTGATACGTGGACGACGTTGGGCACCTGGTACAACTAAGCTGGAAGAGCCAAATGGTAAGACACCTCGCCTACTCTTCTGAGGACCGGGAAGGGTCTGATGAAATGCTGAGACAACTTGCCGCCATAGACAAATATCTGTAGACCTCATTGAGGTGCGACCCATAAGAAGACGTGGTCTCCATCCTCGAACTGTTGAGGTCTCCGTCTCCTGTCCTCATTTGAATTTTTTTTTTCTCTGTGCAGTCTTTGTCTGCTCCTGGATGATCTGCACCTTCTCTATGGTAGCTCGCACCATCTCTGGTCCCACTAGTACTGACGCCCTTGGATCTTTCCAGCACAGTGGTGATCTAAAAGGTCGGCCATACAAGGCCTCAAAATGTTCCATACCTATGGTGGAGTGATAACTGTTGTTATAGGAAAACTCCACCAAAGGAATGTGATCCTCCCAACTGCGAATGAAGTCGAGGACACATGCATGGAGCATGTCCTCGAGGGTTTCGATGGTTCTCTCGGTCTGTCCATCAGTCTGAGGATGGAAGGGAGTGCTCAAGTGAAGTTGTGTCCCCAAAGCTTCCTACAACCCCTTCTATAGCCGAGAAGTATAGCACGCATCACATTCAGAGACAATTAAAGAAGGTAATCCATGAAAACACCCAATCTCTTGTACGTAGAGGCGTCCCAATCTCTCAACTGAGCCCTGATCTCTGATCGGGAGGAAGTGTTCCAACTTGGTGAGTTGGTCGACAATCACCCAAATCGAGTCGTGAACCCTAGATGTACGTGGAAGACCCGTCAAGATGTCCATGGATTTCCATACCTCTTCTAATTTGGGATCTCTAAAGGCTGAACCATGCCTACTGGTACATGACGATCTGCCTTCACATGCTGAAAACTGAGGGATCCAGAGTCAAACTCTGCTACTGCCTTGTTCATACCTGGACACTAGTGCTGTCGTCTGAGATCCTGATACATCTTCACCATTCCTGGATGTACCACTATAGGATCTGTGTGGAACTCCCTTAACATCTCCTCCTGAAGTGCAGTTGAATACCATATCTCCTACTGAGCGCATCTACTACTATGTTCCCCTTCTGAGGAGTATAGACTATCTCGATGTCATAGTCCTGGTGGTACTCAAGCCATCACGGTTATCTCTGGTTCAGGACTTTGTGAGATAAGATATACCTTAGACTCTTTTGATCACATTACATGGTAAAACGTTCCCCCAATGAACTATGGGTGAGACTAGACAATTGTAAGAACTCGAGATCACCCTTCTTTGGATACGTTCTACAAGAGCTGCTATGATTTTATCCTTTACCAAAAAGAGAAATCGGGTTTCATCCCATGGATGAACCACATCCTTTGACTAATACAGTCAATCTGAACATGAACGGTACTAATTCATGTCATGGAAGACGTCGTAAGGCCTCGACGCTACTACCTAGATATCCAACCGTTACTCTCACATCCAAGGGTTGAGTCACACTGTCGGCATCAGTGTGTGGTCACTCGGTCTCCTCTGGAAGGAATCTCGAATGTGAGGGTCAAGTCAATGGTTTTAACCAGAACCTCATAGTATTAACCACACCAAAGGCAGGAAAGAAAACGTCACAAGGAAAAGTGTCTTTTATTACTGCATCTCAAAGTAAAAATACACAAAGCAACCACAACAATGACATTAACGAAGCTAGAAGTATAATGAACAAAGGCCTCTATGCCAGGAACTAGTCCTGCTTCTGTCCACCAGCTTCCAGAGCTCCATGTTCGTATGCTTCAGCTTCCTGAAGCTATGCTCTCCCCTGTCCACCTGTTCCTTGTGGTCGGGGTGGACCTCCTCGTGGTGGTGGTGGCAACACCTCGAAGCACCGTCGACCACCAGCTGCACGGACAACTCCTCTTCCACGGTATCTTACTCCTTACAGTCTGCCTCAATCAAACCATTCTCTCTATCTAAGAGGTCCCTCAACTAACTTCCAATCGTTTGTACGGTGGTTCGGACAGTCACGTGCCATGTAACCGTGTCCGCCGCATGAGTAACATTCCCTGCTCCTGGTAGTTCTATCTCCACCCCAGGTGCCTTGCACATATGATCCTTAGACATGCAGTCGACTTCCTATGGGTATAGTCCTCTTTGACCTCTGCATCAACTGTCTACTTCCAGTTGTAGAAGACTATACAACATGTAGACTAGTAGTGGGTCTCGTTGCTGGGGACTACTCAGCAAGGAATCTCTCCACCAGGTGGTCTCTCTCTAACATCGTCGTCTGCATTAGGATGTTGTGGGAGATAACTGAATCTCTAAACTCTCGACTGAGCCCCTTCTTGAATGTTCAGGCCCTTATGAATGGATCCTACACCATATCTATAGAGTGGAGCGAGAGGTCTGTGTATCTTGGTGATTACTGTGCTACTGTCATGCTTCCTTGCTGCAAATGAAGTAGCTCCAGTATCCGCACTGTTCGAAGGGTGCCTGGGACAAACTCCGCCCGGAACAGTCACTCGAAGTCTGCCCAGAGTAGTGTCGCCTCGTCATGCATATAGAGTATCATGATCCTCTATCTTCCTAATGCTACCTAAATGAGGCTGGCAGCAAGGATCACCATAAAGTCTGCTTGTGTCCCAACTAGCCTTAAGACTCTCGCCACAACCTCCAGCCAATCCTAAGCCGCCTGTGGGCCCGTCTCTCCCCGGAACCCGGGTGGCCACTGGCACTGGAACTCGTGCAATGCACTCAAGTGGCGTGCATCGTCCTCTGTTGGGGATAGTGGCATCGTTGGACCATCAAGAAGTTGTACCACTGGTGCCTCCGCCGGTGCCACCACTGGGTGAGGGCCTGTACTGAGGCCGCGTCACTCGGCGGGCTATCAGTACGTAAAACTATCGAGGCTCTAGCTAGTCATATGCGGGGAGGATTCCTAAAATAATCAAATGTGACACCATCAAATGTCTATACCTGGTGGGCTGACCGGATTTGAGCTGACTTAAAGAAAACTTTTTTAAATCACACACGCAATCTGTATTTTCATGCACTGAGTCGGAAATAAGAAGTCAGGGTCCTAGTGTATGGATACATCGGCCGCCTGCACCAACACTAGACTCCCTGAACTGACAACCACACATAATACCCTTAACATTATTGCTTCATAGAAAAGAAATATCAGAGTCCAAAGTTTTGCAGTAGAACCAACGTCCTCTGATACCAATTTTTCATGACCCGTCCCCCAGGGCCAGCATCATGACTACCCTAAGCCTGCCTTGCATAGGATAGGGGTTGGTGACTAGCACCAAAGGTGTAATCCCCTAAAACTGTGAAGGCATTTCCATTACAAAATGTAAACTCACACAACCAGAGTACAAGTAGAAGAAAAAACTATGTAAAAACTGTATAACAACTGTACTGAAAGTAAAGGGGAGCCAAAATACGAGCCCAACAGGAAAGTACAACTGAAAAGCAAGTACAAGTAAAAAAAGGGACAAACAGTTGAAAGGTAGAAGCAGCAGTAGGATCATCATATGGGATTCCTACTTGAAGGGTAGGTACAGAAGTCGACCTCATCACTCCAAATCTATCCGTCCGCTCCGTGTACCATCTCGCCGAGTGGTCCACCTCCGGGAACCGTCCAGTCCTAGCTCGCTCTCAGCCTCGGTCAACACTATTCTTCATCTGAATCCAACACAATGTGGTGTGGGAAATGGCCGTGTAGGGGTGAGTATAACGATACTCAGTACGGACCCCAAGACCTTCAAGGTCTCACTAAATCCCACAAGGATAAAAAAAGTATGAAACAAATGTATGAACATTACTTAAGAATATTCCAATACATATACCTAAGTTATAATTCAACTCATCTCAATCAGGTGGAAAACAAAAAGGTCAATGAATCAGCTCAAACTAGGATTTTTATTATCGATGTCGAAAACATGGTTGCTGGAGAACACCTCCTAAGTCACGTATTGTGGGTTTGACGCTACAACCATGCGCTTACCACTAACCATGGACTGTAGAAGTACTCCACCTGTCTAGTACTGTGGGCCTGCTGCTACAACCAAGCGCTTCCAACCATGGGTCTGCCACTACAACCAAGCACTCCCCCAGATAGCCTATGGAGGTACTCCATCTGTCGAGTATCGTGGGTCTTCCACTACTACCAAACACTCCTCAGTCTTGGGTCTTCTGCTACAACCATGCGCTCCCCATTAGGCCATTCGAATCACTCCGAGTCAATCGATCAACAGTCGTCAAGTCTCAGAAACTACTAGGTCTCTGAAATCTTCTCGCTCATCAACAAAAGGGTCCACCTCAAGTTAAATAAGATGATAGTCCAAGTGTCAAAAAATTTCACGTAAAAGTATCACAAGGACCAACACATCATAGGGGTCTCAACGCAATAGATGGCACATCAATCAAAAGGTCGGTCTGTGAGTTATTAACCTTTTAGTCCCGGGGGCCCGGTTGGTTTTGTGTACGAACCAACCTGACCATTTCTAAACTATACCCCAAACTCCCATTGGGTATTTTGAAAGAGACCGTTTCTCAATGAGATTACCAGAGCCACTGACGGTTCGTCAAACGGACATCTGATGCCAAAGATATGGCCAAAGTAAGCGATGGGTCATTAGTGGGCACAGGTCCAGTCCGACCCGGTCGGGCCGACTCGGCCCAAACCAGTATGGGTTGACCCAGTCAGACTTGCTAGGTCTGACTCGGCCCGTTGGGCTGGTCAGCCCTCTAGGATTCGACCTGTTCTGTGGGGCCCGGCCCAGCGGACTACGAGGGCAGTTCAGCCGGATGCCGCCACGCAGGCGGCATCGGCACGAAAGCCAGCGCTGGTTAGACCAGTACCGTGAAGGGTGTTGCTCGAGATTTCGGTGGCCAGGAGACCAGCGAGCGGGCCACGCGAAGTGCGGGCAGGCCGGTGGGACTCCGGGGTAGGTCGCGGGTGCTCCAGGGTGTCGGGGTGCCGAGCATCGTGTCGGGGCGCCGGGAAGACCGTGATAGGGGGATGCAGGGGCGTCAGCAGGGCGTTGGGGTTTTGGGAAAGCCACCTGCAGGGCCGGGTAGGCCGCTGGCAGGGGCCGAGTAGGACGCGGGCTGGGCGCGGGTGCGCCTAGTAGTGCGTCAGGTTGCCCGGAAGGCCGCCAGCTGGGTGCAGGTGCATAGGGTAGCGCACCTGGGGGCTAGGAAGGCCACCGGCAAGGGCCGGGGAGGCCGCCAGCAGGGCACGGGGGCGCCGTCCAGGCCTTCAGCAGGGTGCGAGGGCACCAGGTAGGCCGTCGGTGGGGCGCGGGGCACCGAGCAGCGTGCTTGTGAGGCGCGGGGGCGCGAGGTAGCGCACCGGTGAGGCACCGGGATGCCAGGCAGCACACCAGCGTAGCACGGGTAGGGTACCAGGGACACCGCGTGTAGGCGGGTCAGGCACCGCTTGGCTGAAGATGTTTGGTCGGGACCATCAGTGTGAAGAGTGGGCGGCGCTGTTCGCAGAGTCCGCGGGAAGCGCGCCCATCATCATTGATGCCTTCGTTATCGTCGACTCAACGCCTTGCCTTAGAACGCCATAAGAGAGAAGAAATCTATGGAGGATGTCGGGCCATGTTAGTTCAGCCCGCATCCTCCGCGTTTAAAGGGATAATGATTATCTCAACATGAAGAGATGATATGTTCTTCAATTTTTTTAAAACCATGCATCAAATCTTTTTCAACCCTAAGAATAAAAAAATAATAGGATATTATGCTAGAACAAAACCCCTACTTTGTAATCGGTGTCGTTTGAAGAAGTTGCGGGATGGTGGCATCGCTTCGTCAACATCGGGAGGAGGTGACGTTGTCGTTGGCGATGTTCTTCGCGGGCAGTGTCTCCCCTTCTATTGCCTCGATTGAAGAAAGAAGAAGCTGGCATTGATCTTCGGTTGAAGGAGCGTTCTTCACTTTCTTCGCTGGAAGAACGATTCTTCATCGGGAGATTTTCCTCTCCTTAGGTCTCTAAAAAAAGAAATTCCCACCAAAGAGAATTATGCCAATGAAATAATAAGAGTTTCTTATTATTTTAATGTTTTCATGAAAATTCAATTGAGGTAATTATAACCCGGATCCACCAATTTAATTCTTGTGTGGTGCCACATTAATTGTAGAGGAAGTCAACTGGCTCCCAACAAATGTTTGAAAAACTATTAATTGGAGGAGTTGAAGATTTTCTCCCCATTTAATAGGGAGTTGAAGTGGTTTTTGTCCTCCTACATTAATTGGGGTTGGGTGGTCCCCAACCCTACAATTTAATGGAGAGGTTATGTTTGGGTGGTCCCCACCACAATTATCCTCCCAATGGAGGTTATGTGCGGGATGGACCCACCACCATAACCTCTCATGGGAGTTTATTGTGTGGTGGACCCCACCACTAACCACTACTTGGTGGTTTTAACCACTACCAATAAAAAATAAAGTTAACACTTTATTTTTATACAACTAAATTAAAAACCCCAAAAACTATATTCCATCTACGTCAGAACGCAACTGCGGTGAAGGTCTTAGTAATCAATTACCGAATCGGCGAGCTCAATGGTGCCCTCAGATTTCAATTCCGGGCGCCAGTTCAAAAGTTATAAAATTCCAAACATACGCTCACTGAACGTACCCAAACAAAACTTTAGAAATTAATTCCGGGAATACTAGGCCTCGGAATCGAGTGCCGTTAGAAATATTGAACTCATAAAATTCCAAAGAATTTAATAAAAAAATTCCTTGAAGTTCCCAAGTTCTTATAGATATCTCCAATATGGAAGCTCAAAAAATATTAATCGTTTCTTCTAAATATGTCTATCTATACAAGATTTATTCTCCTTTCCCAATGTCTCATCAAGGGTTTTAACCCTATAAAAATACTCATTAGTTGATAATGGTTTCAGAGCAATATCAAATCCTTTTGAGCCATTGAATGACGTTTTTAATCATCTATAAGAGATATAAATAGGCAAAAAAATTTATGAATCGTGTATCCTATTTTACTCCCATGATAAAATTGACAATATGAGGTCCTTTGTTCACAAATTAGACATGATCATATTAGACATGATTTATGCCCTATAACATTATATACAATCAAAATCCCATATGTTGGGAAGTCATTTATGTTGAACATAATCATTTCATGCAGTAGAAAATGTTCAATTTTATACGAATCAAATAACCTAATATTATCTTCACGTATGAGTTTCAAATCATCAATTAATGTTGAAAAAAATATCAATATCATTTTTCAGTTTATTTGGTCATGAGATCATTAATCTCAACATGATATTTTTATGCTTCATACTAAATTAAAGAGATAGGTGGTAAATTACCAAAAAAACCATTCATGAACTATGTGAGAAACTAGGGCTTTGATATGGATTCATTCCATCTATGAAAAACCGAAGTCATATATTTATAACATCATTTAATATTTTAGGATACGTCTCATCAACTTTCTACCATTGTGGACAATATTATGGATGACGTATTTACCCATCACATATCTCCTAATCAACATTCCATCTTGTCCTATTTTCATTATGTGTATTGAAAAATAAACATTTCAAATGATGAATTATAGGAAGATACCAAAATCTATATAAAAGGATCTCTATAGTCTATACATACGTTTATAATTTTTATTTCAACTTATACCGTGATGTCTCACATTTAGGACACTCTGATAGAAATCCATATTACTTCCAAAATATCACACATTTATTAGGATAAACATGTATTTTCTTGTATCCCAATCCCATCAAGAATAATATTTTCTTATCCTTATAATGTGAATCTATAATGTCATTGTCTTCATGATGAATATTTTTCAACAAATTTTTTAGCTCTTTATATCAATTTTCACTATATCCATGCTTCACCTTCTGGTTAATCAATCATAACACTGATGATAAAACCAAAAAATCCATAAAACCTAAATATAATGGTTTTCCATAATTTCCATATAGACTCTAATTTTTTGATTATTTCTCAATTTTTTATCCTTAAATATCACGAATCCTTTATTCAATTTCATTAAATTTACCATGTTGCAAAGCATCATCATACGTAGAGCTAAAAGTCTTCCAAGTTTCACCATGGCCAATCCATGGGATGTAACTGGGATTAATACCTTGAAAAATTAAATTATCTTTGATCTCTATAATTTTCATCTTCTTAATACTTAAACATTTTGGGCATGGACAGAAAAACATGTCAATCTATAGAACATTTCTTTTATCAAATTCCCAAAAAATGTGAACACCTTCCGAATATTCATCACTCTTTCGATGTTCCATAATCCAACTTCTACTAATTATTACCTATAAAAATATAATTATTATACATATTATTAAATAAGAAAATTTTATATTTATACAAAATATCTCACAATTTTAAAGTAACAAAATTTTGTAATATTAAACAAATAAATATATATTTGAAAAATATTATTACAAATTCTACAATAATTGAAGATAAGATTAAATATAAATGATAAATAAAAAATATATATTATTGGAAATAATTTTAAACAAGAAATATATTTATATTTTAGATTTATACAAAATTTCCCATAATTTGAAAGTAACACAATTTTTAAATATAAACCATATATATGCTTATTTGAAATTTATAATGACATTTTTTATCAATAAGATAGAAAACCTCTAAGTTAAATTAATATTTAAGATATTGGTTTTCATATTAAATTAATAAAATATATATCATGTGTGTAGTATAATTTAATTGAATATGAAATTCCAAAAAGAATATATGAGTTTTTACTAGTTTATTTAGTGTTATATGTAATAAACTTTATCTATATTGAATATATATTTATATATTAATAAATTATTTTATATAAATTTATTTGAAAATTGTAACATACCAAGTAAGTAATGAATAATAGATATTTTTATATATGCCTATTAATGAACTAGATAGTGTTTTAGAGGATTGAAATTAAAATAAATCCAATCTTAAGCATGGAGTACACTAATATTTTTAAAAGATTATTTTACTGTCTTTTGATGGAAAACCATTTTTAAATATATCTTTTGACAAATTTATAAGCTATATTTGTCAAAATAAACTTATTCATTATTATTGGGACATCAAAATTTACTTTGTGTGAATTTTTGGTATTTTTCTGACAATGTTCATTTTTAATGAATAGTGAAAAATACTGCATTTTACATCAAAACTGCTTTTTAATATAATTTACTTATATGATTAGATAATGTTTTGAATTGGTTTTGAAGTGAAATTAGAATATATTTTTACCATTTAATCCAATTGTGGTCAATGGAATCAATTTCACTTTGAAATTGGACTTAAACTGGTGTCAATCTTTTGATACTTATTGTTTCATAAAAACACGCTATTTGCTCTGACAGCGGAAATTAATTATTAAATTAATTAATGTGAATTATATGTTTTGAATTTTGTAAAATAGACTTCTTTTTTGAATTCGGAATATAAAATATAGCTTAGGGTAAATTTTTGGTATTTTTCTGAAAAACTTCAATTTTTGATGAATAGTGAAACCACTAAGTGGTACTTATAAAAACTGATTTTCCGTTTAAATGAAATTTTGCCATCATTGTGTTTTGGATTTCAAAAATCCGACATACATGTTTGTCATTAAGAAGTAAAATGTGGTTCAATGGGATTAAAATAATTTTTTGGTGAATAGTAACTTATTAAGTTCTTAATCGCAATTAGTGGTAATTAGTGTAGTTTAAGGGAAAAATAATGTTTTAATAAAATGAGATGAGCTTGAAACTTGTCCTATCCTCATTGTTTGTGTCATGGCCGACCATGAAAAGCCATGGGTCAACCGGGGGACCCCATGGAGCCAATTTGGTTGGGAAATGACATAAATAACTTTTAATTTACTGTTAATGTAAAAATGACAGAAACATGAGTTATTTTACTAAAACAATTTTTAAATGGGGTTATAAAGATCAGATTTTTGATTATAAATATTAATTGGAAAGCTAAAAAGATTTCCTACATCATTTTTTTATATAATTTTTAGAAATTAAATAAATTAAATTATTTATGACATCATGATGATGCAACGATTACCTCATTATTTAACGATTTAAATAAAATGGAAGGATAATGTAATATCTAAAACCTACACATGTCCAAAACCTATTGGATGGGTAGATTTCGAACCCTTATCACCTTATCCTCGAATTATATCAATGTGGTACCATTTAAATCCGAAACACATTTTCAAATAAAGTAATATTTCTGTACTTTCCAAGAGTGCCCCTCCTCTCCTCTTATAAAAGGCCCCCACCTCTTCCTCATTACCCACAATCCCAAAGCGTTTTGCTCGGCCAACCCCTGCCCATTTTTTCTCTCCACTTCCCTCTCTTACTCCTTGAAGCCTCACTTTGGGCAGAAGACTTCCCAAGTAAGCCTTTGAGTGCAAACCAAAGGGAGTTACCCGATTTTAAGGTAATGTCTTCTTTTGAGTCCTTTTGTTTTATTTTGCTTCTCCAACCCCCTAAACTCTTTTTATTCTTTTCTTTTGTAAAAAATAAAGTATATTAAATATACTATTATGTTTTTATAAGAAGTATTCAAGCTATAATTACACACACCTACATCTAATGGTTAAAGAACATACGATTTCCGTGGATGGTGAATTTATGCCTCCCGAAACGATGATTGTTCAACAATCTTTTAACACCTTCAAATGTGGCCATTAAGATGTCACTATATTTATATATGATATATAATATGTTTATGTTTTACTTAAGCTTCTGTATTTTTCATTTTGTGTATACCTTTATGGTTTCCATTATGGGTAAACGTGATATCTTCATTTAAGGAAGTGCGGACTACCGCCCCCTTAAAGTCAGTTGATTCGTTAAATACCATATGTGGGACGTATAAAGGATGGAACTATGATATTATATATTATATTATACTGGAATTATAATATACCTTTATATCATTATGATTCCATTCTATAAAATACGAAACAGAAATGAAAGTAGCGTTGATGCGTACGTACGGCTAACCGTCTCCATGAACGGTGCATTTCATTTCTTACCTATAAATGATTATGTAATATTATAAATGCATGTATATACTGGATATATATGATATATACATAATGATTATAATTCTGTATATAATGGATACATGAACAACATGTAATTATAAAGGGTTTATTTTTGACTCAAGTACTCGTTAAAATTACCGTTATTAACTTAAATAATTACATAGTGTTCATGACATGGCAATAAGTGATATTAAAGGAATAATGAACTTGAAAAAGGTTCTTAAAAAACTATAAATTAACTCAAGTTTATTATTCAGGACATTAAAGAATGATCGAGTCAAGTCGGACCCGTGGTATGGGACTTCGTCTCAATCTCCTTTCATTGAGGCATATTTTATTTTATACACAACTTTCATTTATACGGTGTATAAACCCATTTGACTTTTATGTTTATTCAAAAGGAATCTTTTTTAAACGAAGCGTTTACTAAACGATAAAAGGGAATGTTTTTGTCGTATGTATGCGGCGACAACGACTTCTCCGCCGTCGTGACCGTTATTTGAGTTTTGGCTTCCACTAAAATCCATACCCTCTTTTTAAAAGAAAAATAAATACCATGTTTTACTTTTCTTTTATTTTGGTATCGAAAATGGTTTTCATAATGTTTTTATATCAATGTGTTGTATTGATATCTTGTGATTGAAAGGTGGGAATGTTATGTTTCCTTTATGCATGTTTTATGTGATATGATTATGTTGAGGTTCTTGGGCATTATTATGAAAACGGGTGGTTCCGTGATAAACTAAGGGCGGGTGAGCCCGATATAGCTCTCCAATGCATTGGGTAATGCCAAGGAGTGAAACGTTAAGGTTTCTCCGAAGAGATTTAGGGAATATACTGTGGTGGGTATTCCAAACGTAACCAAGAGGGTTACTCCCTTCGTAAAAATGTTATGAATGCCTCAAGTTAACTTTATTTATTATGATTTCTATGATTTATTCATGATTTGATGAGGTATGTTAAATTGCTTTTGTTTTATGGGTAAAGTATGATCTCATTCTTATGTATATATGTACCCATGTTTCCTTTCCATATTTTTATATCCCTTACTGAGATTTTTATGCTCATTCCAAGTTTTTTTTTGAAATGTTTTTCAACGGTCAAGGGAAAGGTACATGATACGATGATAGTGTCAAGGAAGTGTCAAGAAATAATCCATGTTTTATTTTAAATATGTTTCCATTGATGGGAATGAAGAATACTATCTTTATGTAACCACTTTGTTTATATGTGGAATGTATTGCAAGTTTTATGATCTAATTCTCTAAAACTCTAAACTCGAAAAGATCCACAATGTGTAATCTTGTAATAACTCAAGATTATGTAAGGTTTAAGGCTGGGGCCTTATAGTTGGTATCAAAGGTCGGTTTATATAACTCTAGGAGTTAGAATTATATTAAATGATGATCCAAAAATATTTTTTTTGAAATGATATAGCATTTAAAGATTACCATGTTGCTTCATCTAAGACATTTTTGTTCAGAATGGTTTTCCATAGAGGAAACAGGGAAACAGTGCTAGGAAGGCATACAGAAGGAAATAACCTTCGGAATCAGCATCCTGAGATGGTCAGAATTGGAACTGAACAGTTTTTTGCAGTAATGGCGTAGTTGACTCAAGCGATAAATGGTGGTGGTATCCATACACGAGATCAGCAAGATCAACCGCAGAGGAACATGTCAGTGGTGGAACATTTCATGAGGAAACATCCCCCATCATTCAGAGGATCATCTGACCGTGTGCTAGCTGATGAGTGGATTAAAGCACTGGAGAATATTTTCGATGTCATGGGGTGTTCAGACAATCAAAAGGTTAGTCTTGCTATTTACCGTTTGTAGGGTGAGGCAGATCAGTGGTGGTCGATGGTTAAAAATATCAGGGACGCTGATGACATTGATGCTCTCGACTGGGATGAATTCAAAGGAATGTTTCTTGAGAAGTATTTCCCTAAGGCTGTTCGACTTAGGATGGAAAAACAATTCTTGGAATTGAGGCAAGAGGAAGACTCAGTGACTTCCTATGAAGAAAGGTTCACTTGATTGGCAAGGTATGCTCCAAATTTTATCCGAGACATGATAGTAAAATCAATCGTTTTTACTCAGGATTAAAGACAAAATATCGAAGGGCATTAGCATCTTGTGAGTTTAAAAGTTATGGAAAGCTTGTTCGATGTGCTGAGAAGGTGGAAATGGAGTTTGTCATTGATCAAGTGTTCTATAACAACCAACAGAAGAAGAGACCAAGGTGGCAGGAGAAAGGTAAGAATTCTTCAAAAAAGTCTGATGGTAAGAAAACTAAGTTTCCAGTTTGTGATAAATGTGGAAAAAAGCATGATGGGGAATGTCTTCTGAATTCTGGAAAGTGCTACCGATGTGGTAAGATGGGACATAAGGCTCTTGATTGCACTGGAAAGGATTAGGGTGAAGGTAAGACCAAATTTTATTTACAGTTAGTGACATGTTATAAGTGCAATGAGATGGGTCACTATGAAAACGAGTGTCCGACAAAGAGCTTGAGTGATAGGAAGCAGTTAGACTACAAGTAGAAACGAGTGGTGAAATCCTTTGCAACTACTTTAGCAAGTGTCGGGCCATCAAATGAAGTTGTATCAGGTAATTTGTTTTTTTTCAGATTATTCCAGTGTATTGTTTGATTTGGGGTCTACACATTCTTTCATCTCTGAAACCTTTTCTAGTAAAATGGGAATACCATCTCAAGAAATGACTCCTGAACTTTTGGTAAAAACACCTGGGGGAATGTTGAGGCAAAACGAATTTATAAGAATCTTCCTATCCTTATCTGTGGAAAGAACCTACTTTCAAACCTTATTGTTCTACCTCTAGTAGAGTTTGATGTTCTCCTGGGTATGGATTGGCTCTCTATTTACCATGCTAAGATGGATTGTAGAGCTAAAGAAGTTTCTTTTCAGAAAGACTTTCAGTTTGTGTACAAGAATGAACCCTTACTTTTGATAACATATCAAGAGGCCAAGAAACTTGTAAAAGATTAAAATGAATGTTACCTTGCACACATCGTTGAAAATAAAGGAACTGTTCAAATTAATTATGTGCCAGTGGTAAATGAGTATCCTGATGTTTTTCCTAATGAGTTTCCTGGAATAATACCAGATCGGGAAGTTGAGTTTACCATTGACTTAGTTCCTGATGCTAAGCCAATTTCAAAACCCCCTTATCGAATGGCTCAAATTGAACTTTTAGAGTTGAAGGAGCAATTGCAAGATTTATTAGAGAAAGGTTTCATTCGACCTAGCACATCACCATGGGGTTCTCCAGTTTTATTTGTTAAAAAGAAAGATGGTTCTATGAGACTTTTCATTGATTATAGAGCCTTGAATAATATCACTGTTAAGAACAAATATCCTTTGCCTCATATCGATGAGTTGTTTGATCAGCTCCATGGAGCTCAGTTTTTTTCAAAGATTGACTTGAGATTGGGGTACCATCAGCTGAAGGTAAAGGAGTCAGATATTCCGAAGACCACGGTCCGTATGAGATATGGCCATTATGAATTTGTAGTAATGCCTTTTGGGCTAACCAATGCACCTGCTGTATTCATGGACTTAATGAATAGAATTTTCCATGAGTTCTTGGATAAGTTCGTGGTGGTTTTCATTGATGATATTTTGGTGTTTTCTAAAAGTAAAGAGGATCATGAAAGACATTTAAGGGATATCTTGCAAACCTTAAATGAAAATAAACTGTATGGAAAATTCAGCAAGTGTGAGTTTTGGTTGCAACAAATTTCTTTCATTGGTCATATTGTTTCTAAAGATGGAATAACTGTTGATCCTACAAAAACAAAAGTTGTTGAAGACTGGCCAAGACCCACAAATATAACCGAGATTCGAAGATTCCTTGGTTTGGCAGGATATTACCGAAGGTTTGCTAGAAATTTTTCACGGTTATCTAGTCCAATGACTAAGCTAACTCGGAATGGTGTTATGTTTATCTGGACAAAAGAATGTGAGGATTGTTTTCAGGAATTGAAAAGAAGATTGGTGAATGCTCCAGTTTTGGCACTACCTTCCAGGAATGGTGAGTTTGTTATCTACAGTGATGCTTCATTGAAAGGACTTGGTTGCGTACTAATGCAGAATGATCAGGTAATTTCTTATGCTTCACAATAGTTGAAAACTCATGAGGTAAATTACCCTACACATGATTTGTAATTAGCTGCTATTGTTTTTGCTTTAAAAATTTAGAGGAATCATTTGTATGGAGTAAAGTGTGAAATATATACCGATCATAAAAGTTTAAAGTACATATTTACTCAGAAAGAGTTAAACATGAGACAGAGGAGATGGCTGGAATTAATCAAGGATTATGATTGTACACTTTATTACCATCCGGGAAAAGAAAATAAAGTGGCTGATGCTTTGAGTCGAAAAAGTAATGCTTTATTAGCAATGTTGTGTTTGGAACGTGATCCTCTGGTTAAGTATTTGATGAACTTTGGCATAGAATTTGTTGGTGTAAGATGTTCTTCTGTTTTGTTTTAGGTATTAGTGAGATCATCTCTATCAGATAGAATCAAGCAAGCACAGAAGCAAGACAGTGAGTTGCAGAAAAAGGAAGAGCTGGTTCAGAAAGGCAAGTTGCCTGAATTCAACATTGATAATGATTGTGTTTTGAGATTTGGTAAGAGATTGTGTGTGCCTTGTGATTCACAGTTGAAGAGAGAGTTGTTATGTGAAGCTCATAGTTCTCCATTTTCAGTTCATCCGGGCAGTACTATGATGTACAGAGATATGCGAGAGTATTACTGGTGGGATGGAATGAAAAGAGATATTGCTGATTTTACTGTGAAGTGTTTGACATGTCAAGAGGTTAAAGAAGAGTGGCAGTTACCGAAAGAGATTCTTCAACCTTTACCAGTGCCAGAGTGGAAATGGGAGAATATATCAATGGACTTTGTTGTAGGATTACCGAAGACATCTCGAGGTAATAATGCAATCTGGGTTATTGTTGATCGCTTGACCAAATCTGCTCATTTCTATTCTATACGAGATACTTTTTCCCTAGATCAAATTTCCCATTTGTATCTTAAAAAGATAGTTAGGTTACATGGAGTTCCCCTCTCCATTGTATCTGATCGTGATCCCAGGTTCACTTCTAACTTTTAGAAAGGCCTTCAGATGTCGTTGGGTACTGAATTAAATTTTAGTACAGCTTTTCATCCTCAATCAGATGGGCAGTCGGAACGAACAATTCAGACCTTGGAGGATATGCTACGAGCTTGTTCTATGGATTATCAGGGAAGTTGGGACCAACATCTTTCTTTGGTTGAATTTTCATATAACAACAGTTTTCATTCCAGTATACAGATGGAACCATTTGAGGGGTTATATGGGAAGCGGCGTCGAACTCCAGCTTTCTGGGATGAAGTGGGTGAAAAGAAGTTGATGGGACCTGAATTGGTAGAAGAGATGGTAGAAAAAGTTCAGCTGATTCAGAAACACATGAGAACAGCTCAGAGTAGGCAGAAGAGTTATGCAGACAACAGGAGGAAGGATCTCTCTTTTGAGGTAGGTGATCATGTTTTTCTCAAGGTTTCTCCTTGGAAAAGTGTGATGAGATTTGGTAAGAAAGGAAAGATGAGTCGAAGGTTTATTAGACCATATGAAATTCTGGAGAGAGTTGGATCAGTTGCATACCGGGTGGTTTTACCTCCGAGTTTATCTCAGGTACACAATGTTTTTCACGTTTCGATGTTGAGAAAGTACATGCCAGATCCATCTCATGTTTTGAGTCCTGAGGTAGTTCAGCTGGAAGAGAACCTATCTTATGAGGAACAACCGGTCCAGATTCTTGACCACAGGGAGCTAGTGTTATAAAATAAGGTGATTCACCAGGTAAAGGTTTTGTGAAAAAACCACATGATGGAAGAGGCAACATGGGAATCTGAAAATGCAATGAGGGATAAGTACCCCCATTTATTTGATAAGTAAATAAATTGCGGGGACGCAATTTTCTAAAGGGGGGAAGGATGTAACATCCCAAGTAAGTAATGAATAATAGATATTTTTATCTATGCCTATTAATGAACTAGATAGTGTTTTAGAGGCTTAAAATTAAAATAAATCCAATCTTAAGCATGGAATACACTAATATTTTTAAAAGATTGTTTTACTGTCTTTTGATGGAATTACATTTTTAAATCTATCTTTTGACAATTTTATAAGCTATCTTTGTCAAAATAAACTTATTCTTTATGATTGGGACATCAAAATTTACTTTGTGTGAATTTTTGGTATTTTTCTGACAATGTTCATTTTTTAATGAATAGTGAAAAATACTGCATTTTACATCAAAACTGCTTTTTAATCTAATTTATTTATATGATTAGATTATGTTTTGAATTGGTTTTTAAGTGAAATTAGAATATATTTTTACCATTTAATCCAATGGTGGTCATTGTAATCATTTTCACTTTGAAATTGGACTTAAACTGGTGTAAATCTTTTGATACTTATTGTTTCATAAAAACACGCTATTTTCTCTGACAGCGGGAATTAATTATTAAATTAATTAATGTGACATATATGTTTTTAATTTTTTAAAATAGACTTCTTTTTTGAATTCGGAATATCAAATATATCTTAGGGTGAATTTTTGGTATTTTTCTAAAAAACATCAATTTTTGATGAATAGTGAAACCACTAACACTACTACAAAAACGGGCAATAACAGCGCTAAAATCGGGATTTAACAGCGCTAGAAAAGCGTTGTAAAGCTCAGCGCTGATAAAGGGGGGGGGGTCCTTTAACAGCGCTAAAAAAGCGCTGTTATATGTTGCCTTTAACAGCGCTTTTTTAGCGCTGTTAAATATCTCCTTTAACAGCGCTTTTTTAGCGCTGTTAAATGTCGCCTTTAACAGCGCTAAAAAAGCGCTGTTAAATCCCTGCCTGCTGCTAATAAAAAACCTGCACTAGTACAGCCAGCCGAGCAGACCTGCACAAAAACCAGTATATCAACCACAGACCTGCACAAAAACCAGTATATCAACCACAAGCATGTCATCAACTGATCACAACCCAACCAAACAGTGTTCTTACCATGAGTTAGCTACCATCTACCAAGAAACCAAAACTACCTCATTACATAGTATCAGAAAATATTCCTATACAACTCAGAAGATAAATACTAGAACATTCCACTATGCATTGTTTCTCCTTGGATTTCCACTTGGTTTTGACAAATCGTGCAGAGCCCGTGCTCCTTGAATCATTCTGCAATACATAAAAAGGATATCCTAACTCTCCCAACCATCACCCTTAGTAATTATGTATATTAATACAAAAAAGGTAACATATCATAAATTGGGGGACTGTAATGAGACATCAAGATTAACATTCTATATATAGGATCGATGTCTGGTAGGATTGGTTGCGTTGATACATGACTCTACCTGGACCTCAAAAATAGATATATGATCTCACTCCAGGACTTTCAGAGAGACTCCAACTATGTCTAGGACGTCCTGCTGAAGCGATCGTACTACCGTAAGTCGGAAAAGATACCAAAACCATCCTAGGAAGGATCATGGGAGCCAACCCTAATGAAATATGTCCTTGATATAGTGTTCAAAGAGATCAATCATGGTACATAAAATTATGTGTCATTTAAAGGGTCACATGCCTTGTCGCTTTACCTTGGGTAACTCCAATGTTCAGCTGCCTGTGTGAATATACATGTCATATAAATAGGAAATTACAAGGCATGTTAAAAAACATATACGTGTTACCCTTTGATCTTGTGTCCTCTTATGCACCCTTGCCCTATGTTAGTACATGACGTCGATCTCGTGTGATTCTTCCTGTGTATCTGTACAAGGGATAAACTGCGTAGCTGGCTCATTAAAGACGTGTAGTGGGATATATTCCATGTAGGAAAGCCATGTAATCCACCCTAGGTTTGACTCGTACACGTCACATATGACCCATGGATCATTGTACTAAAGTGTTAACACAATCCTAAGGCGTTTGGTCGGTTTCCCGTATGTCAGTTGTTGATTTCACTTAAAAATAAAACCATTTTGAACAAAATAGAGGCACTTTGAGTGGTGTCGGCCACACCGGGCCTCGGATTGAGTCGGGGTTGACTCATACACGTCAAATTTGACCCATGGATCATTGACCTTAAGTTTCAACAGAATCCAAATGCGTTTGGTCGGTTTGCCGCATGTCAGTTGTTGATTTCACTTAAAAATAAGTCCATTTTGAACAAAAGAGAGGCACTGTGAGTGGTGTCGGCCACACCGGGCCTCGGATTGATGCGGTGTTACGTCACACATGAGTCATTGATCATTGTGAAAAAGTATCAACGCAATCAGAAGCCGTTAGATCGATTTGGCGTATGTATGTAAAATATTGTCCATTTTAAACTAAATACATACACATGGAGTGATACCAGTCACACCGCGCCTCTGATTGAGGCGGGGTTGACTCGTACACGTCACATATGACCCATGGATCATTGTCCTTAAGTTTCAATAGAATCCCAATGCGTTTGGTCAGTTTTCCGTATGTCAGTTGTTGATTTCACTTAAAATTAAGTCCATTTTTAACAAAACAGTGACGTTGTGAGTGGTGTCGGCCACACCGGGCCTCAGATTGATGCGGTGTTGAATCGTACACGTCACACATGAGTCATTTATTATTGTGAAAAAGTATCAATGCAATCAGAAGCCGTTTGATCGGTTTGGCGTATGTACGTAAAATATTGTCCATTTTAAACTAAATACATACACTTGGAGTGATACCGGTCACACCGCGCCTCTGATTGAGGCGGGGTTGAATCTTACACGTCACATTTGACCCATGGATAGTTGTCCTTACGTTTCAATAGAATCCCAATGTGTTTGGTCGGTTTGCCGCATGTCAGTTGTTGATTTCACTTAAAATTAAGTCCATTTTTAACAAAACAGTGACACTGTGAGTGGTGTCGGCCACACCGGGCCTCAGATTGATGCGGTGTTGAATTGTACATGTCACACATGAGTCATTGATCATTGTGAAAAAGTATCAATGCAATCAGAAGCCGTTAGATCAGTTTGGCGTATGTACGTAAAATATTGTCCATTTTAAACTAAATACATACACTTGGAGTGATACCGGTCACACCGCATCTCGGATTGAGGCGGGGTTGAGTCGTACACGTCACATATAACCCATGAATCGTTGTCCTAAAGTGTCAACACAATCCGAAGGCGTTTGGTTGGTTTCCCGTATGTCAGTTGTTGATTTCTCACTTAAAAATAAGTCCATTTTGAACCAAACAGAGGCACTTGGAGTTGTGTCAGCCACAACAGGCCTCAGATTGAGGCGGGGTTGACTCGTACATGTCACATTTGAAGGTGAGTATGCATACACGATAGTTAACCTTCTTATAGAAGGGTTTATGGAAGAGTATAAAAGACATGAAGCAATGAAGATCATTAGAGTGTTGGAGCAAATGTGGTTGCTACAAACAATGTGGAAATCGGCTTGTGCAAAGAGACCTAAGTTACAACTTGCAGGTATTGTACTCTATTTTTTTCTGGAAGGTTTCAGTTTAAATTCATTTTGGAATGATCATTGCTAGCCATTGTCTTTTAGGTTTTTTTGACAGCCGAGGGGAAAGGGTGGGGTCTGAAGACATTGTAGGATATGTCGAAGGGTGATTTTGTATGTGAATATGTTGGAGAAATGTTAACTCCCGCAGTTCTGAAAAGAGTCACTATTTGAAAGAAAGTCACAAGTTTAGATACATCTCAAGATGGTCAGTTTAAAGACATTTTGAGGGACACTACTAAAGACATGCTCAGATATTCACACATCCCCCACTTTTAGATCGTTGTCTACTACAATGATCTTCCAAACAAGATATGCATTAGAACGCTCATGATACATAGAGAAATTCACTGGCCACCTTCGAGAATGATCTGAAGCACAAACCATGACAGCATTATGTTTTTAACTTCAGCACCTCAATTGAGAATGTGACACCTTTCAGGACTTGGCGCCATTGTATGTCATTTCGTCCACTGAATGGGTCTATCCTTTTATTTAATTTTTTTAACTTCAGTCAAATATTCTAGAAAGATGTCGTGGCAGATCCTTCACCATTTTGTTTTGCTGAACATCTCATTACATTGTTAAAAAAAAGCAGGGTGTCTTGCATGGGCAATACGTTCCTGTATTGAAGATGATGCACTCCCATTTTAATGGACTAGGTTTACTCCCTAATCTCATACATAACATCTCATGAGACAATAGATTTAACCAATGAATTGGAGTCCTATCTGGGTACAACCATCATACAATTTTCATGATTATGTGTTCCACAATAATTAAATCAATCATTAGGCTTAAACAAAATAATTAACCATGTGGGTTCGAATAAATGGGAGTGCATCATCTTCAATACAAGAACGTATTGCCCATGCAAGACACCCTGCTTTTTTTTAACAATGTAATGAGATGTTCAGCAAAACAAAATGGTGAAGGATCTGTCGCGACATCTTTCTAGAATATTTGACTGAAGTTAAAAAAATTAAATAAAAGGATAGACCCATTCAGTGGACGAAACGACATACAATGGCGCCAAGTCCTGAAAGGTGTCACATTCTCAATTGAGGTGCTGAAGTTAAAAACATAATGCTGTCATGGTTTGTGCTTCAGATCATTCTCGAAGGTGGCCAGTGAATTTATATATTTATCATGAGTCATTGATCGTTGTGAAAAAGTATCAACGCAATCAGAAGCCGTTAGATCAGTTTGGCGTATGTACGTAAAATATTGTCCATTTTAAACTAAATACATACACTTGGAGTGATACCGGTCACACCGCGCCTCTGATTGAGGCGGGGTTGACTCGTACACGTCACATTTGACCCATGGATCATTGTCCTTAAGTTTCAACAGAATCACAATGCGTTTGGTCGGTTTGCCGTATGTCAGTTGTTGATTTCACTTAAAAATAAGTCCATTTTTAACAAAACAGTGACACTGTGAGTGGTGTCGGCCACACCGGGCCTCGGATTGATGCGGTGTTGAATCTTACACGTCACACATGAGTCATTGATCATTGTGAAAAAGTATCAATGCAATCAGAAGCCGTTAGATCAGTTTGGCGTATGTACGTAAAATATTGTCCATTTTAAACTAAATACATACACATGGAGTGATACCGGTCACACACAAAATCACCCTTCGACATATCCTACAATGTCTTTAGACCCCACCCTTTCCCCTCAGCTGTCAAAATCACCCTTCGACTATCTGGTTATGATTTTTGACAGCCGAGGGGAAAGGGTGGGGTCTCAATCTGAGGCGCGGTGTGACCGGTATCACTCCAAGTGTATGTATTTAGTTTAAAATGGACAATATTTTACGTACATACGCCAAATCGATCTAACGGCTTCTGATTGCGTTGATACTTTTTCACAATGATCAATGACTCATGTGTGACGTGTACGATTCAACACCGCATCAATCCGAGGCCCGGTGTGGCCGACACCACTCACAGTGTCACTACTTTGTTAAAAATGGACTTATTTTTAAGTGAAATCAACAACTGACCATCTCGAGATGTATCTAAATTTGTGACTTTCTTTTAAATAGTGACTCTTTTCAGAACTACGTGATATGAAGGTATTTTGGAGATTTTACTGGTTCATGCATGATATGAAGGTATTTTGGAGATTTTAATGGTTTTTTTGTCCAAAGGCCAAAGAAATGTGGTCCATCATTCTTGCATGTTACTTGTACACGTCACCAAGGACCTGTGGATCGTTCTCCTAAATAATGAAGGCAATCCGGATGCGTCCGGTCAGATTTCTGTAGGTCAGTTGTTGTTTCCAATTAAAGTGGTGTCCATTTTAAACAAGAGAGCGACCCTCTGGGTGGTAGCGGTCACACCGTGCCTCGGATTGAGGCGGGGTTGACTCGTACACGTCACCAAGGACCCGTGGATCCTTCTCCTAAAGGATGAAGGCAATCCGGATGCGTCTGGTCCGATTTACGTAGGTCAGTTGTTGTTTCCAATTATAGTAGTGTCCATTTTAAACAAGAGAGCGACTCTTTGGGTGGTATCGGTCACATCGTGCCTCAGATTGAGGCAGGGTTGACTCGTACATGCCACCAAGGACCTGTGGATCGTTATCCTAAAGAATGAAGGCAATCCGGATGCGTCCGGTCGGATTTCCGTAGGTCAGTTGTTGTTTCCAATTAAAGTGGTGTCCATTTTAAACAAGAGAGCGACCCTTTGGCTGGTAGAGGTCACACCGTGCCTCGGATTGAGGCGGAGTTGACTCGTACACGTCACCAAGGACCCGTGGATCGTTCTCCTAAAGGATGAAGGCAATCCGGATGCGTCTGGTCCGATTTACGTTGGTCAGTTGTTGTTTCCAATTAAAGTGGTGTCGATTTTAAACAAGAGAGCGACCATTTTAGTGGTTCAACATTCTTGCATGTTGCTGGTGCATATCATCTGTTAAAATGGAAAAATGACTCATTGGAGAAAGAATGTTTTATTTAATAACAATTACAATTTTGCTACGAACATTTACATACAACAATATTTCTTCTTTTGATCCCCTTAACCCCTCTCAAAAATTACCACCAATTGTACATGTCCCCAAGTCAGATCATCATTGTATTTGTGTACAATCTGTCATCAGGTATGCGGCCCACTCGTTTCTGAACACATCTATATCATCTTGTGAGTATGAGGCTTTTCGGCAGTCATAGTAGTACTGCAAAATAAAAAAATAAAGAATTAATAAATAACTTAAACGAACTAATAATTGTTTTTGAAAATACCTCTTTAGGGATGCTAGTTTGCTGATGAAAAACGATCTCTTTCATAAATTTACAAACATAATAACCGCAATCATTATCGTTTGTTTGTTTTGGACACTGCAAAAAAATTGATCATTAGGAGAATAAATAACTTGTGTTGAGGTGTGTTTGGATAGTTAAATTTTATTATATATACCCTGATATTTGTCCAGACGTAGTACTTGCTCGGCTCCTTATGCTTAGCCCCTGTCCTCATACCATGATTTAGACGATATTGGTACACCGCCCTATCATAACAGAATCCTCAGTAAAAGATAATATATATTATATAAATTGATGTTTAGACCTAAAACGTATGATGTAGTGTCTTACAGATTCACAAACTCCATCATGTATGGTCGGTTTGATGGATATCCTAGCTTTGAATCCAGAAAATAAATCTTCGGAGTATCCAAGTTCACCGCAATTAGCAACCAATGTTGCCTAAAAACACAAAAAAGAATAAGTAATAAAAAAAGTGAAAATATAATTGATATGCTTTAATCGTAGAGTATTACCCCTGCATGGTTGGTATTAGGAAAAGTCTGTCATCTATAATCTTGCGTTCAAATGTTTTCATCAAGTCCTTCACTATTGCATCCCTTTTTGATGACTCTATTTTTGTTTGGTGTGTTGATGTGATATGAGGACTAACCAGTCCAAATCTTGGCTCATGGGAAAATCCCTTCAACTGTTTTTCATAAATGCGTCTCTCAACAATATAAAATGCATTTAGTCATAATTTGCACATTAGATCAGCTTTTAGAAAATAAATTCATGGAAACATACCTCATATATACATTTACAACAGTGACGCCTAACCAACCGTTTTCAATGATTTCATTTACATTTTCAGCAGCAACGAAATCTTGACTTTCCTCTCCGTATATATTATCTTCGAAAATCACTATATGACTATTACTATCTTTAAGCTTCGTATCCACATGAGTCATCAATGCTAGTAAATGTGGAAAGAGAACAGGTGGTGTTATTGTGCTTTCAGTAGCTCCTTTGGATCGATTGGTCGATCCTTTAGATGGTTTCGAGCCGATGTTAGTCACCCCCTTTCCTTTCTCCGTCTATAACAACAATCATTGATTCAGACACTCTTTTCATTAATTGTTAAGGGTTTAGCTTGAATTTAAATAGAAATCAATACCTCTTTGTCTGCATGTACTCTTACAAGTTGTGCCAGCCATGCAATGAATGTCCCAATAGCCTTTTCAACCGTATGAATATCATCGTCATCAACTGCATTGGGACCGCTCCGAATTGATTGTGACATACCACTAAAAGGATCGTCCTCAACTGAATTTTCATCGTAACCCTCAATAGTTTTGGACGATAACAGAACAATCAACCACTTTCGGTTTGCGGGATCTGGAACATAAAAAACTTGTACCACTTGTGATGCCATTATAAACTGTTCGTCTTTGTACCCTTCTTTACTAAAATCAACTTTCACAAATCCCCATTCATCTATTTTAACACCACTATTGTTATCAATCCATTTGCATTGAAAAATTGTCAATTGAAATGTCGTATAATCCAACTCCCATATTAGTTTGATAATGCCAACGTATGACAAATTTGCATAAATTGGATTTCTATCCTTACTACCAGAAACATGCATCGCTTCAGCCACTAGTGTAACTCCACTATTTTGCATGGTAATCTCTTCATCATGTTCATCCGTATAGAATGTATAACCATTAATTACATACCCACTGTAGGATAATACATACACACTTGGTCCAGCGGCTAGCCATCGAAGTCGTTCTGAAATTGAATTCGGATTTTCATCCAACTGCTTAAAAATATAGTCCTGAAACCATCCTATAAACTGGTGATTATGTGTATCTGCTAACCATTTTTCAGTCCTCGATGGATTCAACTGCCTAAGAATTTCTTTGTGAGTTTCAATATATGGAGCAACCTCCCAACTGTTATGCAAAACATAAAGATGAGCCTGCTCCCGATCTGTAATACTGATTGTTACAACTTCTCTTCCAGAAATTCCCTCACCCTCAATGCGTCCAGTGTGACGAGATTTTGGGAGACCAATGCTTTCCACATCAGATAGGTATTCAATACAAAATTCAATGGCTTCCTCAACAATATATCGCTCCACTATACAACCCTCTGGCCGACTTCGATTTTTGACATATCCTTTCAAAATCTTCATATACCGTTCAATAGGATACATCCATCTATAGTGCACAGGACCACAAAGTCGAATCTCTCTCACCAAGTGAATCATCAAATGAACCATCATATCAAAGAATGATGGCGGGAAGAACATTTCTAATTCACATAATATGATGACAATTTCTTTTTCCATAGCTGGCAATTTCCCCGGGTCTAAAACTTTGCTACATATAGCTTTGAAAAAGAAACAAAGTTTGGTTAACGTATGACGAACATTCTTGGGTAAATTGCAACGTAAAGCTATAGGAATTAGATCTTGCATCAAAACATGGCAATCATGTGATTTCAAACCTTTTAACTTCAAATCATTCATTGACACAATGTTCTTGATATTTGATGAGTACCCCTCTGGAACCTTTACATCATTAAAGAAGTTGCAAAACTGATATCTCTCTGCCCTAGAAAGAGTATAAGCAGCGGGAGGAAGAAACATTCTATTTTCACCTTTCACGGTCGCCAACTCTTCTCGTATTCCCATGTCAACCATGTCCAACCTTGCCTTAATTCCATCTTTTGTTTTGCCAGGGGCATTTAGCAACGTTCCAATAACACTATAACATACATTTTTTTCCACATGCATCACATCAAGAAAATGTCTGACGTACAAACAATTCCAGTATGGTAATTCAAAAAAAACTGATCTCTTTTTCCAACCGATTTTCGTAAGGTTTTTCGAAAATGGTTTACCAAAAACAGTGTTCATATCTTTTACTTTCTCAAACAACTGATCACCTGTTAGTGGAGACGGTGTTGTGCGTTTTTCTGAACTTCCATTGAATGATGTCGTCCAAGATCGGTACTTATGCCGACGAGGTAGAAATCTACGATGTCCTAGAAACACAGATTTCGATGAATGTTTCAACCTAATTGATTCTGTATCTTCTTCGCACACGGGACACCCTTGAGTTCCTTTAATGTTATAGCCTGACAAATTTCCATAAGCAGGGAAATCATTTATTGTCCCATACAACATTGCTCTCAACATGAAGTATTCACTTTTATAAGCATCATACAACATTACACCTGAGTCCCACAATAACTTCAAATCCTCGATCAAAGGAGTCAGATAAACATCAATATCATTACCTGGTTGTTTTGGTCCTGATATAAGCATAGATAACATGATGAATTTTCGCTTCATGCATATCCAGGGTGGCAAGTTATAATTTAGCAACATAACAGGCCATGTACTATGAGTGCTGGTTTGAAAACCAAAAGGATTCACTCCATATGTAGATAACGCAAGACGAAGGTTTCTCGGCTCTTTTCCAAATTCAGGATACTCATGATCAATTTTCTTCCATTGAGGAGAGTCGGCCGGATGACGTAATAACCCATCTTTATTTCTTTTATCTGCATGCCACGACAATTGTCTTGCAGTTTCTTTACTTCCATATAAACGCCTAAACCTTGGAATGATTGGAAAGTACCATACAACTTTCGTAGGATTGGATTTATCTTTCTTGTATCGAGAGACACCACACTTTGGGCATTCTGTAAGTGATTTGTTCTCCTTTCGAAACAATATACAGTCTTTCGGGCAGGCATGTATTCTTTCAGAAATCATTCCCATCGAGCGTAGCATTCGTCTAGCTTCATATGTCCGGCTTGGGAGCTCATTATCTTCCGGGAGCATGTCATTCAAGAGAGCAAGTAGTTCCGTAAAACTGACATCACTCCATCCATTGCTTGCTTTCAATTTATACAACATCAGTACAACTGACAATGTTGTATACTTAGTGCAAGCAGCATACAATGGCGTCTTTGCACAACTCTTTAACTTCTCAAACAATTTTGGGCAATCACGGGGTTCATCTTGAATTGTTTTTGTCATTTCCTCAATACGATCTTCATCATCATTGACATCTGTAATCACATCCTCCATACGGTCTTATTAATTATCTATATTTGTATTCATATCTGACGATCCATAAAATGCAGTTTTATCCCATCCAGAACCTACATTCGCTTTTTCTCCATGTTTATTCCAACATTTATAACTCCGATCTATTCCGTGACATATCAAATGTTCTTCCAACTCCTCTGGAGTAAGTAGTCTAGAATAACAACAACGTAAACACGGACAAAGGATTTGAGAAGGATCCTTTGTGTGATCCTTTGCAAACTTGATGAACTCTTTCACTCCGTTCTCGTACTCTATTGTTAAACGATTAGAATCCATCCAATCTTTATTCATCTTCATCCTATTTGAATCTCAAATATTAGTATTTATGGTTCAAGTACACAAAAGAAGACTTCCAAATACAGTAGAAGGGAACCACTTCCTTGGAAGGAGATCAAGTAGTCTAACCTATAATCAAGATTCATAAAAAAGAATATTATATTCACTAAAAAGATGATTATCTATCACTCTATAAGGAGGATATAACCGGAGATAGAGGATTTCCAATCGATGAGAGATACCTTTATCAGAGAGAAACCAAACGCATCCACTAGAGCTTCTATCTGATTTGTATAGGCACTCAGGATACAAAAACTATATTTAAAATGCATGTGAGATAAAGAACGAATAATTAAAATAAATAATCCATTATACAATTTAAAATTCATTATCATCTCTATTATGATTTGTATAGGCACTCAGGATTCATTCTAGTAGTGGTACAGGTTCCCCCATTAATCATGAGTGATAGAGGGAATAGTAGTTTTTGGATTACCTTTCTTGTTTTATACAATTTATGAAGAAATGACAAGGGTTGGAAGTGCCGAGTGTGTTTGACTTGAAAATAGAGGTTCAGTTGCAACACCCTCTGATGTTTTCTGGAGAGGGTGGACCCAAGGTAGATAAGTTCTAAATTTAGTTCATCTAGAATATTCTAGATAACTTTTCTACTCCTTAGTAGAATAGGGTAGAGTTGGTAGCGTATATGTTATGGGGGCCAACAATGATCTACTGTGATATTTAGTCTTGGGATGAGCATATGGAGGGAATGACTTGGAAGAAAATCTAGGATATGTTCATGGAGCACTTTTAACCTACGACATTGAGGAAATGAAAATATGAATATTTAATATGTTTGACATAATTATGTTTGATAATGATAGATTATGTTAGATTCTTCACATACCAGTAATGTTTTTATCTAATGTTGACAGGAGATAAGGTATCTATGAAAAAAAAATTAGGATGGACTTAGATGTGAGATTAAGTCCCAGGTAAATATATTTTTTATGTGGTTTGTTGAGGTGGTGGATCAGGTTCTCATTTCCAAGGGGAACCTAAAGGACACTTGTAGTGATGGTAGGGCGGTTTCAATTGAATGATCTAGTGGTACATATTATGATAGTAGGATTCACCATTATGATATCTTCCACTAGGGTGGTGGTGGATAGAGTATCTATGTGAGAGGATTTTTCTCTTAGAGAGGTTTTTAGTCATCTTCAATCAATGAGGTAGGTCTGGTCACATGTTAGGCCTATGACTTTGACCACTAGTGAAGTGTCAATCATGTATCATGATGGTTCATATATATAGGTTCTACATGAACACTTGTAATATGGGTAGTGATGGATGATCTATATTGGTACAGAGCACCGAATAGGGGAACCTAAAGGAGACTTCTAATAGGGGATCCTCTCATTATTTTATATCTCATCTCTTGGTAAATGGATTCTGTTTTGTGTTAGAGTAATTTTGTGGGATCATGTTGGTCAACACACCATTGGGGGTGTGATTAGAAGGCATCTGTCTTCGTAAGGGATGTTCCCTCATGGATTGTGAGTATTGTTTCATTTTGGATTTATACATGCTTGATATGATATGTATTGAATAGATAGTGATGATGTAATTTTTGGTATTTAATCAATATCACATTGATTGTTACCATAGATGAGTGACCGTCATGCCTCATAAGGGTAGAGCCCATGTCTTTTATGGAGAATGGGATATCTTGGTAGACCATGTAGGACAAGTTCTTCCACAACTAGGTGATAACATAGACCAGTTTACGAATAATTTTCTTGATGATAATGGATTGAAACAAGAAATATTTCCCCCAGTAGTAGACTGGTTCTAGGATGTGTTTCATGAGAATTGATCAGGGCTACCACCTAAAAGAGACTTTGAGTTCATGATTGAGCTGATGCGTGGAGTTGAGCCATTTTATATAACGCCTTTCAGAATGAAACAAGAATAGATTCAGGAACATAAAACTCAATGAGAGGAGTTAGATTATGAAGGGTGCATCTGCTCGAGTATGTCACCTTGGGGATCTCATGATTTATTTTCCAAGAAGAATGACAGAACATTACATATGTGTTTCTATTAATAGAATATGAATCAGATGAAAATTAAGAACAGATATCCACTTCTTTGTATTTTTGATCTATTTGACCAGCTGAGGGGTTCCATATTGTTCTCTAAGATTGATCTAAGGTTTTTTTATCATCATTTGAGGTTGATAAATTCTGATATACTATAAACTAATTTTGAAATCATGTATAGTTTTTATGAATTCTTCATAATAAAATTTTTGTTGACGAATTCCCCATGGCATTTATTCTCTTGATGAGTTGAATATTTCACTTGTACCTAGACCAGATTGTAGTTGTTTTATGGATGACATATTGGTGTAATACCAAAATAATGATGATCATTCCCAACATCTGGACATCATCATGAGTACACTTAGAGAGAATCAGCTATACACAATCTATCTATATGAAAACATATACATCTTCTTCATAGATTGTTACCTTAAGGCGGCGGCCGAGGGCGTTGCGGGTTGCGGAAGGCAGTCGTGGAGGGCGACCGAGGGCGGCCGAGTGAGGCGGAGGGCGACGGAGGCGGCGGAGAGCGGCCGAGGGCGGCGGAGGGCGGCGGAGGGCGGCAGAGAACGGCGGCCGAGGGCGTTGCGGGCAGCCGAGGGCGACAGGCGGTGGAGGTCGGCCAAGGGTGTTGCGGGCGGCGGAGGACGGCGAGTGTACCGAGGGCGGCAAGCTCCGGCGAAGCGAACACAGCAGCGGTATTCGGGAGAAGAGTAGCAGGGTTACGGTTCCGCGAGGGCTTTAGCTGCGATAAAACGAGGGCACTGTGCGACCGACTTTATAAAAAAGTCGACTAAGGTTTTATCAGCGCTAAAAAAGCGCTGATAAAGGCTACCTTTATCAGCGCTAAAATTATAGCACTGATAAAATCTAGCTTTATCAGCGCTTTTCTAGCGCTGATAATATTATGATTTATCAGCGCTAGAAAAGAGCTGATAAATATTCCCCGTATCGGTGCTACAACTATAGCGCTGATACCGGGTCTCTTTATCAGCGCTTTTTTAGCGCTGATAAAGATAATTTTTATCAGCGCTTTTTGAGCGCTGATAAAGGATACCCTATATCAGCGCTGAAATTTGAGCGCTGATAGAGGTGTTCTGTGTCAGCGCTTTTTTAGCGCTTATATAGGCGAACCTTTATCAGCGCTCAAAAAGCGCTGATAAAGACCAACTGTATCAGCGCTAAAATTTTAGCGCTGATACAGATCATATTTATCAGCGCCTTTCTAGCGCTGATAAATATTACTATTATCAGCGCTCAGAAAGCGCTGATAAACATTAGCTTTTTCAGCGCTGTAATGTTAGCGCTGATATAGGGTATCCTTTACCAGCGGTTTTGCTTAGCGCTGTTATAAGGGCGTGCTTCCCTTGCCCATTTTTGTAGTAGTGTAAGTGGTACTTATAAAAACTGATTTTTCGTTTAAATGAAATTTTGCCATTATTGTGTTTAAAATTTCAAAAATCCGACATACATGGTTGTCATTAAGAAGTAAAATGTGGTTCAATGGGATTAAAATAATTTTTTTTGTGAATAGTATCTTATTAAGTTCTTAATCACGATTAGTGGTAATTAGTGTAGTTTAAGGGACAAATAATGCTTTAAAAAATGAGATGAGCTTTACACATGTCCTAGACTCATTGGTTGTGTCATGGACGACCAAGAAGAGCCAAGAGACAACTTGGGGACCCCATGGAGCCACTTTGGTTGGGAAATGACATAAATAACTTTTTATTTAATGTTAAAGTAAAAATGACAGAAACATGAGTTATTTTAATAAAAAAAACATTACATGGGGTTATAAATATCAGATTTTTGATTATAAATATTAATTGGAAAGATAAAAAGATTTCCTACATCATAGTATTTTTTTTATAATTTTTAGACATTATATAAATTAAATTATTTATGACATCATGATGATGCAACGATGACCTCATTATTTAACGATTTAAATAAAATGGAAAGATAATGTAATATCTAAAACCTACACATGTCCAAAACCTATTGTATGGGTATATTTCTAACCCTTATCACCTTGTACTCGAATTATATCAATGTGGGACCATTTAAATCCGAAACTCATTTTCAAATAAAGTAATATTTCTGTACTTTCAAAGAGTGCCCCTCCTCTCCTCTTATAAAAGGCCCCCAACTCTACCTCATTAGCCACACTCCCAAAGCCTTTGGCTCGGCCAACCCCTGCCCATTTTGTCTCTCCACATCCCTCTCTTACTCCTTGAAGCCTTACTTTGGGCAGAAGACTTCCCAAGGAAGCCTTTGAGCACAAACCAAAGGGAGTTACCCGATTTTAAGGTAATGTCTTCTTTTGAGTCCTTTTGTTTTATTTTGCTTCTCCAACCCCCTAAACTCTTTTTATTTTTTTCTATTGTAAAAAATCCAGTATCTTAAATATAATAGGATGTTGTTATAAGAAGGATTCAAGCTACAATTACACACACCTACATCTAATGGTTAAAGAACATACAGTTTCTGTGGATGGTGAATTTATGCCTCCCGAAACGATGCTTGTTCAACATTATTTTAATACCTTCAAATGTGGCCATTAAGATGTCACTATATTTATATATGATATATAATATGTTTATGTTTTACTTAAGCTTATGTATTTTTCATTTTGGTTATACCTTTATGGTTTCCATTATGGGTAAACGCGATATCTTCATTTAAGGAAGTGCGGACTATCGCCCCCTTAAAGTGAGTTTATTCGTTAAATACCATATGTGGGACGTATAAAGGATGGAACTATGATATTATATATGATATTATATATGATATTATACTGGAATTATAATATACCTTTATATCATTATGATTCCATTCTATAAAATATGAAACAGAAATGAAAGTAGCGTTCATGCGTACGTATGGCTTACCGTCTCCATGAACTGTGCATTTCATTTCTTACCTCTAAATGATTATGTAATATTATAAATGCATGTATATACTGGATATATATGACATATACATAATGATTATAATTCTGGATATAATGGATACATGAACAACATGTAATTATAAAGGGTTTATTTTTGACTCAAGTACTCGTTAAAACGACCGTTATTAACTTAAATAATTACATAGTGTTCATGACATGGAAATAAGTGATATAAAAGGAATAATGAACTTGAAAAAGGTTCTTAAACAAGTATAAATTAACTCAAGTTTATTATTCAGGACATTAAAGAACGATCGAGTCAAGTCGGATCCGAGGTATGGGACTTCGTCTCAATCTCCTTTCATTGTGGCATATTTTATTTTATACACAACTTTCTCTTATACGGTGTATAAACCCCGTTGACATTTACGTTTATTCAAAAGGAATCTTTTTTAAACAAAGCGTTTACTAAACAACAAAAGGGAATTTTTTTGTCATACGTATGCGGTGATAACGACTTCTCCGCCGTCGTGACCGTTATTTGAGTTGTGGCTTCCTCTAGATGCCATACCTTCTTTTTAAAAGAAAAATAAATACCATGTTTTACTTTTCTTTTATTTTGGTATCGAAAATGGTTTTCATAATGTTTTTATATCAATGTGTTGTATTGATATCTTGTGATTGAAAGTTGGGAATGTTATGTTTCCTTTATTCATGTTTTATGTGATATGATTATGTTGAGGTTCTTGGGCATTATTATGAAAACGGGTGGTTTCGTGATAAACTAAGGGCGGGTGAGCCCGATATAGCTCTCCAATGCAATGGGTAACGCGAAGGAGTGAAACCTTAAGGTTTATCCAAATATATTTAGGGAATATACTATGATGGGTATTCCAAACGTAACCAAGAGGGTTACTCCCTACGTAAGAATGTTATGAATTCCTCAAGTAACCTTTATGTCTTATGATTTCTATGATTTATTCATGATTTGATGAGGTATGTTAAAGTGCTTATGTTTTATGGGTAAAGTATGATCTCATTCTTATGTATATATGTACCCATGTTTCCTTTCCATATTTTTATATCCCTTACTGTGCTTTTTATGCTCATCCCAAGTTTTTTTGAAATGTTTTTCACAGGTCAAGGGAAAGGTACATGATATGATGATAGTGTCAAGGAAGTGTCAAGAAATAATCCATGTTTTATTTTAAATATGTTTCCATTGATGGGAATGAAGAATACTGTCTTTATGTAACCACTTTGTTTATATGTGGAATGTATTGCATGTTTTATGATCTAATTCTCTAAAACTATAAACCCAAAAATATCCTTAATGTGTAATCCTGTAATAACTCAAGATTAAGTAAGGTTTAAGGCTGGGGCCTTATAAAAATTCCCAAATAGATAAAATTTTTACATACTCTAAAATTATTTTTAGTTATGGTAGCCATGTTTACTTCCAATGTGTGTAAATTGGGTTCTATAAACTACATGAATGTCTCTTTAAATTGAATAGAGAATGAAAAACCATAAGAGTGAAATTTTATAATGTTGAAAGAAAATACCAGCATTTTTATATACATCTATAAATTTCAGTATAAATTCCATTAGTGTGTAAGTAATGACACATATAATGAAATAAAATGATTATCATAAATATGATATTGTAAGATATAAAATATCAACAACACATTAAAGAATGTCATATATATAAATTTAATTAACAGAAAAAATAATATCATCTACCAAACTTATTTTGAGAACTTTCTCGGTACCATCTCATTGATTTATTCAATCTCCTCATCTAAATAGTGTAATGTATTTATATTTCACATAAATGTTCCTATAATATTTTTTTCCACTTATATATCATTTTATATAAGAAATTTGTGAGTGAAAAAATTTGTTAATTAATCCTATAGACAAAACCATTAAACAAAATTGTATATAGAATATGATATGATCATAATTAAATGACATTAAAAGACAGTAATATATATATATTATACATAGACATTGGTTTTACAAAGGATCCAAAATGAGAAAATACATGTTTCATCCTTGGTATCACTAAATACATCACATGAATAACAACTTGGCATCATATATCGATTTATAATAATGGAAATAACAAACAATGAAATATACAATGAACGAAATCGCAAAACAAGATTTAGGGCATCCATGAATGATGGTAATTGAGGCATGTGAAGATTATATGTGAGTTGATTGTTGAACAGATTGACGTTATAATAAAAAAACAATATTAAAGAAGCTGTCAAAATGAGTTTAGAGGCCATGGGATTGAATAATTTATGGTTGGGTTTCTGTACTGGAGATACCGAGTTGCTATCAACCGAAAGAAAAATTAGAGAAGAACTTAAAATGAGAATAACAAAAAATTTAAATGATTTATCTAATTGTTTATTTATTAAACAACTTGATAAAAAATTTAATTACATTTATCCCATCTTATATAGAATAATTGATGTGATAAACCAATTTTTAACATCGATAAAATAATAACCGATGTAAAAGCAGTCTTTATCATGTCTGTTATTTTATATCCAACATGGTAAAGAATGATACTTGATTTATCATGTTGTTTATTATATAACAGATGCGATAAATATACATAATGTATTTAATACATTGGTTAAAATATAACCAACGTGATAAATTAAATTTTACCATTTTTCAAGTAATTTATTGATAATCGTCTTAATAAATTCCAATGTGGTAAATAATAATTATATTATTGAATGTTTAAATATAATATTATTGACATATTTATCATTATAAATTGATAATTTATCATTTCCATTCTAAAATTTCCATGAAAATAAAAATTATGACATAGTTTGGACGTATGTGTGGACTACCACCTCTATTAAATGATGTGATTCGTTATTCATCTCCACATAAAATGAATGATATATATAAGTACACATAATAAGTAATATTAAATATCTGATATTATTAGAATTATGTAATTTTAAGATAATAGTTACCTTATTTCTATAATGAACTCTATAAAATCCACATGTCACTCATTCATATGTATGACCTACCCTCTCCATGATTGTAATGAAGTTAATGTTTCATAACTATAATTAATATATAGTTTCAAAAGTATGATTTATTAATAAGAATTATAATTATTTCATTAAAATTAATTTTTTGATTATATAATGCTGACTTCTTTTACCATCATCGGCTTACCAAAGTAATTTTGTACTAACGAATTAAATATCATTAGAACACTTGATATAGACATATATAATAGATATAAAATTATAATAAGTGAAATAGATTGAAAAAAAAATCGAAAAAAGTTCTCAAGAAAATAAATGATTATCATAAGTTTATTATCCAAGTATATAATGAACGTAAGTGACATCCCAAACTTATGTTCATGGAGTTTCATTTTAAAAATATTCTTCTAACGTTCCACTTTTATTTTTTTCTAATTAAAAAAGGATTGTTCTTAACATATATTGTATATATGTCCTTTGATTCCATCATTATAACTTAATTATATAATTTTTTATTTACATGTTTACATGTTTACATGTTTATTTTGAATAAAATGTCATATTTTGTATGTGTATAGTTTTCTAAAAAATATTTTATTTAAAAATGAAAATGTTATTTTATTTTATAATATTTATATGAAGAAAAAATTAATATTTTATGATAAAGATATTTTTCATATATATTTTTTATGATGATGGGTGATGATGTTATAAACCCTTTATTGTTGGTTTCATTATTAACTAAGGATGAGTGTTTAAATAATTAACAAATAATGTGTGGTTTCATGATAAACCAAGGACGTGTGGTTACATTATAACCCTTAATGCATGTGGTTCAACATAGATCAAAATTGACCATATGGTTATTCCATGTTTGAGATAGAGTCATCCAATTTGGTTTCTACAATGGGATAATGGTAATATATTTTTTTGGTTATTCCTTGATTAAATAAAATGGTTAATCATGATTATCCTTGATATTTAATCTATTGTAATGTTCAGAAGTTAACTGTGAAGATATTTCATGAGTAGTTATGGAAGTTACTCTACTAATTCACCATGTTTGAAATATGTTTTATCTATGATTTAAATGGGTTTAAAATATTTTCATAGTGATAAATTTGTATGTATTTCATATAGAAATTAATACATCAATAATCTAAAATAATAATTTGATAATTGTAACTATATTATGGATTTTAATATTTTTCACTAGGCTAATGGTTTAGTTTCTTTTTATATCCCATAATGAGATATATTTTCTCATCCCACATTTCTGGAATTTATTTCATTGGCATTATGGAAGTGTGTGGAAAATGAAGACATCAATATGTAAATTTTGATAATTTATCATTAAAAGAGGCCATGTTTTGAAATAAAAAACTTTTGAGGGAAAATGGATAATGTTTGTATGATTCCACTTGTAATGAATGGGTGTTATATGTAATCTATATTTTTTAATTCTCTAAAACTCTAAACTGAATAGATCTTTAGGAATGGGAGAAAATAAATTCTATTCTAAATTTACAAGAATATGTTATGATTAATACCGAGTCCTTATTATTGTTATCAAAGCATGGATTAAATAACTTTATAGATTATGATGTTTTATTAAGAGTTATAGATAACATATTAGGATTGTAATTTTAAGTTTTATCATATGATAAATGTATTATAATACCATTGTGTCAAATTATTTTATGACAACTTAAGTTAACAAATGATATATTTTATATACATTTATTGATTTTTGATTAATGTTTGATGTATATGCCCCCCATAAGAATAGGATATGAACAAGTTTATCGGAGAAATAATTCCATTACTTTTGGTGGACATAAGTTTAAAAATATTGGTTGAATTTATTGTTTATATGATCTTTTATTTATAGGTAATTATTTTTTCAAACATTGTTTATGAAAAATTATTCGTATGAGATAACATGTGAGGTAAAAAAAATTATTAATATTGAATATATTAATGTTATCCATGAAAATTTTCTCTCATTTAAGGACATTTATAATTATTATATTAATATATTCTTATCAATATGATAACCCACAAGATGGTTGACAACCCGTTATACCCAACAAGGATGCGGGAATAAAAATACAACTAAAGGGTGAAATTGAAACATTAACTACCACTTGACTACGTGATTTACAGGTTAATATGAACTTGTTTTTTTAATTAAAAAATATAATAGATAAATGTTTAGTTTATTTTTGGGAATATAAGTTTTGTTAAATTGGTAACTGTGGGTTGGGAAAATGATTTGATGATTAAGTGATCAGAATTATTTAGGAATATGTCCACTATTTTTGGATCCCTATGTTATTAATGTAAATAAAATTATGTTGGATATTATTTTTTTTATAAAGGTCGAATTATATTTTGGAAATATATATTATATTATATATGATTTATTGTGATTTTATTCATTTGTGGAAAAGTTTATCATATCATGAAGATTATGTTATTTAGGAAATTACATTTTTTATGTTAGAATATGATAGAATGATGTATCATGAAGATATGAATTAAAATTGTATTGGAATAAATTTTTATCAAATACTGTTATTTTTAGGTTTTAAATTTTAGTCTTGAATATATTTTTTATTGATCTATGTTGAACAATGGGTATTACTAGTAAATTTTAATAATTAAAGGATTTTTTCTAATTAAGAAGGTTCAATAATTTTGGGGAGTTGTATTATTTTAACCAAACCATTTTGGTTTTGGTTAATTCCTAATGATATAAGAAATATATAGTATTTATTTTTTTTATTATGTTATTTATTATATGTGTATTACAATGCTTCATGCATGAAAACATCATACTCATCATTTGGATTAAAATTTGGGTTTGTAGTGGGAACTAATTAAAGGATGAAACCCTAATTTTCATGTTAGTATATATTGTTCAGATTTTAGTATAGGTGGTAATGTAATTCCTCAACTCTAGGGAATGGATATTTAAATAAAAAATTTAGTTATGTAATGTTATTTCTATGAAATAAATAGACTCTTGAACTATCATATATTAATTGTTATATGGAGTTTGACATTATCATGAACATATTTTATATCACTCTCTATCAGTCTTTTATTGTTATATTTTATCATCCAAGTCCATGTATTCCTACACATAAACCTAGTATGTGTTATCCCAGGCAACCATTATACTTCCTTTTCTCTCTTATCAAGTGGATGTTTTATAATTTATTTTTACGATGTGGTATTTGAAAAAATGTATTTTAAAAATTAAAAACATGATTATGAAGATTGATATAAAATTCTTGGGACACAATTATTAATGTGGGGGAGGGGATGTAACGTCTCGATTTTTTTTAAGGAATGAATATGGTTGATATCGTACAATATAACCTATATCGTGGTTAAAGGAAAATGAAAATATTTTATTTAAATGTCATTGTAATAACCTATATGTTAAATTTGTCAGTATAAATATGAATAATTAATTAAAGATTTAAATATAAAGGCTGAACTCAATATCAATGTTTTTGTAATTTCTTATAAAAATAATCACACATTTTTCAGTAATGTAATTTCTTTCTTCAATAATATGTTTTCTTCAAATATGATTCTATATCCTTTTTATGACTGAATATTTTAATTTATAGAACTTAGTGAAAATATGTATTAAAAAAATAATTTCAATTTTAAATTCACTATTTCATGATTATATTAAAAAAATTTCTCTTCAATTTTATACAAATATTTATTTTTTAAAGAATAGTGAAAATTATAATTTGTCTGAAAATTATATATTATTTTAAATTGTTTACAAGGATAAATATTTTTATGATGATTTTTTATGTTTACTATATCCTTTTTATTTTAAATAATCCAATTTTGAATTTTTAAAATGGATTTTATATTCTAATTTAATATAAAAATATTGTATTCTGAAAAGGTCCTTTTATATAGATGAAACTAATTTTCATTACGTTTTTTCCGATTAAATATATAAAAAAATTTGACACAATGGTGTTTTTTATTTTATAAAAATAATTTCATATTGGGAATCAATGGGTGAAAATTTATTTTAAATGTCCATTATTTAAATATGAATAGTGAAATTAGTAAATGTAGTTACTACATTAAAGGATAAATGAAATAATTCAAGTTACAAATAAAATTATAATATACATAGAATGACCAAATGACCTAAATAAATCTCGCAGAAAGTTTATTGATTTAAACTAGTCATCCAATGATCAAATTTATGACCTTTTTGATCCACCTAGATATGATTGCTGCAATTATATTATTTTATTTAATGAAATGTCAAACATGTCACACTCTTGTTTAAAGTAAGTGAAATTTTTTTATTATGGTGTCACACATAGTATATGTTTGAATATAAATATTATTTTTAAATATAATAGAACTATATTAATAATGAGAATTTATATAAACATTTTATGTAATAATTAATTACCTTTAATTTTTTCCAAAAACAAATCCAAGAATCTATCAATTAGTAGAAGAATAAACTAAAAGATATTATAAATATTATAATAAATTTAATACGACATAAATAATGTGATAAATAAATTTTATAGATTAAAATGATATTTTTGGGATATAATAACATATTTTTATTTAATTAATATATTTATATTTATATTTTTAAATTAAATGTAATTAATAATTCTAAAAATTTACATTATATGTATTTTATGATAAATAATATTTTATATAATCATATATAATTCCTAACAAAATATTTACTTTTATGTGATTATATTATTATTTAAAACATAAACCATGTCCCATTTCAATGATTTTTTGTTTCATTTTATTGTGACTATATCAACCCTTGAAGTGTAAAAAATGATGTTATTTAGAAACATATTCTTATTATATTATAAATCAGTAAGATTCTATCCATTTTTATTTAATATTATTTTATCATAATTTAATATTTTATGAAGTTCTAACAGTTCTTCTCCACTCTCTGATGAAAGGGAACACCTTCTTATAATATCTTCACAATTCAAATCCAATTTTCTGACAATACCTTCCCAAATACCTTCCTATAATTCATAACCTTATTATATATGTCTTATTTTAGTCTTAAATTCAACCTTAGTGTTTACAATTTATATATCAATGGAGTTTCTCAAAAGAATGTGTATTGTTTTTAATCGATCATTTCTGTTTTGTTCATATATTCACATCGCTACAAAATTTATCAACCATCATAAAATAATAAATAAATTATATTATATATATTTGGATGTTATTATAATATTTTTATGAACTATATACATATCCACATTCAGTATATGGAAAAATAATTTTCCTCTCAATTGTACAGAAAACTACCACCTCATGAACCGATTTAATTTTTTCCTTCATAGTCCATCATCATTGAAATATAATGATGAAATTAATTCTTCAATATGATATAAATTATATATTTTAATTATAATGATATAATATATCATTTATATTAATATCATTCCATGCAAATAAAAATGATAACGTCATTTGTGTGTACATGTGGACTATCACATCCATGATGTGATGTGATTTATTTCTCATCACTCTATGACATGGATGATATATATAATTAAATTTAAATAAATAATATGGTATATATGATATTTTTATCATTTTATAAAGGAAAATTAATATTTACTTTCTATCAATAATAATCATTGTAAAATTGAAACATTACTCTTGTGTATGTACAACTTCCTTTCTCCATGATTATAACACAATTTATATTTCATAATAATATTCTTCTGATGGATTTAAAATTATAATTTATCTATAAAATGGTAATTATTTAATTAATATTATTTTGGATGTTATGGAATGATTACCTATTTCACCACAACCAGTCTACTAAAGTCATTTTAGACTAATGAACACAATATCATCAAAAGGCCTCACATGGACATACATAATTTTTATAACAAGGTAATATGAGTGATAAAAGGAATAATAATCATTAAAATTATTGTAAATAAATTAAATAATTAACCTAATTATATTATCTTGTAAGATATCCATTTTTCGTGACTTGTTAGTCGTAAGGTAATACAATAGCCGATACTTTAAAAACAAAGATATTACTTCAAAATTGAAGAATATTAATTATAAAACATAAAAAACCATCGAGTACCTTGTAGGTTTGGTGTCGTTAGAAACTAGTAAAAATAAAAAATTGGATTATAAGACAACTACATTATCTCCCTCTTATTCTTTCATAACTAGACCAGTATTGACCTATCTTACATAATAACTTTATTCACACCAAAGGGAAAATAATCCTATGAAAGGGTGAGAAAAAATAGTCAGTAAGGGAAAAAACAAAGGATATATCAATAATATCTCAATCATAAGACATGAGAACATAAAATTTGAGAATATTATCATACATATTATAGATCATTATATCTTTTAAAATAATAAATCATAACAATTCATAAAGAAACAATGAAAAAATTACCAATGTCACAACATTTGACCTGAAATTTATAGCGTACACATTAGCATATACAATAATTTCATATTAGTCATGGATTATTTTCAAGACCATCATAGTGGATAATATCCATTACTGAATCGAGTTCACCCTTTGTTCTGACGATGTATTACTGAATAGGGTTTACATCCCATTAGTGTTTAGTATTACAAAACCGAGATCATTTCTTGTTCTGTCCCTATATATATAATGAAATTTAAACCTTCATCCAATGAATTAGTGGGATATATAGGCCCCAAGAATACCATAATGACAACATTCTTACACATGACACAAAAAATTATACCATTCATCACAACATAACCCAAATAATAAAATGAGATTATTTATCATCATTCCATCATACCATAATCCATGTAAAACAAATGGATTTCATAAATAACTATACATCATATACATAATAAATAATATTAATAATAGGGATATGATATTAAAAACATAACTCTATTATATAATTCCATCTTAGATGGAAAATAATGATAATAGAACAGATGAAATTAATTCTAGAGGAAAATATACATTCTTCTTCAAAAAAATTCTTCTCTCGAAATTCCACACAATTTTAAAAGAAAAATATTTCATTGAAAATAAACATGAAATATTTAAATTGAATATTCATGTAAATAAGCCATTATGAAAATATAAAAATTCACTTCATCTCATATAAGTTCAAATAAATTATTCTTCACATACATTTTTTAGATAATCTAAAAAGTACCTAATTTGAAAATTGACAAATGATTCCTATCATAACATTTAATAAAATTACACCAACATGTAAACGTGACTTTAAAAAAAATTATATGAATATAAATAATATATTTTGGAATACATATTTATAAAACATGGACAAGGATGATAAAAATACCCCAGTAAATACTTACGTATAAAAAATATAAGATATTAATGAGATTGTGAAATTATCCCTCAAATTAGGTACAATATCCTTTTTATATATCCAAACCTATTATACAATTATTTAAATCATATTTTTTTATTTTATCAAATATGATTATATTATAATCAGTTTGTTAAATACATTTCATTATTACTCATTATTTGGGTATTAACTTCTTTAATTTCTTATCGATGTTTTGTTGAATAAGTTCTAGTTATCATTATTAGTTCATATTAGTGACTTTACAAAATTATATTATGATAATATGTACCATATTTATTTATTATATACATCTATATAATCATGCTTTAATGCATTTCATGAAGAATGAATCTCATCGCATCATGGAGACAGAGGTCGTATGTACACATGATATGTGATATCATTCTCATACATGTGAAGTGGTATGGAAGTGGTTGGTATATATATTTTCTTACAATTAATATCATGTTATATAATTATTATATAGTTATTATTTCCACCATTATACACATCCAACAAAAGTGGTGGGGAAAAAAGATTACACCACAATGTGGAGATAAAAAGCCATATGTATAGAAGTGTAGTGATTTACTTTTTCATAGGATGGATAAAAGGTAGAATATAAGTGTATTATAATCATAATAACATCTTCAAATATAATTTATATTTTATTCATTAATTTATAATGGATACAAAACATCAAGAGGAAATATATTAAAAAATTTGATAGAAAGAATCATTGGAGAAAATAACATCTTTGTCGATGAGTTTCTTCTAGATCTTCTCTTAGATAACTAATGAAGGTCTTCATAGAAGAAAATATCCTATATAATGTGTCTTTGGATGTTTATAAGGGTAATTTAATGTAAATGGACGACATTGAAGGCTCAAATTGATGTGATTAAGTAAGGGAGTATTTTGCCATGTATAATAAGGTGAGTGGCACTTTTTGAATCTCCAAAAATATTAATTTATAATTATAACCAACCACATCCAAAAACTATAAAAATTTCATTTTTCAATGATAATATGAGATAAGGTTGTAATATCATCAACTATAAAATTTTAGACAAGTTTTTTTGTCAATTTAAACATTATCATTTTAATTAACACTTAGTTATTCAATTTAATTTTTAACTAAGGTAACCAATAAATCAATATTAATAGGGTATAATATTTTCTTATTTTATGTCAATAAGACCTCAAATAAATAAATTACAAAATCTTTAACCAAATATAAATTATTATATATTTTTTAAATATGATTTATGATTTTTAAATAATTTAATATTACATTATTTTGAAAAATAATTATTCGTGTCAATTTTGATACTATTAAATTCATTAATTATTAAAAATATAAATATGAAAAGTTAAAATAGAAAATATTATTTTATTACATTACCAAGAGTTAAATATAATCTATTAAATTCGTTTGAAATATTAGATATCCCAAATTAAATTAATTTTAATATTTTTAATAACACATATTTTTTATCTCCATTAATAAAATAATTACTACATCATTCTTTTGTAACTATTTAATATAAATGTTATTGAATGAAAATTCTAAATAAAAAAATATTATGAAGATAAATTTTCCACCTTTTATATTAATACTTTTATTATATCATATAATCTATAAAATCCCTCATCAAAAATGTTATACCTCTTAAAATATAATTATGACAACATAAACCTCACTTTAAATAAAATATTATAAGTGTAGTTATATCTTCTATCTGGCTCCAAATGGTAAAAAAATAGATCCTTGGATTATTATGGTCGATATAGATTTTAAAAATCATATTTGGGAAAGTGTTTTTTAATGGTTATTATTAATTTTATAAAAATTATTTTATTGATTTTTTTATCAATTAAATACTTTTCGTATCATCAATGTATTAGCCTTTAAGGTAATCATTTATTTTCTAAATAAATAAATAAATTACCATGATAATTAATGAAAATTATCTTCTAAATGAATATTTATAGTCAAAATTATCTACTTTATAACCTTATATTAAAAACTATATAGTTGTTAATATTTGAGTAAGGCATATTTTACATTTCATTATATAAAATAAATTGAATGTTTTAATCTCATCCATGTGGCCACCAAAGGATGCCATTTTTACCAATGGATGATTTATGTCAAAACACACTCATCAAATGATATTATGGAATGTGTTAGGGTAATTTTATGGTATTATTTTTACCCTTAATTATCCGATTTTCCCATTTACCATATGAGTAAAAATTACACGAGTTACTATTAATAGTTCCCGAAAATAAAATAATGATATTTAAATAATTTTGACCTAATAATTCCAAATATGTAATCCATTTTTAATAATTCAAAACACCGAAGAATCAGTAATAAATTTTAAATTAATCATTTATTTGGAATGAAAACATTTGGTTTAAAAGTTAAAACATTGAAAAATATTGAAATGTTTTTACATATAAATTCAATGTACCATCCCCTTATACTTATATCTCTCAAACTAAACTTATTTTGGGAAGTCTAATGAATAATTAAATAGTTGTTTTTCCTATTTCTATTTTAATATGGGTAATAGTAGTAACACGCCCTTAGACTTCTATATCTCATTATTAACTTATTAACAAACCAAGCACCAAGAGGCATGTTCAGCAACATTTACATTCACTACATCATACATGAAATGCTCATTAAGTCCCTTATATGCCATCGTGATTCCATGATGAATATAGATTAAATAACTATGAACCCAATAAAGTAAATATTTCTTTATTTATGGTTTGGGTGGAATAAAAACATGGTTCTTGAACCATATTTTTCCATCACAATAATGGTTGAATTGAAGATAATTTTCCATCATCTTTTGTATCTCAACATCTTCAAACTTCACCAACATAATGTCTACTTATATAGATTGTGGAAAATTCAATTAATATTGATAGTCATTATGCCCTATAAAATTTCAAGATCAATTCTTCGAAAATACATATGAATTTTATCTTTATTGATCCTCATCATGGATATTATAGCATGGTTCATTGGTATCAAATCATATGCCACAATGTTTTAATTCTTAAGGTTCTACTGTATTGATCAGTTGTAATATATAATCAACTCCATCCATATTTTTTAGTTTATATTTAGGAAATTTTTGTGAAAATATACCTTATAATTTTATGACTAGTATAAATAACACACCATTCTCCTAATGATAATGCCTTTATATCTTTAATGAAAATATTAGAGAAACCACCTCCAAATCCAGAGGTGGGTGATTTTTCTCTTGTATTTTCAATTTTTTTTGAAGTGTAATATATCACCATATCATTTTTCATATGAAAAAAACCCAAACCATTCTTGGATGCATCACTAAATATTTAAAACATTTCTCAAATACATGATAGTGTGAGCAAAGGTTCACCTGATAAACTTTTTTTAGATTTTTTAAATTATCATCTCATTTCTCTATCCACATGAACCTAACTCCATTACGGGTAAAAATGTGTTGTGTATTATATAGTCCTAAAAAATATTACAAAATCCATCTATAATATCAATAAAATACAAGAAAACATCATATCTTAGTAACCATTATTGGTCTAGGAAAATGTTCAAAAACATTTTATTTTCTAGATCTACATATTTCCCCACTATTAAAAATATGTGACCAAAAACGAATCTTTTAGAAGCCAAAATTAACACCTGGTAAATATTTCAAAACACATCTCTTTTCTCAATGTCATTATTATAATTATAAAGTTATCATAATGTTCATACATGATCTTCGAATATACAAGAATATCATCAATAATGACTACCCAAAACTGATCAATATTGTCTATAAAGACTCTATACATTATATTTATGAAGAAAACATGGAAATTAGTATGACCAAAATGAATCAATATTAGTTCATAGTGTTCATACCTTATAAGAAATGTCATCTTTGGTATATCCTCATTATTGAAATGTAATTGATGATATCCTGAATAAAGATAAATCATATAAAAGTATTTATTTATTTGAATTTAGATGAATAAGTCATCAATACAGGGAATAAGATACTTTTTATTTTTAGTGATCTTGTTATGTTATCAATAAGTAATGTAGAGTATGATTGGTCAATATTTCTTCTTAAAAAAATAGGTTCACCCCATGGTGAAATAGTAGGGTATATGAATCATTTGTAAATATTATGTTATATTTTCTTATTCAATTCATGTAACTAAATAAGGGACATTCTCTTTGGTTTATGTGAAATATGCATAACACTTGGTATGAGTTCTATTGAATCTCAACATCACGATTTGGGGGAAGAACTAGAAATTATTCCGTTAAGACATCAAAAAAATCATCCCCAATTAGTGTATACATAATACTAATTTTATCACATTCCATTTGAGATAGATTACCATCATTTATATGAATCGAGATAAATAATATGGAAGAAACATTCACTAGATGTTCTTATTCATTCTTTCATACATAGATGAACAAATATTGATTTAGAATATCAAATGTGACTTCTATTACTTCTCAATTTATATGACTTCCATATATATAATTCCAATCCATTATAAGAATCACATCAAATAACAATAAATTCAATAACACAAAATTTGGAAGAATTACATTCCCACAAACATCAATTGGAAAAGAATTGTAAAATTTTGATGTGGTTGTTGTGCCATTAAGAGTTGTAATACCCAACTAACCATCTAATTATTGAGGTAATTTTTTGATACACTGCTATTTTTGAATATAAATCAAATATTGGTTGGATCAAAAATCAAAAATAATAACATTTTTTTACTTTATTGGGGATGTTAAGTGTACCTTTCACAACATCATTATAATAATCCACATCTCCAATAGTGATCGCTTGTGACATTCCTTAATCTTGGGACATAAGAATTTGAAAACATTAATCATCATTGATAACCCATGGATTAGGGAATTGGTTAGCATAATGAACCATTTACATTCACTTTTGGCATTTAATTGTGGGAGGTGCATTATGTGTTGCCTTTTTTCTAATCACATTATTAGACATCTTTTTCTCCAACACATGGACATTCAGTTTCCCGAAGACCTTATTTTCTACACTTACAACATTTTATAGTCTCTATGATTCTTTCCACACATCCATCATAAGGGAAATAAAATCTTTTATTCTGTATGTTCTTTATATTTTCCATTGAATTCCATTTTTTTATCTTATGAACCCCATAGGATTGTTGGGTTACACCAATCTGCATCTCTACATCAAGATCACATAGATGAATTTACTCATAACTATTGAAATACCTTAAGATTATTTCCGAATGGAGACTTGGTTTTAAGGAACTAATGAGTAAATCAATTTTATTCCTTTATTGGATAATAAATCCAGAAGCATAAATTATAGGTTGTGTAAAATTTTTATCATAGGTACAAAATGATTCATTATCCTTTTCCATAAGCTCACAGAACTCCTTCTCCATCATTGTTTGAAGAATATGAGAAAATTACTTATTTAAAAATATGTTCTTGAACTCATCCCAATACATATATTCAATTTGATCTCTTCACATCATATTCTATATAAGATTCCTCCATTGATTAGCTTTATCTCACAAACAATAGACTTCGATGATGAATTTATACTGATATAAACATTGGATAACTAAAAATATCATTTCAGTGGTACTAATACATAGTTCAAACATTACTGGATTAGAAGAAACACAAAAAAGGTGGATGTTTCCTCATGACGGACTCAACATATTGATTTACCCTTTTTTCTAATTTTCATGTCATGCATGATTCAAATATTGATTTTTTTTATTATAGAGAAAATACTTTTCATTCTATATACTATAACAAATGGTTTATTCTAAGGTAAATGATTGCATTGCCTATCACATTCGTCAATAAAACAATTCTTTTAGGTTCTAATCATTTACTAAAACTATGAATATTAGAGTGAGAAAATGTAATAAAAATTAGAAGACCACACAATCAAGAATAAGAATTCAATTTAGAACACTTAAGGTTTTATAATAAGTTATTTATTATCATTTATAATACTCTAGTAATGTAACATATAATTAGACATAATCTTTGGGATATTACTAAATTTTTCATATCCTTGTTTACAATGGCTAAATATACTTTTTCCCAAATACCAACTATAAGATCCCATACTTTACATAAATAGATTTTACTTAAAAATTGATGAATATTCAACAAAATATGTAACAAAACCAAAAAACAACATATAGGTTTAATTTTATTAGAAAGAAGAAAAAACAAAAAATAACCAGTTCATAATATATCTACATTGTCTCATTCTTATTCATCATTACCAGAACCCCTTTTTATATTTCTTACTTAATACCTGTCCTCACAACTTATGTAAAATTAACATAAAAAGGGTGAGCATAAATTATCAATAAGGGTAAAAAAATAGATATAAATCATATAATTATAAGAATACATATGAAAATAAATTTTTAGAATATTATCCTTCATAAGAAATACCATGATATCATGTTGTAGAATAATTCATAGAAATACAAAAATAATTAATGAACATATTCTCAAAAGTCATAACATAAGACATAGAGTTATTTGTACAAAAATAATAATATAAAATCATTTCATATTTGTTAAGGATCATTTCCAAGACTATCATAGAATCCAAATTCCATTACTGAACCAAGTTCACTCCTTGTTCATGACCTGTATTACTTAATCGGGTTTACTTCCCATTGTAGTCCTATAATAATAAACTGAGATTATTTCTTGATCAATCATTGTCTATCTTAGGAGATATAAATTGTTACCCAATGAATTGGAAGTAGATATTGGTCATAACCATATAACAAATAAATCATTATTATGTGTTCCACAAAAACATACATCATTCATCAGAGCATAACCTAATGAATAAAATGGGTTTATTAATCATTATTCTGTCATAAGATAATCCATACAAAACAAATGGATTTCATAAATATTATTACCTCATTAACATAATCAGACCTAATATATAACTAGGATATTATAATTTATATATAACCCTATTAAAAAATTCCATAAATTATGTAAAATAATTTTGACAAAACTCTTAAAATTAATTCTTGTGGAAAATATCCTATCTTCTTTAAAAACATTTTATTTTTACAAAATTCCACATAATTTAAAATGAAAAAAATCATTGAAAAACCCAAAAACCGTGTAAATTAATATTAATTTAAATAAGGTGTTTTTAAAATATAAAAATACATTATTTTTATATATATTAAAATAAAATATTATTTTTGTACATTTTATGAATAAGTGAAAAAGTACTTCATATTGAAAATGACAAAATATATTTTTTATACTTTTTAATTAAATTTCACCAATAAAAATTTTATATGAATAGAAATAATATTTAGGAATAAATAATAATGAAACAGGGACATGGATGATAATGAAACCCTAGTGAATACTTATGTATATAGACAAACATATATATTAATGAAATTGTGAAATTATTCATTACCTTAGGTTGTATGTCCTGTGAATGTATCTAAACCACCAATATAATGATTTAAATAATGTAATTGACTTATTGTAGAATTATATTCATTTTTATTATATCATATATGATCATGTTGTCGTCCATTTGTTAATAACATTTCATTATTACTCGTTATTTGGCCATTAACTGCCTCGTTTTCTTACGCATGTTTTGTTGATTTTGTTTGGCTTCTCCCTCTTAGGTAAAATTTATATAATTAAAAAATAATATTAAATTACTATATATCATATATATTTATTTTAAACCTTTATATAATCATTCATTAATGGATATCATGAATAATTATTCTAATCGCATCCTGGAGACGTTATGATGTACGTACGACTAAGTTGTGATATAATTCTTATAATTTTAACCCGGTATAGAAGTGGATGGTATATATTTTCATTATGAATCCATAAAATGTTATAATAAAAATATATTATAATTATTTTCATCATTATACCCATCTATTTAAAGTGGGGTGAAAAACAAATTACACAACGGTGTAGAGATAGTAAGCTGTATGTACACATGTGTGGTAATTTCATTTTTCATAGGATTGATAAAAGGAGGAATGTGATTATTAAATATTCATAATATAATATATTTATATAATTTATATAGTATTTTTTATTTTATATTGGTAAAAACTCATTATTAGGATGTATAAGAAAAAATAAGTTTGAATGAATTGGTAGTGGAAATTACCTCTTCATCGATTAGCTTCCTCTAAATCTCCTCTTAAACCACTAGGGAAATACTTGAGAGAAAACAAAAACCACTATAATGTTAATATTGAAGTGGAGAAGGGAAATGGTAATGGTATGTACAAGATTGGAGGCTCAATGTGAGGTGAATAAGTGAGGTAGGATGTTCCCTATAAAAAATTAGGTGAGGGTCACTTCTGGAATCTCAAAAAATATTAATTTATAATAAAACCAAACCACATCCAAAAACCTAAAAAATGTAATTTTTTAATATGAAATTATATAAGGTTGTAATATGATAAAAAATATTACACATGTTTTTATATCAATTTAATCCTTATCATTTTAATTTACAATTATTTATTCTATTTAATTTTTTACAAGGGTAAAAAATACTTCATAATTAAAGGGTGAAATATTTACTTATTTGATGTCAATTAAATGATAAACACATTAGCCCAATTTAGAATATATATAAATTATTATTTATTTCAAAAAATTATTTCTGATTTTTAAATAAAACAATAATACATTATTTTGATAAATAATCAATACTGAATATTTTTACACTATTTAGTTCATTGATAAATAAAAATATAACTAAAAGAAGTTAACATAAAACCAAATATTTAATTACATTTATAAGAAAAAGGGTATCTATAAATTTTTTTTCTATATTAATTATCCCAAACAACAATTATATAATATTATTAATAACAAGTATTTGTTATCTCTATTAATAAAATAATTAGTACATTTGTTTTACATAATTACTTAATATAATTATTTTTGACTAAATTTTTTAAAAAAATACTATGAATAAGAAAAATACAATATATTTAATAAAAAGAAATATATTTGAATATAACTTTTGTAAAATCCTCCATTAAAAAATCTACATCTATTAAAATTTAAATCTGACAACTTTAACAACAATATAAATAAAATGTTTTATGTGTCATAATCTCATTCATATAGCTCTAAATGGTCAATAACTCGATCCATATATGATTATGGTCAACATATACATGAACAATAAAATTTTGTGTTATTTTTTCTTTTAATGTTTATTATAATTTTAATAACAATTATTTTATTGATTTTTCATCAATTAAATAAATTCTGTATCATCAATGTATAAGACATTAATGAAATAATTCATTTTATAAAATTTAAAAAATTACAATGATAAAGAAAAACATTTTATATTTTGAATGAGTATTTATATTTGAATATATTTTTTTATATCATTATTTTAAAAATGTTATAGTTATTAATATTACAGAATGACATATTTAACTTATCTTTAAATTAAATAAATCAAATGTCCTCATCTCATCCATGTGGCTTCCAAAAGATACAATTTTAACACAAGAATGATTTATGTACAAATAAACTAATCCAAATATATTAGGAATTGTTTTAGAGTAATTTTATAATATTATTTTAATCCATAATTACTCCATTTACCCTTTTACGTAATTAGAAAAAAATTGAATTTACTATTCATAATGAAAAGATAATAAACGAAATATATTTAAATAATTTGGACCTACTGATTCATAATACATAATCCATTTTTAAAATTATAAAACATCAATTTTTCGATAATTAATTTAAAATTAATATTATTGTCAAAATGAGAAAATGGGATATGAAAGTTAAAATATTGCAAAATATTGAGATGTTTATACAACTAACTGAAATGTAAAATTAATTCCAATGACCTACATTATATTAGTTGATAAAAATATTATCTATTTATACATAATAATAATTCAATTATATAATTTAACCTTATCAATTATTTTGGTAAAAAATTGTTTCAATTTAAATTTATTATATTTTTAATATTCATCAATACATGTATTTTATATATGAAATATCAAAAATTAAACCAAAGTAAATTTTTATATCTCACTCTAAAAAGAGAGGATTTTTTATTATATAATTATTATTATTGTTTCAAAATTTTAATTTTAAATTGTTGCACCATTAAAAAGATGTAAAATTTACCTTTTGAAAAATATTAATTTTTATAGGTAAAATGTGCCTTACTTGTATCCTATGACTAAAAAATCTATTGGATAAATGTAAAAGATATTTTCTTAAATATATAACATATACATTTCATTAATTTTATTTAATAATAATAATTAACATAATATATTAATATAAAATTATAAAAATTTCTATTACAATTAATTGGTTTATATTTTTCATAAATAATTCGTAGTAAAAGAATTCACTATACATTTATATAAGTTAGTTATATTTATTCTCACTAACACATAGACTAGGGTATAATGGTCATTTTACAGCAATTGTGTCTCGTAATTCGTTTAAACTCACCATTACATGCAAAGTAAGATATTAAATAATTAAAATTAATTGAATAATATATTTTATAAAAACATATTTGTGTTATAAGTAACCGACTTTATTTTTAAAATTTCCATGCTAAAATTCCTGATTATTTTTTAAGTCTAAAATGAATTATTTTATTCAACTATATGCAAGAAGTGATTTTTACAACCACCAGGATTCCATAATTCATAATATTTTCCTTTAAAAAATTTCATTGTAATTTTTAACAAAAATATTTTCCTTTTAATGCGAAAATTTTATCTAAGAATTTATTATTCAAAAAATAAAATCAAATTTTCATTAAGAATATTTTTATCATAATTTCATTCACATTTCATGATTATAATATTAATCTTGATATTTTTAATTGGGTTTGTTTTTTACATTATAATCCAATGATGAGTGGTTCCATAATAAACCAAATATGGGTGGTTACTATGTAAAAAAATGACAGTTGGTTCCATGATAATCCAAGGAAGGGTTGTTATGTTATAATTTCCAATGAATTTGGTACCCTGGATCTATAATTTGACCGTATGGTTATTCTATATAATATAAGGAAATAACTTATTAGGATTCTACTATGTAATAATTATAACATACTATTATGGTTATTCCATGAATAACTATGATGGTTAGTCATAATTAGTTGTGATAATTACACTAAATAAATGTTTATAAGTAAAATTTGATTGAATTCCATGAGTAGCTGTAGTTATTACTCCAATGAATCCCTAAGTTTACAACATGTTTTATTTATGTTTTATATGATTTTTAAAAGTTATATTCAAGAAAAATCTATATCCCATTCATATTGAATTGATTAATTCCACAAGCATAATGAAAACTGGGATAAAGGTATGTATATTATGGATTTTAATATTTTTCAATTGACTAAGGGTTTTTATTATTTTCATGTTCTATACTATGATTTTTTTCTCATACCTCAATTTTTAAAAAAAATTAATAGTTTTATGGATTATTTGGGACAGTTATGAAGTCAATATAAAAATTTGTAAAACATATCATGAAAATAAACCATGATTTTTTATGTTTTATTTGTTATGAAAAAATGGACATTGAGTATAAGTGTCTTGTTGAAATGTATGGGTTTTCTATGTAGGACTTTTTCCCTCATTCCCTATAACACTAAACTGAATATATTCTAAAGATTTAATGAAAAATAATTCTAGTATAAAGTCATTAAAATATATAATGGTTAAGTCCATGTATTTATATATGGTGTACATGGTGACATTTATGGTGTATGTTTAACATTTTTGACTAATATCAAAAATTAATTTTGTATATCATTTCATAATTCATCATATATTACATAATATTAGTTAAAATAGAAAATAAGTAATCCTAATTTTATGTGAGGTATTGATGGGTATATACTCCAAAGAAATAATATATCATATGTTTTAATATGGAATATCATATAGTATGACCTAAGTGTGGAAAATGATTGGTTTTTCCAAAGGATACATGAAATTACACTATATATTGATATTTAATAAAAACATCCCCGTAATTTTATATTCTAAGAAATAGTTGAATCATTTTGTCATGAATTATATAATATGTCTCTATTAGCCCTGATATTATTCATCTAATGTAGTGAAACGATATTTGTATTATTTATAAATTTCCCTAACATATCAACTGTCATTAATCTAACATGAAAAATAACACAATTGATTTCTTGGATGAAGGCATGAATGTTTAATGTTTTCTTTATGTGTTTCATACCACATGAGTAAATATAGAGATAACATGTGAAAATTCAAATATCCATATAATGGAGACTTGTCCCTATGTCTTCGATGGGGGAACCTTGATAAATTATCTAAACAATACTCTCTCACTCTCAATATAGTATCTCTATTTCTTATTTCTATACTCAATTAAATAAATACATTATTAGAGTTTATGGAGTTCATTATAATATTGATTTTGTGATTTTATACAACCCATATATACACCCAGAAGGGATGATTCGGAATGTTCTTCTGTGTAATACCCATCAAGAACAAATAAATGCAAATAGAAACAATGAAATTTGATACTAGGTAAAAATATGCATTCTTAATCTATTCATTTGCTATCTCAATAGTATAGTGATTATGATATTTATGGTTTATAATCATTTTAAAGACAATATAGAATCGTTAATTAATCTCGATAAAATTTAAAGGATATTACTCTATGTTTTCACACATATTTGGTAGTGTCTGATTATACTATGTTGTGAATAATCTATGAGGTATTTTAGAGACGAATAATTTTGTTAAATAATATTCCCCTTTTATCACAATGACATAGAATCTATTTTTTTCATGTTTACCCGCATAAATAAACATTATAGGTTCCATGTAAAAGTTTTTGAAATGATACCACACAAAATATTGATTCATTAATTAATATATTTATTTATTATTTGTTCTCTAATAATTAAATTATAATTCTATAATTCATGGGATAAAATAAAATAACAATAAATTATATTTTTTTTATAACCCTATGGATTACATATTACATATTATATGAATCAACATCAGAATGTGTCTAAGGATTCATAAAAAATAGTTTTTAATAATAATATAATTAAATATATTTAAAAAAATTAATGAGAATTTATTAATAATAAGATATGGTTTAAAATGCCGACATGAAACTCTTTAATTCTTGTTGAATCATTGATTCATTTATAATATTCCTCTGTAGAAAAAACATGACAATAAAAATAATGAATAATGATTATTATGTTCGTGTCAATGAATAGATCACCACAAATCACCATGAATTATTTTTTAATGACAATAAAAACATCCACCAATCAATGAAATTACAATATGAACATGTTGAAACCATATCATTTGAAATTGGATAAATTATCAACTAGGCCCATAATTAAATTAATTATATTATGGATAAGGTTTTACATTTTTTGTTGGGATTTCTGTAAATAATTTTGTGTGTATGTAGTTATAGAAAAATGGAGAGGTCCATTTATAAATGAATAATTTTTTTAATGAAATTTCGTAATGTATCATTTCAATATTATTCATCTCGCATCCCTCTCTATGATTCATTTCAAGTTGAATATGTTATTCTTGAGAAATATGACCATGCATTATTTTTGTATGAGTCATTGGGTTTTTGTTTTTGTGTTATTAGAAGATAATTATGTATCATCAACACCCTTGTGATAAACCTAGTGATATTGGAAATAAATCCCTCTTATAATATATATGTATTCAATTTTTTGAATCATATTCATCATACTTTTACAAATTACCCTATTATTTTCAATCAAAAAAGGAATAATTTTGTTTACTTAAATTATTTTTCAATATATTACAATGTTTTATCTAAAATTTAAATTTATTTATTTTATAAATTTAATTTCATAAAATGGGATTAAATTTTTTATTATTTTAAAACATTTATATTATGGGGTTTGGGTTTTTAAAATGTTATATCACTTGTTGGATAGTGAAAATATAAATTTTTATTAAAAATGTATTTTTTTCAAGTATTTCAATACTACCATTATATAATTTATTAGTCTTTGTTCTGAAGTTACTCCCATTTTAATAAAATTAATTCATAAAATTCTATAATAATCATACTTTTGTTTATTTTGTTGTAAATTCATTTTTATTCATTAAATGGGTATTTTTTATTAATACATTTTGTATAGGTTTGTGTTTGTATATTATAATTAATTTATTCAATTAATATATACCGAATAATTAAAAAATATTTCAAGTTTTTAATTTAGAGTTTGAATTTTTGTAATGTGTTCAACTACATTTTTTTCTATTGTTAATGGTAGCCATTAAAAATAATTATCAAATGGGTAAAGATTATATGGGTAAAATGAGTAAATTTTGGTAAAAACTAATTGATGAGTCCAAAAATCCATACCTAAATTCTGATTTTATTTTATCATTTATAGCCTTATCATATTGTACTCAAAATTAGATAGTGTTATTGATAATTTACCATAACATAGACCTTAAATTATTTTAAAACATTAAAAATTTTCAATCATGTCACTCTCGTCGCATATAAAAGGGAACCTCATCTTCTCACTTATCAACCCAATTTGTGCTCTTTAACCCAACCATGACCAAATAAAATAACTTCGCGACATCCCTCCCCATTTTATATTGGTATTACCCTTCTTAAAAATAAAAATCCAATATGAATTAAGGTTAAATAAAAAGATAGATATCTTAGGAGGCGGTATAAGTCTAAACAGACCTATTTTAAATTTATTTATTCGTATTCATCCTTAAAACATGATCTCAACACTATATAAAAATGATATAACTAGGTTATATACAAATATATTATATTGTTTTTATGGAAAATATATTTTCAATCTCTTTTAAACCCAATGTCAAATGAAAAAATGTCACCTGTGTAATTGTGGACTTCGACCTCCACGAAGAGGTCTGTTTTATTTTCCATCATCAGTTCACATGACTTCTTATAAATATGGAAAATAAATGATACATAATATTTTTTATGAAGTTATTATTATTCTATAATGATAAGAAGTTGATTTGTTTCCTACCCTATTTGTCTACTAGAAGTTGACAATGTTATTCATCTGTATGTGTGTAATACCACCACCATGAGGTGATGTGATTTATTTTTTACTACATAATAACCTGGTTGGTTATAATCACAGAAATATTAAATATAAAAAAAATAAAAAAAATTATTACTTTTTAAAATTAAAATATAATATTGTTTAATGATTTTCTAGTCATTAATAAAATTAAAATATACTTCATGAATTTTTATGGAATAAAATATCTATGAAACAATGTGATCCATTTTTCATATCCACAATATGTTTTTTGTTTCTATAGTTTATATAATGTAAAATTAAAATATATATAATATTATTATAATTTTTTATGTAATGGAACTATAACATTTTGTTTCATGGTAAACATACCGGTGTTGTTCTGAGGTTATATACTGAATGACCACAAAAAATACATTGTGGACACAACTATTTTCTTAAATAAATATTTTATGGTAGTAAATGAAATAGAATGAATAATAATGATTATTAAATGATCATGGAAAAGGTTATTACTAAATTATAAAACTACTAATTTTTTTAATTAAGAGTTGGATAATGTTTGAATTTAAATGAGACTTATATAAATTTATTTCTTATTAAAATGTTGTTTTTATGTTTTCATCTCAAATATTTCTCATCTGTATCGATGATCATCATAATTATCATAGAATGATATTTTTTATAAAATATATATTATTAGAATACCTTTTTAATTAATTGTTTTACACTTTTTAAGGACACTAATGAGAATATTTTTAATATTTACCATACGAATTATTTTCATATTTTTTTCCATTATAAAATTTATTTGTTTTATCATGCAAAACATGGCATCTTTTTCTCACAATTAAAGATTTTATTAATTTTAAATATTTGTCAAAAATTATTCTATAGTTATTTTAAAATAAATTAATTCTCTAAATATATTGGTATTTTTTTGAATAAATTATATCTATGGAAAGGGAAATTGTTTCTCATAATTATATGATAACTAAAACATTAATTTCATATAGGATTGAATTACCATTCAAACAGGTTATTTGATTAAAGTGAAATATATATGTTTTTTATTCGTACAATTATTCATGAAATTTTTAAATGAATTATGGGTGCATGTCACAAACCAGTATTGGTCGACCCTGAACTGGTCTCCCAGGACGCTCTTCTACTAGTCATAATAGGTGTTTTCGATCCTCCCAACATAGTGGCAAGCACCAAGAGAATTTTTTAGAGTGAGAAGGGAATGTTTTCTCCCAAATACAAACAATAAATAAGTAGTAGAAAGAAACAGACAACCTAATAAACATTTATATAAAATTTGATCTAAACATTAATTGTACATGAAACTAAAAGTACAACTGAACCATACAACCCAACTGACCACAGATAACGACCAACTAACTCCACATAATACCGCTTGTCACTATAAAACACATCAATCATACATATCCAATGGAAATCAAACTCAAGATGAAACCTGTACAAGGGATACAAATAGAAGAAGGCTATATGCGTTAGTAATAAAACTCAGTAGGTTATCCCAATATTCTATTCCCAATGCAGTTATATTAAAATAAAAGAAACATAAATTTCATTTTTTAAATTAAATATATGAAAGTATGATTTTCAAACAAGGATCCAGGCTACAAACGTTACAAAATAAAATTCTTGCATGATTTAAAAAATATGAAATTATAAAAACAAATTTTAATGAGAAGAATCTTCTAAATGAAAATAGTTTTAAAAAGCTTGCTTTAGAGAATGTACACATTTAAATAGAATACACATGTTGTTTAATTTTCCAAAAAAACACACCATATGCCGATGGTGAGTACAAAATATCCAATGAGAAAGGGTCACATGAAAATCCCTAGGAACTAGGTAATTGTGGGCCCTAGGTACCTCATATCTCGGTGAAAGGTAACCATAACAAATATATGTTATCATTGAATATCTTCTAGTATGGAAAAATTCCTATAACACACTGTTCCCTAACATTATTATCATCATTGTTCAGTTAGTTTTGTCATCATCAAAATTTCTATGTAAAACAAGGACGAAACCACTCCAGAACACTAGCGTAATAGTACACGTCCTCCCACCTAGATACCCATTCTTCCCACTTCATTCTCAATCATGTTCCACATGTTATCACAAAATCTTTTCCCATAAAAATTTAATTTCAAAATAATACACACATGAAATATCCCTCAACCATGTTTCACATATCCTTCATGGGTCGGTAAACCACATGAATATTTCATAAAAGAATATCAAGAAGTATAACAAGGATTTACACATAAAATCAATTTAAAAATTATTTTTAAGGATAAAAACCGACCAATACCATATCAAACCATATTTTTCATCCCCAAATACATTTAATAAATCAATTTCTTGAATCATTAATTAAACCAAATGATACAAAATGGAATGCACATGAATACCTGTTTTATAAGAAAAATAATAGACGATCATTGAATAAATCTTCACAAAAACAAAAAATATCAAAATTAACAATTAAAATATTAATAAAGTGGTGTAAAAACACCGTTTTATGAAACAAATGTTTTTAATAATCCCCATAAAAATTCAGGTTACACATTCAAAACCCATCCATTTTTATAGAGAATCCAAATGGCCCTTTTCTTGGGAACACATGACAAAACGCCCTAAAACCTGATATAAATTTCAGTATAAAACCCAAAACAAGATTAGAACTCACATATGGATCACAAAAACATTGATTCACATGCTTCCAATATTTTTTATAATCCAACTCAATCATTTAAAATCCCCATGAGAGGATAAAATCCAACTGGGCACTTTTCTGAAAACATGTCATGCAACATTTAAGGAATCCAAATCTATTTAACACTAAAAAAGTTTTGAAGTCAATTTTTAATTAAATTTTATTATTTAAATGGATAAAATATGTTCTAAACATAAAAAACTAGGAGTAAAATATAGCAGACCATTTAGACAAACAATTATTGTGCACTCTTATAAAAAACAACACTACTTTTCACAAAACAAGGCACAAACACCAACTTACACCCCAAATAATGTTATTTTAGTCTTATAAAATAATAATCAGAATTTTTATAGGTGGAATATACAATAAAAAAGATGAATCTTAAATAAAATGTACATGTGTAATAGGAAATCTACCTAAAATCATTTGCGGAATGGAAACGCACACCTGATATCACTATCCCAGGGTCTATAAACCCTAAACATATGAGGACCAACCCCAAACGAGAAAAACAGCATAAAATCAAGGTATAATGTAACCACAGTTCTTGCATGACCAAGGAGGAAGATAGAGCCAAGAAATAATTGATAGAGGATCAGAAATGAGGAGAAAGGATAAGGAAACTCACCTTGATAACTAGAGAACTCTTTTACTTCCCTTATATCGACGATCATATAGTAGAGGTAATGTCTTGGAACACAATGGGGAGGCTTCTTAGGCTAAGAATAACTCGAGAAAAAATATTTGGGGGAAAATAATAAATGAAGAATGATTTATGAAAGAAACCAATTACCTCTTCAAATATACGCTAATTGAGAAACATTGAGGAAGTTCCCACTAATCATCGATTAAGATGTGATCCAAATAGAAAAAACGGTACATGGGGGTGCTCTTAGGTTTTTAGGCTCTATTGAGAGGTATACTTTATTAAAATTATAAAAAATCTAATAATAAATAAAAAAATATTTTTTTAATAACTGGAAAAGAGCACATAAGATTTCCCTATACCTGAATAAATAATCTAGATCCACCATGATTATGAGTTCCTTAGTGATACAAATGGATATGGTGGTTTCTATTGGTTATGGGAGGTAATGTGGGATATGGGATGAGTGAAAAATGATGAAAAAAAATGATTCCTAAAGGAATCAAATTATTGGTCTTTAAATCTGGAAATGGCCTCACAGTTTGAACCAAATTTTGAAGTAACCACCCTTTTATCCAAAAATGTCCCTAACAATATGTGGGGAACCCATGGAAGGATGATTAGACGTAGATGAAACATCAAAAATCAACATTAATATCATTAAAATCATAAGAAACGGATCATGATTTCCATTAAACTGGATCAAAACCAAATCATGAAAAACTGGGTATAACAATTATCCCCATCAATAATGCTTTCCACCCCCAAAATGCCAAAACACTTTCCAGCTAAAATAATGACACCTAAGGATTCCTTATCAAAACGTTGCAGCCTCTCAATCCAAGTACATATCATCCACCATCAATTGATGTTAAGACTCTTTCCCAAACAAAACACCATCTCACAACCACTTCCTGAGAATCAATGGAAAGATCATTCCACCACCTCCAAAACCATGCCAAGGACCAGATTGTTGTTCATTCTCCCAATGAACCCAAAAATCACCCAAAAAATTTCCACTCACAGAATCCAATGAATTTCAATGAGAGGATGTAATGGGATCCCCAAAATTAATTCAGAACTACCCTCCGACAAATCTATAAAGAAAAGATATTAGAGAGCTGAAGTGGTTCTCCCTACCATTAAGGGAAAACTAGAAATGAACAAAAAATAATATAACATGAACTAGAATGGGGAATCACGCACAAAAACCCAAAAAACCTCTCCCACAACAACTTAAAAAACCCAAGTTATTTGGGTTACAACAAGAACATTTTAACCACCCACTCTTGAACAAAGGGGACGTGACCTAATCATTGGGCCACTGAAACAAAATAATAAATAGAGGAACCAAGAAAAACTATCCACCTATGAATAGGTAAAATGAATACTTTACCGAATTCACATTGGTGGTCCACATAGGGAAATTTATTAGAAACCACATCTGAGAAGGCATAACCATATACAATGCATGAGGGGTAAATACACTACTCTTTTAAAAAAAGGAAAATCATAGTGATAAGAAACAAAAATAAAAACATAGAAACTTCCATACTACAACCATGAAGGATAGAGATTATTTTAGCTTCCCAAACTTCTGGTTATTTCTTAACTATGTGAAAGGATTCACCCCAAGGCCAATGGTTATGTCTCAGATTTTTGATGCATCTGTTATGACACATCTAATTGATAAGGATCACAAAACCCCATGAAACTCAATGTCTCAAAAACACACCTTCATATAAATAGTTTCTCATAGATACATGGAACCATTATATCTCACTTAGTATGATGAGTACAATGGGGAAGGTATATAGTGAAACACACCAACATCACCAAACACAACTGCTACATCCAAAAGAATTATCAGAATAGGGAATCACATTTAATCTTTCACAAACCACACTCTATTCTATAAAACATGATGAGGAATCTTTCTAATAGGTATATTTAATGTTTTAAATGAATATTCAGGATGATAAACTAGAAATCATTCGAAAAGAGAACTATCTGTGACGGCATTACATAATCCAATGTATCTTAAGAAACCCAAACATTACTCCAAAATCAAGACACCAATAAGATAAAACTCAAATAAAACATAGATTATCACTTCCAAATCACGAGGATTCATACAAAAAAAATCACACTTCTAGAACATGAAAAATAAACCCACATAAACAACAGTTTACAAAAACACAACAATTATTTAGCTTAAAACACTTTTTAAAAAAACTAACTTGGGGGATTTTCAAATTCACAAATATTTTTTCATCATGTCTCACTAACAAGCACATTACCATGCCACCCTGGTCACCCAACAACAATTCCATACCAGGAATCCATCAAAATATCTATACAAAACCATGCATGTGAGGACCAATGAAAACACCAATGGATAAAAAAAACATCCTCATTTTACAATCCAAAAAATTCAACCCATTTCAAAAATAATGAAAATTTTATAGGCACACTAACTACCAAGTCAAAAACTATTTTAATATTTCCACGCAAAAAACCATTTTACCCATATTGAAAAAGAAAACCCATAGGTCTCCATCCAAATCCTCTCCCTCTATTCAAAAAATTTCAGCATCTCAAAAACCACACTTTTTTGAGAACCATATGATTTAGAACCCATTTAATTTAATTGAAACTAACTACAAAAATAGCATTCTATTCCTACATCCCTTTCCAAATTTCAAAAATTCTGCATGGTCTCATTTCTTTATCCAAAAGGCATAAAGGCCAAAACCATTTTTTGGAGAACAAAAACAGTTCAAAATCTATTACCAAACGAAATTAAAAAGATTTAAATACTTTTGAACTTCCAAAAACATTCCATTTAAAAAAATATTTTAGTATCACTTTAATATAATCCATTATTTCCAATCATTTTATTTCAGAAATCCATAAGTTGATGTTAAGGAAATTTAATCTTATTAAGTCATTTCCACTTTCTCGCCACAATTTATTTCACCAAAACAAAAAATTTCAAAAATCTTTCTTATATTAGACAATGAGAACACACATTAAAATTCTGAAAATCCCATAATTCAATGAATACACATTCACACAATTCTCACAATACAATTTTCAAAACATTATTTGGAATTCAAGAAGGGACCAAGAAACCCATTGAAGGGAAGCATTGTTGATGGGTGACTTGACCATGTAGTTGTTCGCCATATATCGAACACACCACCAACACTGAGAGTCTTATTAGGTCCATTCTCTAGTTTTACATGGCTTTCCAGGCCCTACAAGATCACATAGACCATTAGTAAAACTCCTCTTATTATATCAAAATCCCCAAAAAATCCTTAAGAACCAAAGAAACTAATAAAACCAGATATCCCATAGACACCCAAGGATCAGAACATGAAACGGTTCACGATGCTCTTTTCGAACATACCCCTCATGTTACAACAATTCTAGTCCATCTACCATGAAATCTGGAAAATAAAAATAGACTCTAAAAAGGAAGGAACTCTATGATCCGACCTATAATAAAATTTCTTCACAAACCAATCTGTGTTGACCCTAAACCGGTCACCCGAGCCCCTCTTCAAAGAGTCCTAATAGGTGTTACTAATCCTCCGGGGTTGAAGAAAGTCACCCAGGGCATCAGTTAGAGTGACATGATAATGTTTTCTCCCAAATATAAAAAATAACTAAGTAGTATAATGAAACCATCCATCCAACATTCATTTATATAAAAGGTGAACTAAACATTAATTGTACATGAAACTGAATGTACAACTAACCAAAGAAACTCTACCAAAAAATCCGGACAACCAACTTACTCCATGTAACCCCATTGGTCACTCTCCAACACATCGATCAGATATTTCCCAAGGGGATGAAACTCAAGCTAAAACATGCAAAAGGGTTAAGAAAAAAGAAGACTATATGTATGAGTATTAAAACACAGTTGGTTAGTGAAGTATTCTATTCGCAATGAAATTCCATAAAATAAAAGAAACATAAATTTCAAGTTTTAAATAAAATATATAATATTAAATTTTCCAAACAATTATCCACTCTACAAACATTACAAAATAAAATTCTTTCATGATTTAAAAAACATGAAATGCTAGTAACTAATATCTAAGAGATGCATCTTCATGTTGAAAACAATTTTCAAGAAGGATTCTTTAAAAAATGTACACTTTTAAATAGGACACAATGCTTATAAATTTACCAAAAAAACAAAATATATGATTATATTGAGTAAAAATATCCAATGAGCACATGTCATAAGAAAATATATAGGACTATCTTGCTTTGGGCCCCAGGTACCTCCTGTCTTTGTCGAAAATTACCATAAAATTAATATATCTTTTCATGCAGGATCTTCTAGTAGGGAACAATACTCATAAGCTATTGGTCTCAAATATCATAATCTTAGTTTAGTTAGTGTTTTCATCATCAAATTTACAACGTGAAATAGGGAAGAAGCCACTTTGGATCACTAGAATACTAGTACACGCCCTCTCACCTAGATACTCGGGGGGTCCCCTTCTTTGCATCAATCATGTTCTACATTTTATCACATAAAGATAACAATTGAAAATTTAATTTCCAAATAATACACACACCAAACATCCCACACTGATGTTTTACATATCTTTCAGGGGTCAATAAACCACTTAAAATTAAAAAAAAACAACTTCAAGAAGTACAACAAGATTTTACATATAAAATCTATTTAAAAAATGAATCTTTATGTACACACACCAACCAATATGATATCAAACAAGATTTTCCAGCCACAAAACCATTTAATAAATCATGTTAATGAATAATAAAACTCCTCCAATGATACAACATGGCGTAACCATGAATACCAGTTTATAAAGAAAATTTCAAATGGGACATTAAGAATTATTCACAAAATTAACATATATCAAAAGTACTAATTCCACTATTCCTAAAGAGGTGTAAAAACATTATTGGTAGAAAAAGCATTTAAATAAACCCCTTAAAAATTATGGATACACATTCCTAACTCATCCATTTCTATAGAGATACCAAACATGCCATTTATCAAGAACACATGAAAGAACACTCTAAAAACCAATACACATTTCATTTTAAAACCCAAAATCATATTGTAACTCGCATAAGGATCCAAAAAACATTGATACATTTCTTTAAAATATTTTTTATATGTCAAACCAATCATTTTATGTCACCTAAATCACACAAAACCAAACTGGGAACTTTTCCAAAAAATGTGGCATGAAACAATTAATGAATCCAATTATATTTAATACTAAAAGGGTTATAAAATCAAATTATTTTGGTAAAATAAATTCCTAAAATAGTTTCTAGACATCCCAAACATGGTTTGAAAAATAACTGAAAATTTAATCAAACAATTGGTGGGAATTATTATAACAAAATAACACTACTTTTTAGAAAACAAAGCATAAACACCACCTTACACACCAAATAAATATATTTAGGAGTTGTAAAACAATACTCAAAATTTTTTGAGAGTGAAAATACCATGAAAAGGACGAATATTATATAAAAAGGACAAGTGAAATGGGAATCCTTCCTCAAATCCGTGGTAGAATGGAAACGAACTCTTGATATCACCATCCAAGCATATATAAACACTAAACCATTCAATACCAACCCCAAATGAGAAACCTATCCATCAAAATTCATGGGACAACATAAAACTAGTTCTTTCATGAATATGAAAGAAAATAGATCCAGGAAATAATGGAAGGAGGATGATAAGTAATGAGAAAGGATAATAAATCCCACTTTAATAAATAGAGAACTCTTCATAACCCATTAGATCCACACCCTTGGAGGAGAGGTTATGGAGTTTATCTCAATAAAGAATATATTTAGGTCCAGAAGAACTAGGTAAAGATGAATTGGGAGAAAATGTGTAAAAAATAATGATTTATGAAGGAAACAAATTACCTCTTCAAATCTTGATGATTTGAGAACCCTTTATAATTTTATACCTAATCCCCAACTTATATGAGGTCTAAAGAGGGAAAATGGAACACGAGGGTGCACCTGGGGTTTTTGGTCTCTATTTAGAGGTTGAATGACTGAAAAATAAAAAAACATTAATATAATATAATAAATATATATATATTTTATAACAAGGAATGGGCTCATGGGATAGTCTAATACGTGAATAAATTTCCCAAATCAACCATTGTTATGAGTTTCTAAGGGGTCCAAATGGAGATGGTTATTTTAACAGGTCATGGTAGGCCACGTGGGATGTGTAATGAGTGGAAAATGTTGAAAAATGGTGTTACAAAAGAATAAAAATATGTTTTTAAATCCTGAAATGGGCTCATGGTTTGGCCATTATCATGATGTAACCACCCTTTCTCCAAAAACTCTAAAATATGATGTATAGAAACCATGGTTGGATGAGTATACATTTATATAAATTAAAAACCTAACATTCACCTCTCCTTGAACCTAGGAAAATGATTGGGATTTCTAGTGAACCGAATCTAAACAATAACTTGAAAGATCTGTTGTGATAGTGCACCTAATATTGTTCTAATGATGGGTGATATTGATATGTATATTCAGGTATTCGGTAAAATGATAGATCCTACCAGTGGCATGTTATACCTAAGAGATAAGGTATGTATCATGTGATTTGATCTCGTTGTAAGGGTTATTGTAAGGTATAATGTACCAAGTACCCTATATGATATTCGTTCAATGGATTATAAAGGAATGATTTGATTTAAAAATTTAATCAAATGATATTATGTTTTTAAGGGTTGTTAAACGATTTTTTTAAATATAATAGTCAAAGAATTATTTTCAAATCATGTGCTCATGAGATTTCATTTTTTCTTTGAATAAATTTTTATTATGATATTTAATATATGATTTCGAATGAAATGTTTGATGAAATATATTAAGCATTTCTGTTTATTTCAATAAAATGTAAATATATTTTTGAGTTAAAATAATTATTATTAAAAAATAAAATTTTCTAGTTGGGTTTTTAGGTTTACAAAAGTGACTGCTTGTATTATTTCTTATATATCCCATAATGGAATTTTCATCGATCGTTTGAAAATATAAATTGATTTTTTATAGGGATTAGGGATACGTAGAAACATTAAAATATTCACGATACATTTATAGAGGTTACCTTGAATAAATTAATCATTTTTTTAAAATAAAATTTTCATGTAGAGAAAATGGTCACTGTGTGGAAATTTACACATTTTTATGTAATATATTAAATGTTTATCTAAAAATATTAACAATAAATATACTATAAAAGCCAAAAAGTGAAACCCCTTTTTTAAATCGTTTATTTATATGTTGAATTAGTTATGGGTCATTATATTCAGTATTAGTGAAATGGTGAAGATTACATTAGACGTTAAGAGAGATAAAATATTTTCTTCATAGAATCTAATATATAGTAATATTATCATGGGATAAATTTTTAATATTTTAATATTGATTCATATAATACATTGATGTTATGAATGGTTTACCACAATTTAAATGGGTATTCTATAAGAGAATGCAATCAAGAGTATAATATCTCCCTTGACTAACAACCTGGAATGGTTGGAACTAATTGATTTGTACATGTGTGAAATAAGTTGACCTAGTACATTAAAGGATAAACAGAAGGAATAAATAAATAGGAAATATCTATAATAGAACTTATATACTATAGATAATTTCATGAAATATCACCCTAAATATTTTAATGGATCCTCAAACATATAGAAATATTAAAGATATTTTAACACTTTAGAGAATATTTTTTTTATTTTGGGATGTTTTGAACATCATAAAGTAATAGTTATTTTTTATCATTTTAATGGTGACGTTGATCAATGATGGTATTTTATTTAGAACACTCTATAAAATGAATAAATTAATTCCATGGAATGGTTTTAATTTAATAAGTATCTGTATTGAAATTTAATTTCATAATTTCAATTTAATTAGAATGAAAACTAAATTCATAGAGTTAATAAAAAATACGGACATAGATTTGATATATGTATGTAATTTTACTAAATAATCAAATAATGCACCAAATTTTATTCTATAACATGATAGTAAAATAGATCAGTTTAACTCAATATTGAATCCATGTTTACAAAAAGAGTTAGTTTCCAATAAATATGGATGTTATAGGGATATTATTTAGTGGATGATAACGTCTAGATTGTGTTTGTGAAATTTTTAAATAATATGAATAAGTGTTGATTTTGCTGGTAGGAAATGGGGAAGAATTCATCGATGAAACATGAAGGTATGGATATCTAATTACCCTCATGTCATAAGTGTTGAAATAATAATTCTATTGAAAGTTATATGAGATCTAGGACATATTTTCGACATTGAAATCTCAGTAACATGGATTGTGGCTAGAAAAAAAGTGAAATATTAATGGTTAAACCATAATAAAATGAATTCAGTGAAATGTTTTAATTTTGACATGTTTCAAAATATTGATAATTCAAATATGATGTTATATATTAATGTTGGGAATCATCAATATCAAAAAACCAAAGGTGTTGTAATATCTTATTTGACATGTATGTTAGATGTGGGACCCTCAAATAATGTGGTGATATTTATATTACCTATTTAATCATATTATGTAAATGTATTGTTTGATTCAGGATCCACACATTCATTTATATATGATAAATTTGTATGTAAAATGGGAATAACTCAAGGTATAAACTCATGGGGGTTGTATTGAAGAAATAATATTTTCTCTAAATATTCCCATTGAAATGTATATAATGATGTTACCTATAAACCGTATTATCTCTTCCAATTTTTGAGTTTTTTAATGAATTGGTTATTGAATCGATTTATATTTATCATGATAATATATAATTCATAGATATAGAAGTTATTTTTCTGACTAAATTTCATTTAATATATAAGAATGATTTCATACCTCTGATAAAATATAATTTTTAAAAAATTATGAAATATGGAAGTGAATGTGATCTTGAAGATATTGTTCCAAATAAAGGAATTCTTCAAATTAGTGATGGTCATGTTATAAATGAAAATCAATATCTATTTCCTATTCCTTTTAATAGTGTCATTCATGAGTGAGATTTTGATTTCATTTTTAACATAGTTTATGATGTTAAATATATTTCTTGACATCCCTATCATATAGATTTATTCTAATTTTTAGAAATAAATTAAAAAATGACTAACATGATCGGGGTTTCACCCACCCTTTCACTTCACCGGTGGTTTCACCCATTATTTTTTTTATATATGGATGGTTCCATAATATTTTATAGATTATAGAGAAATTAACAACTTCAATATTAATGAAAATATCTTTTTACCAATATCAATAACAATTTTGTTCATCTCTAAGGACGATGTATTTTTTTAAACCTTGAACAGAGGTCTTCTTACCATCAAGTAAGAGTGTGGTAGAAAGAAATTCTGAAGGTGGCACTTCAAAATAATTATTATCATTATTAGTTTGTGCTTATGAATTTTTGGATAACCAACATTCCCATAATATTAACCGATCTAATTAATATATTTTTCCATGAGTATATGGATAAATTTGTGTCTATGTGTACAGATGATATTCTAGTATACGATAAAATATATATAAATCCTTAAAAAATATTATGATTATTCTACATAATGTAAAGGTAAATTTGTATGGAAAATTTAGTAAATTATATTTTTTGATATAGAATTAATTCATTGGAAAAAGAAATTATAATAATGGAATAAATGTTGATATTTCTAAGACAAAATTTATAATACAGTGTCCAATACAAATAAATGTCACTAGGAATCAAGTTTTTCTAGTTTTAGTGAGTCAATAATATGATTTTTTTGGGAAAATATTCATAGTTATCCTGACCACTAATGAAGTTAAATCAAAATGTATTTAATCTCATTTTAACAAAGGATTGTGAAAAAATTTGTAGGAATTGAAAATAAGATTTCTTAATGCCCCACTATCATCATTTCCATTAATAAATAATGAGTTTTTTAAACATAAAAATTATTTTTAAAGGGAATAGTTTTGTGTTGATGAAAAACTATGTGTTAATTGTACATTCATTAATACATTTAAAATTACAACCCTATAATTAACATATTCATTATGTTGATCATGCATTGGTGGATTCTTCATTTAAAATGTAGAAGCCTTTTTTATGTGTGGTAAAATTTAAAATATATGTTTACCATAAAAGTTTAATGTATATATTATCTTAAAAATAGTAGGAAATAAAGTAGATAGGATGGTTATAACTGAAAAAGGTTTATGATTTTTTGATTAATGATCGTCTTGGTATAGAAAATAAGGTATATAAAACAATGAGTGAAAAGAATAGTTACTCATTTACGATGTTATGTCTATATAATGATCCATTAATTAGTTATTTAATAAATATTGTCTTATAATTTAATTATACAAAAAAACATATTTTTAAACTCTGGTATCAATGCACTTATCTTTATTAAAGTGAATTAACATGCTCAGAAAGAAGATAATTATTGTTAAGAAGTAGAATAATTATATATAAATGGAATTATTCCTTGTATTAATGTAGGTAAATGTATTGTTATCATATTTCAAATGACGTTATATGTGTTGAGTGATTACTAGTAGAAGGTTGAACAGTTAACTGAAGCTCACATCTCAGTATTTTAAATTAATTAATTAATTAATTACTAATATATATAGACCATATCTAATATATTTTTCTGTGAATTTATATAGAATTATATATGATTATTTTATCGTAAAATGATTGTATATTATTTAGGTTAAAGTAAATCACAAAAAAATGATATGCTCTTACAGTTTTAGTGAAAGTTTAGAATTGAGAGAATATATCCCTATATTTTCTAGTCAAATTATCAAGTAAATATCAAGGTAATAATGTGATTTGAGTTATTATTTACAATTTGACTAAATTTATATATATTATAATTATTCTATACAATGTATCTTTAGATAAGATTTCATTAATTATCCAATGGTGATTATTTGGTTGCGTCAATTTCCTGTATACATTATATCTAGTAAGGATCACACGGTCACATCAATTTTTTTTAAATAACATCATATGTAAAGGTTATAAAAGTCTAGGAAAAATTCGATGAACATAAAAAGGGGGAGGTCCTTTTAATTGAGGTAGGTGATCATGTCTTGCATATAATATCCCCATAGAAAGGTGTAATTCATTTAAAAATAATAATAACGACCACATGGTTAATTGGGTAATTGAAATTATACAAAACAATTGTGATTAATTTCTCAATAGGTATATTTACCTCCTTGATATCATTGGTATATGATTTGTCTCGTGTTTCTTCGCTATGTAATTTTATAACTAATTCATCTCATGTTTTGATCCCTAAAGCAACATAGTTTAATGAGAATATCTCTTATGAAGAAAATATCATGATGAATATAAATCATAGAGAATATATACTACAAAATAAGTTGATTAAGTAGGTTAATGTTTTATGCAAAAATACATGATTGGAGAAGAAACAAGGGAATCATAAAAAATATAAAGGAAAAAATACCCGCAATTTTTATGTAATTATTAAAATTATGAAGAAATAATTTCATAATAGGTGTATAATGTGAAATAAAAGGTAATACATATAGTTAATCAATTCTATTTTTATAATAATTTATTTTCTTGATTCAAATGCATTTGATTTTTAAAATTACACTATATAATTTTCCAATCAATGAAAGAAAAAGTTTTATTTTACAAAATTGTTTTTTAATATATTATATAGTTTTAATTTAAATTTATAATTCTTGATTTAGGAAATATATTTTCCATAAATTTTCTTATTTTATGATATCACCATATAAAATTTGTCTTTTGGTATACTTTTTGGATTTTTCTGCAATGATCTATTTTGGGGAGAATAGTAAAAAATAATGATTTTTGTTAAAACTAAAATTTCTTCCAATGTATATATAGATCCCATTTTATTTTTTTATTTTCATAAAATTGAAATATTTCTAATTTGAATAATAATAATTCAATTAAATCTATAGTATTTATTATTATGTTTTACTTTTTAAAAAATCAATTTTATCCATTAAAATCATCTATCTAAAATTTGTTTATATTTCGGTTTTTACTTTTATAATAATGATAATTTAATTCACTTATATGATTTGACTATTAAAAATTAGAATTCATATTTGGAATCTTCGTGTTCATATTTGGTAATGTAATAAATTATATTTTTTTCATTATGAATAGTACCATTGATAAAACACTATTTCCCCAGTAAAGGTTAATAGTGTAAAATGGGTCAATTAATGAATGTGACTTTGTGATTACTCAAGCGACCAATCAGGTTGTCTATGTGACCTCAAACATTCCCCCATGTAAACTAGGGGTTGCTGACTAGTATTGAGGATATATGAGATATAGTGCGGATGTTATAACCTATGTAATAAACTAAAAATACATTAGAGATATAAAATAGAGTAACGAAATCAGAAGAAACAAAATAATATACATCATGAATCCATATCGAAATAAAGAACCACTCCAACCTCCCTATAAAAATATTATCATTAAATGACCATATGAGTTATAACTAAATAACAAACATAATGACAACACTAACCCTTCTCAAATATGGACTCCATGATCCAAGTTTGGAAGCCTATGATGGTCCCATATCCATAGTCCAACCCATAATGAAATAAAAAATCATCAAAAGAGTCCCTTTCCATTATCCAATCCCAAAACAATGATTTATTCCTCGGTACCTGACAACGAACTGTTAAGGGTGTGATTACAACTCAGTGGGTCCACACTAAAATGTATAAAAAAATACTATATAATATATATTCTATATATAATAATGTGATTAAGATGGTTTTAATTTGATAAATTAATATAGACCATGGAATAAACCTAGTGACCCACAATCATTAAGTTGACACACCGAGGTCATCCTGAACTTTCTTTGGCACCTTGTTAGATATCTCTGAGAAGGACATGGAACTATTCCAACAACTCACATAACCCTTTCTATACATATCCCTTAAATCATCAAAGGATAACCGAGAAGAGAATATTAAGAAGTATAAAATAATTGTATCGTTAACTTTATATAATATTTCCACTATTACGATGTCCACCCATTTATAAAATCATTTCACTATAACTATTCCAATCCATTTATATAATCATTTCAGCATAACTAGACCAATCCCTTTATACAATCATTTTAGCATAACCAAACACATAAGAACACATTCCATCACAAGCCATTATCGTCAATTCATCAAGTTACCATTTATCTAGCAATTTACACTTCATAATGTTGGTAGTCCAATTATCATCCTAATTATATCAAATCTTGAATAATTTTATCATTTAAACCCTCATTATTTTTATTATATTAATTTACCATTTTCTATCATATGCGGTCCCATATAATGCAATCACACCACTTTAAAAAGTTAAGACAAATTCCATATATTATGTCATCCATCAACCAATCTAAAAACATTATTTGGTATTATTCCCAATCTATCCATGACTAAAGTATGAATTAAGGTAGGAACACCTATTAGGAAGTTTCTTGATTACTTCTCAACATAAAATGACCCAACATGATCTAATAGTTGTTCTATACTTGTGTAATTCATCCAAACGATTAATTAGGTTTCACTGATGAAATTTTATTTTGATCACACATATTGAAAAAATGAGGATAAAAATGAAATATATAAGAATATATATTATTAACACCACTCATATAAAAACAATGAAGATATTCACCACTCCCCATTTCCAATGTAGAATTTATTTCCTTATCCCGCCACTCATTTATAATATACATAACATTAAACAAGGGTTATACCAGAGGAAACTAATGAATGCGAGGAAGAATAGGAATTGAAATGGTTATCTTCAAAACATAGGCCCATAATACTAATATTGGAAGGATTGGTCACAACAAATTGATAACTAGAATATTTGGTTGAATATAATATAAAAGGGATACAAAAGAATTTGATAGGATCTCATAGGTTCCTAGGGATATATGGGAAACATTATGATAAATGGTTTTCCAAGGGGTTCTGTGGTTAGAAGGATTGTTCACCACGAGCTCATCTCTATAAATTGGGGTTGAATATAATAGAAAAGAGATACAAAATTCATTGAAAGGATATTTGGGGTGCCTAGGGGACGAGAGGATAACATTGGATTAAAATGTTTTCTAAGGGGTTTGCGGTATTTATAAAAAGTAATTTATAAATATAGCGAAAGAGAAACCCCCTCAACAACACAATAGAACTACTATTCATAGGGCATGTTTTGGAACAACCCAATGAACCATATCGTAGCCTCTCAATGTCAAAAACTTTTAGGATATCATTACCGGGGATTATGACATATATAAGCTTTATTGGGTAGTAGACCACACTATTACTCTGGACACCACACCACATCCATGCCTTCTCCAGAGACCAAGCTATTATATAACCCTCCAATATAATAATGATGTACTAGATTTGTATGAATCATCCAAATTCAACCCTAATAACCTTACTCTTAAGACACAATAACCATGCTATTGTGATAAACTATAAATATTGGGCCTATTCCACAACCATACTCTATACCATAGATATTCCATATTATAAAGTATCCTTGAAAATCTACTCTCATGACCCTACTCTATAGATATGATATCCATGGCATAGTGACCCGAACTATGGCACAACTGAAATCCCCAAAACACACACTCCCTTGTTTATGAGAATTCCACTCATCTACACTTTTCTTCTACCTCCCTCCAATAAAATAAAATTAAGATATTCTTGAAAAAAAATTTCATCATAAATGACATTCTGAAAGAAGTTTACAAAAAAAATTAATGAGGGATTCACCTAGAAAAAAATGTGATATAACAACCTCTCCATCATGTAATCAATCATCCTTGAGCTACAAAATGAAGCACTTTGGGGCATCTGGGAAAAATTATATAATATTTTAATAAATATCATACTCCCACTCTTAAATATATTATTTATTACACTCGTACTATCATCGACATTTTTACTAGAGCTATGTTCTTCCCCCCATATATTCTCTTCACTAGTTTCCACAATACGAGTCTGATGCTTTACAAAAGGATGCATAAACATCCTTCTTGATGTCTTCAAAGTCTGTATTGTGAGAAGTTTTGGAATGGTATCTTAAAATATATGACATTTTAGACACATCCAGCTTGAATTTCATGATGTATGGATGGTTTAGACAATATTACAGTAGACCAAATATTCCCATAATATTCAATGGCCTGAAAAACATAGCCACTGGGATGTTCAGTTTCCTCATACTAAATTTCATCAACCTCTGAGGATAAAATAGAACCATAATGAACATCCCCAAACTCTATAGATCATATTCGATGATCATCGTATGATTTCTTCCAACACTTTGTTTTCACCAACCACATTATGATGAACTAAACTTACTCAGATATCACCTGCATTTGACTAGGTCCAATGAGTGTTAACTCACATTCCTCTGATTGGTAATGAAGTGAATGTAATGAAAAATCACAAAAATCATCAAAATGATCCATTTGTATTGATTCATAGAAATTAATATTATACGTGAGACCCATTATATATACGCATTCCTCCCAAGAACTACTAGAATCCAATAAACAAGATCACAATATATCCATAATAATAAAAATCAGCTATCCATATTTTCGATTATTATGAGGTTGATATGTTATAAATTGAAGTACATGTGATGAAAAATCATTCTGAAGAACCAATCAAAATAGAAATCTGAAATTAGGATCTCTGTATAACAATACAATCCTAAGTGCACCATGTAGCTCAACTATCTCACACACATAGAGACAACCCAAATCATTAATCGCAACGGTATCCCTAATTGGTATTAATTGGGATGCATTCATCAGTAGATCCATAAACAAACATATAACATCATGCATGGATCATTTAGTGTCCTATCCATTCACTAAATCAATTGTAAAATAATACCTCTTCCATTATGGAATGGGATGAGTCTTCAAAAACCTAGATGTCTTTTGGTTCTTGGAAATGACATACTTATAGGTGAAACATCTCACCAAGAGACTCATTATATCATTTTTCATCTTAATCTAGAAGTATTTCCTATAGATATCATGATACATATTTGGGATACCTAGATGAACCACTCATCTTGAATCATTAAAGTCCCTCTTTACCTGCTCATGTAAACCCATTTAATGCCATACACAGTCTTTGAAAAGAGTAAAATAACAACTTCTATGAGATAAACCTGATTTTGGCTCCCCCATATTCCTTAAAGGATGTGACTTATAAAGCTGATAATACATTTTCTTTATCTATTCAAGAATCATAGGTAAAATGAATGTAATTGTTAGAGATACCAATCCTTGAGACTCTTAAACATCAAGGTGTATGTCCAAGAATAGAACAGTCATTCAATACTCATTTAGTTACTCAAAGAATACCTTTGTATTCATTTTTTTATCTCAATGCATCGGTAACAATATTTCCCCTTCTTGTAATGTTGGAAAACTAAAATCAAAATACTGAAAATAATCAAACTTCCTCCTCTGTGAAATGTTTAGATCACACTATGAATGATAGACATGACTCCATTGTTGTAAATGAATACCCAAAACATCTCTCCCAATATATAGTTTCACCAATATCTCAGAGCATATAGCATCACAACTAATACCAAATAGTGATTTGGGTGATTCTTATCATGTAGTCTCATTTTTTAGGATCTATAAACAACCACTCACTGCTCCTGCATCAAAACTGCTCATAATTAACTCTAAAGAAGTTATATTATATAATATAATTATTTTTATAATTGAAATGTGAGGGCCAGTGATGGGGTTAGTTTTCTATCAAAGCACTAGAAATATCTCTCATGAGAATTTGAGTAACCAATAATTTAATCCATTATTTTCCATTCTTGACATCATTCCAACTAAATAGGAGAAGTCATTAATGAAAAGCTGATAATATAATGCTAGACAATGAAAACATCAAATTTCAATGATGTTCTTGGGTCACCCCATAGTAAAATGGGAAACACATTCTATAGTTATATTACCCTTATAGATTCTAAGATATCAAGGTTCAAGAATTGTACTCTATTAATCTAAATGATACGTTTTTAAAGAATAACATGAAGATGATACTCTATTTGAGTACACAGAAAGATTCCAATGTTTAGGCATGATCGTCTATAGATTGGTAGTACAAAAATAAATCATCAAAAAAAACAACAAAAAATTGATCCAGAAATTGTTTAATGTTTTGGTTCGGGACATCCTTGGATACCATCGGTTCATTCATCAAACTGAATGGCATCACCATGAACTTGTAAAATCAATTTCAAATCATGAAAGAAATATAGGTTATGAATGATTGTATCACCCTAAATTCATGGGACCCTAACCTTAATTTAATATTATAGAATATATTTTCCACTCTCATATGATTGGAGATAAATTTTATGCATGGGAGGATATAAATTCTCTTGAATATCATCTAGTTCATTCTTCAATAATCTGAACATAAGTGCAAAGTCTCATTTTCATTTATATAAAAAACGTAGGATAACCACATAGTGATGTACTAGCCAAATGATTCCATTTTCGTTTTGATCATGAAAATTAGAATTTAACTCAAAAATAAATTCTTGTGACATTAAGTACAGAGTAATAAAACATGTTTACCTCCTAATAAAAACTAGATCATGAACTCAATTTACCTCATGGATGGTAAAATTGTGAACAATTTAGAAATGGAAACCTTATAATTTTAAACCATTGATGGAGTAGTATCTTACTAAACTCCACCACAATCCAGAATAAGGACTTCCAACTATTCATTGATAAAATCCATTCTACATTAAATTGGCCATGAATTACCATCATTAAGATTCCACTCACCCCAGTTCAAATAGTTTCTTATTCAGTATATAAAAGGAAACTCTTCATTGATAATAGTCAACATGGTCTTGGTACGTAACTATTCAATCCCAACCAAGAATAAAAATTTTTCTTTTCATTTCCTATAAGATAATCTCCCAAAGGAAACTATAGCCATCATTTTGGCGAAAAACACCTTGTAAAGTTTGATATCATGTGACAACAATTCCATCAATGTTTCATTGGTCATAATACCAGACAAACACTTAACAAATAGGTTTAAACCATTTAAAATAGTATTAGATAAATTGAATATGATTATAATATATCATACAAAATTCAAAAAGTTGTCCATTATACTAGAATCATACCACTGAATGTAAAATTTCCTGCATCTAAACAAGCAGATGTAGACTGCATTACATGAAACTGAATCACACCTCTTCCATAGTCTTCCGTAATCCTCCCATGTCTTTCCCTCTAAGTGGTATTGTCACTATTTCACTGGGGAACCACATCCTCTACCTTATCCATAATGTCACAGGGAACTCCATTTATGGGTCAACTGAGTGGTTGTTGATCCCCTCTCAGACTGATGTGGATTCCTAGATCCCCTACAACTATTTGGTTTCTTTTGGGTATTAAATTTTTTTGATGGTGACCCATCCATAAAAAATCAAGACCATGAATAGTAGGGTAAAAAAATACGAGTTATTAGGGCCATCCTTGTCACACTAAAATCACTACAATGGACCACGATCATGAGATGACTACAAACATCCATATATTCTCTTATGGTAACTATCATAGAGGTTCTTCCAAATTCTAGATGAAAATATCCATGTATTCTATTTTGAAACTTCCTCACTACCTCTCAAGTCCATCTTCTAGTTCCTTTTTGGGATACGATCAAAATTTATCATGTATGAAAAACTACTCAAGTGGAAGACATTCACCTAGGGCCTAATCATATAAGGAATCCAATCCAAGATACTCCTCTCCTTCTATACCTCATGAACTATTTATGATGAAGAAAATAATTATAGATCTTTGTTGTATCCAACATTATAAATCACTAACAAACCATCCTATTTATGTTTCATGAACTCATGATCCTTCTCATCCCTCAATGACTTGGTAAAGGTTTAACTCATTGAAGTTATATTGAAACCATTCTACAGAAACTCCTCCTCCTATATATATTTCCCTAGTATGTACCACCAATTCTTCTCTAGACCTAGATGCATTTAATTAACAAGATTTACCCTCCAATTTGTTGGTGTATTGTTGTTATAGAAGATCATATGGAATGATTCAATCCATAACATGTCATTATAGGGTCCACCCTCCGTAGTGAACTCATGTGGATGTTGTAGATGGAACTGTCTCATTATCTTACACATCAAAGATATGGTACAAAAAGTATCCCTCTCCAAAGACTATAAGACCACCAAGAAGGAGTCATAAATTTAGTCTCATATCATATTCTCCAAATCCGTAGAATGATATGTCTCAGTAATGTCAGGAGATTGTTCATTACCACTCTCCTAATGATCACCGTGAAGAAGAAATAATGTAATTTTTTCTATAAACACCAATATTGACATTAGTACACAAGATAACAATAATACTAACATAAATATGTGATAAAAATATAAAACCACTATCTTGAGGTTCATATACACAGGGAATAATTATTGAACATTAATAACATAAAAAACTTCATTCACATTATTCAACTAATATAAGAAGGGGTTTTTTATTTCAAAGTTCATATGGTTAACAATGTCACATGTGATACATAAGTTCCTATAATAAATAATTCATGTAAAAACATATATAAATATAATCATGTCATTATTAAGGTGTACGCATATCATTCCAAAATGAGACATGAGTAAAAATGTCCATAAGTAAAAACATCATAAAATTGTTTATTCACCGAGGGGGAAATGACCTAAACATTATAAAAAGTAAACAACATGAATAACAATCCATCAAAACAAAATTGTATTTTATCATATATAAGGGTTATCAAATCCCACGAACATGCTCATTATTATGATTAGAAAAATAAAAGTCATATTTATAACCTTACCATATAGTACAGAAAACAAATAAAACCTAATTCTCTATGATTCCACTTTATATCACCACCAACATGGTGGTCCCCAAAGTGACCAGGTTTGGTTGAATTGGTGGAATCAATCATGCCTCCTTATATTCTAATGGAATTTGAATAGATGTGAGGTTGTAATGAATATAGTGGTTAGACTATACCATATGGAAAAAGAGTAGAAATAAAATGGAAATATATAACAAAGTAGTGGAAATTGAAGGAATAGAATAATAAAAAACATATATTTATAGAAGAATAAATAACAGCATAAACATATGAATAATAATATAATCATGAATTGGATGGATGAAATGTAACTAAGTGAAATGATGAAAATAATAATAAGACTAATTGGTCTTAAATAAATACTAAATGATCCCAGTCCCAAAAAACACGTTGGTCTCATCTCAAAGATCCAACCCATAAATAAAGAAACAGTCAACAAATGGGTCCCTTGTCCTTTTCCTAACATTCATATATGAAAATATATCTGGGTACCCAATAGAAGCCTATCCAAGGTGAATGTAAAAATCATTAGTTTAAAATAATTGTGTTCAAAAAATCTAGTCTGAATATCTATTAAAGGAAATATAGTGATAAATATGGTATTATTGAAATCAATAAATAATAAAAATGAAAAAAAACCCACTGAACCTTAACCTCCATGATGATTACCTAGGATAGGCCCAACATACATCAATACCAAATCAGATATCTTTTATCTTGTTGAGGAACCATTATAAACATTTCAATGACCCTCAAATGGTAAATCTCATAAATCATCATAGGATAACTTAGAAGATCCTTTAGAGAAATATGGTGTAACCATAAAATTCCCTTTAAATACCCATTTTAGTGTAACCATTTATACCCATTTATATGATAATTTTGGCATAATAGGGGAAAGCCCTTTATATAATCATTTCATAATAACTAGGCCAAGACAATTGTAAAATTATTTAAGAATTTATAGGTTGATCCCTATATATATAAATTTCAATAGAACCAAATACCGCACAAAACACATGTCATCACAATCCATTTTTATTAATTAACACATTTACCATTTATCATGACAATTTCACTTCATAAGGTGAGGATTACAATTATTATAACAATTAAAACTAATACTATTCCATTTATCATTTAAAACCCCAAGGTAATTATCACAACATATTATCATTTTTTCATGTTACCTTATATCAAATAATCACACTAATTTCACTAGTTACGGTAATTATCTATATTATTCCAATAATCTACCAATTCCAAAACCTCACTGGGAACTTGGTTAAATATAGCCAAGTCTAAAGCATAGTCAAATGAAGGCACGCATATCATTTTGTTTTATGCCTTGGTCTCAACACCTAATGACCTGATAATATCTAATTTGTGGTCTATACATGTTTAAATAATCAAATACAGGATAAACCAATTAGTTAGTTCATGTTCACGGAATTCCTATGGGAATGTACATATATTACATACTATATTAAAATTGATACGGAAAAAGTGGAATATGATTTAGACCATTAACCTCAAAATGATGATGACATAAATAAATCCTAAAATTTAGAGTATAAATTCATTCCTTCTCACTTCAAATTATGTATGTTAAAGAAAATTATGAATAGGAGTTCTTGAAGAGTAATCCAATGGAAGAGAAATATAAGAGTAATATATATCTTTAACATTATACTCTAGGCCTAAAACACTAATATTGGAAGGCTTGATAACCATGGATTGATTTCTTGAAACAGAGGGATGTTTTAAATGAAAAAGTTGTCCAAATCCATCAAAAATATATTTTCGTTTCCTATGGGTAGAAGAAAATAATAGATGAAAATGAGTTCAGAGTATTTGGGTTTTTTGTAGATATGTCATTAAAAATTTGACCATGGTGTCATCCCCTAAACCATGCCACATAACCTCATGACATAGGGTATGGTGGGGAGGATCCCATGGGACCACACCATAGCCTCCCTTAGTCAAATAACATTTCAGATCCCTTTCCTGGTTAATGAAACATATCCTCCAAAACTACGTGTATATTATCCACTATGTGAGGAAATTATGCCACAACCAAGCCATCTCTAAGGGGGAAGCAGTGCCACAGCCTACCACCGTGCTGTAGGGGTTATATATTGGGAATAAATAATAAAATCCAACAATAATTCCCTTTCACAATATCCATAATCAACATGGAACAGCACTCAGCTACCAAGGAAGGGCCTACACCACAACCATACTTGGTGGTTTAGTTATTCAATGATGAGTGGTTCCATAATAAACCAAATATGGGTGGTTACTATGTTAAAAAATGATATTTGGTTCCATGATAATCCAAGTATGGGTGGTTACGTTATAACCTCCAATGAATTTGGTACCCTAAATCTAGAATTTGACCATATGGTTATTCTATATAATATACATAAATAACTTATTAGGACTCTACAATGTAATAATTGGAACATACTCTTATAGTTATTCAATGAATAAATATGATGGTTAGTAATAATTAGATGTGATAATTCCTCAAAATAAATTGTTATAATTTAACTTTGATGGCATTCCATGAGTAGTTTTAGTTATTACTCCAATGAATCCCTAAGTTTACAACCTAGTTTATTTATGTTTTCTATGATTTTTAAAAGTTATATTCAAGAAAATTATGTATTCTATTCATATTGAATTGATTAATTCCACAAGAATAAAGAAAATTGGGATAAAGGTATGTATATTGTTGATTTTTATATTTTTCCATGGACTAATGGTTTTCATTATTTTCCTATTCCATACTATGATTTTTTTTCTGATACCTCATTTTTTTAAAAACAATTACTAGTTTTATGGATTATTAGGGACAAAGATGAAGTTAATATACATATTTTTAAAATTTATCATCAAAATAAACCCTGATTTTTTATGTTATATTTGTTATGAAAAAATGGATATTGAGTATAAGTGTCTGGTTGAAATGTATGGGTTTCTTATGTAGGACATTTTCCCTAATTCCATATAACACTAAACTGGATATATTCCAAAGATTGAATGAAAAATAAATCTAGTATAAAGTCACTAAAATATATAATGGTTAAGTCTAGGTATTTATATATGGTGTACATGGTGACATTGATGGGGTCTGTTTAATCTTTTTGAATCATATCCAAGATTAATTTTGTATATCATTTCTTAATTCATCATATATTACATGAAATTCGTTAAAATAGAAAATAAATTATCCTAATTTTAAGTGCGGTATTGATGGGTATATACTCTAAAGGCATAATATATCATATGTTATAATATGGAATATCATATAGAATGACCTAAGTGTGGAAAAGGATTGGTTTTTTTCAAAGGATGCATCAAATTAAACTCCATATTGATATTATATAAAAACATCGCCGAAATTTCATTTTCTACGAAATTGTTGAATCATATTTCCATGAATCATATAATATGCCTCCATTAACATAGATATTATTCATATAATGTAGTGAAATGATATTTGTATAATTTTTGAATTTCCCTAACTTATCAATTTTCATTAATTTAACATGAAAAATAACATAATAGATTTCTTAGATAAAGGCGTGAATGTTTAAGGTTTTCCTAATGTGTTTCACAAAACAAGATTAAAGGTTGAGATAACATATGAACATTCAAATATCCATATAATGGATAATTGTCCCTATGTCTTCGATGTGGGAACCTTGATAAATTATCTAAACAATACTCTCTCACTCTCAATAGAGTATCTATATATCCTATTTCTCTACTCAAGTAAATAAATACATTGTTACAATTTAAGGAGTTCTTTACAATATTGATTTTGTGATTTTATAGAACCCATAGATACACCATGAAGGGAAGATTCAGAATGTTCTTCTATGTAATACCCATCAAGAACAAATCAATTGAAATCGAAACAATGAAATTTGATATTAGGTAAAAATATGCATTCCTAATTTATTCATTTTTGATCTCAATAGTATAGTTATTATGATATTTATGGTTTATAATAATTTTCAAAACAATATAGAATCATTAATTAATCTCGATAAAATTAAAAGGGTATTACTCTAAGTTTTCACACATATTTGGTGGTGTCTGATTATACTAAGTTTTGAATAATCTATGAGGTATTTTAGAGATGAATAATTTTGTTAAATAACATTCCCCTTTTATCACAATGACATAAAATCTATTTTTTTATTTTTACCAACATAATAAACATTATGGGTACCATGTAAACAGTTTTGTAATGAAATCACACAAAATATTGATTAATTAATTAATATATTTATTTATTTTATGTTCTCTCGTAATTATATTATAATTCTATTATTCATGGGATAAAATAAAATAGCAATACATTATATTATATTTATAGCCCTATGGATTACATATTACGTATTATATGAATCGACATCAGAACATTTGTAAACATTCAAAAAAAATAGTTTTGAATAATGATATAATTAAATAAATATATATATAATTAATGAGAATTTATTAAAAATAATATATTGTTTAAAATGCCGACATGAAACTCTTTTAGTCTTGTTGAAACATAGATTGATTTATAAAATTCCTATGTAGAAAAAACATGAAATTAAAAATAATGAATAATGATTATTGTGTTCATGTCAATGAATAGATCACCACAAATCACCATGAATGATTTTTTAATGATAATAATAACCCCACCAATCAATGAAATTACAATATGAACATGTTTAAACCATATCATTTGAAATTGGATTAATTATCAACTGGGCCAAGAATTAAATTGATTAAATTATGGATATGTTTTTACATTTTTTATTAGGATTTATATACATAATTATATTTATATTCACTTATAGAAAAAAGGAGAGGTCCATTTCTATATGAATAATTTATTTAATGAAATATGGTAATGTATCATTTCAATTTTATTCATCTTGCATCCCTCTCTATGATTCATTTGAAGTTGAATATGTCATTCTTGAGAAATATGACAATGCATTATTTTTGTATGAGTCATTGGGTTTTTGTGTTTTTGTTATTAGAAGATAATTATTTATCATTAACACCCTTGTAATAAACCTAGTGATATTGGAAATAAATCCCTTTCATAATATATATGTATTCAATTTTTGGAATCATATTCATCATACTTTTACAAATTTCACTATAATTTTAAATCAAAAATGGAATAATTTTGTTTACTTAAATTATTTTTCAATATATTAAAATGTTTTATCTAAAATTTAAATTTCATTATTTAATAAATTTAATTTCATAAAATTGGATCAAATTTTCTATTAGTTTAAAACATTTATATTGGGGGGGTTTGGGTTTTTAAAATGTTATATCACTTGGTGGATAATGAAAATATCAATTTTTATTAAAAATGTATTTTTTTCAAGTATTTAAAAACTACCATAATATAATTTATTAGTCTTTGATCTGAAATTATTCCCATTTTAATAAAATTAATATATCAAATTCTATAATAATCGTAATTTGTTTTGCTGTAAATTCATTTTTATTCATTAAATGAGTATTTTTTAATAAAAACTTACTTATAGGATTGTGTTTGTATATTATAATTAATTTATTCAATGATTATATACTTAATAATTAAAAAAATCAAATTATTAATTTAGAGTTTCAATTTTTGAAATGTGTTCAACTATATTTCTTTCTATTGTTAATAGTAACCATTAAAATTCATTATCACCTGGGTAAAGATTATATGGGTAAAATGAGTAAATTTTGGTAAAAACTAATTGAAAAGTCCAAAAAGCCATACCTAAATTCTAATTTTAATTTATCATTTATACCCTTTTCACATTGTACTCAAAATTAGATAGTTTTATCAATAATTTCCCTTAACATAGACCTTAAATTATTTTAAAACATTAAAAAATTTCAATCATTCCACTCTTGTCACATATAAAAGGGAACCTCATCTTCTCACTTATCAACCTAATTTTTTCTATTTAACCCAACCATGACCAAATAAAATAACTTCCCAACATCCCTCCCCATTTTATATTGGTATTACCCTTCTGAAAAATAACAATCCAATATGGATTAAGGTTAAATAAAAAGATAGATATCTTTGGAGGCAGTATAAGTCTAAACAAACCTATTTTAAATTTAGTTATTCATATAAATCCTTAAAAAATGATCTCAAAACAATATAGAAATGATATAACTATGTTATATACAAATGTATTATATTATTTTGATGAAAAATATCTTTTCAATATCTTTTAAACCGAATGTCAAATTAAAACATTTCACATGTGTAATTGTGGACTTCAACCTCCTTGAAGAGGTGTGTTTTATTTCCTATCATCGGTTCGCATGACTTCTTATAAATATGTAAATAAATGATACAGAACATTTTTTTTGAAGTTATTATTATTCTATAATGATAAGAAGTTAATTTTCTTTCCTACCCTATCTGTCTATGAGAAGTTGACAATGTCATCCCTCTACATGTGTGTAATACCCCAACCACGAGGTGTTGGGATTCATTTTTTATAACTTTTTAACCTGGTTGGTTATAATCACATAAATATTGAGTATATAAAAATAAAAAAAATATTTATTACTTTTTAAAATTAAAATATAATATTATTTAATTATTTTATAGTCATTAAGAAAATGAAAATGTAGTTCATGCATTTGTATGGAATAAAATCTCTATGAAAAATGTGATCAATTTTTCATATCCACAATATCTTTTTTGTTTCAATAATTTATTTAATCTAAAATTAAAATATATATAATGTTTTTATGACTTTTTAAGTAATAGAACTATAACTTTTGGTTTCATAGTAACCATATCGGTGTTGTTCTGAGGTTATATACTGACTGACCGAAAAAATACAATGTGGACACAACTATTTTATTAAATAAATATTTTACAGTACTAAATGAAATAGAATGAATAATAATGATGGTTAAATGATCATGGAAAAGGTTATTACTCAAGTATAAAACAAATAAATTTTTATTAATTAAGAGTTGGATAAGGTTTGAATCTAAATGAGACTTATGGAAATGTATTTCTTATTAAAATGTTGTTTTTATGTTTTCATCTCAAATATTTCTCATCTGTATCGATGATCATCATAATTATCACAGAATGATATTTTTTATAAAATATATATTATTAGAATACATTTTTAAATAATTGTATTATTTCTTATAAGGACGCTAATGAGAATATTTTTAATATTTATCATAAGAATTATTTTGATATTTTTTACCATTGTAAAGAACTTATTTGTTTTATCATGTAAAACATGACCTATTTTTCTCACTATTAAGGATTTTATTTATTTTAAATATTTCTCAAAATTTATTCTATAGTTACTTTAAAATAAATTAATTCTCGAAATATATTGGTATTTATTCAATATATTGTTTCTAAAGAAAGGGATATTGTTTCTCATAAATATATGATAACTAAAACATTAATTTTATATAGGATTGATTTACCATTCAAACAGGTTATATGATTAAAGTGAAATATATATGTTTTTTATTCATACAATGATTCGTGAAATTTTTATATGAATTATGGGTGCCTATCAAAAACCAGTCTTGGTTGACCCTGAACCGGTCTCCCAGGATGCTCTTCCACTAGTCATAATAGGTGTTTCTGATCCTCCCAGGATAGTGACAAACACTGAGGGAATTCGTTAGAGTGACAAGGGAATGTTTTCTCCCAAATAAAAATAATAAATAAGCAGTCAAAAGAAACAGACAACCTAATAATCATTTATATAAAATTTGAACTAAACACTAATTGTACATGAAACTGAAAGTACAACTGAACCATAAAACCCAACTGACCACACGTAACGACCAACTAACTCCACATAACACCTCTTGTCACTCTAAAACACATCAATCATACATATAACATGGAAATCAAACTCAAGATGAAACCTGTACAAGGGATAAAAACAGAATAAGGCTATATGTGTTAATATTAAAACTCAGTAGGATAGCCCAATATTCTATTCCCAATGCACTTATATTAAAATAAAAGAAACATAAATTTCATGTTTTAAATAAAATATATACAGGTATGACTTTCAAACCAGGATCCATGCTACAAACATTACAAAATAAAATTCTTGCATGATTTCAAAAATAGGAAATTATAAAAACAAATTGCAATGAGGTGAATCTTTAAAATGAAAATAGTTTTAAAAAAGGCTGCTTTATAGAATGTACAAATTTAAATATAACACACATGTTGTTGAATTTTCCAAAATAAACACACCATATTCCGATGGTGATTACAAAATATCCAATGAGAAAAAGTCACAGGACATACCTAGAAAATACGTAACTGTGGGCCCTAGGTACATCATATCTCAATGAAAAGTAACCATAAAAAATATATGTTCTCAAATAATATATACTTCAATGGAAAATTTCCAATAACATATTGTTCCCCAACATCATCATCATCATTGTTCAGTTAGTTTTGTCATTTTAAAACTTGTTATGTGAACCAAGAATGAAACCACTCAAGAACACTAGTGTAATAGTACACGTCCTCCCACCTAGATAAACAAGCTTCGCTATTCATTGTCAATAATGTTCCACATGTTGTTACAAAATATTTTCACATAAAAACTTCATTTCAAAATCATACACACATCAAATATCCCTCAACCATGTTTCACATATCCTTCATTGGTCTGTAAACCATGTGAATGTTTCATAAAAGAACATCAAGAAGTATAACAAGGCTTTAAACATAAAATCCATTTAAAATTTATTTTTCAAGGCAAAAAACCGATAAATTCCATATCAAACCATATTTTTCATCCCCAAATCCATTTAATAAATCAGTTTTATGAATAATTAAATGACCCTAGTGATACAAAATGGAAGACACATGAAAACCTGTTTTATAAGAAAAATAATAGACGAGCATTGAATAATTCTTCACAAAAACAACAAATATCAAAAGTACCAATTCAACTATTAATAAAGTTGTGTAAAACACCATTTTATGCAACAAAATGTTTTAATAAACCCCATAAAAATTCAGGTTACAGATTCAAAACCCATCCATTTTTATAGAGAAGCCAAATGGCCCTTTTCTGGGGAACACGTGACAAAACACCCTAAAAGATGATACACAATTCGGAATAAAACCAAAAACAATATTAGAACTCACATATGGAATCCAGAAACATTGATTGACATGCTACCATTATTTTTTATAATCCAACTCAATCATTTCAAATCCCCTTGAGAAGAAAAAATCCAACTGGGCACTTTTATGAAAACGTCGCACACAACATTTAAGGAAACCAAATATATTTAACACTGAAAAAGTTCTGAAGGCAAATTTTAATTCAAAACATTTATTTAAATGGATAAAATATGATCTAAACAAAAAAAACAAGGAGTTAAATATAACAGACCATTTAGACAAACAATTGTTGTTCACTCTTATAAAAAACAACACTACTTTTCACAAAACAAGGCATAAAAACCAACGTACACCCCAAATAATGTTATTTAATTCTTATAAAATAATAATCCTAATTTTTATAGGGGGAATATACAATTAAAAAGATGAATATTAAATAAAATGTACATGTGTAATGGGAAATATACCTTAAATCATTGGCGGAATGGAAACGCACACCTGATATCACTATCCTAGGGTTTATAAACCCTAAACATATGAGGACCAACCCCAAACGAGAAAAAACCCCATAAAAATCATGGTATAACATAACCATAGTTCTTGCATTACTAATGAGTAATATAGATCCATGAAATATTGATAGAGGAGCAGGAAGGAGGAGAAAGGATTAGGAAACTCACATTGATAACTAGTGAACTCTTCTACATCCCTTATATCTGCGATCATAGAGTAGATGGAATGTCTTGGAACTCAATGGGTAGGCTTATTAGGCTGAAAATTACTAGAGAAAAAATATTTGGGGGAAAATAATAAATAAAGAATGATTTATGAAAGAAACCAATTACCTCTTCAAATATAGACTAATTGAGAAACCTTGAGGAAGTTCCCCTAGTCCTCGATTAAGATGAGATCCAAACATAAAAAATGGTACATGGGGGTGATCCTAGGTTTTAGCCTCTATTGGGATGTCGAATTTCTTAAAAATATAAAAAATCGAATAATATATAATAAAATATTTTTTTAATAACTAGAAAAGGGCTCATAGGGTTTCCCTATACCTGAATAAATAACCCTGACCCACCATGATTACGAGTTTATAAGCGATCCAAATGGATATGGTGGTTTCTATTGGTTTGGGGGGGCCATGTGGGATATGGGATGAGTGAAAAATGATTTAAAACAAATTATTCATAAAGGAATCATATTATTTGTTTTTAAATATAGAAATGGGCTCACAGTTTGATCCAAATTTTGAAGTAACCACCCATTTCTCCAAAAATATCCCAGAAAAGATGTGGGGAACCTATAGAAGGATGACTAGACGTAGATGGAACATCAAAAATCCACATTCATGTCACCCAAATAATAGGAAATGTATTGGGATTTCCATTTAACTGGGTCAAAACCAAGGCAAAAAAAACTGGGTATAACAATTCTCCCCACCATTAAAGCTTTCCACACCCAAAATGCCAGAACACTTTCAAGCTGAAATAATGACACATAAGGATTAATTATAAAAACTTTGAAACCTCTCAATCAAAGTACAAATCATCCACCATCATTGGAAGTTAAGACTCTTTCCCAAACAAATCAACATCTCACAACCACTTCCGGAGAATCAATGGAAAGATCAAGCCACCACCTCCACATCCATGCCAAGAACCAGATCGTTGATCCTTCTCCCAATGAAACCAAAAATCACCCAAAAAAATGTTCACTCACAAAATACAGTGAATTTCAATTATAGGATGTAATGGGATCCCCACCATTAATTCAAAACTACTATCCGACAAATCCATAATGGAATGATCTTTGAGAGCCGAAGTGGTTCTTCCTACCATTAGAGACAAACTAGAAAAGAAAGCATAATAATTTAACATGGTCTAGAATTGGTAATCACCCAAAAAACTTCAAAAAACCTCTCCCATAACAACCTAAAAAACCTAATTTAATAGGGTTACAACATGAATATTTTAACCACCCACTCCTGAAAGGAGGGGACAAGAACTGGGAAAACACTTTTGACACGGATCAAAACCCCAACCACTCAGGGTGGGTAGGGGACGTGACCTAAAAATTGGGCCACTGAAACACAATAATAAATATAGGAACCAATAAAAACTATCCACATATGAATAGGTAAAATGAATAATTTACCTAATTCACATTGGTGGTCCACACATGGACATTGATTAAAAACCATATCCGAGAAGGCATAACCATATACAATTAATGAGGGGTAAATCCACCACTCTTAAAAAAAAGGAAAATCAGAGTGATGAAAAACAAAAATCAAAACAAAGAAACTTCATTATGACAATCGTGAATGCCCGAGCATATTCGATCTTCCCACGCCTATAGTTATTTCCTAACTATGTGAAAAGATTCACTTCAAGGCCAATGGTTGTGTCTCAGATGTTTGAAGCATCTTTTATGACACATCTAATAGTTAAGGATCACAAAACCAGATGAAACTCAATTTCTCAAAAACACACCTTCATATAAATAGTACCTCATAGATACATGGAACCATTATATCTCACTTAGTATGATGAGTAGAATGTAGAAGGTATATAGGGAAACGTACCAACATCACCGAACACAACTGCTACATCCAAAAGAATTACCAAATTAGGTAATAACATTTAATAAATCAAAAACAACCCTATATTCCATAAAACTAGTTAAGGAATCTTTCTAATAGGTATATTTAATGTTTTAAATGAATCTTTAGGATGATCAACTAGAATTCATTCGAAAAGAGAACTATTTGTGGCAGCATTACATAATCCAATGTATCCAAAGAAACCCCCACAGTACCCTAAAACCGAGCAACCAATAAGATCTCATCTCAAATCACACCAAGAGTATCACATCCAAATCATGAGGAATCATACCAAACAAATCACACTTCTAGAACATGAAAAATAAACCCACATAAACAAGATTTTACAAAAACGCAACAAATATTTAGCTTAAAACACTTTTGAAAAAAAAAACTTGGGGGATCTTCAAATTCACCAATATTGTTTCATCATGTCTCACTCACAAGAAAATTAACATGCCACCCTGGTTACCCAACAACTATTCCATACCTGGCATCCATGAAAATATCTATACAAAACCATGCATGTGAGGACCAATGAAAACACCAATGGATAAAACAAACATCCTAATTTTTCTAGCCAAAAAAATCAACCCATTTCAAAAATCATGTACCTTTTATAGGAACACTTAGCACCAAGTAAAAAACTATTTTAATATTTCCACTCCACAAACCATTTTACCAAGATTGAAAAATAAACCCCATAGTTTTTCATCCAAATCCTCTCCCTCTATTCATAAAATTTCAGCAACTAAAAACCCACACTTTTTTGAGAACCATTTTATTTAGAACCCATTTAATTTATTTGAAACCAACTACCAAAAATATCATTCTATTCCCACATCCCATTCCAAATGTCAAAAATTAAGAAATCTCTCATTTCTCAATCCAAAAGACACAAAGGCCAAAACCCTTTTTTGGAGAACAACAGTAGTTAAAAATCTATTACCAAACCAACTTCCAAAGATTTAAACACTTTTGAAGAGCCCAAAACATTCCATTTAAAAAAATATTTTAGTATTACTTTAATATAATCCATTATTTCAAAAAAAATTATTTCAGAAAACCATAAGTTTATATTAAGGAAATTTAATCCTATTAAGTCATTTCCACTTCCTCCCAAAAATTTATTTCACAAAAACAAAATAATTCCAAAGCCTTTCTTATATTAGACATTGAGAACCCACATTACACATCTGAAAATCCCACAATTCAGTGAATACAAATTCACACAATTTTCACTATACAATTTTCAAAACATAATTTGGAATTCAAGAAAGGTCCAAGAAACCCATAGAAGGGAAACAGTATTGATGGGTGACTTGACCATATAGTTGGTCGCCATATATCAAACACACCTCCAAAACTAAGAGTCTTTTTAGGACCATTCTCTAGTTCCACATGGCTTTCCAGGCCCTAAAATATCACGTAGACCATTAGTTCAACTCCTCTTATCATATCCAAATCACCAAAAAAATCCTTTAGAACCAAAGAAGCTAATAAAACCAGACATCCCAGGGACACCCAAGGATCAGAACATGAAACAGTTCATGATGCTCTTCCCAAACATACCCCTCATATTCCAATAATTATAATACATCTACCCAGAAATCACCAAAACAAAAACAAACTCTAAAAAGGAAGGCAATCTATAATCCGACCTCTTATAATACAATTTATTCACAAACCAATCTGGGTTTACACTAAACCGATCACCTAGGCCCCTCTACAACAAGTCCAAATTGGTGTTCCTAATCCTCCCGGGATGTTGAAAATAACCAAGGGAATTAGTTAGAGTGACATGATAATGTTTTCACCGAAATATAATAAATAACTAAGAAGTATAATGAAACCGTCCACCCAACATAAATTTATATAAAAGTTGAACTAAACATTAATTGTACATGAAAATGAAAGTACAACTAAACAAAACAACTCTACCAGAAAATCTGGACAACCAACTTACTCAAGGTAAACACATTGGTCACTCTCCAACACATCGATCTGACATATCCCAAGGGGATAAAACTGAAGCTAAAACATGCAAAAGGGTTAATAAAGAAGAAGACTATATGTGTGAGTATTAAAACACAGTTGTTTAGCGCAATATTATTTTCTCATTGCAATTTCTTAAAAATAAATGAATCATAAATTTCATGTTTTAAATTAAATATATAAAATTATATTTTTCAAACAATGATCCATGTTACAAACATTACAAAATAATATACTTTCATGATTTAAAAAACATGAAATGCTAGTAACTAATATCTAAGTGATGCATCTTTAAATTGAAAATAGTTTTCAAGAATGATTCTTTAAAAAATGTACACTTTTTAATAGGACACACATGCTTATAAATTTACAAACCAAACAAAATGTATGTCAATAGTGAGTAAAAATATCCAATGAGCACACATCATAGGAACATCCATAAGACTATCTTACTTTGGGCCCCAGGTACCTCGTATCTTGGTCGAAAATAACATCAAAATTAATATATGTTTTCATGCAGGAGCTACTAGTAGGGAAAAATTCTCATATCGTTTTGGTCTCAAATATCATCATCTTAGTTTAGTTAGTGTTTTCATCATCAAATTTAAAAACATCAAATAGGGAAGGAGCCACTCTTGATCACTAGAATACTAGTACACGTCCTCTCACCTAGATACTTGGGTTTCCCCTTAGTGCTCAATCATGTTCTACATTTTATCACATACAGATAGCATATGAAAATTTAATTTCCAAATAATACACACAACAAACATCCCACACCCATGTTTCACATATCCTTCATGGGTCAATAAACCACTTAAAATTTTCATAAAACAACTTAAAGAAGTACAACAATATTTTACACATAATATCTATTGAAAAATGAACCTTTATGTACATACACCATCCAATATGATATCAAACAAGATTTTCCAGCCACAAAACCATTTAATAAATCCTGTTAATGAATCATAAAACTCCCCCAATGATACAACATGGTGTAAACATGAATACAAGTTTATAAAGAAAATTTTTAATGGGACATTAATAATTATTCAAAAAATTAACATATATCAAAAGTAATAATTCCACTATTCATAAATATGTGTAAAAACACCATTGGTAGAATAAAAAATTAAATAAACCCTTTAAAAGTTTCGGTTACACATTCCTAACTCATCCATTTCTATAGACATGCCAAACATTCCATTTATCAAGAACACATGAAAAAACACTCTAAAAACCAATACAAATTTCATCATAAAACCCAAAACCATATTGTAACTCTCATAAGGATCCAAAAAACATTGATAAATTTCTTTAAAATAATTTTTATATGTCAAAACAATCATTTTATGTCACCTAAATCACACAAAAGAAAACTGGGAACTTTCCCAAAAATGTGGCATGAAACCTTCAATGAATCAAATTCAATTTAATACTAAAAGGGTTATAAAATCATATTATATTGGGAAAATAAATTCCTAAAATTGTTTCTAGACATCCCAAACATGGTGTGAAAAATAACAGAACATTTAATCAAACAATTGGTGGGTAGTCTTATAACAAAATAACACTACTTTTCAGAAAACAAGGCCTAAACACCACCTTACACACCAAATAAATTTATTTATGAGTTATAAAACAATACTAAAAATTTTTTGAGGGTCAATATACCTTGAAAAAGATGAATCATATATAAAAATGACAAGTCCAATGGGAATCATTCCTAAAATCCATGGTAGAATGGAAATGAACACTTGATATCACCATTCAAGCGTTTATAAACACTAGACCATTCAACACTAAAACCAAATGAGAAAACCCCCCATCAAAATTCATGGGATAACATAAAACTAGGTCTTTCATGAATATAAAAGAAGATATATCTATGAAATAATGTAAGGAGGATGAGGAAGAATGAGAATGGAAAATAAAACCCACTTTAATAAATAGATAACTCTATACAAGCCATTAGATCCACACCCTTGGAGGAGAGGTAATAAATTTTTACTCAATGAAGAAGATATTTAGGTCTAGAAGAACTAGGTAAAGATTAATTGCGTGAAAATACGTAAAAAATAATGATTGATGAAGGAAAAAAATTACCTCTTCAAATCTTGATGATTTGAGAAACCTTTAGAATTTTCTCCCTAATCCCCAACTTATATGAGGTCTAAAGAGGTAAAATGGAACATGAGGGTACACCTAGGGTTTTGGGTCTCTATTGAGAGGTGGAATGACCAAAAAATATAAAAACATTAATATAATATAATAAATATATATATTTTTTATAATAGGGAATGGGCTCACGGGCTGGAATAATATGTGAATAAATATCCCAAATCCGCCATGATTATGAGTTTCTAAGAGGTCCAAATGGATATGGTTGTTTTAAAATGTCATGGTAGGCCATGTGGGATGTGTAATGAGTGGAAAATGTTGAAGAAAATGTGTTATAAAGAATAAAAATTTGTTTTTAAATCTTGAAATGGGCTCATGGTTTGGCCATTATCATGATGTAACCACCCTTTCTCCAAAAACTCTAAAATAAGATGTATATAAACCATGGTAGGATGAGTTGACATATATATAACTTAAAAACATAACTTTCACCTCACCCTAATCCTAGGAAAAGGATTTGAAATTCCAATGAACTGGATCTAAAAAATAACATGAAAAATTTGTTGTGATAGTGCACCTAATATAGTTCTAATTATGGGTGGTATTGATCTTTATATCCACATATTTGGTAAAATGAAAGATCTTACCAGTGGCATGTTATTCTTAAGAGATAAGGTAAGTATCATGTGATTTGATCTCGTTGTAAGGGTTATTTTAAGGTATAATGTAAGGATAATGTACCAAGGATCCTATATGATATTCGTTCAATGGATTATAAATGAATGATGTGGTTTCAAAATGTAATAAAATGATATTAATTTTTTAAGGGTTGTTAAAGTATTTTTTTAAATATAATGGTCAAAGAACAATTTTCAAATCATGTGTTCATGAGATTTCATTTTTTCTTTGAATAAATTTTGATTATGATATTTAATTTATGATTTCAAATGAAATGTTTGATGAAATATATTAATAATTTATGTTCCTTTCAATGAAATGTAAATAGATTTTACAGTTAAAATAATTATTATTAAAAAATAAAATTTTATTGTTGGATTTTTAGGTTTTCAAATGTGACTACTAGTATTGTTTCTTATATATCCCATAATGGGATTTTCATCTATCATTTGAAAATTTAAAATGATTTTTATAGTGATTAGGGATACTTAGAAACATTAAAATATTCATGATACATGTATAGAGGTTACCTTGAATAAATTAATCGCTTTTTCAAAATGAAATTGTCATGTACTGAAAATGGTCACTGTGTGGAAATTTACACATTTTTATGTACTATTTTACATTTTTTATCTAAAAATAAAAACAATAATGATACTATAATATCTAAATAGTGAAACCCCTATTTTAAATCATTTATTTATAGGTTAAATTAACTATGGGTTATTATATTCAGTATTAGAGAAAATGTGAAGATAACATTAGAGGTTAGAAGAATGCTAAAATATTGTCCTCGTAGAATCTAATATATAGTAATATTGTCATGGGATAAATTTTTAGTATTTTCATATTGATTCATACAATACTTTGATTTTATGAATGGTTTCCCACAATTTAAATGTGTATTATATAAGATAAAGGAATCAGGAGTATAATATCTCACTTGACTAACAACCTGGAATGGTTGGAACTAATTGATTTGTAAATGTGTGAAATAAGTTGAACTAGTACATTAAATGAGAAACCCAAGGAATAAATAAATAAAAATCTATATAATAGAACTTATCTATTTTAGATAATTTCATGAAAAATCACCCTCAAGATTTTAATGGATCCTCAAACATTTAGAAATATAAAGGATATTTTAACACTTTAGAGAATATATTTCTTGATTTGGGATGTTTTGAACATAATAAGGTAACCATTATTGTTTATCATTTTTATGGTGAAGTTGATCAATGATGGAATTTTATTTAGAACACTCTATAAAAAAAATTAATTCCATGGAATGGTTTTAATTTAACAAGTATCTCTAGTGAAATTTATTTTCATAATTTCAATTTAATTAAAATGAAAACTAAATTCATAGGGTTAATAAAAATTATGTACATAGACTTGATATATGAATGTAATTTTACAACATAATGAACAATACACCAAATTTCATTCTAGAACATGGTAGTAAAATAGATCAGTTTAACTCAAGATTGAATCCATTTTTACAAAAAGAATTTGTTACCAATAAATATGGATGTTATAAGGAAATTAATTAGTGGATGATAACATCTTGATTGTGTTTGTGAAATTTTTAAATAATAAGAATAAGTGTTGATTTTAATAGTAGGAAATGGGGAAGAATTCATAGATGAAACATAACGGTATGGATATCTAATTACCCTCCTGTCATAAGTGTGGAAATAATAATTCTATAGAATGTGATATGAGATCAAGGATATATTGTCGACATTGAAATCTCAGTCACATGGATTGTGGCTTGAAAAAAAATTTAATTGTTAATGGTTAAACTATAATGAAATGAATTCAGTGAATTTTTTTAATTATTACATTTTTCAAAATTATGATAATTCATAGATGATGTTATATATTAATTTTGGGAATCATCAATATCAAAAACCTGAAGGCTTTGTAATATCTTATTTGACCTGTATGTGGGATGTGGGACCCTCAAATAATGTGGTGATATGTACATTACCTATTTAATCATATTATGTAAATGTATTGTTTGATTCAGGATCCGCACATTCATTTATATATGATAAATTTTTATTTAAATTGGGAATAACTCATGGTATGAACTCATGGGGGTAGTATTCAGGATATAATATTCTGTCTAAATATTCCCATTGTAATGTATATATTGTTGTTTCCTATAAGCCTTATTGCCTCTTCCAATTTTTGAGTTTTTTGATGAATTGGTTATTGAATGGATTTATATTTATCATGATAATATATAATTCATAGTTATAGAAGTTATTTTTCTGACTGAATTTCATTTAATATATAAGAATGACTTAATACCTTTGATAAAATATAATGTTAAAAAAAATAATGAAATATGGAAGTGAATGTGATCTTGAAGATATTGTTCCAAATAAACGAATTTTTCAAATTTGTGATGTTCATGTTAGAAATGAAAATCAATATCTATTACTTAATTATTTTAATAGTGTCATTTGTGTGTGAGATGCTGATTTCATTTTTGATATAGTTTATGATGTCAAATATATTTCTTGACATTCCTATCAAATTGATTTATTCTAATTTTTTGAAATAAAAAAATAATGAATAACATGATACGGGTTTCAACCACCCATTCACTTCATTGGTGGTTTCAACCATTAATTTTATTTAAAATCAAGATGGTTCCATAATATTTTATAGATTATAGAGAAATTAACAACTTCAATATCTATGAAAATATTTTTTTACTCATATAGATGACAATTTTTTTCATCTCCAAGGATGATATATTTTTTAAACATTGAAAAGAGGTCTTATTACAATCAAGTAAGACTATGGTAGAATGAAATTATGAAGGTTTCACTTAAAAATAATTATTATAATTATTAGTTTGTGGTTAGGACTTATAGGTAAACCAACATGCACACAATATTAACCGATCTAATTAATATATTGTTCCATAAGTATTTTGATAAATTTGTGTCTATGTGTACAGTTGATATTATAGTATACGATAAAATATATATATATATATCATTAAAAAATATTAAGATTATTCTATATAATTTAAAGGTAAATTTGTATGTAAAATTAAGTAAATTATATTTTTTTGAGTGGATTTAATTATTTGTAAAAAATTATAATGATGGAAAAAATGTTGATATTTCTAAAACAAAAGTTCTAATACAGTTTCCAATGGAAATACATTTCACTAGGATTTGAGATTTTCTAGTTTTAGTGAGTCAATACTATGAATTTTTTGGGAAAATATTCTTAGTTATCCATACCACTAAAGAAGTTAACAAAAAATGGATTTAATCTCATCTTAACAAAGGATTGGGAAAAAATTTGTAGGAATTCAAAATAAGATTTCTTAATGCCCTAGTATCATCCTTTCCATTAATAAATAATGAATTTTTTATACATGAAAATTATTTTTAAAGGGAATAGTTCTTTCTTTATGAAAAAAATATGTGTTAAATGTACATTCATTAATACATTTAAAATTACAACCTGATAATTAACATATTCATTATGTTGAGAATGTATTGGTGGATTCTTCATTTAAAATATAGAATCCTTTTTTATGTGCTATAAAATTTATAATATTTTTTTACCATAAAAGTTTATTGTATATATTCTCTAAAAAATATTAGGACATAAAGTAGATTGGATGGTTATAACTAATAAAGGATAATGATTTTTTTGATTAACTGGCATCTAGGTATAGAAAATAAGGTATATAAAACATTGAGTCAAAATAACACTGACTCATTTACGATGTTATGTCTATAACATGATCCATTACATAGTTATTTAATAAATATTGTCTTAGAATTTTGATATACAAAAACTACATATTTTTTAACTCTGGTATCAATGCACTTATCTTTATTAAAGAGAATTAACAGGCTTCGAAAGAAGATCATTATTGTTATGAAGTAGAATAATTATAGATAAATGGATTGTTTCATTTTATTAAAATGGGTAAATAGGTTGTTATCATATTTCAAATGACGTTATGTGTGTTGAGTGATTACTAGTAGAAGGTTGAACAGTTAACTAAATCTCCCATCTCACTATTTCAAATTAATCAATGAATTACAAATATATATAGAGCATATATAATATATTTTTTCGGAATTTATATATAATGATATATGATGATTTTATCATAAAATGATTGTATAATATTTAGGTTAAAGTAAATTACAACAGAAAAATGATATAATACTACATTTTTAGTTCTAGTTTAGAAGTGAGAGAATATATCCCTATATTTTTTGGTCAAATTATCATGTAAATATCAATGTAATAATGTGATTTGAGTTATTATTGACCATTTGACTAAATTTATATATTTTATATCTATTCTATACATTGTATCATTAGATAAGCTTTCCTTAATTATCTGATGGTGATTGTTTGGTTACATCGATTTCCTATATAAATTATATCCAGTAGGGATCACATAGTTACATAATTTTTTTTAAATAACATCATATGTAAAGGGTAAAAAAAGGTAGGAAAATTTCTATGAACATAAAAAGGGGGAGGGACATTTAATTGAGGTAGGTGATCATGTCTTCCATATAATATCCCCATGGAAATGTGTAATTCATTTCATAAAAAAAAGAACGACCACGTGATTAATTGGGTAATTGAAATTATAAAAAAAAATTGTGATAAATTTCTCAACAGGTATATTTACCTCCTTGATATCATTGGTATATGATTTATCTCATGTTTCATTGCTATGTAATTTTATACCAAATTAATCTCATGTTCTGATCCCTAAACCAGCATAGTTTAATGAGAATATATCTTATGAAGAAAATATGATGAAGATTATGGATCACAAGGAATAGATACAACAAAATAAGATGATTATATGGTTTAATGTTTTATGAAAAAATTCATCATTGAAGAAGAAACAAGGGAATCATAAAAAATATAAAGGAAAAAATACCAACGATTTTTTATGTAACAATTAAAATTATGAAGAAAGAATTTCATAATAGGGGGGATGTTAAATAGAAGGGAATACATGTATTAAATAATTTATATTTTTAAAATATTTTATTTTATTTATTCATATGCATCTGATTTTTACAAATGACATTATATAATTTTCCAATAAATGAAACAAATAGTTTTATTTTAAATAATTGTTTTTTCATATATTATATAGTTTTAATTTAAATTTATAATTCTTGATTTAAGATATATATTTTCATAAAATGTTCTTATTTTATGATATCACTATATAAAATTTGTCTTTTGGTATATTTTGTGGATTTTTCTACAATGATATACTTTGGGGTGAATAGCCAAAAATGATGATTTTTGTTAAAACTATAATTTCTTCAAATGTATATAAAGATACCATTCTAATTTTTTATTTTCATCAAATTGAAATACTTATTATTTGAATAATAATAATTCAATTAATTATATAGTAATTGTTATTATGTTTTACTTTTTAAAAAATCTATTTTATCCATAAAAAACATCTTTCTAAAAATTGTTTATATTGCGACTTTACTTTTATAATAATGATAATTTAATTCATTTATTAGAATTGACTATTACAAATTATAATTCATATTTGGAATCTTGGTGTTCATATTTGGTAATGTATTTAATTATATTTTTGTTCATTATGAATAGTTGCATTGATAAAACATTATTTCCCCAGTAAAGGTTAATAGTGTAAAATGGGTTAATTAATGAATGTGACTTTGTGATTACTCGTGTGACTAATTAGGTTGTCTATGTGACCTCAAGCATTCCCCCAAGTACACTAGGGGTTTCTGACTACTGTTGAGGATATATGTAATATAGTGGGGATACTATAACCTATATAATAAAGTAAAAATACATTAGAGATATAAAATTGAGTAACAAAATTATAAGAAACAAAATAATATACATCATGAATCCATATCGAAATACAGAACAACTCCATCTATATAATAATATTATCATTAAATGACTGGATGAGTACCGAAAAGGTCCAGCCAGAGACAAAGTCTCTGGCCATTTATTAAAATAAACAAAAAGTACAGAAGCCGGTTTAAGGGGTATCCGGTTCCCAAAGACCGCGAATTCAAATTTCAAAAGCTAAACATCATCATCACCCTTCAACTCGATTCACGTGCCTGCCTCTAAGCGGACGCCCATCGCATCGGCGTCAGATCCATCCGCCTCCCATCATCACAGCGCCGGAAAGCCAATCTCGCCGTCGTCACCGGTGTGCCCATCCCGGAGCCCGTCGTCGCCGAAGTAACACCATCCTCCCATCCTCTATCCTCAAAGAGACCGCATCCCTCAACCACCAGCTCAGAAACTGGTCGGAAACACCATTTCACCAGAAAACAGCCACGTTCATAAACCAAAACCCATCCATTTTCATCCGTGAAACCAATAAACGCTCGCAAAGCAGATTGCGAGAGGGTGAACATCACCAGCAAACCAGAAATCACTCAAAAGAGAAAATCAAAACGAACCAACATTAGAGAGAATCAACAATCTCAGGAAAAAACCATCCTTAAACGAACACACATCAAACTCCAAGATCCAGAGTTCGACACACATCAAACTCCAAGAACCAGAGTTCGACCGACAAACCTCCCGGCGTCATCTCATCATCTCGAAACGAAACAAACTCCCAACGCCGCCATCCCAGAAGACCACGCTCGACCTCCAAACACCCAGAACGATGGCCAGAGAGCAGATCTCGAACCGTCGGGCCAGGGACTCTGGCGCAGAATCAACACCGAGTCACGAAGACCCCGGTGCGCGCAGGGCGAGCTAAAACAAGGACGCGACAGTATAGAAACCCACACCCATGATGGTCCCATCTCCATACTCCAACCCATAAAGAAATATAAAATTAATCAAAAGAGTCCCTTTCTATTATCCAATCCCAAATTAATGATTTATTCCTAGGTACCCAACAACGAACTATTAAGGGTGTGATTACAACTCAGTGGGTCAACACTAAAATGTATAAAAAAAACCTCTCTAATATATATTGTGTATGTAATAAAGTGATTAAGATGGTTTTAATTTGATCAATTAATATTGAACATTGAATAAACGCAGTGACCCACAATCTTAAAGTTGACACATCGAGGTCATCCTGAACATGCTATGTCACCATGTTAGATATCTCTGAGAATTTCATGGAATTATTACAAACACTTCCATAACCCTTTCTAGGCATACCCCATAAATTATCATAGGATAACCAGGAAGATCCTAATAAGAAGTATAAAATAATTGTATCATTCACTTTATATAATATTTACACTATTTGGATGTCCACCAATTTATAAAATCATTTCATTCTAACTATTCCAATCCCTTTATATAATCATTTCAGCATAACTAGACCAATCCCATTATATAATCATTTCAGCATAACCAAACACATAAGAACACATTCCATCACAATCCATTACATTCAATTCATCAAGTTACCATTTATCTAGAAATTTACACTTCATAATGTTGGTTTTCCAATTATCATCATAATTATATCAAATCGTGAATAATTTTATCATTTAAAACCTCATGCTTATTATTATATTAATTTACCATTTTCTAGAATGTGTGGTCCCATATCATGCAATCACACCACTTTCAAAAGTTAAGACAATTCCATATATTATTTTATCCACCAACCAATCTAAAAACATTATTGGGTATTATGCCCAATCTATCCCTAATTCACGTAAGAATTAAGGTAGGAACACCTATTAGGAAGCTTCTTGATTAATTATCAACATAAAACGACCCAACATGATCTAATAGTTGTTCTATACTTAATTAATTCATCCAACCAATTAATTAGGTTTCACTGGCGAAATTTTAGTTTGAGCACACATATTGAAAATCTAGGATGAAAATGAAATATATAAGAATATATATTATTATGACCACCCATCTAAAAACAAATAAGATATGAACCACTCCCGATTTCCAATGTAGAATTTAGTTCATTCTCTCGGCCCTCATTTATAATATATATAACATTCAATAGGGGTTAAACCAGAGGAAACTAATTAATGCGAGGAAGAAGAGGAATTGAAATGGTTATCTACAAAATATATGACCATAATACTAATATTGGAAGTATTGGTCACCATATATTGATCCCAAGAATCGTTGGTTGAATATAATATAAAAGGGATAAAAAAGACCTTGATAGGATCTCATAGTATCCTAGTAATCTATAGGAAACTTTATGTTAAATTGTTTTCCAAGGGGTTCTGTGGTTGGAAGGATTGTTCACCATGAGCTCATCTCGAGAATTTGGGGTTGAATATAATAGAAAAGAGATAGAAAAGTCATTGAAAGGATATTTGGGGTGCCTAGGGTACTAGAGGATAACATTGGATTAAAATGTTTTCTAAGGGGTTTTGTGGTATTTATTAAAAGTAATTTATAAATATAGCCAAAGAGAAACCCCCTCGACAACACAACAAAACTACTCTTCATAGGGTATGTTTTGGCACAACCCTATGTACCATATCGTAGCCTCCCTTTGTCAAAAACTTTTAGGATATCATTACAGAGGATTATGACATATATAAACTTTACTGGGTAGTAGACCACACTATAACTCTGGACACCACACCACATCCATGCCTTCTCCATAGACCAAGCTATTATATAACCCTCTAATATACTGATGATGTACTAGATTTGTATGAATTGTCCAAATTCAACCATAATACCCTTACTCTTAAGACACAATAACCACGCTATTGTGATCAACTATAAATATTGGGCCTATTCCATAACCATACTCTATACCATAGAAATTCCATATTATAAAGTATCCTTGAAAATCTTCTCTCATGACCCTACACTATAGATATGATATTTATGTCATAGTGACCTGCACTATAGCACAACTGAAAGCTCCAAAACATACTCTCTCTTGTTTATGACAATTCAGCTCATCTTCACTTTCCTTATACCTCCCTCCAATAAAATAAAATTAAGATATTCTTCAAAAAAATATTTTCACCATAAATGACATTCTGAAAGAAATTTACAAAAAAAACAATGAGGGGTTCACCTAGAAAAAATGTGATATAACAACCACTCCATCATGTAATCAATCATCATTGAGCTACTAAATGAATCACTTTGGGGCATCAGGGAAAAATTATATAATATTTTTATAAATATCATACTCTCACTCTTAAATATATTATTTCTTACACCCGTTGTACCATGAAATTTTAACTAGAGCTATGTTATTCCCCCTATATATTCTTCTCACTAGTTTCGACAATAGGCGTCTAATGCTTCAAAAAAGGATGCATAAAAATCCTTCTTGATGTCGTCAAATTCTATATTGTGAGATGTTTTGGAATAGTATCTTAAAATATATGATATTCCAAACACATCAGGCTTGAATTTCTTGCACTATGGAAGGTTTAGAAAATATTACACTAGACCGACCGTTTCCATAATATTCAGTAGCATGAAAAACATAGCCACTGGGATCGTCAATTTCCTCATACTAAATTTCATCAACCTATGAGGATAAAATAGTACCATAATGAACATCCCCAAACTCTATAGATCATATTTGATGATCATAATATGCTTTCTTCTAGCACTATATTGTCACCAACCACTTGATGATCAACTGAACCAACTCAGATATCACCTGCATTAGACTAGGTCCAACGAGTGTTAACTCACATTCCTTTGATTGGTAATGAACTAAATGTATTGAAAAATCACACAAATCCTCAAAATGATACATTTATATTAATTTCTATAAATTAATATTATATGTGAGACCCATCATATATATTCATTCCTCCCAAGAACTACTATAATCTAGGAAAAAAGATCACAATATTTCCATAATAATAAAAACCAGCTGTCCATATTTTCCATTATTATGAGGTTGGTAGGATATACATTGAAGTTCAAGTGATGGAAAATATTTATGAAGAACAAATCAAAATAGAAATCTGATATTAGGATCTTTGTATAGCATGACACACCGTAATGCACTATGTAGCTCACTATCTCACACACATAGAGACGACCCAGATCATTAAATACAACAATATCCCTAATTGGAATGAATTGGGATGCATTCATCAGTATATCTATAAACATATATATAACATCGTTCATGGAAGATTTAGTGTCCTATCCATTCACTAAATCAATTGTAAAATAATACCTCTTCCATTATAAAATGGGATAAGTCTTCAACAACTTAGTTGTCCTCTGGTTCTTGGGAATGGCATACTTATAGGTGAAACATATCACCAAGAGACTCATTATATCCTTTTTCATTTTAATCCAGTAGTATTTCCTATGGAGATCCTGATACATATTTGGGATACCTAGATGAACCACTCATATTGTATCATGAAACTCCCTCTTTAACTGCTCATGTAAACCCATTGAAACCCATACACAGTCTCTAAAAAGAATAAAATAACCACTTGTATGAGATAACCATGATTTTGGCTCACCCATATGATATTTCCTTAATGGATAATACTTATAAAGCAGATAATACATTTTCTTTATCTATTCAAGAATCATAGGTAAAATGAATGTAATTGTTAGAGATACCCATCATTGAGACTCCAAAACGTCAAGGTTTATGTCCAAAAATAGAACAATAATTCAATACTCATTTTCTGACTCAAAAAATACCTTTGTCTTCATTTTTTATCTCAAACCATCAGAAACAACATTTCCCCTTCTTGTAATGATGGAAATATAAAATCAAAATACTGAAAATAATCAAACTACATCCTCTGTGAAAGGTTTAGCTTACACTATGAAATGATAGACATGACTCCCTTGTTGTCCATGAATACCCAAAATATCTCTCCCAATAGATAGTGTCACCAATATCTCATATCATATGCCATCACAACTAATACCAAACCGTGATTTGGGTGATTATTATCATGTAGTCTCATTTTTTAGGATCTATAAACACTCACTCACTCCTCCTGCATCAAAACTTCTCATAATTAACTCTAAAGAAGTTATATTATATAATATAATCATTTCTTATTATTGAAATGTGTGGACCAGTGATGAGGTTAGTTTTCTATCAAAGTACTATAAATATCTCTCAGGAGTATTTGAGTAGCCAAAAATTTAATCCGTTGTTTTCCATCCTTGACATCATTTTAACTAAATAGTTGATGTCCTTAATGAAACACGGATAATATAATGCAAAAAATTAAAGCATCAAATTGCAATGATGTTCTTGGGTCACCCCCATGGTACAATGGGAAACCCATTCTATATTTCTATTACCCCTATAGAATCTAAGATATCAAGGACCAAGAATTTTACTCTATCAATATAAAAGATACATTTCTAAAGAATAACATGAAGATGATACTCTATTAGAGTACTTAGAAAGATGCCAAGGTATTAGGCATGATCGTCTATAGATTGGTAGTACAGAAATATTTCATCAAAAAAACAACCAAAAATTGATCCAGAAATGGTTTAATGATTTGGTTCAGGACATCCATGGACACCATCGGTTCATTCATCAAACTAAATGGAATGACCATGAACATATAAAATCAATTTCAAATATTGAAATCAATATAGGTTATGAATGATTATATCATCCTAAATTCATGGGACCCTAACCTTAATTTAATATTAGAGAATATATTTTCCACTCTCATATGATTGGAGATAAATTATATGCATGGGAGGATATACAATCTCTTGAATATCATCTAGTTCATTCTTTAATAATCTGAACATAAGTGCAAAGTCTCATTTTCTTTTATATAAAAAAACATAGGATAACCACACAGTGAAGTACTAGCCGTATGATTCCATTTTCATTCTGATCATCAAAATTAAAATTTAACTCAAAAATAACTTCTTGTGACATTATGTACAATGTAATAAAACATGTTTACCTCCCAATAAAAACTAGATCATGAACTCAATTTTCCTCATTGATGGTAAAATTGTGAACAATTTAGAAATGGAAACCTTATAATTTTAAACCATTGATAGAGTAGTATCTTACTAAACTCCACCACAATCCAGAATAAGGACTTCCAACTATTCATTGTTAAAATCCATTCTACATTAAATAGGCCATGAATTACCATCATTAAGATGCAACTCACCCAAGTGAAAATAGTTTCTTATTCAGTATATAAAAGGAAACTACTCATTGATAATAGTCAATATGGTCTTGGTACGTAAATATTCAATCCCAACCAAGAATAAAATTTTTTATTTTTATTTCCTATAAGATAATCTCCCAAAGGAAACTATAGCCATAATTTTGGCTCGAAACACCTTTTAAAGTTTTATATCATGTGACAAAAATTCCATCGGTGTTTCATTGGTCATAATACTAGACAAAAACATAACAACCAGGTTTAAACAATTTAAAATAGTATTAAATAAATTGAATACAATTCTACTATATCAAACAAAATTCAAAAAAATTTCCATTATACTAGAATCATACCACTGACTTTAAAATTTTCTACATCTAAACAAGCAGAAGTAGACTGCATTGCATGAAATTGAATCACACCTCTTCCATGGTCTTCAATATGCCTCCCTAGTTTTCCCTCTATGTGGTATTTTCACTATTGCACTAGGGCACCACTTCCTCTAACTCATCCATAATGTCAAGAGGAACTCCATCTATGGGTCTACTGAGTGGTTTTTGATCCCCTCTCAGACTGAAGTGGATTCCTAGATCCCCTACAACTATTTGGTTTCTCTTGGGTATTAAATATTTTTGATGGTGACCCATCCATAAAAAATAAAGACCTTAAATAGTATGGTAAAGACAATACATGTTATTAGGTCCATCCTTATCACACTAAAATAACTAAAATGGACCACGATCATGATATGACTATAAAAATCCATAGATTCTCTTATGGTAACTATCATAGAGGTTCTTACAAATTCTAGATGAAAATATCCATGGATTCCCTTTTGAAACTTCCCCACTAACTCTCAAGTCCTTCTAGTTCCTTTTTGGGATATGATCATAATTACACATGTATGAAAAACTACTCAAGTGGAAGATATCCACCTAGGGGATAATCGTATAAGTAATCCAGTCAAAGATACTCCCCTCCTTCCATACCTCATGAACTATTGAGGATAGAGAAAATAATTATAGATCTATGTTGTATCCAACATTATCAATCACTAACAAAACCTCCTCTTTAAGTATCATGAACTCATGATCCTTCTCATCCCTCAATGACTTGATAAAGGTTTAACTCATTGAATTCACATTGAAATCATTCTACAGAAACTCCTCCTCTTACATATATGTTTCTAGTATGTACCACCAATTATTGTATAGACCTAGAAGCATTTAATCAACATGATTTACACTCCTATTTGTAGGTTTATTGTTGTTATAGAAGATCATATGAATTGATTCAATCCATAACATATCTTTATATGGTCCTCCCTCTATATTGAACTCATGTGGATGTTGTACCTGGAACTGTCTCATTATCATTCACGTCATAGATATGGTAAAAATAGTGTCCCTCTCCAAGGACTATTAGACCATCAAGAAGGAGTCACAAAGTTGGTCTCTGATCATATTCTCCAAATCCGTAGAATGATATGTCTCAGCAATTTTAGGAGAGAGTTCATTACCATTCTTTTAATGATCACCTTGAAGAAAAAATAGGGTAATTTTATCTATAACACCAATATAGATATTAGTACACATGATCACAAGATTACTAAGATAAATATGTGATGAAAATATAAAACCACTATCTCAAGGTTCATATACACATGGAATAATGATTGAACATTCATAACATAAAAAATTTCATTCATATCATTTATCTAATATAAGAATAGGTTTTTTTATTTTAAAGTTCATATGGTTAACTATGTCACATGCGATACATAAGTTCCTATAATAAACAATGCATGTAAACACATATATAAATATACTCATGTCATTATTAAGGTGTACACATATTATTCCAAAATGAGACATGAGTAAAAATTTCCATAAGTAAGAACATCACAAAATTGTTTATTCACCGAAGGTAAAATAACTTGAACATTATAAAATGTAAACAACCTGAAAAGACATCCACCAAAAGAAAAACTGTATTTTATCTAATATAAGGGTTATCTACTCCCCTAAACATGCTCATTATTATGTTTACAAAAATACAAGTCATATTTATACCCTTACTATATAGAACAGAAAATAATGAAAACCTAATTCTCTATTATTCCACTTTATATCATCACCAACATGGTGGTCCCCAAAGTGACCAGGTTTGGTTTGATTAGTGGAATCAATCATGCCACCCTATATTCCAACGGAATTTTACTAGATGTGAGGTTGTAATGAATATAGTGGGTAGACTACACCATATAGAAAAGATTAGAAATAAAATGGAAATAAATAACAAATTAGTGGAAATTCAAGGAATAGAATAATAAAAAACATATATCTATAGAAGAATAAATAACATCATAAACATATGAATAATAATATAATCATGAAATGGATGGACGAAATATAACTATGTAAAATGATGAATATAATAAAAAGACTAATTGGTCTAAAATAAAAACTCAATGATACCAGTCCCAAAAAACATGTTGGTCTCATCTCAAAGATCCAACCCATAAATAAAGAAACAACCAAAAAATGGGTCCCTTGTCCTTGTCCTAACATTCATATATGAAAATATATCTGGGTACCCAATGGAAGCCTATCCAAGGTGAAAGTACAACTCACTTGGTTAAAATCAATATGATAAAAAAATCTAGTATGAAATATTTACTAAATAAAATATAGTGATAAATATGGTATTGAATAAATAAATAAATAATAAAAATGAAATAAACCAACTGAACATTAACCTCCATGTTGATATCTTAGGATAGGCCCAACGTACATCAATACCAAATCAGATATCTATGATCATATTGAGGAACCATTATAAATATTTCTGTGACCCTCACATGGTAAATCTCATAAATCATCATAGGATTACCGAGAAGATCCTTTATAGAATTATGGTATTACTAGAAAAATCCCTTTAAATACCCATTTTAGTCTAACCAGTTATACCCAGTTATATGATCATTTCAGCATAATTGGGGCAAGACCTTTATATAATCATTTCATAATAACTAGTACAAGACCATTGTAAAAGTATTTCAGCATAACTAGGTTGATCTCTTTATATATAAATTTCAATATAACCAAATACTAAACATAACACATGTCATCACAATACATTTTGATTAATTAACACATTTACCATTTATCATGACAATTTCACTTCATAAGGTGAGGATTCCAATTATTATCATAATTATATCTAATAATATTCCATTTATCATTTAAAACCCCAAGGTCATTATCACAAAAATTTATCATTTTTTTTGTGTGACCTAATATCAAATAATCACACCAATTTCACTAGTTATGGTAATTCTATATTTTATTCCAATAATACAACAATTCCAAAACCTCAATGGGATCTAGGTTAAATATTTCCAATTCTAAAGCATAATCGAATGTAGGCACACATATCATGTTGTTTTATGACTCGGTCTCAACACCTAATGACCTGATAAGATCTAATTTGTGGTCTATAGATGTTTAAATAATCAAATATTGAATAAACCAATTAATTAGTTAATGTTCATGGCATGCCTATGGAAATGTACATATTTCACATACTATAATAAAATTCATACAGAAATAGTGGAATATGATTTAGACCATTCACCTCAAAACGATGATGAAATAAACAAATCCTATAGTTTATAGTATAACTAAATTCCTTATCACTTAAAATTAGGGATTTTAATGAAAATTATGAATAGGATTTCTTGAAGAGGAATCCAATGAAAGAGAAATATAAGAGTAATATATATTATTACCATTATACTCTAAGCCTAAAACACTATTATTGGAATCCTCGATAACCATGGACTGATTTCTTGAAACAGAGGGATGTTTGTAGTGAAAAAGTTGTCCAAATCCTTCAAAAATATATCTAGGTTTCCTATGGGTAGAATAAAATAATAGATTAAAATGAGTTCAGAGTATTTGGGTTTTTTTATAGATACGTCATTAAAATTTTTACCACGGTGTAATCCCCTAAACCATGGCACATAACATCATGACATAGGGTATGGTGGGGAGGATCCCATGGGACCACACCATAGCCTCCCTTAGTCAAATAAAATATCAGATCCCTGTTATGGTTAATGAAACTTATCCTCCAAAACTAGGTGTATACCTTGCGCTAACTGATGAAACCATTCCACAACCAAGCCATATCTAAGGAGGAAGCAGTGCCACAGACTACCACTGTGTTGTAGGGGTTATATATTGTGAATAAATAACCAAATACAATAATAATTCCCTTTCACTATATCCATAATCACCATGGAACAATGCTCAGCTATCAACGAAGGGCCTACACCACCACCATACTTGGTGGTTTAGTTATTCAATATTTAGAAATATCCTCTAAAAACTTATACTTGCACCCTTTGTCGCAACCGTTAACATTACCATAATGACCTAAAATAAGGCATAGTCTAGACTTCCACGCTATTGTTTTCAAGGTATCATAGATTTTTTCTCAACTACTCTCTTACCATACATTTATCTGATCAACTAATCCAAAACAAGGATTGAAAATTTGTTCTAAAAAATCAACAAACTCAATTAGGTTTAAAAAACTTTTAATAGGTGAAAAAAAATAAAAATATAGGATCCTACCATTCAGTTAGATTTTTTTTGTCTTTATAAATAGAAACCTTGATAATACTTTATCAACATAGCGAATGTTAAAATATTGAAATTGTATAATTTTGTCAATAATTTACTACAAATGATAGAAAAAAATTCTAAATTATAATTGAATGATCTTTTTTACCCATTATCAGATTATCATTGAAATTGTTATTTTTTAAATAAACTTCTTTTAAATTTAGACTGTATACAACTCTAAAAAATTGAAAAATTACAATTATATGACACATTAACTTATATAAGGGAACCTCATCTGCTCACATATTTATAAACATTATGTAATTTTGTATAACATACTATTATTTTAAAAGAAAACACTATGCTCGATAGTGTGTGAGTTACACACATAAAGCTTAGAAGAACAACTAATGTGACCATTATAGCCTTTACATTTTATTGGTGGTAATGAATATAATAAATGATTTATAAAATAAATATAATGTTCCAAATCCATAGGAATGTTTTATAAGTTTCTTATAAAATAATCGGGCAGTTTTTAGTAACATCATATTTTCATTGAAAAAATATTTGTTTTCTTCAAAAATTATTTTTCTGTTTTTTTATGTACAAATAATATAATTTTTTTTGGTTATTTTAGAATATAAATTTGATAAAATTAACTTTATTTTTTATGCATTCATACCCAAATTATTCTATGTTGAAATTTTGAGATTTTTCTGAAAAAATATTATTTTTAGGGGAATAGTAAAAATATAGTTTTTTAATGCAGTATTTTTATGACATCATAAAGACCTAATTTTTACATAGAATTTATTAAACTTATTTAAATTTTAAATTAATATATTATAATATAAATATTGAACAAACATAAATCATAATAGGTAAATTATAATTTATTTCAAGATAAGTTAAAAAAATCATTTCCATTATCGATGCAGTGTTTGTGTAGCATTGCTAATGTAAAAATGGAATCCTTATATATAATAATAGAGTGATAAAAAGTATTTTAATGAATTTATTATCAATTATTTTGTATAATTTATTATATTGTACTTTATTTCCTAATTATATATGTATGTAACATGAATCTTATCAAAATTTCTTAGCATGGCTTGCATAAGGCAAGAAAATCCAAATTAACAAATTAAAGAAGTTGTCTAGAAATTATTTGAGTAAATATAAATAATTTTTAAATATATATATTATATTGAACCAAATTAATTTATTTTTATGATGGTAATTTTATTAGTTTTTACATTAAAAATAATCATTTTTACTACTTATGCAACACTCATGCATTGCATGTGTAAGTAAAAGGAAAATCAATAAAATGATTTTAATTAAAGTTATAATAAAATTTAAATGACAAAAAAGAACGTAAAATTTTCAATTTTTTATTATATAAAGATGAATTTTATCCAATGGTCTAATTAATTTACATTTGGTGCCACATGGATGTGATTAAGATGCTTTATAATATGTTATTTAAAAGAAAGTCAAGTTGTTCACACTATAGTTTTTAATTAGTATAAATTCTTAATAAATCGTTTTAATATATTATATTATACCATAAATATTACTTTGAATGGAAAAAAATTTATACTCTTCATTGAAATTTATTTTTAATTTATATGGAATTAAAAATTATATTGTTGGTCGGCACAACAATGATGTTGTAAATATTTATTTAACGAACAAATCAAATAAATGATATTAAAAAATATTAAAATAAACATAATATGGGGTTTTAAAGATGATCCATTAATTATATATGTGAATATGATATTTATAGGATATAATAAAATATAATTTTTTAAAATATTATTGTTTTTTAGGTTTTTAATGTCATATTAATGAATAGTGTTAAAATTGGACAAAAATAATATTTCATGTGTATAATATATCATTAAATTATTTAGAAATAATAAAAATATTAAATAAGGACAATGTGAAATTATTGTCTTGAAAATTTAATCTATAAATATTTTATGCCTTTTAGAAGTCTTTACCCCAATATAATACTTATTATATTTTAATATTATTAATACATTCTAAATTACCTCTTGCTCAATTAAAAAAGTGACACACTACATCACTTAATTTTATAACCATAATCTATATTGATCAACTATTCTTTGACAAATCCACTTCTCCTAATCCCTTGACACATTATAGTGTCGTTGGTCTCATAAAAAGGCTAATTCCATGTGTCTAAAGAGGTTCTCAAGTATAAATATTTGAGAGGTAAAATAATCCTTGTTCTATTTTACTATCTTTTTCACTTTTACATTATCCTAATCCCTTATACAAAGAATAATTTAGCTCTAGTATCATATATTTGTTGGAAGTTTATTTTTTTAATGGTATATCTAATAAAAAATATTTTATTTTTTCATTTTATTCATACAATTGATATAGTGTCCCATCTTATCTTAATTCACCAGCTTCATGGTTGAGGAGTTTTTTATTATCATTACTGAATTACTTGCAATAATAAATTAAATTTTAATTATTTAGAGTGACCTACATATATATGTTTTTGTGTGTGTATTTTCTCTCTTCTGGGTTATTATTTCTATTTTACATGGAAATCCATTATGGACCGACCATGAAACCATGAATCAAACGAAACTGAAACAATGACAACAATAAAATATTATTAATAAATTGGTGGTAATATTTTATAAGAATATCAGATATGGTATTATAAATATGAATTTAATTCTTTAATAAAATTATTAACACTCTTTAATCCATTATAAAAGCGGTTTGAACACTTTTTGAAGGAATTCGAACCTATGGTAAGGGACTCATTAACTAATACCTTATTGTAAATATTTTAATGATTAATTCATCTAAATATTTTTAATAAATATACGTGTTTGAAATTTTTTCTTATGAATCTATTAAAATGGTACAAAATTTAAAATTGTAACTTTCAAATTTTTTGATATATTTTCAAAAATGAATCATTATATGGTTTTATGTAAGTGAATTTCTTTAAAAAAAACTTATTAAATGTATTTTTTTATGAAAATAAAAAAATATATTATTTCACATAATTTAAATGAGGGGACTTTCTTGGTTTTCAGAAGCATTATTTTTTTTTTTACTTTTTTACAAGATTATATGATTAGTTTTCAAATAAGGATTTTCTATTATATATTGTCATTATTCATTTGAAACACATGATTTTATTTAAGGAATGTTTTTATGATGAAATTATTCACATTACCAGATTATGTTAAAGTAATTGGATATTTTTTTATGATGATGGGAGTTTATTTTATAAAACAATGATGAGTGGGTTTCTGATATCCCTCTAAGGAATTGGGTTTGTTGGAAGTTATTCAGAATGGTAATTCCAAGTTTAATTATGGTAGTTACATAATATGGTAGCTGTGAGGGGTACATTTTAAGGTATCTATGAGGGTTACAAATCATATGATACCCTTGAGGGTTATAATCATGAGTAGGTATGGTAAAAAATGGTACACCACGTTATGTAATTTTTAACATCTTTTCTATGTTTTATAGAATCCAAATTATTTCACAAACTATTTGTTACATTTAAGGGTCACAAGAATATCTTTCTTGGACTTCTATGTATTCATGGACTACTGGATTCTATTTTATATCTCCCTTTATGAGATTTTTATTCTCATCAGATGTTTTAAAATTCTTTTCACATGTTTTATAGTTAGGAAAGAGAAAATAAGAATCCAATATGAGTGTTTTGAATAAACATTATGAATGGATATCATGTTTTATTTTTAATAACTTTTGAATTGGGCATACTCTTTTTGTTGTATATACATTGAATACATATAGGTTAATGTATTAATTATTCCCTAATTATCTAAATATATAAACCTAAATTCGATTGGGTAAAATAATTCCACTTCTTCTTTTTAAATAACTATAATGTGATTTGTTTATGGATGACACCTTATAGTTGGTATTAATGAATGTTTTACTCAATTTTAGGGATTATGATTTCTACATAAGAGTTATCAATATCACCATCATTTTATGATTGTATGTTTTATCATCAAATCAATATGTAAAGAACACATTTCGAGACTATATGAAATGAAATTTTGGGGAAATTAATACCATTTTGGAGACATTTAGTTTTGAGGAAATTTTGGTTTCTTACATTTGGGGATTAAAAATTAATGGTGTAATATAACCTTTGTGGTTAAATATATTCAATAATGTTTAATATAATATGTTTTTTTATGATTTTTCTGAGACTTCAATGAATGTTCTATGACTTGTTATTTATAAAAAATGAACAACATGCGGGTTAGGCAACAACACATCACGTCCGACAACATCATTGGGATTGGACCTATAATTGAAGGGTAACAATGATGAAAAAATGACCACTAGCCTATGTGATGTCTTGGTCAGTGTGAAAATGTTTTTTTATGTAAGATATATGATAGATAAAGGTTGTGTTGATTTTGGGAACATACGTTTTATCAAATAGTAATCCTAGGGATAAGAAATTGATTCTTTAATTAGTGATTTTCGAATCTTATTAATATTTTGAAATATTCTATGATAAAATAAAATAAAATATTATAGTATTTTATTTGAGGAATAAATTTTCAATTTTAATTTGTAGAAAAATAATAATTTTATATGGACATATAGTTATTTACAGAAATTAATAACATATCAAGGGAAATATACTATTTGTATATATACTTTTTTGATGGAGTATTTATTATTCATTGATATTATATGGTGATAAATTATTATATTATCTTCGAAGTCATATATGAAATTTTTTTATAAATCTTATGTTTTAATCATTGTTTGGAAGATATATGAAAAATTTTACTGTTGTTTATTTGTGGAATGATCAACGATGTAATTTGGGAATTACTATTGAAATTTGGATGTTAATTTTTTTGGGAATTATTTTATATTATCATAACCATTTTTATTTTTGTTAACACCTAAATATAATAAAAGTAGATTTTTTTCCCATTAATGGATTTATAGATCTATAAAAGTTGATTTTAGTGCTTTAAGAATGAATGATTTGGAGTTTCCATTTGTAGAAAAAGATGAGGTTGTGGTGGAGAATTGATTAAAGGATAAAACAATCAGTTTCATATAAGTATAGATACTTTTGTTTATATTATATAGGTTAATGGAGTTCCTCAAAAATATATGAATAATGTTATTAAAACAATGTTATCAAATTACATTTCATACTGAGAAATTAATTTCCTTTTAAACCATCATTGAATTACAGTTTTGTGATAGTTAACATAATAATAATAATTTTCTTTAACACTCCCCATCAAATATTGAAAGTCAATTTTCTATACCATGTCTAGGTTTTCTAACATGGAATCCATGTATGTGTTATCTCATGTGAACATCATACATCTATTTCATAATTTTTAATTGGAAGATTATTTCTAATTTTTTAGATGTGGGTTTTCAACAATGGTATTCTGAATAGTCTACCCATACATAAGAATCCCAAGCTCAAATTTTGAGGTCATAATTTCCAAAATGGTCGAGAATGTAACATCACAATATTTGAAAAAGGAAACACAATGGTCAATATCATAAGAGATAAAACACAACAATCTTAAATGAACAACTCATGTGATAATTATAACCTATACATCAAATTTTTGGGAACGAATAAGAAAAAATTATTTCAGAAAATAATATAATGTTATAACTAAGTATGAATATTTTTTAATTTCTTGTATAATAATCACATTATTTTTATTAAACAATTTTTATTCATAAAATACATTTTCTTTAAAATTGATTTTTATTTACAAAAAATATAATTTATTTATAGATATTTTAAAATATATTTATTTTCTAAAAAAATTATATTTTAATTTATCATACCAAAATTATTCTACACTGAAATTTTGATAATTTTTAAAAAAATGAAAAATTTTTGTGAACAGTAAAAAATACATATTTTATAATATAATTTTTGTGTGACGTCATCAATACATATTTATGATATAAAATTTATTGAAATTAATTCATGACTAAATTAATATATTAAAATTGAAATATTGAAAAAAAATAAATTAAAACACATTAATTAAAATTTAGTTCATGATAAGTATGAAAATAATTATTTGTGTTGTTGTAGTGTTTGTGCAACATCCGTAAATTCAAATTTGGTTCTTTATCAAAAATAATTGAGTGATAAAATGTCTTTTCAATAATTTGTTATTAATTATTTTGTATAATTTATGTTTTTATGATAGATTAATATTTTAGACTTATATAACATGAATCTTATTCCAATGCCTGTGCAATGCTTGGAGAAACGAAGAAAAGAAAAATTTAACAAATGAAAGAAATTCCCTTGATACATATATGAGTAAGTCTGCGTAATTAATGAACATAAAATATTATATTGAAAATAATTAATTTATTTTTATGGTACTAATTGGTTTTCAATTTATGTTTACTAAATAATTAAATTAAATGCTTATTTAATGATGATGTCGAGCATGTACAAGAAAACAAAAGTCAATAACATTATTTTAATTAAAATTATATTTTCTAAAAAATGAACAAAAAATAAGATAAATCCTATTTGTAGATTATTTTTCAGCCATGATTTTCTATATATTGAATTAATGACCATTTGTAACCACATGGTGATGATTCACACCCTTTATAACATTTTATATAAAATAAGGTCATGTTGTTCACAATATAGTTTTTAATTAGTATAATATTATATTATATGGTATTCCAGGAGAAATATCGATCAAAAATTTTCATTTTAAGAAAAATTAATTTATATTCATCATGTAAATTTATTTATAATTTTTATAGAATTAATTATTCCCTTAATATCTTACAGAATAAAGATACAATATTTATTTAATTAATTAACAAATGTAATATATGATATTAAAAAAATAAAAATGAATACAATTTGAGATCTTAAAGATGATCCATGTTTTATCTAGGTAATTATGATATTTTTAGGATATTAAAAAAATTATCTTACACTTTTTTGATGTTGTCAGAGCCATATTAAATAATAGTGTTAAAAGTAGAAAATACTTATATTTCATGAATATAATATATGATAGAATTATTTCAATGTCAAAAAAACTTCAATTTGGCCAAATGTGGTATAATTGTGTCTAAAATGTAATATCCTGAGATTTTTGGTCATTTTTATGTCTTTACCATTATATTATACATCTTATATTTTAATATATTTTGAAATTCCTAAATTTCCCCTCACCTCAATTATAAAAATGGATTCTTTCATTCAAATAATTTGACATCCTTAAGCCATATTGATATAGTATATTCTAAGAAAATCAAATTATCCTCATCCATTTCCACATTATAGTGATTATTTTCACACTAAAATAACAATTCCAAGTGGCTAAATAGGTTTCACGGATAAATATTTAATAGGTAAATTCCTCCTCCTTCTATTTTAAATTTTTGTCACTTCTAACTTATCCTCACTCCATATCCAATGATTCATTGAAACTCCAAATTAAAATAAATATTTTATGTTTTTTTATGTTATATCTATCATCAAATCTATTGTTACATCTTTTTATTCTTAAATACTAAATCATCTTCCATTTTGTGTCAATACACCACCATTAACATTGATGTGTTTTCACTTCTAATTACCCCATTTATCGAATTTTTAAATTCACTTATATTTGTTTAAAATAACCAATTTATATAAGTTTGTGTGTATGTTTTTTTTATTTTTTGTTTGTTTTTTTGTTTGTTTGTGTGTGTTTGTTCTCTTTTTTGTATTATTATTTAAATTTTACAAGACAATCCATAATGTCTCAACCATGAAACTGTGAATCAAATACACCCAAAATAATGGATATAAAAATATATTATTAATAAATTGGTGGAAATATATTATAATAATATCATATATGGTATTATAAATATTAATATAGTTCTATAATAAATTAATGACTCTACTTATACCATTATACAGTAGGTTTGAACACTTCAAAAGGAAGTTGAACTTGAGGAAAGAGAGTCTGACAAAAAAAATTAAAATTTATTAATGGATTATTCAAAAAATAATTTTTCTTCATGTATATGATTTGAAAATGATCCATATAATTATATTTACATGTACATAATTATTTTAAAATTGAAAATTTAATATTTCTATCAGTTTTTTCCTAAATGCATTTTTTAGGTCTTATGTAACGTACATTACTTTTCAAAGTCCTCGTAATTTTTTTTATAAAATTCAAAAAAATCCCTACTTATAAGGAATGAGATAATTTTCCCTCTTTCATGACTCATTATTGTTTCTAGGCCCTGTTTATAATATTACAATATTATTTTTCAATGACATTTTTTTCATTTGTATATGTATAATATTGCTTAGAATTATGTGATTTTTCCCAAGGAATGTTTCTATGATTCATGTATTCATGTTTTGTTATTATGTTATGTTTATATTATATTATTTATAATTATTTATTCTTCTGATATAAACAAAATATTTTAGAATCCATGACATACCTCAAATGTGGTTGGTTTGTTAGAAGTTAACCATAATGGTTATTCCAAGTGTAACTATGATAATTAAATAAAAATGTAGCTATAAGAGATATATTTTATGTTTTTATGAGGTTTAAAAATAATATGGTAGTTGTTAGGGTTACAATCATAATAATGTATAGTAATAAAATAATTCCTTAAGTGACCAAAATGTTTTTTTATTCTTTTTTTTTTGTTTTATGAAACCTTATGCTTTCATAAAGTACGTATATGTTACTTTAAAGGGATAAAAGTGTATCTTCCATGAGTTTCTAACTATTGATTAACTAATGGTTTATATTTTTCATTTTCCATACTAACATATTTTTTGTTCATATAATTCTTTTAAATTACATTCAAAAGTTTTAAGGACGGGTAAAAGAAAATAAGAATTCAATTTAAATATTGTGAACAAATTTCATGGAAATAAATCATGTTTTAATTTTATGTGCATTTTTATTATGTATACTATTTTTTTAATATCCACATTCTATGTATGTGGGGTTTTATAAATGAATTATGAATTAAAACCTAAAAATATAAACATATTAGATATTTGGTTAAATATAGTGACTTTTAGTTTGTAAATTACAAAAATAAGATATGTTTAAGTAAAATACTTATATTTAGATTGACCAAACAACAAAAAAGTGCCTTCTCAACAACCCTCTCTTCTTCCTATAAGTTTATCTATTCTCCAAGGACATAACCTAGATGTCATTAAGTGAAAGTTGATGGGTGAAATGTATGTAATTGGTATATGTCATAATCGACACATTTGAAAAAAATTTCCTCTCTCATCCCCCTAAAATAAATTCTAAACATAATAAAATAGAAAATAAGTATCATATCTATACACAAAATATATTATATTTATTAAAAACACTTATTTATCTTGATTCCAACCTATTTTTCATGAAGACATCATTCATTCACAGATGCAGACCACCACATCCACCAAGAGATGTGTTTCATTTTCCATCACCACCACACACTGATAGTTATAAGGATTTAATAAATTAATATATAAAATGTTAATGAAAATATAAAACTTCTGAAAATATAAGATTCTTCATACCTTATACTCTTTACCTTATGTTGGGAATTTATAACATCTCTCATACGTAAATATGGAATACCACCTTCATGAAGAAATGTGATTTATTTTTCATTATATCCCTACATGGTTAGTCATAAAAATTGAAATAATAAGTATTATGAAATTTATAAAATATTTGTATTTTTTTGATAATAAAATTTTATCTACTTAGATATTTTCCAATCAGTAGAAAGATGAAAACATCATTCATGTGTATGTAAGGGAAATCATCTCCATAAAAGGACATTATTCAATAAATAGAAAAACATTTAATAGTTTATTTTAAAAGTATATTTGATATATAAATGTGATAAATAAGACATTAATAATATTATATAGATAATGGTATTATATAACCTTTGAAAAAATTCAATACACCGATGTTGTTTTGGAGTTTTATTCTGATTGACCCCAAAATATATGTTATAAAGTTAAATATGTAAGTAACAAAATAATTCATGATAATGAAAGAAATCAATAGAATAATAATAATTGAATGAACATTATAAGGCTTATTATGGAAGTATGAAATGAATATAATTTTAGTATTTAGGTTTTGGATATCAAAATAAGCTATATTGGACTTAAGGTAAGGGGTTTTTCATTAAAATAATTTTTTAAATTATTCTTTCCAAATCATTCTCAACCAGATACATGTTCTTAAAAATGTTCAACAAATAAACATATTTAATAATAAAATATTTTTTACATTAATTTTAAACTAATATTGAATTTATTTTTATAGTTTTGAAATGGAAACATTTAAATATTTATTGTAGTGTTAATTTGGATATTTTATTAGAAAAGTGACAAAATAGTTTCTTTAACAAATACCACTTGACAAATTTTTTCTACCATCATTTATTTTATTCACTATAATTATTTATATATCTGTTATAATGGTTTTATTAAATGAAAATATTTCCCTCAATATATTGGGATGTTTTTGTAAATATTTTTAATAAGTAAAAGAAAATTTCTTTTCATATTTATGAGATAAATGAAAATGTTATTGCATATGGGAATGAATTCCAAATCAATTGGATTTTATGATAAAAGTGATAAGTATTTATTTTTTTGTTTAAAATATATATCTTATAAATATTATATGGAAAACGGGTATTCATGATATAGATCTACTGAATGGTGGGCCCGATATTGATCTCCAATGCAATGGGTAATGTGGTAGAGTTTACTGGTGACAGGTTTCAGAAGAGAGATATGAGAAATATTCAATTAGGAAATTTCATAATAAGGGTAATTTAAAGGATTAATTTAATGATAATATCCCTAGGTATATACATGATATATATATATATATCCTAGATTATAAATTAAAACATATCATTTAAAAATAAAATTAATGGATAAACAATTTTATGTAAATTTAATGAGTTTATTAAATAAAGTTGAAAATATTGTTTCTCAAAGAAATGTATTCAAGGGTTTGCATGTTTTCAATGAAACCATAATGATTCTGAATTCTCATTTCAGATTGTATATTAATTTTTTTTATGAAATATAGTACTCAATTAATTTCATTTCATGGAAATGTAAATGGATATTTCAGATCAAATGATGATTATGACAAAAGAAAATATTCTTATTTATTTTTCAGGATAAAAAATATAGTATATTATTTCTTTTGTTTTATAAATTTTATTTTCATTTGTTCTTCCAATGCCACATTTTATAATTTCTTTTTGAAGGAATTTTTGATGTGAATAAATGATAATCAATTGATTGTTCTTGTTAAGGGAGCTACCTAACCATTTATAGTGTGTCTTTATGAAGAAATTATTTGATGAAAAAAGAGACACTATGTAAAAAAATTCAAATTATTATGTAATGTTTTATCTAATGCATCAAAATAGTAAAATTAAAAGATCATTAAAATTTAATAAATTTAAACCCAATTTATAATTCGTGTATTTATACATTTAATAAGTTATGGTTAATTATAAGTTCTCTATGTGTCATTCCAAGATTCCATGAAAGGAATTACCTCTAGAATATAAAAATTATGAAATTTATGGATGTTGTCTACAAGTCAAAAAATATAAGATATATATTATATTATATCATTATATTCAATATATTTGGAATTCCATCATACTTAAATATATTCATAAAAAATACCTACATTTTTTACAACCCACTAATGTAAAAACATTTCATCTGGACACTTGAATTTTAATGAAAATTATTTATAACAATAAATAATTAGAAGTTCATTGAGTTGATATTTTTGAGAATTTGATACCAATATTGAAGTAAATTTATAAAATAAATAGATTATTTATGTGATAATTTACTAATATTAAATATGTGATATATTCATATTTTTGAATCAGAATATCATACAATAAAGAATGATGATTCACTACATGCACTCTATCATAGATTTTGGGTGTTTTGGATATCATAAATAATAATTTTAAATAAATTCATGGAACCTTTTTGGTGTAATAATATAAGGCCCCAGCCTTAAACCTTACTTAATATTGAATTAAATGATTACTTCTCATTGAGGATCTTTTCAGGTTTAGAGTTTTAGAGAATTAGAACATAACTATTACATCTTAAAATATTACAAAGTAGACACTTCTACTAAGTTTCCATAAAATAAAATCTCTTAAAAATAAAGATGTCTAGATTCCATATTTTAGATAGCATGACATTCCCTTGATCCCATCCTTGACCTTATTCCACTTTAAGTCCTGTGAAAAACATTTCGAAAAACTTGGGGTGAGCATAAAAATCTCAGTAAGGGATACAAAAATAATGAAAACTGTTAGTTTTTCAAACATCAAGTAAACCATATATACTATATCAATGTAATACCTTCACCTTCATGAAGTAGTAAAAAAAATCTTCACTAAATAAAGTATCATTACTTACCTTTTTGTAACCAAAGGATTACCATAAAATCCATATAAAAAACACATATAATATATAAAGGTAACTTGGGACATAAACATACTTAAGTGGAATAACCATACGGTTGACTTCCACACATATCACTTAATGGAATAGCCATACGGCCAATTTCCATACATACTTAATGGAATAGCCATACGGCCGACTTCCATACCCAATGCATTGGAGGTTATAACGTAACCACCCGTCCTGGTATTCACGACACCACCCGTCATATGGTTTATAACGTAACCACCCGTTAAAATGTCCAAGTACCAATATAAAATCATAAAACATAAAACCAATATAAAGGAATGATAACATTTCCACATTTCAATCACAATATATCATAAATATATTGAAATAATAGAATCCTTTTTCAAAACCATTTTCAATACCAAAATACATAAAAGAGTATATGGTATTTATTTTATTCTAAAAACATTACAGCTTGTTGAGAAAGCCAAAGATCAAATAATATTCGCGGCGGCAGAAAAGGTCGTTGTCAGCGCGTACATTAAAAAAACATTCCTTTTTGTCGTTTAATAAAACGCTTCGTAGAAAAAGATTCCTTTTGTATAAAAGTCATAGTCAAAGGAGTTTATACACCGTATAAAAGAAAGTTGTGTATAAAACGAAATATGCCTCAATGAAAGGAGATTGAGACGAAGTCCCATACCTTGGGTCTGACTTGACTCGATCGTTCTTTAACGTCCTGAATAATAAACTTGAGTTAATTTATACTTGATTAAGAACTTTTTTTAAAGTTCATTATTCTTTTTATATCACTTATTGCCATGTTATAAACATTATGTAACCATTTAAGTTAATAATGTTTGTTTTGTCAATATTTGGTTCTTAAGTCGAAAGTTGACTACTTACAATTACATGTTGTTCGTGTGGTCAAAAGTTCTTTATATCCAGAATGAAATTCCGGATTTGGATATCATATATATCATATATATCCAGAATATACATGTATTTATAACAGTACATAATCATTTAGAGGTAAGAAATGAAATGCACCGTTCATGGAGACGGTAAGCCGTACGTACACATGAACGCTACTTTCATTTCTTTGTCATATTAGTGGAATTAAAACTAAATGAGAGGTATGTATATTTGAATTCCAGAATTATATTCATCATTTAGATATATCATTAATTATATATATACATTATATACATGTAATTTTAATAGTACATTACATTTGGGGATAAGAAATGAAATGCACCGTTCATGGAGACGGTAAGCCGTACGTACGCATGAACGCTACTTTCATTTCTATCTCATACTTTAATGGAAAGAAATAATCATGATATAGAGGTATATTATAATTCCAGTATAACATCATATATAATTACTTTAAATCCATTCTTTACACGTCCCACATATGGCATTAACGAATCACATCACTTTTAGGGGGCGGTAGTCCGCACTTACTTAAATGAAGATATCGTGTTTACCCATAATAGAAACCATAAAGGTATGCCAAAAATTAAAAATACATAAGCTTAAAGAAAACATAAAAATATTATATATCATATATAAAAATAGTTACATAATAATGTCCACCCTTGAAGGTGTTAAATGAGTATTGAACAATCATCGTTTCGGGAGGCAGAATTTCACCATCCACGGAAACCGTATGTTCTTTAACCATTTGATGTAGTTGTGTGAGAGTGTAGCTCAAATAAATATTATAACAACATCATAGTATATTGAAGATACTGTTGTTGTTACAAAAGAAGTAAATAAAAAGAGTTTAGAGGGTTGGAGAAGCAAAATAAAACAAATGAACAAGAGAGAATGAATTACCTTTAAAAGTGTAACTCCTTTTGATTTGAGCCTAAAGGCTTCCTTTGAAAGGATTCTGCCCAAAGGTAATCCTCTAGGATGAGGACAGGGATGTGGAGAGAGTAATTGGGCAGGGTTTTGCCGAGCCAAAGGCTTGAGAAGTGTGTGAAATGGGGTAGAGGTGGGGGCCTTTTATAAGAGGAGAGGAGGGGCACTTTTGGAAAGTAAAGAAATATTACTTTATTTGAAAATGTTTTTCGGTTTTAAAAGGTCCCACATTGATATAATTCGTGGATAAGGTGATAAGGGTTCGAAATACACTCTTCCAATTGGTTTTGGATATGTGTAGGTTTTAGATTTTTCATTATCTTTCCATTTTATTTAAATCGTCTAATAATGATGTCATCGCTGCATCATTATTATGTCATATATAATTTAATTTATTTAATGTCTAAAAATTATAAAACAAATACTATGATGTAGGAAATCTTTTTAGATTTACAATTACTATTTATAATCAAAATTTGGACTTGTATAACCCCACTCAAAAAGTATTTTAGTAAAAGAATTTATGTTAGTGTCATTTTCACTTTAACATTAAATAAAAATATATTAATGTCATTTTCCAACTAATGTGGCTCCATGGGGTCCCCAAGTTGGCCCATGGCTTGTCTTGGTCGGCCATGACTCACCCAATAGGTGTAGGACAAGTTTAATGGTGTTTTCACATTCTTATAATACCATTTTTACCTTAAACTACACTAATTACCTCTAATCGTGATTAAAAACTTAATAAGTTACTATTCAACAAAAAATTATTTTAATCTCATTGAACCACATTTTACTTCTTAAGGACAACCATGTATGTCGGATTTTCAAAATTCAATACACATTAGTGGTAAACTTTCATTTAACTGAAAAATCAGTTTCCTTGATTACCACTTAGTGGTTTCACTATTCATCAAAAATTGAAGTTTTTCAGAAAATTACCAAAAATTCACCCTAAGCTATATTTGATATTCCGAATTCAAAAATGAAGTCTATTTTACAAAATTCAAATCATATAAGTCACATTAATTAATTTAATAATTAATTCCCGCTGTCAGAGCAAATAGCGTGTTTTTATGAAACAATAAGTATCAAAAGATTGACACTAGTTTAAGTCCGTTTTCAAAGTGAAATTAATTCCAACGACCACTATTGGATTTAATGGTAAAAATATTTTCTAATTTCACTTTAAAACCAATTCAAAAGATAATCTATTCATATAAATAAATTAGATTAAAAAGAGGTTTTGAATTAAAATACAACATTTTACACTATTCATAAAAAAATGAACTTTATCAGAAAGGTACCAAAAATTTACACAAAGTAAATTTTGATGTCCCGATTCTAAAGAAGAGTTATATTTGGTCCAAAATAAAGTATAAGAGTGATCAAAACTATATTTAATGACGATTCACCATTAAAAGGTGATAAGTGAACCTTTAGTGAAAATTAGAGTATATATGCCCTAAAATTGAACTCTTTCCGTATTTTAAGCCTTTATCTTTTATTGGGTAAATGTATAAACATTTAAAAACATATCTAATCATATTTTAGTTATTTCTATCCATTCCCGCCAGTACAACGGCTACTTGTTAACTAAAATTTAAAATAATATTATTTTATTACTAGTGTGCTACGTAAGTTTCAAAGAAACTCATCGTTACGTATCGGGTACGCTATCGAACATAGAAACCCATTTAAAATAAAATTAATATTTAATTCGTAAATATTAATAAATATGAAAATTCTTTATTCTTTATTTACCTGGGATTTTACATCCTTCCCCCCTTTTGGGAATTGTGTCCTCGCAATTTTATTCACTTATCAAAATAATTGGGGGTATTTATCCCTCATAGCATTTACAGATTCCCACGTTGCCTCTTAAATCACATGGGTTTTCCACAAAACCTTTACCTGATGAATCACCTTATTCCGTAACACTTGATCCCTGTGGTCAAGAATCTGGACCGGTTGTTCCTCATAAGATAGGTTCTCTTCCAGCTAAACTACCTCTGGACTCAAAACATGAGATGGATCTGGCATATACTTTCTCAACATCGAAACGTGAAAAACATTATGTACCTGAGATAAACTCGGAGGTAAAGCCACTCGGTATGAAACTGATCCAACTCTTTCCAGAATTTCATATGGTCCAATAAACCTTGGACTCAACTTTCTTTTATTACCAAATCTCATCACACTTTTCCAAGGAGAAACCTTGAGAAAAACATGATCACCTACCTCGAAAGATAGATCCTTCCTCCGGTTATCCGCATAACTCTTTTGCCTGCTCTGAGCTGTTCTCATGTGTTTCTGAATCAGCTGAACTTTTTCTGCCATCTCTTCTACCAATTCTGGTCCCATCAACTTCCTTTCACCCACTTCATTCCAAAATGCTGGAGTTCGACATCGCTTCCCATATAATGCCTCAAATGGTGCCATCTGTATACTGGAATGAAAACTGTTATTATAAGAAAATTCAACCAATGAAATATGTTGGTCCCAACTTCCCTGATAATCCATCAAACAAGCTCGTAGCATATCCTCCAATGTCTGAATTGTTCGTTCTGACTGCCCATCTGATTGAGGATGAAAAGCTGTACTAAAATTTTAATTCAGTACCCAATGACTTCTGAAGGCCTTTCCAAAAGTTAGAAGTAAACCTGGGTTCACGATCCAATACAATGGAGAGAGGAACTCCATGTAACCTGACTATCTATTTAAGATACAAATGGCAAAGTTGATCAAGAGAGAAAGTATCTCGTATAGCAAGGAAATGAGCATATTTGGTCAAGCGATCAACAATAACCCAGATTGCATTATTACCTCGAGATGTCCTCAGTAATCCCACAACAAAGTCCATGGATATGTTTTCCCATTTCCACTCTGGCACTGGTAAAGGCTAAAGCATCCCTTTCGGTAACTGCTGCTCTGCTTTAACCTGTTGACATGTCAAACACTTCATAGTAAAATCAGCAATGTCTCTTTTCATTCCATCCCACCAGTAATACTCCTACAGACCTCTGTACATCTTAGTACTTCCAGGATGAAAAAACAACTCATTCTTCAACTGTGAATCACAACGCACACATAACCTCTTCACAAACCTCAAAACACAAACACAAACTTATCCAAGAACTCATGGAAAATTTTATTCATAAGGTCCATGAATACAGCAGGTGCATTGGTTAACCCAAAAGGCATAACTACAAATTCATAATGGCCATATCTAGTACGGAACGCAGTCTTCGGAACGTCTGCTTCTTTTACTTTCAACTGATGGTACCCTGACCTCAAGTCAATCTTCAAAAAATACTGAGCTCCCTGGAGCTGATACCACTTCATTCGATGGCCCAACATCTGCTGAAGTTGTTGCAAAGGATTTTACCACCCCTTTCTGCTTGTAGTCTGACTGCATTCCCCCAGTTGAGTTCTTCATTGGACACTCGTTTGCATAATGACCCATTTCATTACACTTAAAACATCTTACCGTTGGCTTTTCATTGCCTGCTTGATCATCTTCCTTATAGTTATGAGCAATATGACCAGACTTACCACACCGAAAGAACTTACCAGACATGGATAAACATTCTCTAGGATGCATTTTACCACACTTCTCACAGGATGGATATTTTGTTTTCTTACCTCCTTGCTTCTTTGATGAATTCTTCCCCTTTTCCTACCAACTAGACCTCTTATTCTGTTGTTTGTCATAGAACACCTGATCATCTACAAACTCCATTTCTACCTTCTCCGCACATCGAAAAAGTTTTTCATAACATTTGAATTCACGAGTAGCTAAAGCCCTTCGATACTTTGGCTTTAACCCTGAGTAAAAACGGTTTATTATACTATCAAGATCCCGTATGAAGTTTGGAGCATACCTTGCCAATCGAGTGAACTTTTCTTCATAAGCAGCCACTGAATCATCCTCCTGCCTCAAATCTAGGAACTGTTTTTCCATCCTAAGACGAGCCACCTTAGGAAAATATTTCTCAAGAAACATACCTTTGAATTCGTCCCAGTGAAGATCCTCAATCTCATCACTATCCCTTATATTTTTCACCATCGGCCACCACTGATCAGCTTCACCTTCAAAACGGTAAACAACAAGACTAACCTTTTGATGTTCTGAACACCCCATGACATCAAAAATCTTCTCCAGTGCTTTAATCCACCCTTCAGCTTGCACAGGGTCAGATTATCCTCTGAATGATGGGGGATGTTGCCTCATGAAATGTTCCACCACTAACATGTTCCTATGCGGTTGATCTGGCTGATCTCGTGCATGGATACCACCACCATTTATAGCCCGAGTCACCTGTTCCATCACTGCAACAAACTGTTCAGTTCTGATTCCGACCATATCAGGTTGCTGATTTGGAAGGTTGTCTTCCTCCTGATGTCGTCCCAACATAGCTTCTTTGTTTTCTCTGCGGAAAACCATTCTGAACACCGAAATATCTTAGGCGAAGCAACATGGTAATCCGTAAATGCTATATCATTTCAATCATATTATAATTTAACACTTTTCTAACTCCTAAAGTTGTCTAAACCGACCATTGATACCAACTATAAGGCCCCAGCCTTAAACCTTACTTAATATTGAATTAAATGAATAATTCTCATTGAGGATCTTTTCAGGTTTAGAGTTTTAGAGAATTAGAACGTAACTATTACATCTTAAAAGATTACAAAGTAGACACTTCTACTAAGTTTCCAGAAAATAAAAACTCTTAAAAATAAAGATGTCTAGATTCCATGTTTTAGATAGCATGACATTCCCTTGATCCCATCCTTGACCTTATTCCACTTTAAGTCCTATGAAAAACATTTCGAAAAACATGGGGTGAGCATAAAAAGCTTAGTAAGGGATACAAAAAGAATGAAAACTATTAGTTTTTCAAACATCAAGTAAACCATATATACTATATCAAAGTAATACCTTCACCTTCATGAAGTAGTAAAAAAAATCTTCACTGAATAAAGTATCATTACTTACCTTTTTGTAACCAAAGGATTATCATAAAACCCATATAAAAAACACATAGAATATATAAAGGTAACTTGGGACATAAACATACTTAAGTGGAATAACCATACGGTTGACTTCCACACATATAACTTAATGGAGTAGCCATACGGCCAATTTCCATACATACTTAATGGAATAGCCATACGGCCGACTTCCATACCCAATGCATTGGAGGTTATAACGTAACCACCCGTCCTGGTATTCACGGCACCACCCGTCATATGGTTTATAACGTAACCACCCGTTAAAATGTCCATGTACCAATATAAAATCATAAAACATAAAACCAATATAAAGGAATGATAACATTTCCACATTTCAATCACAATATATCATAAATATATTGACATAATAGAATCCTTTTTCAAAACCATTTTCAATACCAAAATACATAAAAGAGTATATGGTATTTATTTTATTCTAAAAACATTACAGCTTGTTGAGAAAGCCAAAGATCAAATAATACTCGCGGCAGCGGAAAAGGTCGTTGTCACCGCGTACGTTAAAAAAAACATTCCTTTTTGTCGTTTAATAAAACGCTTCGTAGAAAAAGATTCCTTTTATATAAAAGTCAAAGTCAAAGGAGTTTATACACCATATAAAAGAAAGTAGTGTATAAAACGAAATATGCCTCAATGAAAGGAGATTGAGACGAAGTCCCATACCTTGGGTCCGACTTGACTCGATCGTTCTTTAACGTCCTGAATAATAAACTTGAGTTAATTTATACTTGATTAAGAACTTTTTTTAAATTTCATTATTCTTTTTATATCACTTATTGCCATGTTATAAACATTATGTAACCATTTATGTTAATAATGTTTGTTTTGTCAATATTTGGTTCTTAAGTCGAAAGTTGACTTCTTACAATTACATGTTGTTCGTGTGGTCAAAAGTTCTTTATATCCAAGAATGAAATTCCTGATTTGGATATCATATATATCATATATATCCAGCATATACATGTATTTATAATATTACATAATCATTTAGAGGTAAGAAATGAAATGCACCGTTCATGGAGACGGTAAGCCGTACGTACGCAGGAACGCTACTTTCATTTCTTTGTCATATTAGTGGAATTAAAACTAAATGAGATGTATGTATATTTTAATTCCAGAATTATATTCATCATTTAGATATATCATTAATTATATATATACATTATATACAAGTAATTTTAATAGTACATTACATTTGGGGATAAGAAATGAAATGCACCGTTCATGGAGACGGTAAGCCGTACGTACGCATGAACGCTACTTTCATTTCTATCTCATACTTTAATGGAAAGAAATAATAATGATATAGAGGTATATTATAATTCCAGTATAACATCATATATAATAACTTTAAATCCATCCTTTACACGTCCCACATATGGCATTAACGAATCACATCACTTTTAGGGGGCGGTAGTCCGCACTTCCTTAAATGAAGATATCGTGTTTACCCATAATGGAAACCATAAAGGTATGCCAAAAATGAAAAATACAGAAGCTTAAAGAAAACATAAACATATTATATATCATATATAAAAATAGTTACATCATAATGTCCACCCTTGAAGGTGTTAAATGAGTATTGACCAATCATCGTTTCGGGAGGCAGAATTTCGCCATCCACGGAAACCGTATGTTCTTTAACCATTTGATGTAGTTGTGTGAGAGTGTAGCTAAAATAAATGTTATAACAACATCATAGTATATTTAAGATACTGGTGTTGTTACAAAAGAAGTAAATAAAAAGAGTTTAGAGGGTTGGAGAAGCAAAATAAAACAAATGAACAAGAGAGAATGAATTACCTTTAAAAGTGTAACTCCTTTGGATTTGAGCCTAAAGGCTTCCTTTGAAAGGATTCTTCCCTAAGGGAATCCTCTATGAAGAGGAAAGTGATGTGGAGAGAGTAATTGGGCAGAGGTTGGCGGAGCCAAAGGCTTGAGAAGTGTGTGAAATGGGGTAGAGGTGGGGGCCTTTTATAAGAGGAGAGGAGGGGCACTTTTGGAAAGTAAAGAAATATTACTTTATTTGAAAATGTGTTTCGGTTTTAAAAGGTCCCACATTGATATAATTCGTGGATAAGGTGATAAGGGTTCTAAATCCACTCATCCAATTGGTTTTGGACATGTGTAGGTTTTAGATTTTTCATTATCTTTCCATTTTATTTAAATCGTCTAATAATGATTTCATCGCTGCATCATTATTATGTCATATATAATTTAATATATTTAATGTCTAAAAATTATAAAACAAATAATATGATGTAGGAAATCTTTTTATCTTTCCAATTACTATTTATAATCAAAATTTGGACTTGTATAACCCCACTCAAAAATTATTTTTGTAAAACAATTTATGTTAGTGTCATTTTCACTTTAACATTAAATAAAAATATATTAATGTCATTTTCCAACTAAAGTGGCTCCATGGGGTCCCCAAGTTGGCCCATGGCTTGTCTTGGTCTGCCATGACTCACCCAATAGGTGTAGGACAAGTTTAATGGTGTTTTCACATTCTTATAATACCATTTTTACCTTAAACTACACTAATTACCTCTAATCGCGATTAAAAACTTAATAAGTTACTATTCACCAAAAAATTATTTTAATCTCATTGAACAACATTTTAATTCTTAAGGACAACCATGTATGTCGGATTTTCAAAATTCAATACACATTAGTGGTAAACTTTCATTTAACTGAAAAATCAATTTTCTTGATTACCACTTAGTGGTTTCACTATTCATCAAAAATTGATGTTTTTCAGAAAATTACCAAAAATTCACCCTAAGCTATATTTGATATTCCGAATTCAAAAATGAAGCCTATTTTACAAAATTGAAATCATATAAGTCACATTAATTAATTTAATAATTAATTCCCGCTGTTAGAGCAAATAACGTGTTTTTATGAAACAATAAGTATCAAAAGATTGACACTAGTTTAAGTCCGTTTTCAAAGTGAAATTAATTCCAACGACCACTATTGTATTTAATTGTAAAAATATTTTCTAATTTCACTTTAAAACCAATTCAAAATATAATCTAATCATATAAATAAATTATATTAAAAAGAGGTTTTGAATTAAAATACAACATTTTACACTATTCATAAAAAAATGAACTTTATCAGAAAGGTACCAAAAATTTACACAAAGTAAATTTTGATGTCCCGATTCTAAAGAAGAGTTATATTTGGTCAAAATAAAGTATAAGAGTGATCAAAACTATATTTAATGACAATTCACCATTAAAAGGTGATAAGTGAACCTTTAGTGAAAATTAGAGTATATATGCCCTAAAATTGAACTCTTTCCGTATTTTAAGCATTTATCTTTTATTGGGTAAATGTATAAACATTTAAAAACATATCTAATCATATTTTAGTTATTTCTATCCATTCCCGCCAGTAAAATGGCTACTTGTTAACTAACATTTAAAATAATATTATTTTATTACTAGTGTGCTACGTAAGTTTCAATGAAACTCATCGTTGCGTATCGGGTACGCTATCGAACATAGCAACCCCTTTAAAATAAAATTAATATTTAATTCGTAAATATTAATAAATATGAAAATTATTTATTCTTTATTTACCTGGGATGTTACAAATAATATCATCTTAAAAATTTTGATATTCATTTAATATTAATATAATGAATATATTACTTGGTTTAATAAAATGAAAGTATTTTGAAATATATGTATATCTGAGATTCGATATTTATAGAAAATATAAGAATTGGTATTTTGAAGAATAAAATAACCATTCAAAAATTATAGAACTAGATAGAGAATGAATAAATGGTACTAATGTATGGATTATATAATGATATGGTATTGAATAATAAGAAAAATAAAAATATAATGGGTAGAGGCACAACATCCTTGATGTTTTTTATGTTAATAATGTAATCATTAAATTAATTAGTATGTAAATTTCATGTTTTATCTCTTATATAATATTTTTCTCAACGTATTGTTCATGAATAATGAAAGAGGAACCAATCATTAGATTGGAAGTGCACCCATTATAAAACCGTGAAACAATTTTGATGTATTCTCCTTCAATTATCCATTAGTAGGGAACCAAGAATAATACATTTCATAATTTTTATTATTTTGTACTAATTTAAATTATTTTTATTTGGATTTTTAAAAGGTGTATGGTAATATTTTTAATTTTTAAGAAATATATAACAGTGGAAAAATAAAATTAACACCCTAATTTAATCCACACCTCTTAGGGTGTTTTGGGATGTAGTTGTAACAATTTTTGTCAATTTTTTTTCTTATAATGATTTTTATATCAATGACCATTTCCATGGAAAAAAGTAATGTTAAAGGAGTTATATTATTTTATAAAAAAAATTACCCATTTTGTAAGATAAATATTATTTAATATTTAATATCTCTAAAAATTTATTTATCCTTTCTAGATATTAGTGGAATACATGATTTTTATATTTCATATATATAAACATATATATATGAATAAAGGAAACAAGTAGTTTCGTATTATTTATCCCAAATATTTGAATTCATTAAGTGGTTCTTTATCAAATAAAATATAACTTAAGGTGATAATTTTTATTATGTAAATTTCTATGCCGTAAAACATAACTAACAAAAATAAATCCAATAATATGGATGAGGATGAACATCCTTAACATTTAAAAAATAGGATTGAAGAATTGAATGTCTATCTTAAAAAACATATCTTGGTTCATCATCCATATTTATTGAGATGTATGGAGACATATGAGGGATTAGATAAGAGTTTTGAGATGTAAAAACTTATAATAAAAAATTAAGGGCATTTCCCCCCCTCAATAATTAAAAGGTTTCAATGCATGAAGGGAGATATCTAGTCCTGTTGTCACTGAGTTAACTCCATTGTAGGTTGGTTAATTATTAATTATAGTTTAATTATGGATGAATAACTGAATATGTTAACAAAGATAATCCAATAAAATACATATATAATATCAACATCAATATATAATGTTTTTATTAAAATTATTAATATTATGAGTTTCTTTCACTTTTGGAATGAAAAATAAATAGTGGTAAAGTTAGATTTTATGTAAAGCTACCTTTAGACTATTTAAGGTGTGTTAAAGTATAAAATATCATAAATGGTTTCCTAAAATTCTTGTCTTTGATGAAAAAAGATTAAATGAAATAAATAATGTAATAATGTCACCCATAAGGAGAAACTAAATATGTAATCTCATATACAAGGATATTTTAAAGGAAGTTCCTTGTGAGTAAGAAAGAAGTGGTTGATGAAGATTGCATAGAAGAAAAAGAAACCGAGATAAAGTCATACGAAGAGGAATTTATTATGGATATATATGAAGAAGTAAAATATAATGATAAAAATAATTAATGGCATGATGTTTTAATTGACCATAAAGTTGAATTTGAAGGATGATATAAAGTTTGTTATATATAAGGTAAAAAATGAAAGAAAATATGCTCTCTATTAAAAAAATTATGATAATATGTGGATCGACATGAAGTTAAAATAAATATATTTTGGGAAGAATTGAAAATTCACTAATATAGTATAAAATGTTCACGATATGCTCTTTACATTAAAATTAATATCAAGGAATGGATTAGGTTAATGGATGATATAAAGTTTTTCTTCAAATAATAAGAAATAATAATTAAATATTTATAAGAAGAATAAGTGGTTACCTTGAGATATCAAATTAAAGTAGATATAAAAATAGATGAATCCACAATATAAATATTATATCAAATATATTACAATAAAGAGTTATTAGAATGGACCAAAATTTTTTAATTAGTGTTGATAATATTATTTATGTCGAAAACAATTTATCTAATGGGTAAAATTAGTAATAGATGTGAATTTGAACTCTAAAATGCTAGTGAATCAACAATATTCCATAAGGGGATATATAATATTGTAAAATGTTAATAATTTTTAAAAATTAGTCATCATTGGAAAGGCTAATGTTTTGAATGAGTAATTTTAGAAAGAGGAAATTGAAAAATATTCTCACTAATAATGTGTCAACTATTTGGTTTTCATAGCCACATAATTAAATTTTTCCAAAAGTTAATATCTATCTAATGGTAAACACACCCATTAATAATAAATGTGAAATTAATTTATATGTAAAATATAAATAAGGAACACAATTTATGTATATTATTTAATATTTTCAAACATCATAAATAAATCCATTATTTGTAATTAGGGAAGGTGTTGAGATAAATACCATGAAATGGAAACGAATCTGAATCTGGTGAAATCTAAACCAAATGCTCTATAAAATAAATTTTATCAATAAGTTGAATAAAATTTGTGTGATGGTGTTTTCCATGATAGAGAACAAAAATAGTGAAATAAAAATTATCTATCAGATTTTCACTCTTATAGAGAAAATGGAAAATGGGGTTTAAATAATTTGGTATTAGTTACACTCAGAGAAACTAAAAATAACATTATATAGATCCTTTATATTTTTTCTCCTCCTACATCACAAGAAGTATAAACCATGTAAATAATGTATTGAGTAAAAATTATATCCCCATTCAGATTATAGATGATTATAATTTTAAGATAAAGGAAAATAGTAGTACATGGAAAAATTTCTATAAACTCAAAATCATAGAATTACTTTCTATAAAACAATTATAGTATATTATCTAGAGTATGATCTAGTTTTGTGATTCTTCAACCTTTTTCTCCTTTGACCGCATAAGGTGGGTCACCAAGACTAAATTTTTAAATAGCCTCAAAATATTTTAGTGAAGAGTTAGAAACCTCAATTTGGTTGATATTAGAGAGAATATATGTTTTCTAACTATTTCATCGGATACTAGTTTATGGAATTTAATGATTGGAAATATTCACCAACTAATCATGATGAATATTTCTATATAGGGGGAATCAATTGATATATCCATCCAAACAAATCATAGAGTATTAATGTGTTATATAATATTTTGAGGAAATATATTAGGTAAACCATACAATGAAAAGAAAAATCGAGATTCTAATTTACTAGATTTAAGGAATACTAATGTTTTTGGACCAATAAATATTTCTGGACCAAAAATAGAAATTTATTTAACACTCAAGTAATGACCATAATGGAATGGAATGTGTGATAACTTTGAAAAGTATGATAGATATTATGAATGTATAAACAGATATATAATAACACTAGAGAATCAAATAGACAACAACTTTAAGTCTCATTGATATAATAATGGGATTGGATACACATCTATTATGTTTTAAATTATCTTGATAAATAACAAATCAATCACAATGTTTCATTGATCATGAAACCAAGAAAATGTGCAGTGGTTGAACATTGAAATCACTTGGGGAATAATATGGCTAAAATTTTATAAATGTATAGTAGTGTTACTAAACATTATTAAAGAAGGTAGTGAATGTTGTTTTCTATACTCAAAATTTGGAAATATTTTTCCATGGAGAAGTCTTAAATACCTATGAAATATTTAAAAGGAAAAACATCCATGAATTTTAGAAATTTTTTTATAAGTCACTATTACAATCAAAATAAAGGGGGAAATCAAGGAAAATATGGTTATTCTACTAATGAGAAAATAGTTTTCTGAAATTAATTAAATAAAAAATGTATAAATGATTAAAAACACTAGGTATCATATTGATGGTATTGATGTAAAAATTATCATGGAATTAATGGGGTTATTTTATTAACTTCCTATTTAATATGAGTATTGTGAAGAAGGTGGTTAAGAAGATAAAAATCTAGAAACTATGAAAAATACCTCAAAATAAGAGACATTAGAAGTTGAATATGAATATGTAAAAATTTATAAACAACCTGATTCTATATATTCAATAAAGAGTAGGTGGATGAAAGTATATCCATAAAATATCATTAGAGGCACAACTTCAAAAACTCAAATGAAAAGGATGAATTCAATAGAGAATTTTTCACTAGTATATATGGTGGAGACTATATAATTTGAAGAAAAAATGAAAGTTGAAGTAAGTTTGATATCTATGAAAGATGAATAAAACCAAATTGATAAAAAAAATATGTGAATTGATGGGAAGTAAAAATAAGTCAAAATTTCATTTTTATTGAATGATCCTTTAGAAATAAACATGATGATTAGGTAATTTTGGTTAAGAATAACGTTTGTCTGGTCTGTAGGATTATGAAAAAACAGAAGGAATTAACAAACAATATACTTTATCACTATAGTGTGAAATGAATATAGAAAAATTTTCATGATGATGGATATACATATATATATTAAATAAAATGAATTTAATAACATAATTCCTAAATGGTTCCCTAAAGGAAGATTCCTATATGGAGTTTCTCATGGTATTCATGATTGATAATAATTAAAATAATGTCTAAAGGATGATGAATGTATTTTATAGATTAATGCAGGATCCTCAATCCCGATATACTCAGGTTGATTTCAATTGAAAGAAGCTAATATTCTGAAAATTTATAGTGAATCATAATTTATATGAGAACCATTTCAAGGATGAGTATTTCATCTTATTATTATATGTGGATGAATAATGTTTTGTAAATGAAAATATAAATCATTGGAATAATTTCTTATATGATTATAATAATTTTGAAGGTATCAATGAAATGTGACCTAACATACATACTTGATTTGAAATAAATTTATAAAGTGAAATATATTAATCTCGTAGGAAATATATGCAATGAACATATTTTGAAATTTGACATGCATGATTAAAATACCATTTCAACACCAATTATTGTGGGAACCATTCATTAAGAGTAGAGAAATAGAAAGGAATTTAATCCCAAACATTATAGAAGTATTATTATGCTTCTCTTAAACCAAAAAACATCTTCAATTTATATTTATTATTCTCCTAGTTTTTCATTTATATTTCATATAAATTTCAAAGGGGAACACACATGTAAAAATTTAAGAAAATTGTGATATATATTTGAAACACTATTATATAAGGATTATTATAAAATAAAGATAATTATAATGTGTTATTACCCTTTTTTGATATTAATTGATGAATTTATGTGGTCTAAAAACATTCCATAGTGGATGTGCATTATTTGAGGAACAATGTTTATGTAATTAATAAGTAAAAAATGGGAAGTATGTCACATAGTGTAGAAAAGGTAGAATATGTATCATTCATGTAACCATTTAATTATTAACTATGGATAAGGTAATAACATTATGATATTGGTGAAAAGGAGGAGTGTCCTATTACTATATTCTATGAAAAATGTATTGCTATTATGTATACAAGAAAATCCACAGTATCACCTTAAGACTCTGAATGTTGAATAGAGGTATCACAACCTCAAACAAAATGTGGAATAAGGAATATTTCAATTTGAATATATCAATTCTAAATATAATTTGGATGACTTCATGACCAAGCCTTTGAATATAATATCACTTGAGAAACATTAGATTAATCATGCTGTTAAACCACCTACATTACTCTAACGTAGTTTTTTTAGAACAGTCATCTCCCCATTATGAATCTCGTTTCGTGTTTTTTTATATTTATGCATGTGGTTGTGGATTATTTTTTTAACATGAAATAGGGATATAATATCCATGGGGATTACTCTAATAGACCTTTAAGATTGTTTGTATTATATGGAGAATATTTAACCATTAATACTCTTGTTTATTAAATAATAATTCCCATCTATATGGATAGATAATGTATTGATGTTACATTTCTATATTTTAAAAAATCATTCAATAATTTATTTGTAATTCTTATATCTTGATGTTACACCCATCATTGAATTTTATTATCAAATGGGAGAAAACGTTCTCATATTCTTATGAAAAATTTGGATGGTAATTCATGTGGTAGGGGACTGTTATGCATGGGATTTTAAGGAAGTATGTAAATTCAATAATTTATAACAATATATAATGTAGAATGCCAAAAATATATAATTTATTGTCATATATTTTTTCAACAAATCCATGAATTCAAATGATTAATTTATGAAGTATAGTTAACTCTATTAGAGTAGATTGTGTGATTTTTAGGAAACATAGAGAATGTAAATATATATTGAATAATAGATTAATCCCTCTTTGTATACATCATTTCATTAAATAAATCAATGTATTAATCATTTTTTTATGAGAAATTGTGAAAATTTGTATTAATAAATTGAATTTTTGTAAGATCAATTTATTTAAAATGATAAAGTATGATTTTTGTATGAGTCTTCTCGTATACAAATACATGTCATTCGAAAATGTGTGAGTGTCATCCTCTGTTCTTTTCTTATCAATAGAAGACTCTCTAAGTGTCATTCTATCTAGAATATGAAGACATTTCTATGTATAAAATGTTTTATATGAGTCGCCCATAATAATTATCCTCTATATATATTTCATATTTGTAGCCATATAGATCATTCACTCATATATAAGTATGTTGTGAAGAAATATCATCAAATTCCTACACACATTCATGCAGAACAATTAAATAATGGAATTATGATTTCATTTGAAACTATTGATCAAATAAAATTTTGATTAATTAATTAAATAATTAGTTTTCAAAATAGTATTTGAAAAAATGATGTCAAATTTTAAAATATTTATAAAACGATATTGATATTTTAGTACTTCCAATTTGAATGTGTTTATAAATTTTATGAATCATAATATCTCATTGTGAAGATTGATGTTGATCTTCATGAATGATTGTATGTATTCAGAGAACAATGGATATTTTTAATGGATATTCCAAATAATAACATAGAACAAGACTATTGTAGTAATATCTTTATAAATAACTCAATATTTGAGGAATATTAGAACAATAAGGATTTTTATTTATTAATAGATTCAAATAATTATAAGATATGTCCATCTCTGAGCATTAATAATTATATGTCATTGAAGAAAAAGAATAAGATAAATATCTAAGTGAAAAAATCCTTTCATTTTTTTTCTTATTGTTGTAATCATTGAATGAATTTTTAAGAAACCATTATTTTATATCTTTTCTTGAATATATTTCTCAAACCATTTAACAAGAATATTTTAAGAGTAAGTGATCATGATATAAGTATTCCACCCTCTTGGAACCCCTAAAACATATCTAGTAAAGAGTTTCAAAACATGGTATAGTTACACATTGCCGATAATTGCTCCTTGAATTGTCCTATATAAGTGAACCAAGTAAAATATGATGTCCATGTGTTTTTTTTCAACACTTGTCCATTAATGATTGTTTTGAACATTTACTGCTCTATTCCACTCTTATTAACATTAAAATAAGACCCAATAAGGGGTATGGAAAAATAATAAACTAATTCACCTTATCTCGACTAGGGTATGTTGGGTTATGATTCCAAAAACCGCCATGTTTTTTTCAATTCATAAAAACCATTAAAATTTTTTAACAATACCATACCTAATATAGATAGAACCCTAAAAACTATCTTTAGGCTATTTTACATAGGAACTACCAACACAATGTTTATCATTGACAATCAAACATGTAGGTCATCAATGCTGATGTTTTTCATTGATAAATTTTTTACTATTGTTATGTGTATCACATAACATGAGTTTTCTCATGTAATTGAAAAATTCACATGAGTACATTGAGCTTTATTTAGTTTATTATAATGGAGAGATTCGGGATCCTAATAATTTCTTATGGGATTAATATATAGATAGTAGGAGCGGGAGCCTAGAGATATATGAATGGGATGGAAGGAGTTTTGTTGTGGCCAGTACAAGTTGTTCAAAGAAAATTTAACATCTCGATATGCTATAATAGGGGAGTGTTGATGCTACATGTTGGTGTGGGATCCCGGTGATGGTTCCCATTGATACAAAGGGTTATTCCAAACACTAAAAAGATGAGGATGAAAACCACCATTCATATGTCAGTAATATTGTGAATATAAATATTCAATGAGTTAATTAGGATTTTCATAAAAATGAGGGTATTGTTTATCCATTTTCCTAAATATCTAATTATCCTTCAAATAAACCAATAATGGTATAACATTCATATAACATCCCAAATTTTTTATATTTTATTAATATTATAACCCTTGTGTTACAATGACTATATTATTATGCACTTAAAGAAAAACTATTACATTTGATAATAATGTTTCACATCTAGAAATAATATTTACTATTAGAGCTATTAATATTTTAGGGAGATGAATGAAAATGAATAATGCACACACTCAAGTAAATTATAAAATTAAAGATTCTAATAAAAAAATCATTCCTTTAAAATAGTCTATAAATAATTATAATCATAAAAAATATGATTGAAAATATCATGCGTAGTTTACAGCCATTATAACAAAATAAATGAAGGATAAGGTATGATAATTATAGTGTTTATATTTGGTCAAAAAGGAAATTTTACCCAAGGGATCTCTCTATTATATGATTGTTACCTGAATATTTCAATGTGATAATTATATAAGTGTTTAAAGAATAATAATACCTAAATAAACACTAGGAAAAATGTTTAAATTCATAATTTTAATGTATCATAATTACATTTTCAATAAGTTATTTCTGTGAAAACACATATAATACTTAAAAAAATATTTTTAATGTGAATAAACAATGTACATTATTTTAAAAAAGTTAATTTATATAAAATATACAACTTTTATATAAAATAATTATTTATATTAAATTATAATTTTTTTATATTAAAACATTATATTTGAAATTAGCATGTCAAAATTAGGTTTGGGTGAAACCGTGAGAATTTTCTAAAATACATTATTTTTTATTGAATAGTAAAAATATAATTTTGTGTTTTCAATTTGATACATGAACTAATAAATATTTAATGATTATTTGATAAATTATTAAAATATTATCCACTATAGAAAATTTATTTTATCAATATAGTTTATTTTAATTATTTAAAATGACATCCCAAAGTCTTAAATTGATATTAAGGTACTCAAAACATTATTTTTGTAGTTAAATTATTTACAATTAAATGATTAATATTAAAAATTTAAATTTTGTTTTAAAACTCAATTATGTCAAATACCACCTTAATAATTTCATTATTAATGAACCCAAATCATGGATAATTCAATGGTTCTATATTTTCCATAACATGTATTTCAGATAAAAATATTTATAAATTATTAAACATTTTTACATCATTATCTATAAATATCATTTTTCCATCACATTTAATTCACTCCCAATACATTAAGTTTTAATTTTAGCACATTTTACATCATTTTATCCCTTATATTGAGTTTTTATAGACCCAAGGAACACTCATCCATATTTAAGAATCACCCCACAATAGGATCAATTCTCTTTATGTCTATTTTTATCTAACAACATATTTTGTACATACTAATATAATGTCTATATTATTATGTTAATATAATCATAGGACCATTCCATTACTATAAAAATTATTTTCTATCCACAAGATACATCCATTTTATCTCATTAATTATTTTCCATAAACCAATTTGTAAACTTTTTATACTATCAAAATCAATCCATGATTTCTTATGCCTCCCCTTTTTATGTTGGAAATCCCCAAATAAATTTTTATTCAAGGGTGTTTATATATATATATGAGAATTATTTTATTTCTTATTTCAAAGGATTAAATCCCAATAACCTTATATGGAGTCAAAATTTAAGAAATGTTAATGTTTTTTAAATAATTTTGTACTCAAGGGCCATATATAGAACCCATTCATTCTTATATAGGGGTTATTGATGAAATGTTTAATTATAATATATTTGGAACACATAAACAAAAAATTATGATGGGTCCATATTTATAGGTCTCTATTTTAAATGGTTATGAATTAATCTCTATATATAACATTTTTTTATAATTTTCTGAAAAACCATAGTAGTATGTTTTGTTGACTCCATGGAAATATACTAATGAATGCCATAGTTTCTCATATTTCCTTGATCTATATCATATAATTATCATTATAATATCATGTTATGACTCATTTTTTAAAAATAATTATCACACCAGTTCTATTTCATTTTTTCCCATTTCTGGGAATTATTCGTACCATTTTTTTATTCTTGAATATCCACAAAAATCACTTTTAATGAGCTGAACTTGGATGAAATAATAAAGTTATCATTCAAGATAATTATTTAAATTTTACATTTATTTTTACAAAATGAAATTCAGGTATTATGTTCCTTATTTGAAAGCCACTAAGTAAAAAAAATCCATTCAAATTTATAAATGAAATATTTTGTTAATGAATTTTGTTAAAAAAAGTATTAAAAATGATGTTCATCAAAATGGTTATCAAATAAAAGATCTGGTGTTTGTGGAAATTTTCAATTGGGAAAAAGAGTATCAACCCTAGTGATATATATAAATATAGTGAAACATCATAAAATATTGGTGTTTTATAAATTTAGTTGTTTTAAGGCAATTAAATCTCTATCTAGATACTATAAATGGATGTGGATCTAGAACAATTTTACCATAGGGTAATAACCTTGAAAATGTTATTTTTTTATGAAATCGATTATACTATAGTGAATAAAAAATATCGTATGATATATTTAAATACCCCGACCGTAGTATCCCAGAGTCATTGGAAACATTATTACATTGGCATACGACATAAGAATATACATCCTAAAAGACTTAATAGTTTAGTATTCTTAGTGAAATATATACAAATAGACTCTCACATTAATATTTAAAAAATAAAATATAACATATTATTTTCATTGAATTCATCACGACTTCATCTAGCATAACCCGTTATATTAATCATTGTACTCAACATCAAATCTTGGGGATAGAAACATATAAAAGGGGTAACCTCAACTACTCTGTAAGGAATGTATATCAAGGAATAAATCATGAGTAAATAAAAATAATCAATATGTAAATGTAAATAAATATAATATGTTTCATTCAATTAGTTAATTGGTCTTACTATGAAAGGAATATATGATGGTAAAATAAGGGTAGATAAATAATCAATTGACCTTGAATGTAAACCATGGATATTATAATAATTAAATAATCACTTGAAACAACAATAACTAATTTCATAATTATGTAATAATAAATTTTGAATATCATAACTATACTTTCAAGGCCTAATTCTAAGACATGATATATAAATGGGTGAGGACAGATCTTAATACCCATGGTAATTTTTCTCATGAGAGCTAATAATGCATTGTGGAGCCACAAAAGGACTCATCTGTCACTTATTATGTCCAATACATTATTTATATTAATGGTTTAAAACATAATCAATATAAATATCTGTATTGAAAATCTATTATATGTAATATTATTAGTTACCTCTAGTCAAACTGATCATAAACCATTTAGAATAATAATAAGTATGGTATTATATCAACATTTTCAAAATATGGGAAAAGTAAAATGAGGACTGTTTTCAATGAATAATTAAAATGAAATAAAAAGAATAAATTAAAACCATCATTCGAAAAATATAATATAATAATTTAAATCACATTAAAAAATAAAAAATTACAAAAAGAATTTTATTTTAAAATAACCTTTTAAAAACAAATTAAAATTAAAAAAATAGTTTTTATGATGCTGGGAGATTCTATACATTTCATACAAGTAAAAGTAATGATTTCTTTCATACATTCTATAAAATACAAACATGACTTGTATGGAAAACAACATAAATGTTCTAGTAAAAGAATTAAAATATTAAACATGGGTAAAAATTTATTTAAATATTATTTTATGAAATTTAAAATAATGAAAAAGTTTCTCTAAAACATTTATTTTGATTAAAAGGTATTTTCGATCGAAGAGATAAATAAATTCAAATTTTCTTAAAAAATAATCTTGGTAATTTTAAGTACCAAAGAGGGAAAAATTGTAGTATTATTTTAAATTTTTCATTAACAAATATTAGATGAAAAATTTATTGTTTTAGAAAATAAATATAAAATATTTCAACCATGGTATAATTAATTATGATCAATTATGAATAATGGTGATGGTGTGAAATAAAATGTTACCAATTTTATAACATTTTCAAAATACGCTCACTAAAAGAAACCAATTATATTGAATCTATAAATTCAATAAAGATAAAAATATTCATGATATCAAATATCAAAGTTATCAATATATGTAACACAAAGTGGAATAAGTGGTGAATATGGCATATGTCTCATGGAAATAAAAGTGAGACAACAAACCCTTACCTCAAGCATGGTTTCCTTATATTGTCTCAATACCTCATATATATTAAATATATAATTGTTATAAATATATTAATTAACCATAATAATATATTTAATATAATATCTGATTTATTTATAGTATTTTATGAACCATCTATTAACAATTCATTGTAAAAATCACAGTTTGTGATGATAATTCGTTTAAATTTAACATATATTTTGGTTTTGAAATTTAGATTCATTTACAATAATCATCATCCCATAATATTCGTAATTTTATAAATCATATAAATATAAATTATATTCATTATATTTCTTCTTATAGTAATTTATAAATTTTTCATATATAAAATGGATTAAATTATTCATGGGAATGGTAAACCATACATGCGCATGGATGATGATCCCATTTTTTATCGATGGATGGAATGAATGGAAGATAAATATTAATTAAACATTATATAGTAATTAATATTAAAATTATATCATACATATTAATCCACCACAATATTATTACCATCCATGTAAAAATAACATGAAAAACATTTCACATTGCTACATGAATAAGGCCTTCCAAAAGTATGTATGAGTGTCGTGATTGATTTCCAATCGATTGGAAGGTATCGCATTAAATGTTTTATTATATTTCCATAGGAATTTTTTTCATAAATATCACATATATTCCTTGATTTTAAACTTACGACATTCAATGTAATGTGTAAGTGAAAAAATGAATCTCATCTCTTCGCGATACAGTATTCCAATATACGCATGAGTGATATTATCATAACTCCAAATAAATAAAAAATAAGAATATATTTAGTATATTATAATTAAAAAGGAATATATATTTCATAAATATAATATACATTTGTTAAGTCCAAAATTATATCTAGTCTTTATGGGTGGTGATGGAAAAATAATTACATTGGTTTTCAAGGGGGTAGTCCACCGTACACACGATTGGCAGTTTCATGTTCCATTTCATGTAAGTGTTGATGAATATTTTTTATTAAATTATTCTAATAACAAATAAATATATAGAAGATAATTTTTTATAATATTTTCATATTTTAATATGATTTTATGTAGGTGTAAGAAAAAATTAAAAAATAAGCACACTTAAGAATTTTACCTCTTCTTCATAGAGCGTCTTTAAAATTATAACAAAATAATTAATTTGTGGGATTCCAAATAAAAGGTTAAATAGTATTTGGGGATGCAATTAAAGAATAAATTTTTTTAGTTATTATCATAACTAAAGGTCTTTGTATGTGAGAATAAGTTAGGACAAAGAGTGACTTTTTATAAGTGCAGAAGAGGATACACTTTGAATTTTTTAAAAGAAAAAGTTACACCCCCATTTTTCTCATTCCAAAATCCTAAAATAAATAGTTTTTATATATACATACATTAAATAACTTCTATATATGTCTATAAATATACTTTTTAAAATTCATCTGTTACTTTTAACCATTTTTGTTTTAGTTTAACCCCTGGTAAGCCCGTTTTCAACTTATCAACGATAATTAATATTTACCGATTCCACTATTAATTATGGTTAAATAATAAGTTGAATACATTAGATAATATATATTATTATTATTATAAATTTAGAATAAAATTTTTACTAGTTTAATTTATATAAGTGGAAGAATTCATTTTCAATTAAAACCCATCGTTGCAATGAAAATGTTGTTTTCTAATGAAATATACTCATAAGTATAAAACATTATTACATTGAAATTTAAAATAAAATTTTTTATAATGATAATAATTTGTTAAAGTGAAATATAATTTATATAATTTAAATTAAAAAAAAAATTTAAATCTAATTTTTATTTATAAATAATTTAACCAAAAAGGTGATTTTCTATAGATATATTTCATTTTAACAATTCCTATAAAAACATTTCAAAAAATTATCAAAACATCATCATAGAATAATTTCGACCTATAAATTTTAAAATTAAATTAATTTTTTCAAATAAATCTATATATAAACCATTTTTTATATTTCTCCCATAACATGTGTCAAACTAGCAATACCCCCCACATCCTTTTTACCATACGCGTCGATCATCCGTGCAACCACGTCCCTCCCCCACTCCCGTTCTCTTCAATTATCTCCCTCTGAATCCCACTCCCACTCTTGTTTCACCTCATCGAAACCTACAATCTCCAAAAACCCCCACCATTGTAGTTTTCATTCTCCTTGTTATGGTGGACTACGTCTTCCTTCTTCTCTGAGGTTCTCCTTCTTCCGACATCATCTCACCTTTCTGCCATGTTTTATTTCACACATACTCCACACTTATAGACTGCCTTTCTTCAACCTATGTTCCTCCATCTACGGCATGGTGTTTCCCTCACTTTCTCCACCCACTCTTGAATCATCTCCAATTTCTCTAGGGTTCCTACAGCCACCACTCTACATCTTCCTTCTACCCACTCATGCTTCCTCTCTAATCGATCTAGAGTTTCCGCCCACCCCAATCGATGTGATTATTCAGGTGAAACCCTTTCGGTCCCTCCCTCCCTGTTCCACACATGGTTTATCTGTGTTTCTCCTCCCGCTATCTCTTTATCTTCTGTCGGGCTTCACCTACGGTCGAGCTTCATTTCCCTCCACTGTGATTAGAGTTCCAGTCATTTTTCATACCCTCTTCCGCCTACGCCTACTCTACTACCACATGTTCCTCCTCTCCCACACACAACCTCTACCTATACCTTTACCTTCCCATTTGATGTCTTTATCCCTTCCCTCCCATGATAAACCCAACCTCTCTCATCCCTCTCACAAACCCTATTACCATAAGAAACATGATATTCAGAAATACGACTGATGTACATCTATGCAATAGGTATGGCCTCCTCATTATGAAGAAATTCTCACACATTTGCTTTATTTCATTCCCAGATGCTTGTGTAACAGCATCATCAGAGATATTATTTAATCTATCAACACATTGTACAACAATTGTCCTTCATTTTCCCTATGTAAACCCGTTAATTTGTTCCCATTTGATATTTATTCCCCTTTATCCAATTACAAAATCTATTTCAAAATTTTAGACAATATTTATTCACATATCTATCTAATAATATAGATTCCACAACAGGTATGTTCTCTCATCCATACAAGGAGTTTCGTTATAAAAAAGTGATTCATGGATTGTTTGTGAAGGTGTTATTAGACAGTAGCTTTTATGCTTCTCATGGTATGGGAAAGATTTAATGAAGGTATGATTTTCTGTTTCCAAAAAGAAACTACTCATGCTGGTGTTTTTATTTGTGTAGGTTCTCATGGCTTAAACTTTTTTGTTTTTTTATAATTGTTTCACAAACATTTAATTGGTTTTTATTTCATTTCAGACACAATAGTTTTCCTATTATGTTAGTTGTCAATAATTATTTCATACTAACTTGGATCTATACTAGAATCAATGCTTTAGAAATTAATATAATAACATCACACCTCTGTTTTATAGTATTGCATTAAACCCCTTCCACTGCAACCAAAAATTTTATCATATTTGTTAACATGTTGTCTATCTGTTTACCTTCAATTTTATTATTTTTAATATGGATAGTCTGAGAAGGTGTTCTTCAATAGTGGTTTTTTGGCATCACATGGTATGGGTGAGATTCAGGGGAAGTATTATTTGTTTATCTTGATATTACGCTACTCATAGTGATGTTTATATGTGTGTTGGTTTTAATGAATTAAAGTATTGTGTTTTTTATCATTGATTCTGGAAATTTTAACTTGTCCTCATTTCATTTCAGACACACCAGTTTTATTATGATGTTAGTTATCATTAATTTTGTCATAATACCTTGCATCTATACTAACATCAAAGATTTAGGTAATGAATATAATAAGATAACACTTTTGTTTTATTATATTGTAGTGAACCCCTTCACTGCAACCAACAATTTTATCATATATGTTAACATGTTGTCTATATAGTTCCCTTCAATTTTATTATGTATAACATGGATAGTCTTTGAAGGTGTTCTTTTACAATGGTTTTTCTTCTTCTCATTGTATGACTAATATTCAGTGGCAGTATGATTTTTTTCCCTCACGTTACACTGCTCATGCTGATGTTCTTATTTGTGCATGTTTTCATGGCTTAAAATTTTGTGTTTTGTTATCATTATTTCATGCACTTTTAACTAGTCCTTTGTTCATTTCAAATACAATAGTTGTCATATGATATTCATTATCAATAATTGTTTGACACTGCCTTGGATCTATACTAACATCAATGAATTTGGAAATGAATATAATAAATCACACCTAGGTTTTATAGTATTGTAGTCAACCCCCTGTACTGCACCCAAAATATATTTTCTTGTATGAACATTTTTCCTGTTGAATGTTTTTTAAACAATCCATTCAATTTTTCTGCTTCATCTTTATGTCTGCACTAGGCCCAAACATATAATGAATGAATTGGTTTTCCCCATTATTTAGATTTCCTTGTATTGGTTTGCAATTTGACGTATGAATTATTTAATTTCTATAATCATTTGAAGGTTTCTATTGATGTTTTATTTTCCATTTTCATACTGTATCTATTTCAATCCATTCATATTGGATTATGTGATCTCTTCCCAATTTTATTATATGAAAGATGGTTTTTACCCAAGAAGCAGTTCATGAAAGTATTTACTGAAGGGTTTGGATACCAAAAATGAAATATAATTCACCAAATATGTTTTAATGTAATTAAAGATGTCTCAAACAAACATGAATGTTTTCACCTACTGCAATACGATGGAATTTTATTGTAAGTGGTAATTAGGGCAGCGTAAAATTGATCACGTACTAGCTTATGAGATTTTAAAATAATTGGAATGAACTGTAATGAATCCTACTACAGTAACATAGGATATATATATATATAGTATTTACAATATTGGATATACTTAGTTTACTTTGGGTCTTATTAGGTATGTGAGGTCTAGATGCCTACTTGTCAACTGTTAATTTTATAATGAAGTTATTTATGGTTTGTGTAGTGGTGAACTATCCCGTGAGTTTATTTTTTTTTTATGAAATTAAAAGTTGAGGAATACCCCCGGATGCTTACAACTATATATTTATTGATTGAAGGCATCTGTATCTCATCTGTTCACATATTTTTTAGATGTTTTCTGTAGATGTTCACATATGTTATGTTCACAATTCCTTCATATTGGATTTTGTAATTTCTTTCCTATTTTATTGGAATTGTCCAATTTTAGAGGGGTCAAATGTTTTAATAAGCATCCTATTAAATTCCTCGAAAAAAATTTAATAATCAATTATGCAACTACTATGTTTTTATAGGCTATAAATGTGGGGTTTTCCATGAATCAGGTCCTGTAACTTTTTATTGAAGTGTTTGGCTACCAAAAATGAAATAAAATCCATCAAATATATTTTTATGGAATTATACATTTATGGAATGTCGCCTAATGTTCACTCCTGCAGCAGTATGATGAACATTTATTATAAGAAGAATCTAAGGCAGTGTGAAATTTATCATTCAAATGATTTTGAGGTTTTAATATAATTGTATAGTGTAATGAATCCTACTGTAGTTACATATGATATATATATTTATGGGATTTACAGTGCAAGAAATACATATCTTACTTGGGGTCTTATTACGTATTTGATGTTTTAGAGGTCTTCTTATAAACTATGAATTTTTTAATTCTATAATTTATGTTCTATGTCTCAGTGGTGAACGATCCCATGTTTTTACTATTTTTTATGAAATTAAATGTAGTGGAGTACCCCCGGATTTATATATCTACATAATTTTTGACTGACAGAATCTGCATCACATCTGTTCAAATATTATCTAGATGTTTCAGGTATATGTTCACATATGTTCTATTCATATTAGTTTAAATATGTTCTATTCAATTTTGAATAGTTTTCAATAGATAACACAATTTATTTTGACCATCATATGAACTGTTTTTTATTTCGTTGACTCTTTCTATTTCATTTTATGAAATAATGGAATACACAATTTTGTACAATTTTTTTACTACTGTGTTATAGGAACATGGAATTATTGGATGTTTAGGAGTTATCTGCAACACTAAAAAACGTTTTGTTAAAACTATAATGTTTTCATCCACTTGGATATTAATATTTATATCTTCATTGTCTTTTATCTTCATTACACTATTATGTTCATTAATAGTTTCACAATGTTTCACATGAAATATGTTTCAATAGTAAATGTTCATGACTCGAAGACCCCATATATGGTCATATTGGGATAATAATGTGGCGATGGATGTTTTTTTTCCACTATGAGATTATTTTAAAAAACTTTACTCATTATTGTGTGTTTCTATTTTCAATTTTTCAATTTTTATTAATTCCCTGGACATGTTACAAATATCAATTTGGATATCTCTGCACTTTAATTTTCTTTTCTTCTATGTTTAAGAATAATATTAGGCATACCTCATGATTTCTAACACATGTTCATGTTAACAATAAATTTTTAACAGAACCTTATTTCAAGACCAGCTTTTTGATAACAATCCCAATGTTTTCTTCTTTCTATTTTGTGTACTATTTATTTGTTTTATGTTAGCATTTATATTTTTTATTCTGCAATTTCTATATGCATTAATAGTTATTGTTATTTTTTAATTTTTTTTAATTATGTACAGATAGTTCGGGGCATGGTTCTTTCATTGGATAACAAAGAATAAGAAGATTTCTCATTTTTGAATCTCATATGGTATGTATAGGTAATAATTTTTACACCATTAATGGACTTTAACTTGTGTTATATTTTATTTTTATAATGAAAAAAAATATGTTAAACCTTTTTGGTTCCATTACATTCAAATCCAGTTTCAATAAAACTATACATATTTTAGTCGACAGTAGGTGATTTTTCAATATCCAGTTTCCAACCTTATTTTCCTACAGTTTTAATTAGAATCAAACAGTTGGACACTCAAACTATTCTATTTGTATACTCTCTCTATAATAAGTTTTTATATATTCTACTAATCTGATTTAATTTTTATTATATTGTTGTCTGTTGGTACAACTGTGTACCCATTTGTCGATTTTATAATTCAGATTTGACATAACGAGTTTTGGATGGATTATGTTTTGATTGTTTTTATATTCTGCATTGATTGTTTTCATACTCTCTATAACAAGTTTATATATATTCTGCTAATTGGATTCTATTTTGAATCTTCATGGATGAAGGCATTTTCATAGTTGGTTGGAATTAATGCATCAAGGCAGAGAGAACTCCCATGGAGATTGAATGTGAATGTTAATATGGAAGTTGCACCATATCAATGTTGTTGAAAATTTTTAGGACATTTTTGAGCCTCATTTCTCAGACTTGTGTTTAATGATCAATGTATATACTCTTATTGATGGTTATTTATTTAGGTGATTGTGGAAAAAAAATAAAAAGATGGTTTTCTATTTAATTTATACAATGGTGAGAATAAAATTGGGTATCAATAAATTGAATGTAAGATTAAGGATTTTTAATATATGTTTAATTCATGTTAATTTTTTGTTGTATTTGTAACTTTTTGCCTGAAATTTTTAGGTTTTTTTTAATTTGTAGTTATTATCTCATGGGTGAAACGATCCCCATAACATAATTAATCATTGATAACTGAGATCCATAGAGCCACTGGACTACGGATTTTATCTAATAGGGAGTCCATTCCACTTCATTGGAGACAAATGGAGAGTCGATGTTGTTGATTTTCAGTTGGTATGTAAGCTGATGGTCAAGGTGATGTCATACCATTCATCTATATTTACTTCAATTCAACCCTTTTATTTTTTTTATTTTAATTCACATGAAATTCATTCCAATAGTAAATATTATAATGAGCATAATTTTAATTATCCATTTGAATCATTTTTTCATTTATGTAATTGATTTCTCCAGCATGAATGTCCAATATAAATTTTTATTCCTTATTAATTAAACTAAATATTTACTACTCTATTTATGATTTCTCAACAATTTTCCTTATCTTCCTTTTTTATTTAACACATTTCTCTTTTTCAATATATTCAATATTAAAATGAATTAATGAGTTTAAAAAATGAAATTTAATTATTGAAAATAATTTTTGTTTTATAGCATCGTGTGAATGCACTGGCGGAGTACTAGTTTTCTATAATGGAAAAAATATTTTTTAAAATCCGTGTGAAAAGTACATTTATTCCTCCTATTAAAAAAATATAATTTTTCAGAAAAAATCGTATTCTATTTCAAGTGTTTTTAATTTTCATTTATAATCATTAAATATAAAATATTTTTCTATTACAGATATGTAACCAAACTAATTTTAATAATTTATCTAGTAAAATTAAATCCATGACAAATTAAAGTCACAGTTATAACATTATATTATATGATGGTTCATTTAGACTGGTGGTTTTCTAGTTTTAAAACTGTCAAATAGAATAGATTTATTAAACAGGAAACATATCATATATTTTTTGTGTGTTATATAAACATATTAACTTGTTGTTTAATGTGTTATTTGGTATCAATAGTGAGGTTCCTCCTTTGAAATCTCAGGGTGATACATCTTTCACCCTCACATAAGTTATATCTTCTCTATTTAGTATTGATAAAAACATTTAATGGTTTGAAATTTTAAATAATATTTATTTTAAACCCACATCATGAAATAATTTAATAAATATTCTTATTTATAAGGGAGAAAAAGAAGTGTGACTGTCATCTAGAATAACAGATTACTAGGGTTCTAAGTTGGATAAAATTAGTGAGCAATGAAAACCTGGACATGGAAGAGAATAATAATGGCCAATGATTAATAGATAGTGATATATATCATTGATCTCCAAAAAATATAATGATTAATAGAATGTTAAGGTCCATAAAACCATCAATATTTGTTGATTTAATGGACCATTTTATTCATCATAAACGAATGTTCTATGGTAACATTTTCATTTGAACTAATTTTCCTAATGTTTAGTAAATCCTTTACCATCTAGATTGAGAACATAAGAATATAAAATGACTAGATATGATTCATTTTCATAGGAAAAATTTCATCCTTTATAAATTTTTTGTCCAACACATATTTCATCAATTATTCCCATACATTAATATTTAGAAAGAATTTTTATTCTTAAAATTATTAAATTAATATTTAACATATCATTAACATAATACATGAATGAAAATTCATTCCTCCTTTCTATAGATATTTTCCAAAACCAAAACAGTTACCAAGAGTTATCTAAAACCACTAAAAGCTAAAAATAATACATTACATAACTTTTTACCAGCATGACTTGTCCAAAATATGTCTATCCAAATTCAATTCCAAAAAAATTAGAAGGATGGTCACTAAATATCCAAAGACAACACAACATTAGTTTCCACAAAAAACAATGTAGATATTTATGTCACATACTAAATATTTTAATAACTTGATCACCCTGAAACCTTAATAAAAATGCATGTTTTAAAAATATAATCTCTATTAAACAAATATAATCCCAAATTAAAGAAATGGAGTATACTCTAGAAAAGATAACATAAACCAGAAAATCCCCAACTAATTTCAAGGTCACTAAGAATATCCCAAAAAAATCTCTATAAATATTATCTCAACATCAAGGAAATATTTAGGATTATCTTCCTTCAATCATTTATTTCCCAAAAAGATAAAATTCCCACTAAATCGCATTTCTTAATATGTTTCAATATATGATTTTGGATCGATAAATAAAAATATTTATTGTGAAATAACTATAAATTTCATTAATATAGTTATGAGAATACTATTTAAGAAATACTTCTACAACATAATTCATTGAATCAAAAAACAAAAAAAGATAAATCCATCCACATCCTTTGTAAAATATTAACCAAGTTTCCTCATCTTATTCCTTAACACACATTTCTTTACATGTTTCATTTGTATTTTCTTCTTCATCATTAGTAAAACATTCACTAATACAACCATTATAATTATTTTCATTTTCATTCCCAATAGGAAAATGATTTTCAGAATTCTCAAACTTCCCATATTCAAAACAGTCCATTGTCAAAGATACTCAATGGGTACAATTGTTCTCATACATTGTGTTATATGAAATTATAATTTTTCCTATACAGTTAAATGGTTTATATACTTAATTTCCACAATAAATACATCTTCCCATTTCTCTATGATATTCACTTGTAAATCTATTCTTATATTGTCAGCATATATCAAATTGAATATTCATTCCTCTATAGGTTGCACCACCCAGATCTCATTGAACACTATCCATATATTTTTTAGCGTGTCCAAGAGTTGGTTAATGTTAATTTTTTCAGACATATATAATAAAAATTTCCATGGAATAATAACAATATATTTCATTTTATTCATCATTCCATTTGGTATCTCATCAACACATTATATGTCGACTTCATTTTTAACCCAGATCCTTCTGGTTCTAAACTTTGACTAAAATATTCATTGAATAATAAAAAATGATAATAGTGGGAAACAAAATATTCATGAAAATTGATTTATATAATGTATAACTATGGAAATATTTTTTTAAATATTACACACAATTGGTTTTATCCTTGGTCATTCATGGCCATTATCAATTCAAATCCTTCATAATGGTCTATAATGATAATGTGGAAAAAATAGATAATATCACTCAATAATGTCAAACGAGGTATGTAGTAAGGCTCATTTTTGTGTACCAGGTAATTATCATGTCAAGAATTACAAAAAAAATAGATTTATTACCCCTTGGTATATATATTCCAAAACCATATCAACATGTAGTTTCTACAAAGGGATGTGTTGAAAAAAACCCACATAATCTCTAACTTAGAAAAATATTAAGATATTATTCAATACATATCATAGATTTTTATCATAGGTATATGTTCCCAAAGATATGTTTTCATAGATCTAGTTTTCATGGTCTCTACAAAAATAACTTGCATACCAATTGTAAATAACCTGTCCCTAGTAGCCTATAATTAGTGGTTACATTTTTATAGTATCATAATACACAATAAGTTTCCTCTTAAAGAAAAAGAATAGTATCCTTGGTCAACTATATAAATACTTTAATCTGACGTTACGATGGAAACCATCAAATACAATATTGGATTTTTTTCAAGTGTATCATTATTTCCACTAGCATAATATACCATATCAATCATAATACACATCTTGGCATTTTAATTAAATAGAAATAATAAATTTTGAGAAAAAATGATTAGTAGGTATATACGTATTGTGGAACATATCATGAATAAATAATAAAAATTAATATGGAACTGAGAATAAAGAAAAAAATACTCTATTCAAATAATTACTTGATCATAATATGGTAAAAATTAATAATTATAAAATAATGATATATTAATAAACAAATAATCTAAAAACATGGCCATGGATAATAATACTAATCAAATATTCACAAGTAGCATCAATAACTAATTTTATAATTAGGTAATTCTTATCTCTGGACATTATAACCATATTTTCAAGGCCTCATTCTTTGGAATCTTATAAAAAAGGCTAATGAATCATCAAAATACCCAAAAAAAATTTTCTCATGAGACCTACTAATTAATCAAGGAGATATAGTGGTCCTAACCCATCATATATTAAATATAATAAATTCCTCACATGAAAGGTGTGAGACATAATCTATATTTATATTCTTATTGAGAAGCTATTATATTATAATACAAATAATTTCAAGAATCAATAGACATAATCATAAACCATCTAGAGTAATATGAATGGTATCAAATTGTTATACCCTCAGTAAAACTAATTATAAACCATCGATAACATTAATAAGAATGTTATCATAAAAAAATATTCCAAATGTAGCACATGTTAAATGATAATTTTTGTCGTTTATGAGTCAAAATACCAGACAAATTTGATTAAAAAATTCTTCGGGAAAATTCAATTTTTAAATTTACAATTACATTAAAAAAAATATTTTGAATAATATTTTCATTGAAAAGAAGCTTTTAATCATATAATTTAAGCAATAAAAAAATAATTAGTCATTATGGAAGAAAATTCCATATATTTTTAGAGACATTAAAATAATGATACCGTTCCAATTTTTTCTAAAACCCAAAGGGAACTTATTTGGAATACGACATGAATATTCCATTCAAAAAAATATAAACATAAACATATTGGTAAAAATTAATTTAATAAATTATTTTTAGAACATTAAAAACATTTTTCTAACTATTTGGAGAAAATATGGATTTAGATAAAATTGGATTTTCGACTGAGTAGAGAAATTAAGTCACCTTATCATAAAAACATATTCTCAACCATTTTAAGTACATAATATTGGTAAAATTGTATTATTAAATCAAAATGTTCATGAATAAACATAGGTAAAAAATAATATTTATTTTGAGATATAAATATCAAATAATTCCCCCAAGGTGGACTTAAACATAAATAATCCCATGTAATGATGTGATTATGAAATAAAATAGTACCACATACATAACTTTTGAATCACAATCTCCATTAATGAATTAACTAAAAATAAAACATTAAATACCCTGAACATAAATACATTAATTTTATAAAATTCGAAAAGGGATATAATTTACAGCATAGAAATGAATATGTGCTAAATGTGGTATATGTCATATGGAAGTAAAAGTGTATCCAAAAACCCTTACCATAAATCTAATTTAATTCATACCTATTTATACCTCCTATATAGTAAATAATGATTTATTATAATTATATTAATGAACCATACACATATATTTTATACAGTATATTATTTAATTATAGTCTTTTATAACATCTTTATTAACGATTCTTTATTGGAATCAATATTTCATTTTATAATTACTACAATTTTTAGGTATATTTTTGAATATTAATATTGGTACTTTTATATTGATCATAGTTACATATTATATAGAATTTTTACCATGATATAAATATCTTATATCTTTATTATATATTTATTTTGGGTAATCTATAAAATTTAGTGATATAAAATGGATTACTCTATTCATGAACATGGTACGAAATATTAATGTATAATCGTTGATTCCATTTTGTTCATAATGGATAGAAAAAATTAAAAAGTATTTTAATTAAAAATTAACATGTAATAATAATTTCATATATGGAATTTATTTTTATCAATTACATCCTTATTAATATCCTTGTAAAATTAAAATAAAAGACATTCGATGTTGTTGCATGGAAGGAGTAGTTCGCATGCACACATGACCGATGTTATTACATTCCTATATAATGTAATGTAAGAAGTAATATGTGACAATAAATTTCCAAAATAATTATTATGGTAGAAATATTACATATATTCATAACTTTTAACCTTTCTACCATCCAAGTAAATTGTAAGTAGAAAACAAATCACAACACTTCATGAGGCGATAGTATGTTGTACACACAAGTAGTGTTATCATATCCCCCATGAAATGGAAATTAATATGGTGTTTGTGATATTATAAATATCATATAAATATGATATATATATATTTTATATCTTATTCTGAATTGTGGTTATGGAAAACAAATCACATCGGATCACGAGATGGGTGTCCCCCATACACATGATCGATGGTTTCATTTTTCATTTAATGGAAGTAGATATCAATCATGATTACTAAATTTACATATTTTAATCATTGTTTATATACGACAATATACTATTTATATTATAAAATTTAATTATAGTTTAATGGATATGGATGAAGAAATACATCAAATATGTATGATAATTACTTTTACCTCCTCTTAGGAGAGCATGTTTAGGTTTATCCATGCGCCTTCTTATTAGGGTTCAAAATAAAAATAATTCCACTTGAATTTTAGGAGGATATTTTGGAGAATATTTTGTACGTATTTTATGAACCAAATGGATTTTTATGTGTGAATATGGGATGAGATGGGGTGTCCTTTTTATTATTAGAGAAGAGGACATCCGTGGAATATTTTAAAATAAAAAAGAAAACCAAATCTTTCTCAGCCCAAAACACTAAAAAAGGGTTATGAAGAAACATTTTATCATATTAGGTCTTATTATTTCCATAAAACATGTATTAGATATATATTATTTCGTTTTTAACCCTTTTATACATAGTTTATGCAACCATTAAACTCGTTTTTATCTTAACTACGATAAATAATTTTTACTATTTCCACTATCAATTATTGTTAAAAGATAATTCGTACATATTAGATAATATAAATTAATATTTTTACAAATATTTAATTCATTTTTTCAATTTTAGTTCAGTTAAGTAGAAGTATCCAATTTTAAATTAATACTTCATATGCAATTAATAAGGGGTTTTCCAAGGAAAAGTTCTCAAAATGATACAATGTTTTTATATTGAAATTGAACATAAAATTTATCTTAATTACCAAAATAAGTTGAATAATAATATAGTATATATAATTTGTCTTTAAAAAATTATTTATATTTAAATTTTAAATTAATTATACTAAAACGATTATTTTCAATAAAAATCAATATTTTTTAGTATTCATGAAATAAAAAATTATTTTCAGAAATTCGAAAAACCCGACATAATGATTATTTTGAAATTTATATATCAAAAATTTAATTTATTTTTTCAAATAAATTTTCTATTATTGAAAAAATTAAAATATTAACAATTCTTGGAAATCATGACTATACCGCCATTTAAAAATTACACTTTTTCTGAAAACAAGCCTTTTTCCTTCGAAAGAATTTCACATTCAATTATAAAAAATTAATGACGAATTATTTTATTTTAAATACATATAAAAGATACACTTTTCATTATTTTTTTATTACTATCCATACCCACTAAATTAATTTATAGTTTAAAATTTTCTACAATATTATTTTTCATTTAGTCTTGGGGTTGCATGTTCTCCAAGCTATCGAAGAGAGTGAATTTTTGTAAAATGGAAATATATCATAATGTCTTGATTTTCCACATAATCATCTATGTTTTATTTCTTGTGTCCTATATTCTATAAAAAATTATGTTCCTTTTTTAAATCTCTAGGTGTTACACTTTATGTAATGGTCCGGACCTCTCTGGTCGATTACATTACGAAAATTAGGTGTGTGAGGTGCTTCGGGAGGTCAAGGTGACTTATCCCTAACACATTGCCAAATTACCTTTTCTATGAACGGTTCCATCAGTGAACAGCTCCAATGGTAGACGATTGTGAATAGTGCCTCTGTAACGTTCTATGAACAGTGCAATCAGGACTTTATTTGAATAGTGACATTGGTGTCCTTCTGTGAACAGTGTCATCAGTGACCATCTGTGAATAATGTCATCAGAAACCTTATGTTAACAGTGCAACGATGATCTTATGTGAACAGTGACATCGGTGACCTAATGTGAATACTGTCATTGGTGACCTTCTATGAACAGTGTCATCGGTAACCTTATGTGAACGGTGAAATAGTGACCTTATGTGAATAGTGACATCAGTGACCATATGTGAATAGTTTCATCAGTGACCTTCTGTGAATAGTGTCATCGGTAACCATATGTGAACAGTGCAACAATGACCTTATGTAACATGTGACATCGGTGGCCCTATGTGAACACTATCATCGGTGAACTTCTGTGAATAGTTTCATTTGTAACCTTATGTGAACAGTGCAATGGTGAGGTTCCAAAGGTGGCTTTCCAGTGTTGACTCTTTTCATTTTCCAAATTTTGAGTTTATGAAAAGTGATTCCAGAACGGAGAGGTTCCAAAGGTGAGATTCCAACTATGAGGTTCATGAACACTGTTTCTAGAATGGTGAGGTTCCAACAGTGAGGTCCATGAATAGTGTTTCCGGAACAATGATGTTCCAATGGTGAGGTTCATGAACATTGTTTTTCCTTTTCCAAATTTCTAGTTTGTGAATTGTGTTTCCATCTTCCTAGAGTTTCTCCCCTATAACGTTTTCATTGGTGTAAAATGCATTTAAAGCCTAGTCTTAACCCTCTAAGGTTGTTTCAAAGGCCATAACTCTATATAAATTTCTCCTAAAGCTCGTGATGTTTTTACTTGGTCAATCCGCGTGGTTTAATGTGATATTTTATTAATGGAAAACCCATCATATCTTAAACCACTGCTCTGTTATATCTTATAAAGGGACAAAATATCTTCCTCCTTAGTTATTCCTCTTTGTTCTCAGGTGTGAGACACTCGAACATCCCATTCCTTCCCATAGGAGTTTCGAAATCAACCTTTCCTCCTAGGATTTTATCTACTATGTATTGATGCAACCAGGAAATATCGATCTGTTTTCGATATAAGGTATGATCTATCCTCATTATTTCATGTTCATCTCCTTCTTTCTCCATTCCCTTTTATAGAATTTTTATCATCATGTTCCTAATCATTTTTTCATGGGTGTTGGCCATTGTGGTGGTGTCTCTGCATCCTCGGGTGGAAATAGTTGTCATATAGGAGGAGATCGAAACTAGTTGTGTGGATCATTCTTGTATAAAGAAGGTCAAGAGTCGTTTGAGGTATGAGATTCATTACATCTCTTTTCTTTTACGTGAAACTATATAGTTAACAGGTGTTATCTCTCTGTATCATCATCGAATTGATGTGTTAAATATGTTATCCAGATAATTAAATTGATATCGGTTGTATGTTATTACCTCTGGTTTTTTAGATAGTGTGATATCTATGCTTGTTCATGATAAAAATTGGTATAGAACTAAAAGCTATATTTAATTGATAATTGTTTGGATAAAGATAAAGAGGCATGTAACTAAATCTATTTATTCTTGTGGTAATTTGATGTTAATCAAATTGGTGTAGTAAGCATGTTTAATTATCTTTGATAGCATACTGGTTATGTTTCTCGAATTTCGAACCTACTAATAATAAATTGGTTAATCCAAGATGTATTAAAGAATTGGTTGTTTGATAAAACATAATTCATTGTAGGGATCATAGTTTCCCTCTAATTTGTTTAAGTTCCAAAATCCCCTTGGATATGATTTTTGTTATCCTACTGCATGTGTTGTGGTGTGAGCCTAGATGGATGTTGTGAAATGTGGGTGTAGGAAGGAATATTGGATGTGGTAGCAGTTGATGCCTAGAGTGGCGAGATGCATCGTTTAATGCATATGGGAATTGGGGAGGAAACCAGGGATGATGGAACGGGTTGGATGTGAATGTTTGGATGCTTTTTGATTCCTTTATTGGTTATTTGCATTACATTACCCACTTCTATATGTAGCTAGTCTTTCTTACCCTTCATCCGAAAGGGGTGAAGACACGGGGTTATGCCACATGATTTTTATGTCTATCTTCTCAAGGTAAGATGGGTCTACACTCTTTCTACAAGCAGCAAATACGTGATGATTAGTTATATACTCACTATATTAATCCCCCCTGTGTTTAGTAGCATAGAATAATATTCTAGAATTCTTGTGAATATGGGAAAGTAATTCTTCAAATAAATAATTAAACAAATGATGTTAACCCATGGGGTTGGATCTTGTTGGAACAAAATGTTGATGATAAAATTTTAAAGGGACTATGGACTTTGGGTGTGATGCTAATGAAATTTAATGTGTAATTTTTAATGGTAAATTAATGTTTAAATAATTATTTAACGTAAAGTGGAACTGATAAAAAAAAGTGGAATTAAGTAATGTAATAAAGAACTCTAAATGGTTGTATTCTTACAGGATACCTAGTCTTAGAAGTGGTAGCCTAGTGTCCAAGAGACGTTATTTACAGTTGAGTCTAAGACTAGGATATTCCCATATTTTCATTGTAAAATATAGTATATTCTGTACATTTTCTGTTTCTATACGCTACTCCACCATGTCAGTTAGGGCAACTGACACCTTCGGAATTCTGATCCCTATGGGTTGTTTTCCCGAAAATTCTAGTGGGAGGATGGATGGTTGACTACCCCCTTTGGCCCCGATCTCTTCTCATATTAGATACATGTGCAGGTAGGGATAGTGGTTAGTTTTACCCATATATGTGTGTAGAGGGTTTTAAGGTATTTTGGTTATTCACTCACATATATTCTTTATATAACATAATATGGACTACTATACGTGTAACGTGTATAGGCTGTGATGTTGTGAGGATCCTTACTCAGTGTATGGGATGCAATGGCTTTAGGTATAATTCCTGACGTATGATACATCTTATTCGAATTGTGGTGGCTACAAGAAATTACCTGGTTACTTTCTTGTGTGGAAGTGGTGGTTTTGTTACACGAGGTGAATGTTTTGGTGATTCTCCTAGGTGTCTACAGGCATCCCTTTTTGTAGGGAGATGATTTAGCAATTCAATGTAGGGGAAAAGTGGCAATATAGTGGGAAAGTAGTAGCAGGTTACACTTTATATTCTTTATTATATTATATACTTATGTATGAAATACATGGTGAGAGTGTCCATGGTGAGGCTAGGAACTTAGTATAAAAGTTTATGTGATGAGTTAGTTTCACTTGTTGTTCACTGTGCTATAACATTCTTTCTTTACTTTTGAATGAGAGACATCAGGGAGAATCCAACTGAGTATCCATTATAATCAACCTAGGTATATATAAATTGTTTTTATGACACTTTGAGTAGGTAGGAGATCAAGATGGTTTTTAAGAGCTTGGGGTTGCAGGAGATGTTCGGTCTTGTGGATGCTGTTTTTTTACTTTCTTTTGGGTACTTGTAGTTTTTCTGTTCCAGTTTTAGTATTTTTGCATGACATTACATATGTGAACTTGGGCTTTCTATTATTATTCACTCTGAGTTGGATTTGGTTTGTGTATATCTTATCTCTATCTTTTGCATGTGGTTTCTTAGAGGTTAATTCCTCCCATCTGTGTGTTTATGATACCCTTAGTGCTAGTTGCCAACCCAGGGCATACTGGAGGTGGGACATGAGGGTCATTATCTCCCTTCTCAAATTTATGTCCCAGGAGGGGTACACCTTGTGGGGAGGGGGTCATGACATATTGGTATCAGTGGTCTGGTTGAGGGATAGGATGGAGTTTGGAGTTAGGCAGAGGAGAGGTTGCATGGCTTGGTAGGTCAATGATGACATTTGTATTTAGCAGGTGATGTAAACAATGGATACCAGCTAAGACATAGACGTTTAGGGACCCCTATGATCTGATGTATGGAGCATTATGTTTACAATGGCTATTAAACAATGTGATAATAGTTGCAGGGTAGATACCTAGGAAAGGATCATGCATCATTAATCTTTGTGCTTACCCTTTAATGGCTAAACCTTAGGATAGGTTTACATAAAATGAATAAAATAAACCTATTAGTTAATTAATGTTGATTCTTCCATATTACAGGTATAAGAACTCTAACTATTTCCTATTTTATAGGTATAGCTCCATGTCGACATCCTCATCAGGATCGCATTAAAGATGTTCAGCAGGATATGCCTACAGATCATTGTAGGGTAGAGCCGGACGAGGATGACTCTTGAAGGATGGCACTCCGAGAGTTTTAGCACAAGTGTCTTGAGAATTACAGGGGCTCTATTTCAATTGCAGTATCTGAAGACTTGTTGGGGGAGGTCGATATAGGATTCAGTTCGATCCATGCTTGGAAGGAGCACTGAGTTTCCTTGGTTTTGATGATTCTATGTGGAGTAGTGAGGTTGTGGCGGTTCTTGATCCTTAGATATCATGAGGAGTTAGTGATCTCATGGGAGTATTTCTGAGGCAAGTTTAGAGTCGATTTTCTTTATTCAATTGCAAATATGTCTAGTCGCCAGGAGATTCATACCCTTCTACAGGGGAGCTCTAGTGTGAGAGAGTTTGGAATCCATTTTATGAACCTTTTATGATATTCTTGGGAACTGTTTCCCGAGGTGGATTCCAGGAGAATCATTTCGAGGAGGCTTTGCATCTAGAGATCTTGTTCCAGGTCACCCAAGTTATGCTTAAGACATATCTTGATGTGTCTCAAGGGAAGAGGTCATCGAGAGGAATTTTTGTAGAACTGTATCATCACGAGTGGGGAGTCGTCATGATTCCTCAGGAAGCCAAGCTATGCTTTGAGGTTCTCAGTTTTCAAGGAACAACTGTTTCTATTCGGCCGAAGTTAGGTCCCAGCCCTTAGCATCTCATTTCTCCTCGGGTATCACCTCTCTAACCTATTCCAAGGGATCATGCACTTATTATTCTTATGGTGGTTTAGGACTTCAATAGTAAGAGTTTCTGGAAATTCATATTAGTCATCGTGTAGCAGGTTTTCCCCTCCAGGTTCCTCCGTTGAGGCAGTTCCATTAGAGGTACCAGCAGCAGGTTTCACTAGAATTAGATCAGTAGAGGGTAGATGGTGCAGGTATAGTACAACCCCGTGACACTCCTCATCCTCATAGAGTGGAGAAAAGTCATGGTAGTGGACATCATCAGGGTCTGAGAGGTCATGGAGGAGGTTGTGGTTAGCTTCATGTTTTAGATTTTCCAGCACCAGGCGAGCCAATCATCGTTCAAGGTACCCATTGCTTGTTTTTACCTTGGTTTATTCATTAGGAGGAAAGTCATTTTTTCGATACGAATGGAGATCCAATGGTTTTTGTTTGGCAAGAAGGATCCTCAGATGGGTCAAAGGCGTGTTCTGTCTTTATCATCCATTATGGTTGAGATAATTTTGAGTTCTTCAAGGTTTCAGCAGCTGGCATTTACTTGGGTCGTGGAAGAGTACCCTGATGTCTTTTTAGATGAGGTTGTAGCATTACCCCCTCGACGAGAGATCGATTTTGGGATCGAGCTACAACTAGGAGCGTCTATAATATCTATATTTTCATATAGGTTGACCCCTTCTGAGTTACGAGAGTTGTTGATACAACATTTTGGTCTATTATAGTGCAGTTATGTTCAACTGAGTGTGTCACCGTGGGGTACACCAGTTTTTTTTTGTGAATAAGGCTGATGAGAGTATGGATTTATGTGTCAATTATCATCACTTGAAAGAAGTGACAATAAAAAATCGTTATCGTCTTTCAGGGAATGATGATTTATTCGATCAATTGAAGGGTGAAATTTGGTTATCAAAGATTGACTTTCGGTCAGGATATCATCAGATGCATGTGAAAGAGGATGATATCCCGAAGACTTCTTTCTATTGTCTTCATGGGAATTAGGAGATCATTGTAATGCCATTTGGTGTGATAAATTCTCTAGTTCTATTCATGGGATTAATGAATGTTTTTTTTTGTGAGTTCTTAGAAAATTTCGTGGTGGTTTTCATCGACGAAATCCTTATGTACTCCACATATGAGGAGGAGCATGCAGAGCATCTACACACCGTTTTGGGAGTTCATCGTCAACATCAGCTATTTTCAAAGTTGTAAAAGGTTGATTTTTAGGCACGAGAAGTCGGTTTCGTGGGACTTGTCGGGTCCCAGTAGGGAGTAGTTGTGGATCCACCGACGATAGAAGCCATTTTCTCTTGAGAACCTTTCGAGACAGTGTCCAATGTGTGATGTTTTATATGTATCTCACGCTACTACAGGAGGTTTATAACCGATTTCTCTCGAGTCACAACTCCTTTGAGAGCTTTGACATGGAAGGATCTGATGATCATATGGAATAATCTATGTAAGGAAGCTTTCATGTATCGAAAGGGGATGTTAATAAGCACTATATTTATTTGTCTTCCAATATAGGGAGTTCAGTTTGATGTTTTCTATGATTCTTTACATCTAGGGTTAGGAAGTGTTCTGATGAAGAAAAGATCAGTTGTTTCTTATAGGGCACTGCAGTTTCATCATCATGAACGTAACTAGATCACCCATGATCTTGAGTTGGAATCCATGGTGTTTTAACTGATATTGTGAATACATTACGTCATTGGTGAGTGCTTTGTGGTTTTCACCAATCATAAGTAATTGTGGTATGTTTTCTCCCAGCGTGACTTAAACTTGTGACAACATCGGTGGATGATATTATTATTAGAATATGACTTTGAAATAATGTAAACACCAATAAATCAGAATGTTGTAGATGATGCGCTAAGAAGAAGGTCACGTGGTGATGCAGTGCGATAATCTTGTGGTTCTTAGAGAGTAATCGATGAACCGTGAGGATTACATATTGATATTAGATATATTGGGGAAAAGTTTGTCTTTTTCAGATGATGGTGCAGTCATCTCTGGGGTATAAGGTGGAAGAGTCCCAGTTGGGAGATCTAGAGGTAGAGGTCTGGAGAGACCATGTTGTTTATGGAGAGGAACCTGATCATTGGTTTGAGTATGAACAACACCGAGTGTTGTTTCATGGAAGGATATTTGATCCTTTGACAATGTGTGAGATGGTACTCATAGCATTCTATAGTTCTCCATTATTGGTGCATCTGGGCATGACAAAGATGTACCGACTATTGAAGTGCCATTTTTGGGGGCCTGGGCTGAAGCGTGTGGTTGCGGAGTTTGTTTCTCGATGTTTGTCCTGGAAGAAGATGAAGGTCGAACACCGTGTTCCTTGTGGTCTGCTCCAGCCATTAGAATTTCCTCAGTGGAATTGGTGGGACATATCAATGGACATTGTTACTGGTTTACCTCGATTAGAGGAAGGACATGAAGGTATTTGGGTGTAAGTGGGTTTTTTTAACAAAATCATCCCACTTTATAGAAATCAAGGAGTCGAGCTCAATGGAGGTTTTGTCGAGGCAGTGTCTAGAGGAGGTGGTGAGACTTCCTCGAGTCCCAAGGAAGATCATTTCTATTCGAGATCCTCATTTTACTTCTATGGTGTGGATAGGTCTCCAGCATTATTTCAGTTCGTAGTTATGCCTTAGCGCTACTTTTTGTCCTCAAAAGTATGGTCAGACAGAGTGAACCATCCAGACTCTTGAAGATATGTTAAGCTCTTGTGTCTTTGATTTTGGAGGTTTGTGGATGAGGCACTTACCCTTGGTGGAGTTCTCTTACAATAATAATTTTAACTCTACCATCGATATGATGTCATTTGATGCCTTGTATGGACGACCATGCTATTACATGTTGTGCTGGACTGGGGTTAGAGAGTCAGTAATTCTCAGACCAGAACTAGTGTAGAATACAATATATATGGTTCAGGTCATTCATGAAAGGATGAAGACAGTGAAAGATCATTAGAAATCATATGATGATCAAATGGGAGACCATTAGTGTTTGGTATTGGGGATCATGTGTTTCTGAAGGTGACTCCACATTGTGGCCAGCGATGGATTGTTCATGGGATTAATCTTTTCCCCTATAATTTGTTGGGCTTTTCGAGGTGTTATCTCATGTTTGAGTTGTGACATATCGAGTAGCACTTCCTCCAAAGATGAGTCAAACACATAATGTTTTTCATTTTTAATAGCTCCGTCGTTATCTTCATGAAGACTCTTATGTCATCGATTGGGGAGAGATTGATGTTGATGATGATGCGACCTATGAGGAGCAACCTTCGGAGATCTAAGACTGCAAAGAGAAGGTGTTGCGTGGGTGTTCTATCCCCTAGGTTCATGTCTTTTGGTGACACAATGGCATGGAGGAGAGTACCTGGGAGAGTTAGTCACAAATACGTGCTTAGTACCCAGATTTTTTTGAGGTTTAACTATTTTCATGTATTGATGTAGCCTTTGTGGTTATAGGCTATTCGTGTTTATAATATGGTTTTCTTTTCTTCTTCTTATGGTTTCTCTATTTTGAGAGGTATCATGATGGGTGGTTGTTCAGACCCCGTTTTTTTCCTTTAGGTGGGTTTTGAATTCTCGAGGTCAGGAATGTTTTGAGAGGTATTTGCTGTAATGGACCATACCTATCTGGCCCATTCCATTGAAAAAATTAGATGTATGGTGTGTTTCAGGAGTTCATGGTCACTTATCCCTAACACATTACCAAATTTTCATTTCCATGAGCAGTTATATCGGTGAACAATTCCAACATTAGACTGTTGTGAAAAATGCATCAGTAACCTTCCTTGAATAGTGCAACAGTGAACTTATGTGAATAGTGACATTGGTGACCGT